>CM062239.1:13466414-14066414 GCA_031216185.1 Syzygium aqueum
GAATCAACTTGTTGTCCTTAGAGATCTTTGAAAGCTAACTCAGTAAAATTAGCGAGGATAAGGAATCGGTGGGTATGTTGATGTTCTTGGAAATCTTTAGAAACTCATATGGTTAATCAGCAATACAAAGAATCAGCGAGGATACTGATGTCCTTGAAAGTCTTTGTATGGTCAAGAAGCCAAGAGGATTATTGAAAGATTGATTGCAAATCATTTCACTTAATTTGTTGGTGACAACATCAACGGACTAGTAAAAATCTACGCGTCCTAATTATGGGTAGGGGATCATGCTAATATTTAGTCCTGAAATATGCTGGTCACTTGATGGCCATTACAGAGGCTTGAAATTTGCAAAAAGATCACTAGGGTTGATTGTAAGTAGTTTTGGCATCAATGAGCAAGTTTGACAAAACTACACTAGCACTGTTCTGGAAACAGCCACCGTCATAGAGACATTGCCGATGTCGGAGAGCTGTTTCGACTATTTCTAGCAACGGTATGTTGTTGGGAATGACTAGAACCATCAATTATTTGAGGATTTCAATGGGCAATAGTCATATGAGGATAATTGGCCAGATATTGAGTCCAAGAAAAGTAATTAGGCTGGGGAGAAAAATGAATAGGATTATTAATGTGTTTTGAGTCTTCTTCTTTGCTCTATTTTTGTTGTTAGTTGCTGTTTATCTTAATATCAATGTCTAGGTAATAATGTCTTGTAATCAATGATAAAGGGAAGTGTACAAGGTGTAATAGTATTCCATGAGCGGTCTAATAGAAATGCGGCATTTGCTTATTGTAATCTCTCTTAAAAACCCCTAGTAGATTTCGGTTTTGTTGTGGCCGTCAGTGTTGAGAGTGGATATAGGCCTTACCGCTAAAAGTGGGTCCATTTGAGACTTGCGACACTTGTACAATAATAGGCCAAAGCGAGGCCCATTAGCCAAGTCTATATTATCCAATGGAGGTGGCAAAATTGGTCTACATCCCATATTTTAATCCAAATTTAATAGAGTGAGTTATAAATGGGTTGCCTTAAGTTTTGAAAAATAAGCTTGAATAGATCATAAATGGGTTAGTTAATAACTTAATGGGTCTTAAATTGCTTTGTTAAGTGAGGCGTCAATAGACAAGTCACTTTTTTTAATTGTTTTAATTTTCTAATTTTTTTATAATTTTATAAATTTTTTTCTTTTCCTTTTTTTTTCTAGGAAATCTGGCAAGGGCTACCTTTGTCGGTTCGTCATCGGACTCTGCCAATTGCTAATCACCAGTCACCACAGGCCGTCGATCGTCGATCGTTACTGGACGTCGCTGGTCACCATTGATTACCAGCTGTTGATCGTTGCAGGTTCAGAGTCGATTAGTGGTTGCCAATCGTCGGTCGTTGTCGATTGTCGATCATCGGTCATCGCCGGACATAGAAGAAAAAAAAGAAAAGAGAGAAAGAAATAAAATATTAAAATATTAAAAAAATAAAAATTATAAAATTATAAAAAATTGTCCATAATGTTTTAGGAATATATATTTTTAAAATTTATAAAAAAACAACTTTTTCTAAATTAGATTTAATACTGAAGTCTTTTAGTAATACGAGTTGGGTCGGATATAGATTGCTAGAATTATGCTGTATGGAAAAAGGTCAAAATGGGTTAAAAGGATCAATATGGGTCGAACCATTTTCGACTCGACCCAAACCCGACTCATTGTTTGATAGGTCTAGTATCATATTTGAAGGAGTTTCTATCATACTAGCTCTCCCAGGTGTCATTCTTGCCTCTTATTAGCATAAAAATCTAAGAACTTTACTATTGGTAAATTCGTCAAACGGGTGGGTCGAATATGATTTGACCCAAATATACAATTTCAATGCAATGCAAATCTAGTAACTCATACCCAATTTGCCTCATACTCGATTCGATCCATATTACTAAAATACTTCCATATTCAATCCAATTTATGAAAACTTATAATCAAACTGAGGTGAGAGTGCGGAGCGGGGGAGTGTGAAATCGAGTGAGGGCGAGAGAATGAGAAGAGAGTTATAAAGATGGGTTGGGACCCATTTGCGACCCATTTCAACACTCATATTATATTTAAACTCATTTATGATTTATTTACCCAATATAATCAATCTATATAACAATTTAATCCATCATATATAGATTAAGAAATGGGTTTATGACCCTTTTTGACAAGTTTAACCATTGAAGAGTTCTCGTGAGCAAAACTTCTAAGGACTTCTTTGTTTGTGGTGTGCAGAGAGTTGGGAGTGAAAAGCCCACAAGATCGTTCGAATTCAGCGGAGACGGTTTGTCCACGGCTCGAAATTGAATTTGTGTGTATGCATTTTTAAGTTTGCCTAGCCTTTTGTTCTAATTCACTACGAGCTAAGTCACCTGTGGTATCTACGGAATAAATTGTTTTACGTGTTGCAACCGTTGTGAAATGTCCACGCCAAAAATGAGCATACGGCATTACAAGTCCAACAGACGATAAGCAAAAAAGTTAACCCAAATACCTGCGCGATCCTTTTTACATCTTTTGCCTAATTTTCTAAAAACCCCAAAATTTTAAGTCCAATCTTAATCCTGCAACGAATTTTTTTTATCTTATAAAATATTCTAAATTTTCACTTTAATCCCAAGTCTGTTTACAGATCCAAAAATTGCTACTAATTTACACAATATTATCAATGTCATAATCAATTAGAAGTTTATTATCAGAACGTGCATAGTCATAAACACCCTCGCCTCATAAAGAGTAATAGCAACTTTCTGACATTGATAACATTAAAAAATTCGTAGTGATTTTTGGACGTGTAGGTAAATTTGTAATGGGTTGATACCAAGAAAAATTTCAAACTGGTATATTTGTGATAAATTTACCATAAACTATTTTTTTGAGCATAAAAACCCCTAAACTGGTGCACCTATGATAATTTTGCTCCGAACTATTTTTTTGACCATAAAAATCTCAACACTGGTATATCTGTGATAATTTTACCCCGAACTAATTTTTTTGGCCACCAAAAATCTCAAACTGGTACATCTGTGATAAATTTACTCCCCGTTAGTTTTTGTTAAATTTTACAGTCAAATTGCTAAGTTTAATGACACGTGGTAATTGACATGTGTACCAATTTTGGGTTTTACCCCTATGTTTGTTACAAGTTTATCAATTTGTGATTTTTTATGATATTAATATAATTTAATGGACACTAACAGAGAGTAAATTTGTCACAAATGTATCAGTTTGGGGTTTTTAGTGCTAAAAAATTAGTTCGGGGGTAAAATTGTCACAGGTATACTAGTGTGTGGTTTTTGGTGGTCAAAGAAATAGTTTGGGATAAAATTGTCATAAGTGTACCAATTTAGGTTTTTGGTTGTCAAAAAAATAGTTTGGGGTAAATTTATTACAGGTGTACCAGTTTGGGGTTTTTGGTGGTTAAAAAAATAATTCGGGGTGAAATTATCATAAGTGTACTAATTTAGGATTTTTTATGGTATTAACCCATTTGTAATTAAAGTGGAAGTTGGGGATTTTTTTACGAGGGAAAAAAAAAGTTTGGGGCAAAATTTGGATCGGAAAAAGGCAATTAGGGTTCGTTTGGTAACGTGCCAAACAGTAAAAATTTATGTTCTTTTGTTTCTAGAAATAGTTTGGGAACAGAAATGCGTTTGGTAAATTTTTTGTTCCCGGGCACATTTTTGCAAATATTTGTGCATAGAAATAGTTTTGGAAGAGAAACAAGAAGTAAAAAAAAAGTTGCTTCTTGTTTCTTGGCACAATTTTGAGAATCGGTTTTTTTTTCTTTTCTTCTTTTTATATTGTTCTTCTTAGGTTGTAGCCGGTCGCCGGTGATCGGCGGCCGGCAACCGGCGACCAGCCACAGCCCAGGGCCGGCGAGGGCAAGGGCTGGACCTTCGCCGCCTGGGCGAGGCGGCTTGCCTTCAGGACCTGGCGAGGTTGGCCTCCCCCAGATTTGGCGAGGTCGAGCCTCGCCGTTACCGACCGCATGGAGGCCGACCTCGCCAGGTCCCGACGGCAAGTCGCCTCGCCCAGGCGGTGAGGGTCCAGTCCTCACTCTCGTCTCCATCGACGGCCGGCGATGGCCTTGACGCCCTCGCCGGCCCTGGGCTGTGGCCAGTCGCTGGTTGCCGGCGATCGATCATGGTCAGGAAAGAAAATGGATCGAAAAAAAAACCTTAAACAATTTAAAATATTATTAATAATTTTTTTTGTATAGTTTCCAAATATATTTTTGTTATTTTTATTATAAAAATAAAAATGTTAGACAGTTATCAAATATCCCAAAATACTTAAAAATTATTTTTGAACATGAAATAAAAAAAGATCATTTCTGTTCACGAATAGTCGCTGCCACGTAAAATATTCTCGTGCGCACCCTTAGCCTCGCACCTTCGCTCCCCTCGCTCTCCCGCTACTCTCAGTTGGCGATCAGCGCTCCTTCTCCGTCTCTGCAGGCATGCCGGTCGACCTCTTCCGTTCGCCGTAGCCCTCGATCGGCGGCGGCCGAGGTACGAACCCGGCCTTGCTCGCCCGTTGTAAGTTCAGGCACGCTCCTCGTCCTTCGCAGCTCGAGATTCCATCGCTCGGCCCGTCGCCGCCGGTTGTGGAACCCCCGAAGCCCACCGACCGCGACCGCGACCGCGGGGGAGCGCGTCGTGATCAAGCGGTTCCTAGGATGCCGCCGAAGAAGGAGGCGCCGGAGGTGGTCGACCTCGGGAGCAGCGACGACGAGGGCACCGTGGAAGTAGTGAAGCAGGTCGATAGTGGCCGTAAATCGGCGATCAACGCGGCGATCCTCGCCGGGGCGCCGGTCGCCGGGATTGCTCCCCCGCCGGCGCCGGCCGCCGCCGAAAACCTGGAGTCTCGAAGCTTCTGGAAAGCCGGGAACTATGCGGTGGCGCCCAATGCGAAGCTAGCATCTGATGCAGGTCTGTTCGGTTGCTTCTTAGCCTGTGCATGCGGCTGGGTTTGTGTGTGCTTGATGTGATTTCTTTCGGTGCGCAGGCCTGCTGGAACATGCTCGTGTCCATCCCAAGTTTCTTCACTCGAACGCAACTTCTCACAAATGGGCATTTGGAGGTGATTTTTTCAGTAAACCATAGTGAAAATTTTCGTTATCCACTTCAGTTTTCAACTGGAAATAGCACGTGGGACATACAATGCTGCTCGTGTATATCTCCAGTATTGCTAATCAGGAGCTTAGCTGGAGATTTTTATGCAGTTTTTGAGGCATTGGTGTTCATTAGGTAATGGTTATTGTGTTTTGCTCCTGAAGAGCATGTCATCTTTTGGATTCATCGGCCTTCTTTATTAGCAGAGAAGCTCGTGTACCAATTACTGGGGAAGAGATGGGCATTTGCAAGTCAGTTTTAAGTAAACCGAAGAAGATGAACTTTAATGTATGTTTATCTAGTAGTAGAGCTTTTAATCGGTGGTATGTCTGTGCATGGAGCACTGCCAATGGTCGAGCTCGGCTGCATGCTTGTGCGGTCACTCAATATTCGCGATGTGAGTTAACTTGACAATGCTTGATGCTTCTGCAATTTGTTGTATGTTGGTGACTGAATTCATGAGGTCAAAGATGGATGTTTGCTCCTTCTGACTTAGTGTCATTTGTTTGCTAAAATGGCCACCTCTTGTGCAAAGACTTTAATTGTAATGATTTCTTGGGGTAGAAGATAAATGTCCCCAAAACTTTTTATTCCCATCTCGATGTCGGTTTTATGAGGTGATTGTGAGATCATATCTTTCTGTTGTTTCTCTCAGCATCAGGTGGGGCAATTCTTCTTTTGGAGAAAACTCACATGGTTTACATGTATGACATTTTATATTGTTAAGAGATATGTTAGAAATACATGTCTTTCGATAACAAAGCATCGGTCACGAGTCTGAATTTTGAAAATACCTCTTATTTTCTTTATCTATTACTCTCTGTTGTTGTGTCTGATTTCTTGTTTCACGATTATTTGGTGGATGTGGTTACGTTCATTGAAGGCCTTGCTTACATGTGAGGCAGAGTGCCAAGAATTACGTCATATATACATTGTTGGTCTATTTCCTGGTAGTTTAAACTTTTGGAAAAAAATGGGTATGCCAAACAAATAATAAAACTGCAAGCGTTCTGTTGTGGATTCCTTTTGGTTCTCACCTTTATATGATAATTGGTTGCTTATGGGGATGAGGGGTTGATGACTTTGTGATTTGCCTTTTTGGCATATAGAGTCCTTAAGCTATGCATATGTGGCAGGTGCATAATCTATTTCAAAATGTTTGGCAATTCAATTTATTAGGAAAATGAAAGAAGCCAAGAGAAACGAAATTGCTGTTTGGTTGTGATTCTTATTCGGGCTTTAAGCAAGAGTGAGGGTGTACAATCAAGAGTTTGATATTGGAAATATTTCCCAGTGGGAGGACATGAAGTGGGTGGCAAGGGGAAGTTCGTTTATTCAATTTCCATCCATTTCCTTCATCTTTTATTAGCCAAAAGGGGGAAATAATCTGTCATTATTTTTATTCAGTTCCTTTACATCCATTGATCCGAACATGGGAAAAGTTTCGACCACTAGATATTGCAGCTTTAATGTGTCAGTATTTGAAACATTAAATATTGAGTGTTTTTCCTCTCTCCTAGAAGCAACAGGACCCTTCAGGGAAAAGGTTCATGTAATTTAAACCAGCTTACAGATACAGCCAAAAACTCGTATCTCATCTCAAAAAATGTCATTGCATACCAATTTGAGATATGCTTTATTCTATAGTTTGCACAGAATTGATTGGGCAGATTATTGCACAGAGTACAGATAAGTGTTACTACACTATGTAACTTTTCTTATTCATTTGTGAGGATTTCATCTTACAGTTGCCAAACAGGCGATACTTGTTTTCATTATCATGAGGTTTGTATATGAAGTTCGAGAGATTGACCTTGATGGGGGACAGATTTTATATTAGTTGTTTGTTATTTAGTGTAGATGGAAATTCTTTATTTGTATGTTGTCTTCATCGGTTTACCTTCTCTTCCTTCCTTTCTGCAGCAATTGCCGAGCTCCTGGACAATGCTGTGGATGAGGTATGTGAAAGAGTTTTCTCTTTGGAATTCTTGCATAGGGAACAGTTTGTAGATTCTTCTTGTGCATTAGTGTGTCTAATAATGACCTAAATACAAATCCCTTGATAGCGAAGCTGGAAGAGGGGAACCTTTGGTTTGTTCTTTTGGTTATAAGCATATCTGAAACTGCAAAATTCTAAAAGTATCATTTTTAAGTATGAAATTGAAAGTGCATTTGCACATAGTTATAGCAATTTAGGCTTTAAACATTGGTTGAGTGAAATGAAAGTATACTTAGGCAGCTTTTCTTTTATTGATGGATGTGTTTTTAATTTACCTGAGATCTGGTTACTGGTGCTGTTCTGGTGAGTTTATGACCAGCATAAACAGGATTACATGACAAGAGTTACTCTAAAAACTGTTAGTACATTTGTCATACTTACCACAATGCTGAGGCTATCACCACAATGCTGACTTCATATCATAAGTGGACAAAACATTCGTTTGCGGATACATTCTAAAGGAGGCAAAAAGGTCAAAAATCAGTTTAAGGAGATAGCCTGGGGAGAGAGGGAGAGGGCGTGTGCAGTAGAAATCGTGAAGAAACAATGGGTTGACCATTGCCTCGATTTTCTTGACTCACATGCACTTGAAGAAGGTCCTTCAATCCCTTGTTGAGTGATATGGTATCTTGCTGCTATGAAACAATTTGTTGATTCTTCTTGATGAATGATAGGTTTTGGTAGTTAACCGGCAAGATCTTTGTGGATTTCTATTTAACTTATGTTTTTTTAGGGTCAAAAGTAATCTATATTGTTCCAGAAATCCTTTTCATCTTTCATCTTGAATATAATTTTCCAGTCTTTTTCTTTGCACTTGGCCCAATGTTATTTTATACTTGACTTAAAATTTTCTTCAATGTAGGGCTTATAAGCTTAGTCTGGTTAGAGTAATTAAATATTAAGCCACGCCTTTATCTAAGAGCATAAGTTTTTAGAATAGTTGGCAGTGGTCTCACATAATCTCACATACTATTAGGGCCGGAGGTCTTGAGTTCAAGCCTTTTTGGGCCTCAATTGCCTCCCTAATTAAATATGCCAATGCTTAGTGCTAGGCAAAAAGACCAGACTAAGCGTGAGGGGGGGTGTTAGAGTAATTAAATATTAAATCACGCTTTTATCTAACAGTTTAAGCTTTTAGAACAGTTGGCAATGGTCCCACAAAATCTCATATATAGTCTAAAGATGCTTTTTCTGGTTTTGAATTGGATATTACTTTTACCTTTTGGCTCTATCCAAATGTCAGCTAACCTTTTTAATTGAAAGCATATATGTTGCTATATGCCTTTATCCGTTCATCTTGTCTATGCGTTTTTAGTCCTTTTCTTTGTGGTTGGGCTCGTGGTTTTTATTTTTTATTTTTTTCTTGTTGACTTTACTGTTCTAAAATATAGTGCCCATAGGCTTAGTCTGACTATGCTTCTTCTGGCTTTGATACTATACTACTTTTGCCTATTGGCTCTATTACAAAGTCTCATCTTATTTATTTATTCGAAGGGTGGTGCTCTGATCAATTATTACCGTGAATACAGTGAAGTGCGATCTTATTGATTCTGATTCTGTTCTGTACAGGATCATCGAGAACATTAATTTCAGTGTTGCAAATTGCTTGCATATAATGAAAAGAAAAGAATTTTCTGAATTATGAATCATTGAGGAAATAGTGTAATTATCTAACATCAAGAATCAAAATGAAGGTTCTTAGAGATAGGGGCCATTTGATATTCTATGTTGTTGATCAATGTTGACTCTCTTAGTGCTCCGCCTTTTAAATGTCAAAATTGTTAGCAGTTGCGGTCTTAATAATATCTTTCTTTGGTAACAGATTCTTTCTTGGGAGTCATTTTTGAAATTTTGTACATGGTATTCACTGGATCATAATGATTAAATTAATTTTGACTAGCATGCTTATAGATTTTATCAAGGAAATAAATAGTGGTGTTAGAAAGAATAGTGCATTTTCAATATGAGATTTGTTTTTCCATATAATGGTTGGTACTGATGAGCGTTTCCAATATCATTCTCAGATACGTAATGGGGCAACAGTTGTGAAAGTTGACAAAATCGATACCCTCAAGGACAACTCCCCGGCATTACTGATTCAAGGTATGCGACTTCATACTTTACTCTTCAAATTGCGGTCTATGCATTTCAGATATGTTCAAGTTATTAGTCTGCCATGACTATGCAGATGATGGAGGTGGAATGGATCCAGATGGTATCAGGAAATGCATGAGCTTGGGCTATTCTTCAAAGAAGTCGAACACGACGATAGGACAATGTAATTCACATTAACTGTTTTCACCTTTTACCAGCTGGTGATCTAATTGAAGGATTTTTCTTTTGCATCAATCCTAATTTCATTATACCTCGAGCTCATTCAGCTATTTGGTCCTTTTGCACTGAATTATGGTTTCTGGATCAATTATGGAAGCAACATTGAGGTTCTCTCATTGGCTTTTCTGACTGAGTTATATGAGTGAAATGATCGCATATGTCCAGTCTAAGGTAGACTTACCGATATTTAAACCTAGGGAAGTGAATGATATATCTTTAGCTCCTAATGTCAGTCGTGTTGAGATCTATGGATTACTTTTACGCTTCCTTTTGTGTTGATCTCTAGATCTGTGTCATGCCTCTGCCCTCATTTCTTTAGGGACATAGGAAACTGTGCTTGTAAAGTAAGCAGGTATTGTCATGGGCTGAGATTATTGAGCTATTCATGGCAAAAGCAGTGGTTTCATCTCCATCTTAGAACATAGGAAGAGGCAACTAGTATGAATAATTATGAGCATTCATTACCAGCAATGTGCATAGAAGAACCAAACTGACGCTCTCCTCTCATTTTGCATCCTTTTAATTTCTTGAAATTTTCCTGTTACTTATTCTAGCATATATCTGATTTCCTTTTAGAATCTTGCAATTTCTGTCATACTATTTATTTGTCTTTTAGTTTGCTTCAATGATATATTTGTGAACGTAATGGTTGGGTCCTCACTCATGGTCACAAGGATGTATTTCCAGATGGAAATGGATTCAAGACAAGTACAATGAGACTCGGTGCTGATGTAATTGTTTTTACTCGTGCTATTCATGCTGGGTAATTGACTCTCCTTTACTTTTACTGTATCCTTTGCATGCTTATTTACTTAATAATGGACGCTATCTGTAAAGACTTTAGAGTTCATTTCTTATAGTGGTCATTTGGTACTAAGTTATGCTTTTCTTTGCTATATATTTGTTAATTATGGTGAGTTATTGGTGCCATGTGGTTTCTGTATTATTAAGTACATCTATGTTTGCATTACTTTAATTACCACGAATGCCTATATTGATACGACATTTACTAAACAACATTTCTCATAGTAGATTCAAATTTTTTCATCATTCACAGTAATATGTTATATGCTTGAGCGTATAATGTAAGTCTGTGATTCTATTCTATTAATGCTAAGTCCCTTCTTAAGTCTGATGACATGACATATAAGCCCTCCAACATAGTTTGAGTGACCTAGTATCAAGAACTTGGGAACTGTAATAGGGCAATTCCTCTGAAGGTTGTTATCACATTTCAACCATATTGGATCTGGTGTCTCGTCTTGTTCTGAAGGACTGTTATTTATCTAACTTCAAATTTGTAGTTTGATATATATAGTCTAATCTCTCCTCTTGTGATCTCATTCAATACCCTTTTTCCCTCTTCCATAGAGTCTTTTGCTAAGTTGAGCGTGGCCAACTTCTTCAAAAGTTTGAGATCATGGATTATGCTGCCACTTTTATTTTGTACGGTACCACTCTTCCTGAGTTGTAAGCTGATTAACGGAATCTTGGCATTTTCAAACTATAGATACAAGCCTATAGGAAACAAAACTTATTCTAGTTTATGACGTAATTTCACCTCTTCCTAAAGGGGGCAACTTTCTTGCGACATAATTTCCTTTTCTTGGCAGATTGATAGGCTTCTCTTCAATGATCATCGAGTTCAGCTTATTAGAGTACATTAATAATTAGATTGAATTGCTAAGCAGTAGCTTCGCTTGGAAAAATGCTTCCAGAATCTGCTCCGTTTTCCTTATTCATCTATGATGCATAGGAATCTAAGTTGTCGTTGCATGATGTTAAGAACTTCTGCTGTTGACATTTGTGTATATTTTCCTTCATATGTGAAGAATATGTCCTGGAGTCTTGAATTATCGATGAATTTGGTCTTAGCTAGGTTTCTATAAAAGGCGATATTTTTCGAATTCATTTTGAGGCATAGATCAGTTTGTGGCCTGGAAATCTAATTTTTATTGTTGACGTCTCTCTACTTGCTCAGTTCTTGGTGTGAAATCTACTAGCGCTTTGTCTAGAACCTAATATTCTCTTTAATGTTCTTATAGCCGAGCAACCCAAAGCATTGGGCTTCTATCGTACACCTTTTTAAGGACAACCGGGCAGGATGATGTCATTGTGCCAATGGTGATTCTTTAAGTTCTATATTAAGTTTGCACACTAAGAATTTACTTATTCATTTTTGTTAGTCCTATTGTGCCGCCACGTCATCTGTGTTGCTCTCTTGGCACTTTGTATCGATCTGTGTAACAGAAACATAATGATTCTGATTAATTGCCAGATTGGACTAGAAACATGCTTCCCGCTTCGTCGGAATTTTAGCGATTAGCATCAGCAGAGGTTGGCACTGGTGTTTGGATCTTTGTTAGGTTCCTACAACTTAAGTGATTAATTGCTCTTATCATTTAATTAATTTGAAGCAAAGGTGAATGTGGATCAAATCCCGTATATATGTTCTCTGCAAGTAGTGTCTTGAAGTAGGCCAGTTTCTTCAAAGCTTAGCTCCACTGTAACAGGCATACGGTCTACATGAAATGTTTGTATAGGACCACAAGTTGATCATAGCAAGTGGCTTTACCATTTTGAGTCTGTCCTTGGTGGCTAACATGTACTGTAGCAACGTGGGGACTCCAAGGTCTCAATTTTGACTAACCATGGGGGAAAGAATCGGGAACTGAAGGAGGTGAAAATGTTCAGACATACCCAACCATTAACCACCCTTGCCCTTCCAATAATTTGAGTCTACTCGTGTGTCAACAGAGAAGGAAAGGGAAGAAAAGGGGGTTGGGGTGGGGTGGGGCCGGGGGGGGGGTGGTTGAGGTGAAGATGCTAGAATCAAATCTGAGTAGAAGTGCTCGTGTTCTAGTACTGTTTGTTCTCTATTTCATTGAGAGTTAACTTTGAAGAGCAGACTTGTAGATGGAGATGATGCAGTGCTTTGTTTGCACTGTTGTGTTGTTTAAGATTGAACTTCTAGTGAGAATTTGTAAAAGCGGTGTTCCTGAGATGGTTGCTAAATGTTGAAAATGGCTCTGGTTGGCCATTCTGAGGTGTGTGAGAAATGTGCAAGGGCAGGCTGTGAGATTGGTGCAGAAGAAAGTGAGAAGAACTACTTCTAAGCAGCTTTGATTGTAGGCTCTTAGCTACAACTGCCACTTAGCATTATTATGAATGTGTGGGCTTACGGAGGGACTGTGCAGTTTAAGCGAAATTTTGGAGAGTTTTCAAGCGTATGTGGACACTTTTACTTTTTGCTTATCTAGTTCTTATTGCAGTTTTTCTTAGTCTAAAGCACCTGAAAGTTTCACAATATACGAATGTTGATTCGTAGATTCGCAAATAATATTTTCATGATTTTTGGAATTTTGGATAATATGTTAAATTCTGGTGGGAAAGCCAAAAAAAAAAAAATGCCAAGCAGGCTCATTGTCAATCAGCTTCATGCGACATAGGTAAATAGGGTTGTCCTAAAGATAATCATCATTGTGGTTGCTCTCTTCTTGATCACCTGCCTTTCATTATGGGCGTTAATTGATTGTTTCTTTTAATTCAGTTATGGTTTTACATATCTTGTAGATAGATTTTGATATCTCTGGTCACTGGACTGAACTGATAATCTATGGCTCAAAGGATGATTGGTCTACCAATTTGCAAACTATCCTCGAATGGTCTCCCTTTGCAAGTAGGGAGGACCTAATGCAACAGGTTTATCTTTTGTTTTTAGCTTTCTGTTTCATTCCTTTCTTCCCAATGCTATTTGTTTGCAATTTTACCTGCTCTCTGCTGTTCCTTCATCATGGCAAGAAATATAGTTCCTTAGTCTCATTTAAGGGTTTAAGTTATCTGAGCCTGCTTCATAACGATCAAGTGTACTGCTGGAATTGGAGTTCAAACTCTGAGTGATTACAATCCGATAGAGCATACAATGTTATGGTTCCTTTCTGCATAGGGAAACAATTTTCTTTAAATCATATTAAAGTTCCACTGCTCTTATAGGTTTATGAGTTACTGGAGTTAAGTGATGTGAAGCTTGACATGGCTTGGCGTTGACTATACTCAAGCTGCTCGAACTTTGTAACAAACAATTTAAGGTTCAAGTAGCTTTCAGGCAATGAGTAGCTTGCAAGTAGCTAGACCAAGCTTGCAGTTGCACACTTGCACTTTTAATCTCATTGTATTTAGTCTGCAATAGCTGCTTTATATGGTTGAGGTATTGAAAATGGGATAGTTGTCTTATTTGCTTAATTTCAAAGGTTATGGAGGCAGGATATGGTGTCTTAGTACTTTTCTGACTGATAAGTATTTTGCCAAAGAGTAGAAAAAAAGGTATGTGATAACGTTCCTTTGGTGTATGTCAATGATGGGGAGGTCTTAGGCACCTCATTTTCAGGACCACATAAATTTTGAGTGTCAAAGTTTCCTATATAGTATGCAGCATCAAGTGAGGGGAAATAAGATAAAATCTGGCTACTGAATGTCCGACAATGGAATTTAGATCCTTTAGAAGTTTTGCACTGGGAGCCTGTATTATCAAATGTGGTTGCAATATTTTTGAATGTGTCCGATGCAGCTGGTAAGTTTCGACCCCCTTGTGCCTTGAAACTCGTCGAGAGGAGGAGAATTTTGTTAATTTTGAGTTAAGCTGTTTTTCTTGTGAAAGCTAATTTGCTGCAACTACTGTCTGGTTGTTCCTGAAAATTGAATCTTCTTTTCCCAGTTCGAGGATATTGGGTCACACGGAACCAAAGTTCTTATTTACAATTTGTGGCTGAACAATGAAGGCATATATGAGTTAAGTTTTGATGACGAGGAGGAGGTATATTGCATGTGGGAAATATGTTTTCCATGTAGTGTCTTTATGTGTTCTATATCCATCTTGTCAATTACAAATGTCTTTGGCTTGCTTCTGTTGGTATAAAATTTATGAAGTGTTCAGTTTTGCAAATCAATCCAATGGAATCATCAGGCTCTTTCTCTGTACCTCTGAGCAACCAGCGATGATTTATTTATTTTATATCTTTTTTGTGCTGGATATTTTGTAGGACTTATAGATCTCCATGCTATTAGATATTTTAAGAGAACCCTTGAGCCTATTTGATTTGATTGTGAACTTTTTAAAAGCTTCCATTTTGAAATGAGCACCTTTAAAGGGAAGTTTGACTGTTGGTCCCTTTTCAGAGGCATGCACTGTCAAATTGTCTGTTGGCATTAGGTGTTGCGCTGCAAAGACTAAGTTATCCAGAGAAAAAGAGTCACTTCTCTAGGGCATTCATTGATGTATAAGTTCAATTAACTACAAGTAGTTTAGACTACTATAAGTTTCTGCTGTTCCTATAACCTCTCCAAATCCAAAATATGTACAGGATAAAGAAAGAAACTCCAAAGCTTGCCTGCCGAGCCTGTTACTTTTGTTGAACCTTGGTAATGCTAATTTGGCCAGTTTACTGTGAGCACGTAGAGATGTACTTAATGTATTCTTTTCTCATGCTTTTCCTTGTTTCTTTTTGCA
Organism: Syzygium aqueum; assembly: GCA_031216185.1. Classification (NCBI taxonomy): domain Eukaryota; kingdom Viridiplantae; phylum Streptophyta; class Magnoliopsida; order Myrtales; family Myrtaceae; genus Syzygium; species Syzygium aqueum. Next base: position 13,481,395 of record CM062239.1, read on the forward strand.
ATAATACTTGAATTCATGAATCATTAACAATCTTTAAATAGGATATCATGCTGAGAGATGAAGCTAATCAGGGAAGCATGACAAGATTAAACAAAAAGACAGCTGCAATCCAAGCACATATATCTTACCGGTTGCGCTTTTCATTGAGGGTTGGTCTTTGACTTTCTCGGTTCTCTATTTCCTTTAAAATATTGTATTTGTTCTCGTGCCTCATTTATATTATACACAATAACTAGTTCTTCTCCTTAGGCATATGCTTCCATACTGTATCTCAGAAAATTTACAAACTTCAAGATTTTATTGAGGGGGAAACCAGTTGACCAGTATAACATCGCGGATGACTTGAAATACTCGAAGGTCGTACTGTATAAACCCCATGGCGCAGCAGCATCAAAAGAGGTAAGATGCATGATGCAACTGAGAGAAAATGAATCTGCTTGTGGTTGCTAGATTGTTATAATTACCATGAAGTTTGTTTGGAACAACTCTCGCCTTTTCTTTCTATCTAACTCATGTTTTTAGCATTTGAAATTTGACTTACAGAACGCCTAAACTTTTTCCATGAATTTTTTGACATGAATGTCATTTGAAATCAAGGGAAATCTTTTCATTATTTTGACATATGATTATTTTCCCTTCTGCTTGAAAATCCAAATATTTTAATAGAGCCAAATGCAGACTTAAATTCTTTCCCAGTAGTGTCTGAAAAAATCAATATGAGCCCAACAGCTGTATCTTTATTTCTGCTCTGGTTGTGCAAGGGTTTGCTGCCACACCATATTAGAGCTCCTTCTGACAATAGCAAGTGGGTAACCAATTTTTTTGTGCTAGCTTGAGTGAATTTATTTTGGTAAAAGTGGATAACAAACTCTTTTTAAGATTGAAATGTCATTTGCTGTCCCACTAGATGTGGAGTGCTTCAAGGAAGAGCCTAGAGGAGGGCCTCTTTGCAGAGTTGCTGGAATCGGTCATACATGAATTTGTCATAGTTTTACTTAGCATAAAGGAGATTTATGAGAAAAATTTTCGATGTTGTTTGGACAAACAATTTCCTTGCCAATTGTCTCAGTATCTCGTTTTTTCAGCAGTGTGTTTGCCCATACACTGCTGTGATTTCTGCACCTTGTAGTTTCATCTTTTGGGTCTGATTCCTATTATGTTAGCACAGTATTTGGTTGTGTCATCACTTGATTGTGTTGACTAGTCGTAGACCTGTCATCAATGTGCATGGTGTGGTTCAGGTATTTATCAATAATCATAGAACAGGTGTTTCATTGATGTGATGTCAAATTTGTAATTCTATGAATTCTACCTCATTAGCCTCTTTTTTCTTCCTCTTTGACATACTTATAGCTTTTAGCTGTTCCTTTGATCACAACAAACTATCCAAGATTTCTTTATTCATTTCTTAATCCTTGTATGCACCTCGTTTGCATGTACCATTCACCTGGATTTTTTTGGTTCTTGTCTAGGTTAATCACTGTCAATTAGTTTAATGGTTATGATTAGTTGGACGTTTGACAAGCAAGTCTATGGAACATATAATATCTGATAATATGCTCTATTTTCACGGTTCCATATGTCAGAGTGCAAATAGGATACATTTTCTGCCTGTGTTGAGGCAATTGTTTCCACCAAAAGTTTGTAAATGTCCTCAAGGAGTTTTAGGGATTTTTATAAGTTTTAGCATATTTCGTTTTAGTATACTAAGCTTTTAAGGAGGGATTGTACTTTAATGCCTTTTTTCCTGGTTTAGGTTGCTGTGGAAACAACCATTGGCTTTATAAAAGAGGTTGATGATATTGGAATTTCTGGATTTAATGTGTACCATAAGAATCGCCTGATCCGGGTATGCTCTTTCAATTGTTTGGATCAACATATGTGCACTTTGATATCCTGGGTTTTAGTGCCTGCTACAATGCATATTACTATGAACTGCATTTGATCAAATATGTGGATGTTTTGCAGTTTCAAAGTAACTGAATATTTCCAGTAACTAAACACTAAAAATTTCATGAATCTTTTATTCTGGCTTCAGAAAAATGTGGTTGCATAATTTGGGAAGATAATTAATTTGTTTTAATTTCATTGTGAGTTGAACCTTGTGGTCACTGTACTAACTGAGTTTCATTACATTCTTCAGCCTTTCTGGAAAGTCACCAGTGATGGGTCTTCAAAAGGAAAGGGCGTTGTTGGTATTGTGCTTACCGTCTATATGTTTTCATCAGAATAAATTTGTTGGAATATTTATTATATACCATATTCTTTCATACATTTAGGAGTTTTAGAGGCAAATTTTATAGAGCCTGCACATGACAAGCAAGATTTCGAGAGGTCATCATTGTACGTCCGGCTGGAAGCTAGGCTGAAGCAGACCCTTGCAGAATACTGGTTAGTTATTCTTCTTATAGTCACTTTGAATTGACAATTGTGCGTTAATAATGTTTCACGATTGGTTGAGTGATGACTGATAAATGTAATCTCAGGAAGTAGTGGATAAGAAAGGCATGTTGGCTATCACCTGCCATTTTGTGTTCTTAAGCATAATTCTGGAATTATAATTTTCTAATTCTTAATGAATCTCAGATAATATTTTGCTGCGGAGTGACTGCTTTAAAATTCTTGGTCTACTTCTCTATTTCATGCGTTAAATAAGCCTCTGGAGAATTCTTGCCTATATTAACTACTACCTGCAGTAGTTCGGATTTCGGACAACATGTGTTTAATTTATGTATTTTTGTCTTCTCTACTTAAGCCATCACTAGCATCACTGAAATGCCTTGTGATAAGGAAACTTTCACTGTTGCTTATTAGGAAGGTAAAGCTCGTTATGAAGCTAAATCAAAGAAAAAATTTGGTACTGTGGATATGGCTAACATTCACGGATCTATGTCTGTAAATAACTTTCTTTTCCCCATGTAGGGCGGTCAACGGATTACTTCATTTGTTACTATCTATCTTGTTTGGCTTTGGCATTGTGCTTGTGTTTATGGCATTAACTTCTTTATTTATTGTCTATATATCATTTTATTGTGGCCATTGTTTTTTTACGACAAGCTAATGTCAGTAGTGTTCATGTTGTTTTGACCTGGTGGAAATTTTTCTGAGATAGGAAAGGCCATTGTCACCTTATTGGTCATCAGCCTCCTGGTTTTAGGACGCAGAAGGTGCAAAAGGGAGGTGTAAGTTCCACAGGGGTAGAAAAAAATGCGCAGAAACAATTCAGAGAAAGTCATCACTTGGCCAGTGTCTATGAAGAAGTGCAACTAAATCCACCAACTGTTAGCCATGCTGCTAATGTCAGGCAGGGTTTCATTGATGGGCAATCTAAAAATTGCAAAGGATTGTCTGTTAATCGGCCCAGTGCTGGATTTGCAATGGTAAGTGGGGTAAAGATATATGTTTCCTTAAATAAGATTTGTCATAACTGCGTGAATTTCTAAAAAGAATTTAACTTTGTGGTTGTTATTACGGTATAGGTGTAAGCAAATTGTATGGATTTGTTGTTTGATACCTGCATATATGCTGTTTGGCAATGTCTGAATTCCCTTCTCTGTTATATTACTCTATAATGTCATTAAAACTTAAATTATTAATGGATTGGTGGGTTGGAGTAATTGCATATATTGAGGAAATTATTGTAGGCGAGATGAATTAGCTTCTTTTCCGTGTTCAATGCATAATGTGGGTATTGCATTTACACACCTATCTCACAACTTGGTATGGATTTGCAATTGAAGTTTCATTGCCAATTTAGACAAGATGTCATGGTAGACTGCTTTTCTGAGAATACCTTGAGTATTACTTTGTGATACGCTTGCATTGTGGTGTCTTATAAGACATATAAGACATAAACTGGACATGGTGGGGGTCACTATTTTCCGTGAGATTCGTGCAAGTTCTTAGTTGGTCTGCATAGGTAATGATATTATATTATGCCAAAAAGATATCAAAACTGATCACTAATCCAAGATCAAAAGAATATTTGGAGGACTCTTCATAGAACACTTCTGACCAAACAAAAAATATGGAATTGTCGGCAAAGTTATTTCTTTTTTTCTTTTCTAAAAATCCAAAGAATTCTACTTACTTTATACATTGTACATTACATAGGTCATCGATTCAGCATTGGCTAAGATAAAAAAAAAAGAGTGACCTTTTTTCCAATAAAGGTTTAAAATAATTTCATTGACATGAGTGTTCTCTATCGAAGAAAAAATTTCAATTATTCGTTTTGAAACCCTTCTGTATCATGCCTTCAGCCACTCAGCCGTACCTCCAAGTTGTTGATCGAAATTGGATATGGTCAGTCTGGTTGGTTGCCCGAAGGGCTATCTGATCCACTACAGTTCAGAAAGTTGGAAATACCTATTGTGATCCTGACAACAATGATCTTTCTAAGACAAAAATCGAAAATTCTCCAATCAAAGAATTTCTGTCTGTAAATTTATCCGGAGAATCCAGGTGCAGAAATGGTTGTAGCTAATATGATATCTTTCTAGATATATAATTTGTGATCAGAAAGTGTCCAAGGTGATATGGGAATATTGATGTTACGGACAGATCTTTTGTTTTTTTTTTTTTTTGTTGGGGGGGGGGGGGAGGGGGGCTTACAGATAAATGGTGTGATAGCTGTTTTGATATATGAAGGAGTGCTAATTCGAGTTGTTTGAGCAAATCTAACAATTTCCAGTCACATTTAACTTCATCTGTCAAAATGGGTTGGGAGATTTGATTATGATACCTCAGGAATTAATAAAGATAATACGATTAAATAATCATTATGGGAGACCATCCATCTAACTAGCTTCTTGTGGCACTTGTTGTTATCTTTCTTGCAAATTGTTCATTTTGCCTTCCTCTAAATGCCACTCGGTTTACCCTCCAGATCTATTGCTGTTGTGTTTGTTCAATTCTTTTAAATGATAGAGATTTAATACTAATTTTAGTATTAACAGTGGGAGGTAAGCACCCTTCAATTGCGTGATGGTGATTCACAATAAATTTAGATTGCTTCTGTAGGTTGAGGAGTGTAATTCTCTCAAACATTTGCATTCATCATTCATTAGTTCACGTGTTTCCAATCCAATCTTTACTTTGCTCATGTAAGTTTAGCTATGCAGACTAGTAGGTTTTCACTCTTTGTCGCTGTGGATATTATGATGGACATGTTGCTGTCATCTTGAAATCACTGAACTGTATCTTCTTGATGGTCTGATATGTAATTGCAGGGTTCGGACAATGCATCAGCCAACGCCATTGAGTCTATGTCCTTAGATCAGATCTGTGATGAGAATTTACAACTCTTTATGAGGTAAAGTGGCTATCTTTAACCTGACTTTAGAAAGTAGGTGGAAATTCGTGTTGGTAAAGAACATGAGAGTTTGTCTCATTGTGAGTATCCAGATGCACATTCAATATCCGCAGAAATCTATTTGATGCTATGGAAGTAGATCAAGTGAGGTTTAAATGAAAATTCTGACCACTAATGCAAAATTAATCCCTTTCCTATCTTCATTGTGTATATTCACTCTGGTTAGGTTATAACTGGCTCGGATATATTGGGATGAGAGTTGTTTTTTTTTTTCTCTTTTGCTTGGTTAATGGCCAGTTATAACATAGGACATAAACTTCTATCGTTCAGAGTGTTTGATGCACTGTGGATAGTACCTTGGAGATATCAGATTGTGTTATGAGACGCGATCATTTGAGGTTCTCTCTAAAGGAAGTTGACCCCTAGGGATGGAAGCGGAGTGGGTTTGGTTCAAAGGTTTGGGACGACTTACGTGGTCCCATATCCATCACAATAATTTTGATTATCTTCCAAACCTGTCAAGGGTTTTAATGTTAAATCCCAAACCTACCTCACTGAAGTAATCGGGTACCTATAAAACACCAACAATCCCACCACAGTTAGTTTAAAGAAACAAATTCTCTCACGATAAATATGTAATGGACCACCTGAAATTGGCAACCACATTTGTTCGGTCAAACCTATGTGCCATAGATCTCCAATTACAAAAATCTACAGAGTCTTGAGTATCAGATTGTAAAAATTTAAGATCAATCGATCTTATACTCTACAGTCTAACAATGCGATAACAAGTAGTTAAGACTTAAGATGTGGTTTTTATAGGAGAAATTCTGTTTGGGCTGATCCCCCCCAACCAGGTATTTATTGGGGTACCCAGGTACATACTATTAGCAGACATCACCGGACCCTGGGTAGAAGAAGTAGGTCCTATTGGGGCTCTATGTCCAGGCAATTAATTGTAGCCTCTCTATACTTAGTTCACCACTAAATGCTTCTAAAACTGTAACGAGTGATTTTTGCCACATAGGTTTCAGTGTGTCCAAAATTTTCCTTTATTCTGTCCTTGTAGGCTTGAAAAGCAAAATCAGACGATTCCTCTAGCAGTTCTGATGTTACATTCTTGATATAATTGCTTATATGCAGGTGTCAGGGACACAAGCAGAAAGAGACTGAGCTGAATGAGATGGTAGGTTTTATATTTTTTTGGCATCCACATTATGCTTAGGCAGTGTGACTAGATTGATGGAAAAAATCCTGTTGCTGTCAATACGCAATTTATACTCGTCTGTGTTCACTTGGAGTAGATCCAGAAGGTGGAGAAAGAATTGGAGGAAACTCGGAGGAACTGTGCCTCCCTTTCTTCATATATGGAGACTCAAAGGAAACAGAAGCTATCGCAACAGCATGCTCGAAAAGTCTAGGTATTGGGAGTGCTCCAAACAGAGCTGGTTGGTACATTTGGTTTTTGGAAAATTGGAGCTATACATTTGCCAATTCCCATGTGTAAAAAGTTGGCTAGACTTCAAACCTCACATGTACAAGGCCATTGTCGTTAATCTCAATGATTTTCCACTCCTTGCTTTTGTGTTTGTGGCGGTGTCTTGGCTCTCGTTTCAAGGATTTATACTGTATTTAGTCTTTCCTTTGGTAGTTCCATTTCTTGTGAAGCACGTGCATGTAGATGCGTAGAACGAGCACATGTTTGTGTGTTTTTTCCCTCAATTCCTTGAATGTGTATGCATGTGTTGGTGTCGTTCGATTGCACACCTTCTCCTTTTGCTTTTGTGGGCACTATAGGCGCTTTGTGGTCACAACAGTAATATCTGTGGTTAGGAGGTGGAACATTCTTCTATGACATTATAAGCCAACTATGCTGCCTTTGCCTATGTTTTTTCTTCCTAATCGCAAATAAGGAAACCAAAAGCTGCTGCTGCTGCTACTTGTTATCGCACATTTTTCACCCGGTACTTTCTTTTTTGTTGGGTAAAATGATTTATAAGCTGAATTTGATGGCGAATTTAGGTCCTTTTGTTTGTAAGTACGACCCCCATACAGTTAAGTGTATTTGGATCGTATCATTACATTTTGCAGCCATACATCCAGCGTCAGATGTTCAAGAGGATTTTGTGGGGTTCGATCGACTGTCAAATGGAGTCTCCCCTCCTTTATTTTCTCCAGGCTGCTCACCGTCGAAAGTCCCGACTTTGCGTCTTCAGGTTAACCCTACATTCGCTTTGTTCACCGTCGAGAGTCCTGATTTTGATGAAAAGTAGGACTAATCTGAGGCAATATCAGACTGTTGCTGCTACTTTCGGGTGGGGAATCGTTTCTTGCTTGTAGCCACTGAACGGACATGTCGTCCTCCAATGGGAAAAAGGGGATAAAGAAGGGCCGAAAAAGCCATTCTTACCTTTGCTTTCACCGGTGACATGGGCGGTTCCACTCATGCATTTGCTTCCCAAATCGTTTTATTTTTTGTTATCTTCAAGAAAGAGCCCATTAGTGGATTAGGTCATTTGCGCACATGCAAAGTCGTCAACGTTTCCCATTCGACGCACCCGACGACGTCCTAACACTAACATTAAACAACAGCAACGATCATATGTCGACAGTCAGATTAACATTTCGTTTTCTGTCATTTCTTGATTTGTCGCAGATCTGTCAAGATTTCCGCTCTTGCTTCAAGATCGACAGGAGGGGAGAGAATTCTTCCTTCCATCGGGATTCCAACTCCAGTATAATTAAGGTGAGAGAGAGAGAGTAGTGGGTGATTAGCGCTCATTAAAGAAGGGGTCGTGATCTTGAGAAACGTAAAAATTCGTCTTTTTTGACCACTGGAGATGGTGAAATAGGGGGGGTGGGGGGGCACTATCCGTGCGATGTTTTAGCCGGGGCCTTTCATTGGATTCTGGACCAGATTCGGCGACCGAAGCCTTTTGTTGCTCATTTTTCCCACACCCCTTTATCTATTCCAGATTCTCAGACGCGCTTATCGCTAGTAATGTTTTTTTTTTAGGCTTTATCCTATTGCACGTCCATTGACTAGCTCTGGTATAATAATATGCCGCATCGCGTTTGTAGATGTCGGGACCGGGACATAAAATATGGGGAGCCCTGTAAATAAGTCGGATGTGGGGGCGATTGCGGGAAGATTTGAGCACGTGACTTGGCTCTAATACGATGTTGCGATCGAGTGCAATCATCTCCACTAGGAACTTAACTTCAATCGTAAGAGAGTTCAAAGTATCTGTCCAATGCTTAACAATGGGGGAAATTACCAAAAGAGTCCTAAGGCTGTTGCACTTGTGTCAATTCAATCATAAACTTTTTAATTGCACTAATTTAGTCATAAATCTTTTCAAGTTTTGCTAATTGAGTTCATCCGGTCAATTTTGGTCAGAAATCGCTGACGTAGATGTAGGCCGTTCTATTTGGCACGGTCGGAATTGACATTGACATTTTTTAATAGTTTTTGAATTTTTATAATGTTTTGGGTTTTTTTTTCTATTTTCTTTTCTTTTCTTTTCTTTACTTGTTTTTTGGACTAACGGCTGGCAGGGGTTGACAGCCAAACCTTGCCGCCACAAGCTAGGGCTATAGTGCTCTCGCCTAATCTCAACTAAGATATATAGTAATTCTTCGATGTGAGATTTCTATAACACAATTTACACGTGCATTTCAACAATCTCCTCCTCACGTGTGAGTTCAATGATAGGTTTACTCCCTCTTAATTCATGTATCCTTATGATATCTCAAACTTGAATCTCCATCAATGCTCATCGGGCCCGTGTTGCTATACCACAGTGCCCACCTCGTTAATCAGGTTTGATACCTTCACCAGGGGGAGATCATTAAAAGGGAACTCAAGTCCGAACTTATCAACATATCCAGTTATATCTACATTCACTCAAAAACTTAAGTCATTGAGTTATGAATCAACTAAGATATAATAACTACTAAACACCACATCAATTCTTCGTCGTGGGATTTCTCTAATACAATTTACACGTGCATATCAACAGTTGCGGCCCTCACCAGATCTAAGCAAGAGGTCCCCCTCACCTAATAGCTGGTAAGGGCCGCGATGCCCTCGCCTAGTGCCAACGAGGATCACCCCCTCACCTGTGGCCAACGGGGGTCGGCCCACAACCCTTGCCGACCCTCAGTCCAAAAAAAAAAGAAAAGAAAAGAACAAAAGAAATAAAAAATTCAACAAAATTAAAAAAAATATTATTAAAAATGTTAACATTAGTGCCGATTGTGCCACATAGAATGGATAGTGTCCACGTCAGCGACTTTTGGTCAAAATTGGCTAGATGAACATAATTGGCAAAATGTGAAAATGTTTAGGACTAAATTGCCAGAGCTGAAAGATTTATGACTGAATTGGTATAAGTGTAATAGGTTTCGGACTATTTAGAACATGTATCCCATTGGAACATGCTTCACGATATTCGCTGTTGACGCTTCAGTGGTAGATATATCGTGGTATTCTCTCACTTGACATAAATTACCACCATGCTGCCTCATAAAATTTAGGTCTTGACCAGAACTGTAACCTCCACTCAAAAGGAGCGAGAAAGCTAAATGATCTTGAATAATATGGTTGTTGAATTTAGGAGCAATCACTATCGCGAATCTTGAAACAGGAAAAGCAGATGGATCCACCACGAATGAATAGAAATTACAAGGCCGTGGACTTGTGAATACTCCGTAAAGTGCCCAAATGATGTCCTCCGTGCCAAAAGTACCTGGAAATTTTCCTCTAAGAGGATATCACCACGGAAACACTAATGTACACACACGGTTGGCATTGTACTTATGACGCAGGGTTTCGCTTTTTCACTGCTCTGAAGAACACTGCAAATCAGTGACAGCTTGTGCATCACAGGGGCATCCCCAAATGCGAAAATCCTGAACATCACTCCCACTCTTGGTCAGGGGACAGTCGAACCCTACCAATGACGAGAGATGATGATGGACAAGGCTTCTTCCTTGGAGACATATCAGCAAGCACACACACAAGCAGGCACAGATACAAAACGCAGAACAGAAGTACGGTGCAGGCTTTGCAGTCCTCGATGCAGTCTGCCATTCCTAGGACAGAGAACTACAGACGACGCCAGTTCTTGCATACATACGGACAAGGGGACCTTCATCATTCTCTACTTCTTTCTGCTTGTGTACCCCCGGTTAACAGCAAGAAGAGATCCAGAGCATGCTTGTCCTTTGGACAGCAGTTTAGTTCGAACATATCGGGACCACAGAAACGAACACGCACAAAAGAAAAAAACGAGAAAAATTTACTGCATTATTATCCATGGGGGGTGGTGGTGGTGCTGAAGATACCTATACTACAGCTGCATTATTGGCCTCACCCTACTGCCTCAAGCTGAAGATGCCGTGCTTTCTCTGTTCCTTTTATTATACAAACCCCCACAATACAAAAAACCCTACAGCTACTAGCTGCATTATTAGTCTCTCATATGAGCATCCTGGCGCTCAACAAATTTCACTATAGTTAATTAAAGCGCAACCGTTTTCATTTGTATGGGGTGCTGTCTTGAGTTCTTTAAGCCCGATTGTAACCTGACTCGGATTGAAGCGCGTGGAAGCCCGAGGCTGAAAGCCTTAGCGGGATCGACCCTCTTGAGTGGACCTCGGCTTGGTCAAGACTGGTGGACCGATAAATTGGCAAGATCGTGAATGGACCAGGGACCGGGTGCAATCACAAGTATTGAATTATGTGGGACCCGCATGGAATTTACATGCTCAACGAGTATGATTGATTTGGTCTATCTAAGAGCGGGTGCAGTCAAAGTACTTGCCTAAGACTAGATGCCTACCAGGATCGATGCCAGAAGCAAGAAACGAAGAAATACTTGTGTTGACCCCAATCATGCACCCGCTCAAGGCGCACATTCCGAATGCATGGTCGGACGCTCTATATCTCCTGAGAAGAAGTTCACATGAGTTTTTAGTGTCGATCCATACATACTCGATTTTTTAAAAAAACAATAGTGTTTTGTCTCCATTGGAAGGAAGAAAATCTGAGATCAAAAGTTGTGTCCATCTGGAAACTCTTTGTGGGTGTCGTAAATTTGTGTGAGCTTTGTGGAACTCTATTTCTTCTACGAAAAAGGCTAATCAATGCGAGAGAGACGTAATTAGGGCTTGGATCAACATTAACGACATGAGCTGGTTATACTAATGGTGATTATTATACTACAAGAGGTGTTCTGTTCATCTAATACTGAAATTTAAAATAGCTTCCAATTGCCATGTCGATTTTCTCAGCACTTCTCTTTCCCTATTTGTAATTTTTCCTCTTCTGGTTCTTTTGCTGCACGGGAAGAAAGAGACTCGCAGGAATGGGCACCACGCAATGGCCCTGCGAGAATCACAATTATTGTTCACACGACCCATAAAGGAGATCGAGAGCGAGCATATCTATGTCCATAATCAGAACAAAACAATAGGGCAGAAGTTCATCAACACGAGCAAAGGTTCTCAAATCTTTTCCTCCCTTTTCTTGTCCACCGTCTCTGGCTGCGATCATAGATAATCTTTTGATCTCCTACGCTCTTCATCTCAGCCATTGATTAACGGTATGAAGCAGCCCAACAAGTCCAAGTGCGTACACAATGGCATTCATGGTTTCTTTTCGGAATAAGCAACTCATTCAAGTAAATATCAGGTTATTTTCATGTACATATGTGCATGCGCTGCATGTGTATATCTAATCCAATTGAAGCAAGTTTTTGCATAGTGTGTATATATACACATATAAGCAGAACATGGGATGCTTGGTTTGGAAACGTCAAAGGGCTCTCGAGAAACTTGTAGAATTAGCTGCTCGATGGTATTGTTGGGATATGCCAGCTTTATTATTGGTTAAAGCCATGACCCCACTCTAACCCTAGCTCTAATCCTAATCCTTAATCCAAGCCCTAACCCAAGCCCTAACCCAAGCCCTAACCCTACTTTAAGTTTTATTACGCAACACTTATATCACGTGATATATTAACATGGTGTTATTCTTGTTCGACCGGTCTAATTGAAGTTATTTGTTTTAGCTTATAGACACACACCGAAAAATAGGTAACTTAAATAATATCATGATCAAGTACTCTAAACTATTAACAAAGTTTTTTTTTTTTCAATAATAGGTAGATAAATTTACTTAATGCTACCACCCGTCTGGGTAGCGCTGCTAGAGAGGGCACTCTTCCTCTCGCAAAAGGTTGAGTGTTCGAATCCCGGGCGCCGCAGGGTGACTTAACCGGTGCACGTGTGTGGTAGCTAGCACGTGTCGCCCCCAGGGTTTACCTCTCGGCTGTCGGCTGTGCAGGGGTTCCCTGGGTTATAAAAAAAAAATTTACTTAGTGCTAGCCCATTGCTTTATATATATTTTTTCTTTTTATTTTTATTTTATCTCCTGTCCACAATGGAACGACATAAGTAAAATATAGTAGTTGATTACGGATACACTCAATGACAAATCTACTAACAGCAATCTACTGTAAAATTTAATTTCTTTTTAACTCTAGAGAAAGAATACAAGCCCTCATAAAAATTGAAAGGCTTATCAATTCATGTAAATAAATTAATATACACTGCACATATTTAACGACTAACTGCTTGGAGAAAAGTTATTTTTCACTTATTTTGTTTTTTTTTCATATACTTTATCATGCGTATAATCTTAATTTGTAGATACCGCGCTCGGACACATCAACTCAATCCGAGACAATAAAGAAAATTTTTTAGGTGATCTCGATGCATGTGAGCCCAACACATTTCAATACTTTAAGATCGTGGATTCGACGTGAAACCTACGTAATCTGAGGGTTGAAATATACCGACTCACATGCACACATTCCAACACTACGCATGTGGTTTCGTTCTCGCTCGTGCACATCAACATCGTATGGGTAATAATTCAAATAGCTTTCACTACTCTTGTCTTGGAAACAGGAGGTAATGATGTATATTCCAGATCATATTCTTTTTGTTGCAATTGAAGTCCTCTGGACAATTTATCGGGAGTGTCCTTCTTGCATAATAGGACATTGAAATATACCAGTTCTTATCTTTTGGAATTTTCGAAAAACATTAAATGCAACTTAAAAAAAGCATCCTAGAGACACTCCAAAATATTCTCTTGCTATCACATGTGGAATTTATGCATCCACCAAGTTTCATATCTTCAGTCCAAAATGTGCGCACCCAATAACACGCGCCACTAATTTATAAGTTGCTTCTTCCCTCCAATGATGAATAATCACAGTTGGTTGATCGAGTGCTTGTTTAGTTAATTTAAAGTTTCTTTGTCCAATAGGATTGTTGGAAAAAATCATCATGAAACTTATCAAACAATCAAGATTTTTGTATTTGAAGCGAGATGAGAACACCAAAACTAATTCGGCACTGAGCAATGAGCTTTAAGACGTGACCATGCCTCAATGCTACTATAAGGGACTTATTGATCTACCAAACATTCAAGGGAACAAATTCTCAAGTACATGTAAGTGTCATGTTTTCGAAATTCCCTCCTAACTAGCCCCTCATTGGTCGGACTGCCTGTACTTGGATAGATCTGGGTAGATCCAAGCTGATCTAGGTGGCGCGGCGGAGAACCACGAAGGCCCACAATTTGGATGAGGGCCACGACCGACCAACGACTGCCCCTACCTCGATCCCAGATCGACGAGTGAATCCACTCGGATTGATGCCACACAGAGAGGGAGTGATAAGAGAGGCGATTCTTGTGTGGAGGAAGAGAGATAGGCAGTGACGGTAAGTGGCCGATCTGGTGGGGCGAAGCGGTCGAAGGTGTCACGGCAGCAATTTACGGGCAAAGGGCGGTGCTGCGGAGGGGAGAAGCAGAGAGGAGTGGCGAGAGAATGGGAAGATAGAGCGAGGGTGGCTGGGCGATGATGGATGGCTAGGGTTTTTTCTGGGGTTCTGCTGTTTTTGATGTAAACTTGCACTTAGATGATGCTAGTATGATGATTATTGACCAATCCAAGAGTCATATTGGAGTAGAACACGACTCTACGATACACAACTCCTACATCCAAATCAATTATGCAGAGACTAGTTTTGCTAGTTGCAGGTACTGATGAAACTACTATGAATTCTCCTAGACTCTCAATATCCTCAACTGGTTGCCACGTGTAAACTTGCATAGTCACTGTCGATTTAAGAGTCATGATCGTCTACACATTGCAGATTCATTTTAATTTGTCAATTGAGGTAACTCTTTTTTCTGTGAACTGGCCAAGTGGGTTTTATTGAAAGAGGAGCCCTCTTGCGTCTAGGGTTGGATTCTCAAGGATAGGTTCAATAACAGTACAGTCACTGTACTTGGATGTATATATACGCTACATGATTCTCAATTCGATCATTGCGATTATTTAAATTAGCATAATCAGATCTATCCTCAAAATCGCTCAATTTGCTCTCATCAGACTTTTAATGTCAGGATATGAATAAAAAAATAAATATTTATCGTTAGGGGGTCTATAAGCCAGTTCTCACCTTTAACAAATAATGTGTCATGGTTATGTTTAATTATTTTACCAAAATCCAATTAAATTTGTGGAAATGAATGGCATAGGGCTAACTAAGACCAAAAGACGAAGAAAATTACCAAAAAACTTTTGATGGCCAATTTAGCTACAAACTTTTTGATTTAGTCAATTTAGTTCTAAAGCTTTTGTCGATTTGATAATGTAGTCTTTCCGATCAATTTTGATTGGAAATTGCTAATGTAAACACCAATCATCCTAGTCTATACCAGTGGTACTGACATTGACAAATTTTATAATTTTTTTAAAATTTGTAAATTTCTATAAATTTATTTATTTCTTTTCTCTTCTTTCTTTTTTTCTTTCACTGTGGGCCAACATTGGGAGAGGGCGTCATGGCCTACACCTGAATCCCTTTCCAGCCATAGTGATGCCCTCCCCTAGATTCGGGGAGGGTGTCTCGGCCCTTCCCTATGGCCGGCGACCTTTGCCGAGGCCGTGGACTGGTGGAGGGAAATAAGGAAAAAAGTAAAACGAAAAAACAAAAAAAAGTAAAAAAAAAATTGCAATACATGATTTTTCATAAATATTGGCAAATTGTCAAAAAGATTTAGGACAAAGTTTGCTAAATTAAAAAGTTTAGAACTAAATTGATATCCGTATAATAGGTTTAGGGATTTTCTTGGTAATTATCCCACAAAAGACAAACTTCCCATTTTACACTCTATTGATCCTCCTACTTTAAGCTTATCTATTATGGTTTAAACTGGTAAAAACATGATTTTCCATAGATATTGAGCCCCCAAAAAGGTTATTGAATTATAGTCATATCAAAGTTGCAATACGTTCTTTACAAAAAAAAAAGTTGCAATACGTTGGATCAATTGAAGCATGAATGCACATCTAACTAAGCAAGCAGCTCTCCACCTCGCTCATATCATATCTATACCTTCCTCACAAGCACCATCCTTCCTTATGCTGAAAGAAAAAACAAAACGAAACAAAACAAAACAAAATCAATCTCCACGATTCATCAGATAACAGCAGAGCATACAGCCATAAAGACGAAACCATTTGATCCCTGCGTGTGTGTGTGTGTGAAATATAGGGTCTTTTGTACCTAATAAACTTTACAGCTCACTGCTAGAAAGTCTACTTGGTGGTCAAGTGTTGCGGTGGCTATAACGCATAAAGCTGACATTTATCTATCATATGGACCTTCATGAATGAATTCTGCTGCATAATTGCGCACAAATTATCAAACTCCATTCAACCTATCTTGATGGGTGGTCCTTCAGTGAAATATTGGACAAACTATTGTTTCAAACAGTCATAAACCAACCAAAACTTCTGGAAGCTGAGTCTCAACAATAATTATTTGTCCTCATAGCAATGTACTGTCATGTCAAAAATTATCCTCCTAGGTACACCCTAGTTACGCTAGATAGGCACGAGACTCGCACATGATGACACCTACATTCTACCCTAATTCATTGGTCAATGAAACTCCCATTGGTCTGAATATGTCATTGTTCGCTGCGTTTTGTTTTCTAATGAAGATTTGTGAAACGATTGATTTTAGAATTTTTTTCTTTTCTTCGATTGTTATTTCCAATATCAAGAATATCATTTCAACTTTTATTTTCGATTTTTGTTAAGCATGTTTAGTAAGTGAAAACAAAATATGGCTCCGAGTTAGCACAACATGAAATAGAATGAAGAATATGGAAGAGGAAACCCTAGAGTTATCGCCCGGAGATAACACAGGAAATGAATGCATCACGTTCTTCAAAATTTTTACAAAACTCTTGCAATTGCATTATGTCTTTGAGATATTGGCATTGTTCCCTCTTTCACGATAATAAACTTTGAAGAGAATGAATCTTTTGATTCATCACTCATGTGCTTTCCCCTTTCCATGGGAATTATGAAGGTGAAACTAATAAGCCACCCTACATCAATCCAAAAAACAATGCATGTCGACACCAAAACCTTAGACTTTTAGCCCTTGTACAATAATTGCTAACGTGATACACTAGGGCAGTTATAATTCACAAATCATGCGCAAAATTATCGCATCCATTAAGAAAAATACTAGAGTAATTCCCGAATTAACGACAGCAACCTAATATTCCAAACCAAATTGACATCGCAGCTTGATTTGATATACTACAGCTACCAACTTGTATTTTGATTTCATATGGTTAATGACAATTCAGAAAGATACATGATCAGATGATAATGGTAAGGGAAAGAGGGGGGCGATAGAGAGATGGCGGACGACAAAGAAAGGGCCATATGCCCTCGAAAGACAAATTAAGGAGAACGGTGAGAGAGAAAATATGGACCCTTATAATTTGCAGGATCAAGATGATGATAAATCGCTTTAAAATTAGAACTTTGTTAACAAATGTCCTAGAGGCACTTAATAGGTAATTGATCAAAGACAAGATGTTCAACATATTGACCGCTCTCGTATTACATGTAATTAATCGTTTAAGAAATGAATTACTCTAATGCATGCTTACTAAGTTCCCTAAGCTGAAAAAATAATTAAATGTCCTAAGGTCACCCCATAACACGATCCTTGAGAATATAAATGGGTATTTGACATCGATTTCAAAAGACATATACCGTGATCTTGTTTTCATTTCCCGGCCAGAACATTACCCTTATCTTAATAGGTGAATAGAGTCATTTACAAGAATCCATATATAATTCCCAAGGTGGCTTAATTAACGCCCGTACAACAGCAATAATGAGATACAATATAAAAAAAATTGGAGGGAGTCACTCGAGGTGTCAGTATTTAAGAGCCCTAGTATTAAGTCAAATCAAATCATCAAAAGGAGTGTACGTACTAAAAACAATAAACTAACGATTTATACATAGTTTAAGTTGTTCTTCTCTCTATCTCCTAGGGATTGCAAAACCAGAACCTGGTACGAGTGCCTTGCTCGAGCATTCGTGTTGGATAACAGTTCATACATCGAATTGAGTAAGTTTTCTTGTGGTCTTTTTCTAATTTTCCTTTTCGAATGGAAGAAGCTTGCTACTATATAATTGCAGATTAGGTCAAAACTCTTTGTTCCGTGCCAAGTCAGTATCATACAAAACCTGCCCAACCTCTATTGGGCATCGAGAATCCAAGTGTAAGCAAATGACCTTCATGCAAGAACCGGCAACATCTATCCATGGCCAATCATAACTAACGACCATAGACAACGTGGGACAAACTCACAACGAAATAACAAGGTATTTGTTCTTGAGAATGGCTTGAAAATTTGGCGATATATTATAAGAAGTTAGCGCATTCAAATCTTTTTTTGATTTCGGGGGATACAGGAGGGTCACTTTGAGTAAAGATCCATCACATTCATTCGAAACCAGCAACACATGCAAATAATATATTGGGACGACCCCATACCCCCACAACGACAAAACGACGTTCTTTCCCCATGTGAGATCGACAACCATACCGGTAAACGAGGAAAGAAAGGCGCATGCAAAGAGTTTCGAACTCCAAGAACCAACCCATAACATGTAATCAAGATCGACCCAAGAATGGAAAGGCCACAACATCCAAAAGCAAATACAACAAAAAAGACGGGGGGAGAGAGAGAGAGAGAGAGAGCACAAACAATTGAAGTTATCTCGTACAAAGATTCAATGATTCCCAAGAAGGAGAAGAAAAACAAAAGATCGTAACCAAAACCTATGTCTTCCACATTCTCTCTCTCTCTCTCTCTCTCTCTCTCTCTACCCTTCTTTCAGACGGATTTGTCAAATGATGAGCTACCATACTACTCCTACTTCTACTACAACAGCAATGACATTCTCTCAAAGATTTTGCCTCCTTTCATATTGAGAGGGACAGAGAGAGTGAAAGAAGAGAAGAGAGGGTTATGACTAAGAGTTATAATGCAACGAATGTGATGTTTGTGTCAAGATCTTGGGTGTGGGAAGAATTGCGTACCGGCCATGTATGTGCTGATCGGAGGCGGGTACAAAGAAGACGTGTCGAAGAACGGTGCCGTCGCGGATGGCACGTGCACACTCTCGGCATTGGTGATGGGGGATGCGGCCGCGGTGGCTGCAGCAGTTATGAGGTCGAGAGGCTGAACTAGTCCTCCACCACCACCACCACCGGAAGAAGAGTCTCCGGCGGCCACATTGGTGTAGGCGGGGTGATCGGGTCCATGATCATAAAGAATCCCTCTGAAGACGTGACCTCCGATGTTCACAGCTGTCTGATACGCGAACTGCTCGTCGGGGTCGTCGACGGAGCTCACTTTCACGCACCGGAACACCGCCGGAGAGCTCACCTCGGCTGGGAAGCTGCCGACTAACTCCAACCCTAGAGACCAGGACAAAGAAAAGATCAATGGTACGGTCAGCGCATATATATGACACAATATATATCGTTTATATCTTTATCACACGCGAAAAAATTCACGAGCTTTGTTTCGACAAAAGAGCCACAACTTTCTGCTTCTGCAATGGAATGGAATTCACCTAGAAAATCTTTTGTCCCAGATATGAAAAATAGCATGATGAAGAATACACGCATAGACTAGGGACAAATATATAAATCAGCACAGACTCTCTCCCACAGAGTGAGAGAGAGAGAGAGAGAGAGCTTTCCTTTCTGTCAAACCAATCGTCAGGAATACTAAATAACAGTATGTTGGAAAAGGGAAACAGATAAGGCAAAAAAAAAAAAAGAAAAAACCCAAGAAAAGAGAATGATGGGGTTTCAGATTTCTCATGGAGGTCGATCACCGCACACGCAAATGATACGATCCTTAGCTCTTTGGGTACTAAAAGTAATAATAATAACTAAAAACATGTTCTTTATCTCAACTCAAGCCCACCAAATCTCTGACTCTCTACATCTTGCTCTTTTCTGCAGAGAGTGATCCCGAAAGCCGAAACAGTTGACAAATTCTCTTGCCCAGAGTCACAGAAAAAGAAGCGCACACAAACACACGCGCATGGACATGTACACATATATATACCTGAGGTGTTAGGCCTCCCGTGATCATCCCTCTGCCGTTTCGGGGCCTCGCCTCGAAGCTGCAGCCGCTGCTCCGGGTGGTGGTGATGGTGCTCCTTCAGGGCGGCGAGCTGCTGCTGCCGATCCCGCCGCTTCGCCGCAGGGACCCACGTGCTCTTCACGTGGGTCGAGCACTGAAACCCGCGGCTCTTGCAGCAGGTCCGGCAGCGGAGGTGCGGGCAGTCCTTCTTGGCCTGGTTGCCGCAGTCCTGGCAACTGATTCCCCCTCTCACCCCCCCGCCTGTTGTCGCCGCCGAGGTCGACGTCGTGAATCCTCCTCCCGATCTCGAGCTCTCGTCGGAGAACACGTTGATCGAGGCTCTACCGCTGCCACCGCCGCCTCCGCTTGGCCCCACCCCGAGGCCCGCGGCCGACGCGTAGAGATCCTGTTGCTGCTGCGAGAAGAAGTGTAGCTGTGGTTGGGTTTGTGGTTGGTTTTGATGCCATAGCTCCAAACCCTTGTAAACCGAAGACGTCCCGACGTCGTCCGCGTTGCTTCTTGAGTACCAGAACCAAGGAATCTCGGCAGCGGCCGTGGCTTGTGGGTGGTTGATCTGCTGATCTCCTCCTCCTCCTTCTCCTGCTGCTGATCTAGCAGCTCCTCCTCCTTCTCCTAGTGGAATGAACCCAGCCATTTCGCGACTATTGACCGGGCAAATCTTGATTCCGACCGGGAATTCAAATCCATATCAGAGCACACGATCCTCCTATCTTCCTCCTCCTTCCTCTTCCACAAGTCGAAAAACCCTAGAAGATGGAGAATTCAAACACAGTTCAAATGGGTGTTGTGTGTGTGAGCGAGGCTTAATGGATTATAGTGGTAAGAGGGAGTTGGGTGTGCGTAATTGCTGATGGGTTTTTTCGCAAGACACACGTCGGACGATTCTGTGGCAGAGCCTTCAATTCATTTCGCTGTTCTCCCTTTTCTTCTGCCTCTCTCTCTGTCTCTCTGTCTCTCTACTCTTTGCATTAAAGGGCCATGGAATTTACAGCTCTTTCTCGCCCTGCAACGCCGCCATGGGTCGTCCCTCCCTCCCTCTCTCTCTCTCCTCTCAGTATCTGCAATCTCCTGCTACCTCCATTTAAGTCTCGACAAATCCATCAAACACATACACACAGCACACAAACCCTCTCTCTCTCTCTCTCTCTCTCTCTCCTCTGTGTCTTCTGGTTTTGTTGCAGGTGATTGAGCTCTTTTTGGGGTGAGAGTGAGCAAGTGTGAGAGAGCCAAAATCTGTCCCTGTCTCTCTCTTTCGCTCTCTCTTTCTCTCTCTCGCGTTGGCTACGGATTTCATGTTTCTAATCTCCAACTAAGATTTCGGAGGACACTCTCATTCCAATCCGACGGACGGTTTGGCGCCACGTGTCGTGCGCCAGCTTTTTGCATCTTTGCACCGGAAAACCCGCTACCTTTTTATTTTTGTGGTGACCCCTGAAAGAAAAGAGAGAGAAAGAAACTCCGATCCTGCTTGTTCTATCAGCTACTTCGCCAAAAAAGATTTATTTTACCGCCTGTATTTTTGTCAGCAATTTGTGAGCAAAAATGTCCAAAAATGTCCCTAAGACAACTATGTTATGATCAAATAAAACAATTTGTAATGTTTAAAGGCACTTATTATTTCTAATAATATTTTGAAGACCAAACGGTTTCTCATTAAATATGATTTATAAGTAACCTTGGACGTCTGTTAACATGGCCTTTTTATAAAATGAGTTTAACTTGTTCATATAATTTTAGCATTTATAATTAGCCAAAAAATCAGGAAACATCCTTACCAAAAAAAATAAAATAAAAAAAGTCATGAAACATTTATAGGTATCAATTCATTTTCTCTACGAGGTTCTTCTGTCATGGTTTTACTTGCTGCCCATCTCACCTCTATGAACGTGGGTAAACGAAAAGTGCCCGGGGAGTAGTTTGGCGACGACTTTCCTGTTGCACCGTAATTCTTTGCAAGCTTTAGAGCCAATTTTACATAACTTGCAACTACTTTTAAGAAGTTGCATCGCTCAAAGTTCACGTGACCGCAACATTAAGAACATACTATATGTATATAAAGTTATGAACATCCATCGACGATACTTACACAGAGAAAATCAAGTACAAGGAATTCATGAGAAGCTGTTTTGCTAAATGACATCAGCTGCTTCAGCTCACCATATTGCTTGCAAGTTGAGGACAAAAAAAGAGTTTACGTCATTGGGTTCTATCAATAGCATCAGTGTTTCTTAATGTTTGCCATTGAAGATGTGGAGGGAGGGATGTTCCTAGGTTGCTGCTAGAATTCTCTTTCGTTTCTCAACGAAAATGACACCCATCTTCTTCTTCTATTTTCCTTTTTGTTCTGTTCTTGCTTGGTGCGTGTGTGGGTTTTCTTTTGGTCTTTTGAATGTGGTTTCTGCTTTTGATGCATGTTCAATTACTGAGGTAGAGAGAGAGAGAGAGAGAGAGAGAGAGAGAGAGAGAGAGAGAGAGAGAGAGAGAGAGAGAGTAGAGTAGAGTAGAGTAGAGTAATTTGTGCAGCGAAAAAGAGGCGCATTTTCATGGGACATGTGAACAATGATCTGGGGCGTATTATGTGTTGCGGTCGGAGAGGGGAACACAGCGCCACCTTCTCCCACTCCTTTTGTTGTCTGCCCTTTTCTCTGGGGTAAAGTAAATGTTTGTTGTCGCCCGGTTTTCTCATTCTTTGGTTGGCTTAGGAAATCGAACGATAAGTCAAAAATACAAAGCTTGACGAGACCATTTTTGTCACCTGTTCAAGTGTACTTTGTCGAGAGTATCGTCAAGTCCCCCCCGTTGAGGGAGCTAGGGTTTGAGTTTTTTGACATGTAGTTCGACCGCCTTTTACTCATAAGTTTAGGGAGTTGAGATATTAGCAACTAGATTAGATTCATTAACTGCTCCATCTCTAGTCTCAATTATCCAATGTGAAATTTCATGCGATACTCGATAATCTTATGTGTGCACCTTAACAATTAACGAAGTGTAAATTAGTTAGGAGATAAATTCTTTGCAAGTGGAGGGCCAAGTTGCACTAATCTCACAATAACCGAGATGTCCCTACTATTATAGGGATTTACCCTCAAACCTTGACACAATCCAAATCTCTCTTGTCTCTCTTTCTCTCCTCTTACTCTTGTGCCGCCACCACTCCCGCATTGTGCCTCCATTAAATCCACGCACCTCTAGTGCTCCGCGCACCTCCCTCTATCTCTCAGTGAAGGCCGAGGGAGCTTGAGGTGGCCATAAATGGTTGCCCAACCTTATTCTGTGGAGGCATTGGAAACGCTGGCGATTGTATCGCGTGGCTCGTATGGAGTCCGGTGGAGTGGAGGTGATGGCGAGGAAACGGCAGAGGAGGTGCATGTGTGATGCTGTGGTGAGATTTTGTCTCATAGGAAGCGTAAAAGAGGAAAGAAGAAAAAAGAAAAAAAGGAAAATAATTTGGGTCGTGCGATGATGTGCAACATCTCAAAGCCTAACCTTAGTGGCCCAATTTGAGTCATTATTATCTAAGTTGGTTTATATCTCAATCACGATGGTATTAATTTAGTTTTAAACTTTCAAATTTTGTCCATTTAGCCCTTAAAATTTGTGCGAAATTTTAATGTAGTCATTCTGATTAATTTTCGCCAGAAATTACTAATGTGGTGGTGTGCCACGTAGGACGGCCAACTATGACTGGATCGCCACGTTAGAGATTTCCAGCTCAAATTGACCGTAAAGACTCCATTGGAATAATGTGCAAAAGTTTAATACTAAATTGGCAACATTGGAAGTTTAAGATTAAAGTGACATCCGAGACAATAGGTTTAGGATTGATGGGGTAATCTTGCCCTCAATTATTGGAGCTTTAAAGTGGAGACAAGTTCCATTAGATACGTTTGAGTTGATGGGTTCGAATGTGAATTTCCTTCGGAGCGATGTCACCATCACGAAGTATTGAGATTCTGCTGCTTTTACCTACGAGACCATACAAATGCAACTTGGATTCTCCTGTCTAATGAACTTTTCGATTTGGCATGATATATTCGTTTTGCGTGATCAAGTGCCGCGATATGTCCTCGACGGATTCCTCCTTGGTAACATATAATATGGCGATATTTTTCTGATAAAGCAGAGATTATATTCTTATAGGCTTTTAGTGATACATATTTGTCGATTATGATATGGTCAAGCTCTTGTAATTAAGAAAAGAATTAGAAAAAGAATAATTTAAGAATATAGACAAAGCAACAAAGGACGAATCAAGCTGTGATGTTGGCGACTCAGCCGACCTGCAATTTCGGCGTCTGAGTTTTAGGTCCATTAGCAGAATCGTAGGGGGCGTACAATTACAAGTTGGCTTTTGCTAAATTAAGCATCTCATTAGTCGTTTTTGTGGTGGTTTTGATTACTTTCTTTTACCCAAAATAATGTTTGGACAATAAAGTCTCCATAATTTCAATCGCCATCAGTTTTCGTAATAATGGGGCCTCCGCAGCGCAATTGTTAGGTGGTTTTCCAATCAACTTTTCTGTGTAAAGGGTTTTCTTTTCTTTTTCTTTTTCTTTTTCTTTTTAAATTCAAAACGTAGGATTGGAGATTTGGATATAGGAAAATTCATATAACACCCTACCAGTCCATGAATTCATACATTTGGTTTGTACATGTCCTCCTGACCGAGCAACTTGCATAATTGGTGGGATTCGAACGAACGACCTACAATTCTTGAACTTGAAATCTCCTCACACTCCAATCAACGACGTCAATCTGACAACAACCGGGAGATGGCTAAATAATTAATAACATAATCATTTAATTCTCCGGTGAAGAATTCACTATACCTTAGTTCTAGAATGGCTGCCAATTAATTATTTTTCTTCTTCTCCTCAAGAATAACCGAACTGGGATACCCCATCTTCTTGCTATTTATCATCTTTAACATGTGAAATTGCTAATTTTCTCAGCATCTATTTATTCAGAAATATTTTTCACTTTTGTCTTTCCTAAATACCGCTATCAAATTATCAGAGTTACATGTAAAGGGGGATAAGCATGTTAATTATCCTAAACAGCATATTTAATATCATGTATAACTTTCTCCTACTTGATTTTTCTCGACAATTGTAAAATATTACTTCAATGGAAATATTATTGGTGGCACACAAATATGCTTCGGTACAACACTTCTAATAACAATATAAAACAAATCCAAGGCAACTTCAATCTCAAATTTGACATATGTATGTATATATATAATGATAAACACACACTATTAGATGAGGATAATTTAAAAATTTAACAGGGTAAACATAATAATTTTCTATCCCATAAAATAAAATACTTCACAGAGTATAAATATATCTCAAATTATCTTTATTCTATGAAAATCTAAAGTCATTGCATAAAATTAATTATTGCAGATCAGATCGTAGTTAATTTCTCTATGGAGGGGTCTTATTTGCAAATCAAATAGGCAAGTCGAGTGGAAGAAACTTATGCACTGACATACTTACAATCACTTCTGATTTGAGTGTAATTATACGACTCATGAATCATAACACTATCTGCTAGAAAGCTTGTTTGGCCTCCCATGTTATCATGAATTGAGATAAAAAAAATATATTCTAACGATTAAAAAGAACGAACACATTATCCTAAAATTCTAGACCAGTCGAAAATAATCACAATCCCTGTATCCAAAATGAGAAGAAACAATTAAACAAAATCGTTAAATCCCAATCAATTCTTTTATGGGGCTTATAAGGTGTTTCATACACCTCCAAGTAGCCAGACCTCTGCGCTCGCCTCTCGAATTATCAAAATATAGACCAAAATAAAATAAAAAGACGAGAAGAGCCAAACACGCGCCATAACATATTTTGCAAGATTAACTTCTTCTCATACTTAATAAGAAGTAGCTAACATGCTAAATGCTCTCTCATTTTTTTTATTTTTCATTTTCTTTTTTGCCTTTCTTTTTCCTCAACTCAAGCAATTATCACGACCAACGTTATATTTATTGCGCAGCACCATATGCGCGATTCACAAGCATTCTGATCTCATGTCAAATAGCCTTTTTTTCTTTTTTCTGGACGACTCTTTTTTCTCTCAAATTTTTTTCCTTAATTTTAACATTTATTATAGAATTTCTCTCGAGCACGAGATGGAGGAAACTATCACGAGAATCCACTAACAAGGGGATGTTGCCACCAGCTAGAAATCGGAGGAAAACGGTGCGTAGGACGACGGACCACCCTATACATATATAGTTCTGCAAGATCCCGAAAAAGAAAAACAAAAGAAAAAGAAATCGAATTAAAAATAATAAAACTTTCAAAGTCACGAACTGGAGCTATATGAGCCATTCGATGCTTCTCAAATTCGCATGCAAAGCCTTCGATCGGATAAAGAAAAGACAAGGGTTTTGCGCGCATGCGATGGTCCTTCATGGTGCTGCAACTTCGTGTCATCTCTTGCCCGTGCTTGCTATTGCTAATGCACGCCATACTACAAGAGGGCGTAAATATTTCGGTCACCGGCTTTTGTACGGTAGACTAGTCTGCTCTCTCGATCCGGTCAAAGATAGATCATCCGTGCAGAGGCTAAGACAATTCGACTTAGATTGGTTTTTTTCTTTTCATGATTTGATGTGAGAGGTTGGGAAATTAGATAGGAGTTAAACGCGAAACTCATGCTCCTTTGATCGTAATAGGGTTTCGATATCTTTTGACGGGTATACAAATCTAACCGCCCTTCTTCTATCTAAATTGTGTTTTGGAGCAACGGGTTTTTTCAATGATCCATCGTAGGATACATAGACATTTCATTATACTGATAGAAGTGATCGCAAGCTCAATGATACGTACGTGCATGTCAATTCGTTCTACATACTAGAGAATCTCAGTATACGGTTTACCAAGATTTAAATAAATTATAAAAAATTACGTGGAGATCTCCACACAAATTAAACTAATTAACCCATTTAGATTCTGTTTTGTTTTGCGGAAAATGAATGATTCAAAATTTTTTTTTCCAAAAAATGATCTTTTCTATCACTTAACATAATCAGCCAATGCAAAACATTCCATATCGACATAAATTTATGTCTAAAAATTTTTCATGGATGAAAAAATATTTTTCGTTTGTTCATTTTTTTAAGCTATATAATTTATCATTTTAGGAAAATATTTTCTAAATTATTCATTTTTCGAGAAATAAACGGAGCCATAAAATCCATAGCTTAGACATATTTCAATCTCATTAAACCAATTTACGATACCTTATATAAAATTTAAAAATATATAAAAGGATTTACAACTTGCAGGTTGGGTACCCTATAGGCTCCGTTATTGGTTCGGTTCATCTTGTATTTCGATTCAGTTTTGCGGTTCGGTTCCGACACTCCCGTGACTTGATCCACCCCACCTTCTAATTAAACTCTTTGTCTTAACTTGTCATTTTCAATCCTATTTTTTTCCCTTCGACAGCTGTATTAAACTATTTCGCAACTTAAATAGCACCCACTAATTTATTTATTTTTCCTTTTTCGACCCCCTCTGTCTTTTTCCTTTTTTTTTGTCACTTGCGGATTTTATTTTCAACCCTCGATTTCTCATTTGAGAAACATTCACTTAAAATATTGAGTATTTTGCTGGCACGTTCACGTGCCCCTTTCTAGCAAATTTTACTTAGGTCGTATTTTTCCGTGTCCGGTACATCTTCTCGGCGTCGCTAAAGTCAAAAGGGTATTTCCTGGTTTCAGCAATAGGTACCCGATCGGGTCCCCCTCGGATCCCAACCCTTGATCCACCCGATCGTGAATTTCAAAAGAAACCCGCTCACAAATCGACGGTTGAGATTACTGGAACGTACCAGAACTGGGAAGCGGACAACAGATATTCCGGAATGATACTTGTGCCCTTGTGAATGTCTGAACTTCTCGCCTTATATCTTATATAGAGAATATATGTGCCGGTTACTTGAATGACAACCTTAATTTTATGTTAATCTTGGACGACAATCTTAATCAAGGGGGCCCAAAAAGTTGACGCTCTTAGAATTGGCTAAACGAGCAAGTGAGAGTTTTCTTGATTTTCTGAGAGAGAGAGAGAGAGAGAGAGAGAGAGAGAGAGAGAGAGAGAGAGAGAGAGAGAGAGAGAGTCCCAAGTATTGTACTTTTCTCTATCTCTCATTTTCGAGCCCTGTGTTTTGGTCGCAGTTGACTCTAGCTACCTCGGCAACTTTCTGGTCTTCAGACAAACGAAAAAGACTTGACGACCCCAAAAATGAAAAAACAGAAGAAAAGAAAATGTTGGAAAAGGACTTGAGATAGATGGAGATCGTGACCTAGCCCAGGAAATGGACAAGGCATGTAAAATAAGGACCATAGTTTTCCTATCTACTGTTAGTTTGAATCAGATAAATTGGGTGCTATATGATTATGTTAGATCACAAATATCCCACGCGACGGGAATTGAGTTCCAAATGATGAAGAATTTAATCTCCGACAGGCTCTCTTTTTAACATCTCGTATTGTTATCCCGCGATATGACTATCGAAACAAATAAATTCTATCCCATCAGGGGCATTGCACCTTTAAATGAGCACATAAGGGAATTGTGACCGGGTGGTCGGACGAGAAAACTTTTGACACGGGATCAACGGTTTTGGTGGACCCAATTCCGTAAAAAGAAAATTTCCCTGATTGATCGTGCGTCGTGTGGGATTCTGTCTAGCATGCTTAGGATTTTGATTAGATACAAATGCATGAGTGCACATCATGAATGGTCGGGTGTCTTCGCATCAACATAATGAACAGAAGGTGTTAAAATATGTCTCGAGTTTAAGCCCGAAACAAAAATCTAAATATTTCGAATTGGATATTTTACGGACATCCAAAATCGAGTGAATCAAATCACGCAATTTTCTTATACAAGCTGGACTTTTCGGCCACCGAAGTTGGAAAGTCCAACGTATATTTGAATTGGACCAAATTGTGAATATCTTCAGGCGGTGGGATTTCCTTCTTGGTTGATTTGCTTGGACTTCACGTGGAAACACTTAAAAGAGGAAAGTTGACTTGTTGACTGAATTTTGTGGAATATGTCTTCCACGTTGAGTCGGCCACTGTGCTTCCTATCTTGGATATATATTGATATTTATATATTGGATTGTGGGACTTTTCTTGGGTATAGAGAAAGACAAGAAGCGTTGTTCTAACCGAACGCTTGTAGTGGGTCTTTCTTGGCTGAGTTATATCCATGAAGTCTTGAAGCGCCGCGATTGACGTGAAGACGTTTGTGAGTGCTTGGCAGTGGGTTCGTGATTTTGTTCGTGCAATTACATCAAGAGTTTAAGTGTTCGTAGCGATTAAATCTTGTGTTAAGATTTGTGTATAATTCCTTTGCGAGATTGAGAGATTATTTCGTGAGAAATTGTGGGGCTAAACACTGCGTGAGTTATTGGGTGTAATTGGGGCTTGGGAAACACTGAGAGTGTTTGAGTGACTCGAGTGTAATTGTAATCTCCGTTGTATCGCTTGATCTATAGTGGAATTCTGTGCTGCTCTCCCCGTGGACGTAGGTCACTACGACCGAACCACGTAAATCTGGTGTCCGATTTATTTTTCTTATTCTGTCAATTTTATTGTTCGATCGCTTGGCTTTCGCAACAGAAGGAACGAATCGTGTTATTTTCGCACCTCACGTTTTGACCGTCTCTCGGTCTCCATGTCCCTTCGGTGACCCGACATGGACCGATCTAGACAGCTCGGGGTTCTGCTTCTCCTTGAGGCCGTAAAAACCATGTATTATTTTCTTGTCTTGATGGGATCTATGGTGGCCTAGCTTTGATAATGATTTCGTGAGCATGGTTGAACGACTTCTAGGAGCACTGTTTCGACTCGAATTCGACGGCCGAAGACGAAGCAAATGTACGAGAGCGACGGCCCTTTCGTGAATTCAACAGTGATTCACGCGGCAGAAGCATCTGGCAACACATGCCAACACATGGGGAATGGCTAGGGTTTGGCGCTTGGATCATTCAGCGAGTCATGTCTATTGGTGACTGATTAGCTTAGTGGACGAAAATCACGGAGTTTGAAGTCGGTCCGTATTTGATTAGAAGCAGATTGGGGAGACATGTTTGGTCAGCTACATTTTTGGATAATGTTGTTTGGACTGGTTCATGCATCTCTTTTTATTGGTGATGGAGATATATATTTCTTTTGACCATGGTGTGTGATACTTGTCTACATATATGCACACACACCATATATATACTTAAAATTAGGACTGTCAAACGGGTGGATCGAGTTAGGTTTGGATCAAGTTGAAAATGGTTTGAACCAAATTGATTCATTTATATGCAATACAAATTTAGTGACTCATACCTGATCTATACCCCATATCCGGCCTATACTCGATCCAACCCATTTACTCAAATACTTCCATATTTAATCCTGGAAAGTCTTTTTCACAGAACAACTAAGAGCATGCAGGCCAGATCCAGAGCAACCCACAATCATTTTCTTTTATATTTGTATCCACCCAGTTAACCCACTTTAAGCTCTTCATGTGTATATGTTATTCGGATAAAATTGCTATTTCGACTATAAGATGCTAAAGAATTAGCTTTCAACATTGCATAGAATTTTCAGTTTTTTATTAACTTACAATGAAGAATAAGAGATAGTTAGTACTTGATAGTGAATTTATAAATTACAACAACAAATAATGTAAAGGAATTGGAATTTTAATTAAATGGAATTTAAAATATTAAAGAAGATGACTTATATTGATGATGGATTGCAATGTCAAGAATTAAGATTAGAATATTACGAAAAGATGACAATGTCAAATTCAATCAAGGAAAGATATACTCAAATAACTAACAGATGAAATTTACAAAATCAATAAAAAATTAAAATAACGGGGAAAAAAAGAAGCCGTCTTGATACTTTTAATAAGGGTGAAGTCGAGTTCATCTCACGGGCCCACCAAAACTTCACTTAACTTGAAATAGTCTAAGGAGTCAATTATTTTTTTGGGTTAATACCACGAAAAATCCTAAACTGATACACTTGTGACAGATTTACCCCAAACTATTTTTTTGACCATAAAAAATCCCAAACTGGTACATCTGTGATAATTTTACCCCCGAACTAATTTTTTAATATTATTTTTTATTTTTTCGAATTTTTTTGGTTTTTCTTATCTTTTCTTTTTCCTTTCCTTTTCTTTTTTTCCTTTATCTTTAACCTCAAACAAAAAAAAATTTAGGAAGCGCGAATTTGGTAAGGCATATTAAATTGAAATTAAATTCGTAAGTTTGTATCTATAATTTTTTTTCTTTATAATTTCTTACTATATCAATTAGAAGTAGTACAAAAAATTCTTCTTGCGTTTTATTTATTATATATTTCAAGTGATCACATTGATTTATGAATCGCCATGCACATATAATATCTCTCATCTTATATATAAAATATACTAATTTTGTAAATTAATCTGTTAAATTAAATTGGCAAGCAGGACGTATAGAAATTGTTGATTAGCTGTACTTCAAGCTTAGGTAACAAGTCTGCGTTGGACCCCATCAGTTTGCCTATCCACTTGCACCAAAAAATAAGGAAGACACAACAATAATATAATGTCTTTTTCGCAAGACATTTAAATGTAGAAAAAAGTAGTTGGCAAGAAAATTCATGCATATAAAAGAAAGCCTTTCATTTAGCGTTTATGTTTTTTTTTTGGGTCAAAATGTAGCATTTATATTATGTGTCACGTTCTTGTGGTATCAATTACAATATAACAATTCATTGTTGGTCCAATGAAGATGAAGGAAAAAAAAAAGAAAAGGAAAGGAAAAAGAAAAGAAAAGAAAAACTAAAAAAATTCGAAAAATAAAAAAAATAATATTAAAAAATTAGTTCGGGGTAAAATTGTCATAGGTGTACCAGTTTAGGGTTTTTGGTGAAAAAAAAAATAGTTCGGGGTAAAATTGTCACAAATGTACCGGTTTGGGGTTTTTTGTGGTTAAAAAAATAGTTTGGGGGTAAATCTGTCACAAATGTACCAGTTCAGGGTTTTTCGTGGTATTAACGCTATTTTTTTTTATAGAGGGTGAATAGAGAGTCACAAAAATGGGCTAGGCTTGGGTAAAGAGTGAATATATATATATATATATATATTTAAATTTTACCATTCTAAACTTATTTATAACTCATACTGAACATAACTAACCCATATAATGAATCATCCCATAAAAAATGGGCTAATAAATGGGTCTATAACTTATTTTGACAGGTTCGCTTAAATTATTCTGTTCTTGTGCTTATTTTCTTAAAAATTTAGAGTTCATTAGTGTTGACACCTAAATTTTGATTGCTCGTCATCGTGGGGAGGTTGCGACAATTGGGATGCAAAATCTACAAGGATACATGCCTTACAAAAGCATATATATATTGAAAGCACGGATTGTTCTTGTGACACACATAATCAATAGTTTGATAAAAGACTTTGCTAATATGACAGTCTTTGAGCTACTGTGAGAGTAACAATATGTTGTGAGCCACAAATTTTTAAAAGAATGGACTTCATAGTGATTTATAATTATTATTTATTTATGAATGATCCAAAATATACTGTTAATCTCACAGTAAATTAATGACCGTCACTTAATCTTTTCCTTTTTGAAAATTGAATTTGTCTTAACAAGTATGCCTATAGAAAGTACTGTGGATTTTTCCCTCCGACTCTCTCTAGACATAAATTGCACAACATCATGAGAAGAGCGACCGTGGTGTGGTCCACCTTAATACATAATATCTTTTTTGCCCGTTTATTAAGATATTCATAGGGAGATTGTCGATGTTAATGTCTCTTCTCGTCTTATTTATAAATAATAAAGGACATCTATGGAGTACTATATATATATTTATTTTAAAATGATTATAAGTTTTTTAGGGCCCGAGGTGTTGGGATCTGTCTCCGGGGGTTGACGTGGGGTCGCATGATTTTCTGTACTATTACCCGGAAACATCTGCATGCTTAGGGAAAAGGAGTTTGATAAAACGTAGACATCCGAAAGGGCTGATCAAAGCCTCAATTCGTATATACGATGAGAAGAAGGCTTCATTTAAGCCTCGGGAGATCACTGGAACAGGATTTTTGAATGGTACCCAGATAAACTTTGCCAAAATTGGCAGAAACCATATTATAACTCTACTAATTTATTCTATCAACTCACAAGTCGGATTTAATTGTGAAAAGGGATGGATTAATATGAGTTAGGTCTGCAGTTACTACTCTCTAGAACATCGTCTCGTTGTTTCGAGTTGATTGCTGAAATAGTATCTTCCCGAAGAGGATGCCTTAGCTCCATGGGATTGGTTTAGTGGTTAATGAGTAAAATCTTCATGAATAGAATGTCTTAGAACATCGTCTCGCAGTTGCGAGTCGATTGATGAAATATTATCTTCCCAATAGGATGTCTTAGCTCCATGAGATTGGTTTAGTGGTTAATGAGTAAAATCTGTTTGGGTAAATTAGGCACCGGAGAGGTTGTTCAATTTCCCACACCATTAAGTGTAAATAATTCCATACTTGTACAATCGACTCAGCCTTTAGCTCGCGTTTATTAACTTCTTGAGGTTAGTGGGCCTTTATATATATAATCATAAAATAGAAAAATAAAATGGGTGTATGTTATATTCTTCAACTTACATCCATTATGATAAATTTATCTTGAACTTTTTTTTTTGTGATATAAAAAAACTTCAAATTATGTCCACTGTGACACATCGATCCTAAATTCTTATTATGACATAAAAAACTCTAAATTTGTACCCGTGTGATACATTCACTACATCAAGGTTCTGTCGGATAATTTCAGGCTAAAATGATGTCGTTTTTATTTCACTAAAACCACATGAGCGCTATGTCAACACTGTTTGCATTCTATCACCCATGTAGGTAGATTTTCAACGATTATGATTGATGAAATATTGATGAATGGTAAATGTGTTATATAGGTACAAATTTGGGATTTTCGGTGTCATAGATAAAAATAAGGTAAATATATCACGGTGAGCATAATTTGAGGTTTTTGGTAGTTTTTTTTCAATTTTAAATATACAACCATGACCTTCGCTACAGCTATGAAAGAGGACCTGATGAAATTGCAACCTAAACTAGCTAGCTAAAGCATCATGGAGAGTCCGCAAGTATCATAAGTGAATAAAACAAGAGTAAGTATAGCATATAATGGCAATATAAGTCATCTTTTTCCTCTTCGATTTGTTGGTTAGTAAGAGGGTGGGTTATTGACACGGAGGTGGGGACCCGACTATATAGAAGCCCATAGATCACGCTGCAAACACCACGAACCAATCAAATCCAATCCTCTGACTTATGCAGGTGTCCCGACCTAGAGGAGATTGCATGCAGTTTCCGGTATTTGAATAGATGACTTCCAATTCTTGTGGTGGAAATCTCATGGAAATCTCCCCTAGAGTCTTACCAACTACGCGAACTCGGAGAGAGAGAGCCCTCGAATCAAAGGTGATTAGAATTTACAATGCTTGTGTGAAATTACACCAGCCATGTGTGCTATAATTTTCTATAAAACATCAGCCACTAGTATGCAACGCGGCATTTTATTGCTCCACTGATTGGACCAGCCTACAATGCCATAAGCAAAAAGAAAGAGATGCTTGCTATAGAGGCTACACATCTGACTATATATTTCCTGTTCAATCATACGCGGGGACACTTAGATTTTGCATGAATTAAATAATTCCCACCGATTTCGCCCGACTTTAAATAATCCGGATAGACCACCTGTTCCTACTAATGTTGTTTTTGTTTATTTATTTAGCCATGCCATATAGACACTAGCTGGTTGCACATCATATATAAACTAAGCTCCAAAATGTTGCCCTAAAAAAACACCAACATGTAAACATGTGAGGTAGGAATATACCTCGTGGTATTTTTTTATTTATTTCATATATTAACATCAAATCGATAAGAGCATCGCTGCGTTGGTAAATACGTCCACGTTTTAGTGTGAGCCCGTGAGGTCTTCATCGATTGCTCGAAAGATGCTTCTCCCTATTGACACTCAAATTATCCAGAAAGGAACAGATAAATTGTTTATTTTCCCCACTAAACATATAATTTGTTGGCTAATGGGAAATAGAATTGTTGGTACGTTGAGGGTTTTCTCTATTATCTCTCGATCGTGACTATTGTTGGATCCATTCGAAAATCAATTACATTGAATATTTACGAGTATTAAAATAGGATTAATAATTGCGTACTCTCTCTTAGGAAGAAAAACCCCTCGACAAGATTATTGTGAGAAAACATTTTAATCAATAATGGTACTGAGTGTCATGTTAGCGTGCTATCTCTCTATTAATAATATTCTTCAATTCAAAGTTTAGGTCACTATTAAGAGAAGCTACATCAATCGATTGAAAGAATGCGATTAGCATAGTGATGACGCAATATCTTAGTAGTGATTCCATCGCTCTATTCTGCTTTGAATAAAACTAGCGACTTGCAGGGGAAAATAACCTGAAAGTTATGTGATTATGACAACCTTAGTTTTTCTGATCTTTTGTCTAGGTATCTAGATTTTATAGGAAATTTTTCTTGGTCTTGTACAAATTTGACTACTTTGTGTTTTCCTGGACAGAGTCATGCATTCGACTAGTTCAACTTTAGAGACTTGCTGTAGCCAAGAAAGGGGGAAAAGGGGAACAAATTCAGGATTCTGTTGCTTTAAGATCATAAGAGAACTTCAATACCGAGATTATGTGCGCTTATTTTGTGAAAAACGAATGATTTGCAAAATATTTTCTAAAATATAATCGATTGAATTAGTTACAAAAATGAATGAATGAAAATTATTTTCATCATCCACGAAATTATTTAGATAGATATTGTTATTGATAATTAAAATAGTTTAGTGATACAAGTAATTATTTTTTGAAAAATATTTTTTAAAGAATTCATTTTTCACGTAACAAACAAAGCCTAAGAAGAGCCTAAAATGTTAATGAAATTCCTTTTGGTCTGCAACAAGCTTTCCACGACATACAACTAGGGGAAAACTCCTTATTTCTCGCGTGGGGCTTTTTGCCATCATGAATTCATGAATTTTTTTTTAAGATAGTAATGTTTTAAATATGAATTTTCAGAAAATCGGTCATTTGCTCTTTTGTCTAAATTATAAGTGATTTTGATGGAAGTCCAGATCTAATTAAAACTTCTTCTCAATTAAAATTCGAATTTGATATAGTTTTTTTTTGATGTCATGATTCACGTGCAACGTTCTAATCTTCTTCATGGTTGAAGTAAAAAGTTCAGTCTTAATCTTTCTCTTTCCTTTCCTTTCTCTTTTCTTGTCTCTATGTCCAAGATTGGAAGGAACGAATAGATTAGTATGGCGAATCGAGTTTCTGGTTGAATACACAGTCGGATTTTGCTTTTGCTATTTTGAAGGAAAACATAAATTTGTTTTCTTCAAGCCAAGTTCAATTTATAGTGAAAATGGAAAATTTCGACTTGAGCTGAGATAGGAAAGTAGTAACTCACATATCATTACTTTGCCTAAAAAAACGTCAGAAAATATTAACACATATTTGCTAAAGTCAAAGACTAATTCGATCGGCTAACACAAAATGGTGTTTTATATCATAAAAAGGTGTGAAAATAGCGTCCCCCGCAACTTTTCTTCGTTTTGTAATTACGGGCTCATTCCATACCCAACTTAAGTATGGTCAAAACATCCCATTTCGTGCTCTCACCCGAGTGGTACCTATGATTGTGAAAGCTTTGGCACCACCGCACGAAGCTCCTATAAATGTCGAATCAATCTTCGAGTACAAAGTATCTGTCGCCAAACATTATTCCAGATTTGACTTGCTGGCTCATGGGTGGCTTCAAGCTTCTTTTTCTTAATAGCCCTACCCTATAAAGTCATGCCACGTTGACCACGATAGAGTTCTGCCTAATTTCACTGGGCCCCACCGTAATTAATTACTTGAGTTACGTGGGGGCAAGTAGGTGAAATTTAGATCCGACACATGCATGGTTGATTGGAACTGGACTTTGGTTTTGATTAGAACCGTTCGGTGCTAGTCAAATTGCATAACAGGATTCGGTTTGATTAGAACCGTTCATTGTAATGTTCAATCGTTTTGGGGACCACACTAGTAAAACCCTTTTGGATGGTGTAGAAGTCTTCGATCCGGCTCATTGCAATTACTTCTCCGCTGAAAGTGAGACTCCTAATTTCCATAGATAGAAGGGGGAAAGAAAAATGAAGAATGGATCTTAGCAAATAATGTTAGTTTGCTTTTGCTTAATCTTCAATGATCTCTTGAGGAACTGGTTTGCCCAGTATAACGCGTGTCGTTAAAATACATCTTGTCGTAATTTCTATATCGAATGTCAATGTAGTGACATATAGATACTCAAGAGTTTTTCTATAAATGGTCGAGATCTTTGATCAAATGCAACCTATTTAATGCTATTAGTTTGCTTTTGCTTTGCGTTTGTCGGGATCTTTAATGATCTCTCGAGGGACTGGTTCACCCTTTATAATGCGTGCCGTTAAAATGCATCTTGTCACAATTTCTATATTAAATGTCGATGTCGTGACGCACAGATACTCAAGTGTCTTTTCATAAACGGTCGAGATCTTCAATCAGATGCAATCTGTCTACGTAAGAAATGGTTCCTCGATAGATTGTGGTAATCTCTTCCGTTGTCTTGTTCGGGCTTTCCTATATATTTTGCTTTGGCGTGTGTTCCAAATCTTGGGGATTTTACTAGAGCATTAAGATAATTACTAAGTTAGCTAAGCTCCTGAAAAAAAAAAACCTCATTGTTTTGAATATTACGTCCCGTTAGGAGCAAGGAGAAACATTGTAATATACAAATTATCTCCCCTGCGTTCGTCATTAATTAAAGAGATAAGCTGCTTTTACAATGGAAATATAACTAATATATAGAATGCAACCAAACCCTAAAGAAATTATAAACTTCCTAAGATGTCCGATCGTGTATAGTGAAAAAAGAAAACAGAAGTGAAATCGGAGAAGACTTTGTTGAAAAGGCTGTTGATCTCATGTTCTCTGTCGCAAACAGCACTCAGATTAAACACTCGAAAACCCCAAAAGAAGAAGCAACAAACAGCTTTTAGACTCACACGCACCCACATATCCACTTACCAACGGCCACGGCAGAATTACTAATTAATGAATAGCACTGCTTTTCGTGATTCGGTCACTGAATCACGTTCTTAGGCGCGAGAGGAAAACGAGAATCGTCGATAACTTCGTTCGCTTGGAGTATACAAAGAATCTTTTTTATATGCCTAGTGATTAAGCATGTCCAATATTTCATGCGGGAGATATGAAGAGAAAATCGAAGACGTTGCATAGCAAAATATCCTTGTGAGGAACTTTAGTTCATGCATTTAACCTGTTAAGGTGCATGTGTGAGGGTGTTGGCGCAAGAAATGATCTCACATCCAGATGTGATGTGAAGCCATTAATATATCCTAATTAACTCATGACTTAATGGTTTAAGTTTTTGAGTGAAAGTAGGCTCAATTATGTATCTTGAGAGGCTCAGACTTTAGCTCTTTCTTGATAATATCCTTAGATGAAGATATCGGGTTTCTCTTGTGTTGATCCAACAAGTGGTATCAAAGTCAAATTTTGATTGGTGGCCTGCGTCCAATTTGTATTGGGGTCTAGTGAGTATCTCAATGAAGAATCTCCTATGTGACTCCCTAATCGAGACGGCAGATGGTGTCCCTGGCTTCCCTCCACACTTGGTTGGACCAAGATAATTGAGGTGGAGTATGAAGGGTAGATGTTATCCTCATATACATCTGCCAAACTTGACTGGCCAAGGTGGAAATTTTCAAGAGACAATATTGGTGCAGAAGAATAGATGAATTAAAGGGGAGTGGGCATAATGCAAGTTGGCTTTCATGTGAGGGTGTTTGGCGTAAGAAAACTCCTGTGGGGATGTAATGTGGGGCAATTAATATTTTCTAAGTTGACCTATAACCCACTGACATAAATTTTTGATAGAAAATAGATCAAATTGGATATGTTGATGAGTTTGGATTTAGGTTTCATCTTGGTGATATCTTAGATGAAGGTATCAGCCTCCTATTGCGTCGATTCCAACGTAAACTTTGAAGCATCTCAAGTTACTTACTTCACAATTTATTGAATAAGGTCACAAATCAAAATGGACTAGAAGAAAGGAAGATTCAAGTCGCAATCGAACACGGCATAATCATTCTCTTTTGATTTGGAATTGCATTATGCCCCTAAAACATCTCCCCATTTCTTTGAAAAGTACATCCGGCTTGATGATGTTTTGGAAAATTATTGACAACCTAAAGTGCTAAGCAATGATTAACCCCAAGATACTTTGGTAGCTAGGTGGTAGAATATCATCGAAAGCGGATAGCACATAGATTTTCTAACATGAATTAAGAAATGCAACAATTTGATCCGTTGTTTTGATAGGATATGTAAAGTGTAGGCCAATCCTTTCGTGTTAGAAATAGCACAACCATCAGCTGAAACATCAATAAAATTGAGGAATGATCAACAAGCAGTCGCGAAAG
The DNA here is from genome assembly GCA_031216185.1 of Syzygium aqueum. Taxonomy (NCBI): domain Eukaryota; kingdom Viridiplantae; phylum Streptophyta; class Magnoliopsida; order Myrtales; family Myrtaceae; genus Syzygium; species Syzygium aqueum. Next base: position 13,520,952 of record CM062239.1, read on the forward strand.
AATATGCATTGCGTCGGACCCATGATCAAGCAGTTACCTAACAGGTGCTAAACTTTTTTAGAATTGAGAGTCCTTCCTTTGAAATGAACTATGACCCTCAATTTGTCGTTCAAATTTTGTGTAGTTCTTTTAGAGTCAAAATAAACTCAATTAAAAATGAATTAGACTCTAAGGGCCCATTTGGCAAGTTGTCAAATAGTAAAAATTTATGTTCTTTTATTCTCAGAATCAATTTGGGAACATAAATCCGTTTGTTAAATTTTTTGTGTTCAGGCACAAATTTGCAAAAAATTGTTCCTAAAATCAGTTTTGGAACAAAATCAAGAAGCAAAAAAAAAAATAACTTCTTGATTCTGGAACAATTTTTCCATTTCTGATTTTTCTTGATTTTCTTCTTTTTTCTTGGTTTGTTGTTGTTCTTTTTCCCGGTTTGCTGCTGGCCACAGGCCATAGGCCAAAGCCGGCGAGGGCGAGGCCTTGCCTAGCCATGGCAAGGCCAACCTCGCCGTTGCGACCGGCGGCGAGTTGCCGGCGCCGGCGACCGGCCATGGCCAAGGAAGTGAATGGAAAGAAAGAAAAAAAATAGGAAAGAAGAAGAAGAGAAATATTAAAAAATTTAAAATTTATTAAAATATTATTAATAAAAATAAATTTTGTATAGTTACCAAATGCATTTATATTTTTTTTTTCTATTTTAAGAATAGAAATTTTGAGCAGTTACCAAATGCCTTCAAATACTTAGAAATTATTCCCGGGCACGGAATAAAAAAGAATCATTTTCGAGCAAAATTAGTTTCCGAGTACAGAATCGTTGCCATGTGCATCCTAAACCTCCCAAGATCAAATATTCAACCACATGCAACTTAACCGTAGGTGCAAGTACATGTTATTAAATCTGTGATTTGAATAGAAACACTACGCAGTTCAACATCATCATAAGGTTGGGCATGGTAGTATCAGTTGATCCGGTATCACTAAAAAAGACAAGCACCGATGATAATTCCAAGCTTCGAACGCTTGGTTTGAACATATCCAACGAGAGATTCCATCCATCTCCATACACCTCATATGCAGGCGCTCTAGGGCAAATTGAATCTCCTCACATATGGCCTTGCTCGGCTCCGCCAGTTATTCCAGAATGTCCTCATTTGTCAATCAATCGCTAAGTGCTCTACACAGCAGAAGCCAATCATCTCAGCCTATCTTTTACAACAATCTCACTATTCGACTGTGATGAACAAGCCAAACTCGAGAATATAGCGACCATCATATCTCTCTTTTTGAATTTGAAGAATATGAACGAACTTTTTGGTGCAACTCATCCATCTATCAAGTGGATGACACCCAAGATTATTCCATCCAACCGAAGTTTAGGGAAGAATAAAATCTGCACTCCTTTCTTCCAATCGTGGACGTCCCTTTCTCAGATTCTGATGAAGTCACCATTGGACTGGACGAGCAGAGACACCAGGAGGAGGATTGAACAGCAACCGATAAGGCCATGTTCCTGGTGCAACGTGAAAGGTGATCCACCGCCCAAAACAGTAACATGGCACATCACCCTTTTTCTTTCTCATTAGTTTATCATAAGGTCTTTATAATGCCAGTGCAAATGCCAAAAAGCCATTTTTCTCGCACGTAGTGCAGGTTGATTTATGCCCGTCGGTTTCCGTCCACCTCGACTCGCATGATGACTTCCTCTGGGGAAGCATACTGCTTCATGGTCTCTTGTGGGGATATGCATGTATGTAAGAGAATTTGTGTGTTTTGGAAACGAAAATGTCATGGAGCATTTCATGGGATTTCCGTATAGGGTCATATTTTACGTCATTTTTTATTGTCAAAGACTTCCTCCGATCAGTGTTTTGATTAATGGGTTACCAGTATGGATATTATATTTATATGTATTATAAGGTTTTTCTATAATTATGTTTCTATTTGCAGTTAAACCACCATAAACACTTTCTGTTGTCATATTCTCTGTGACTCTAAAGATCAACATGGTATCAAAGTAGGAAAACACATTATATTCTTTAACATTTCTATTCTAATTAACACTTCCTTTACTCCTATTACTATCTCGGCAATGTTTGATGCATCTATGTGGATTGATCTTTTCTATGTCTGCCAAAGCTTGTCACTAATTGAAATGGCATTGTGATGGTTAAGATTGATCGGTGCGTTCATAGACCTTCGGACATCTCGAGAGATTTGGCTTGCTCTAGGACGACAAATTACTAATCATTATGTGGCCAAGGAAATTGGACTAAAACTTGATTTTCATAACATCGTTAAGAAATTTGATCAGCCTGAATCTGACTATCTTCAATGTATGAAGTTGTGGACTCTCTCACCGCAATCAATTGTTCCGTCTCCGATGAGTACTTGGTGATTCAAGGCCTCAATGGGCTCTCATCTAAGCATGATCCCTTTGTCACCATAATCACTAACGACTCTATAATTCTTTCTGTTAGTATTCTGTGGTTACTCCTTCTCATCCAAGAAGAACAATTTCTCCGAAAATTGAAAGCCTCATTTTCATTTGATATTCATTATGCTTTGATTGGCCATACCACTTCACCCACTCCCTGTTCTGAAGGTCTCGGGGTGGATGTAATTCCAAGGGCTAAAAATTTTAGTTGGGGACATGGTGGACAATTCTTGTGTGATATAGTGGGCTTGCAATCCTCTCATGATCAGTTTAGTTCGCAATCATTATAGGTCCCTTATGTTGATCGCTCCTCCAGCTCTTCTAGTCCGTCCCGTGGTGATTTGAGGCCCTATGTTTCCCCATTCGCCTAGGGAGGCATTTCGGATCTGTACACGTAGCGTTACAATGTCGATAGCGATTCACCTGTGTCTTCACCACCAACGATCTCCCGGATTCCTTCTTGGCTCTCTTGGTAAGTGAGACTTCTTATCCAATGTGGTATATTTATAGTGGAGTGTCGGCACACACGATCAGTCACATTGACAGAATTGTAAACCCTAGACCCTTTTATGACTTGACAAAAGTCTTGGTTGGTGATGGTAGATTATTGCCCATTAAGCAAGTCAGAAGCCTTTTTACGTATCGGTTCTTGATCTTTGCGAACTCCACCACTTACTTATTCAGCTCTACGAACTCCTCCGCTTCTTCTTCTTCTTCCATGGGAACCTTCGGTTCAGGAAATAAACCGTCACCTACTCGTGTTGAGCCCGAGCTCGGAGGCTCGCTGGCCCTTCATTCTTGTTAATATTAGTATACGCTATGCAGAAGTTTTTTGTTTTGCAAACACATAAAATTGAGGTTTTGTCAAAATGTGTGACAAAGGGATTTGCGAATCCACTGTGGCATCAGTGACGGGCGTGAACTCTAGTATTGTCGTGGGGTATCGGCAAAGATAGAAGGGTTGATTTTGACGTAGGGCATCTGAAAGACATAATGGGTGGACCGCCCAAGATGGGCCAAACCCAGCCCGCGAGCCACAAGAGCCCATAAGGTAGTTATTTGCCAATCACTATAAATAGTAGGCACCCTTTGAAAAAACGAATGGGTTTTTCCATATGCAAAAGAATACACTCCTTCGAACATAACGTTTTCTCTGTTTTTCCATCGGAACATAAACGAGTATGACAGACAATCGAAGAAATCTTAAGCGCAAAGTGACACTTAATCTGTGACAATACCGGGTATGTTTATTGTGTGATATGCCTGTATGATTGGTGATACAAGTTGATGGTCATCGGGCATGTTTTCCGCATTGATCAAATTCGTTTTGAATATGTTTCGAATGTGTCGATTGGGAATTGAGTTTACCCAACATTGGTATCATGGCATTTTACTTGTTTCCCAATCATGCATGTGTATTGTCTCTAACATTGAAGTGTATACTGCTTGTTTTTTCGTTTTGGCTTCGTTTTTTATTTGTTTTCTTCGCGTCGCCGAACTGTTCATGCATGTTTCGATTTTTTTTCGTCAAAACTTGAATTTTGTTGCATAGATAGAAAGTGCTCGTCAAGACGAGCAAAATGAGGGGCGACGCGTCGTCAGAGGAGGTTGCACTTGCTCTCACGTGTCGATAAGAACGGTGGGCGTGACGGCGTGTGAGGCCCATGCGCAGCCGTGGCGAAATGGCGCATTGGTTGTCGCCAACTGCCGACGATGACGTCAGCGTGACGTCATCGGAGCATGGATCTAGGTTCAACCCGGATCTCGATCCGAGATTCGATCCGGTTATGTTGACATGTTGACCGACCTGATTGACCGTTGACCCGACCTGGTTAACCGTTGACCAGTCAACGGTCGGACCGGTCACACCGGTCAAATCGGACCGGTACAGACTGGGCAGAATGACCCCATTGTGTTCTTTCGGCCCGTTCGAACTCATTTGAACTCCGATTTGAGCGTTCTTGGTATCAACGTGCTCGTATTGGAATGATCTACGTTATGGTATATTCATATTACATGTTTTCTGCACTTATGAATGTGAAAATGAGCGATAAACCCTATGTACATGCACTTAGGGGTATATTCTTTAGCATTTTTTCTAGTATTTCTCTATAGTTTTTTGAAATACAAGTGGTAGATCATATGTATATGAATAAGCATTCATAATCTTAATGTATCATGGATTATAAGTAATCCCTTTGTTATGTATTCGTTGCATGAACAATGATACATTGGAGATGCACTCCAATAATCGCAAGAACGGCAGCTCAAAAGGGGAGGTTTGAGAAATTAAGAATCAGACTAGCTCTTTATCGATGGGACGCTGGAGATGATATGATATCACACATCATCAAGGTCAACAAAATGATACAGGATATCATTTAGAACGGTTTTGTAATGTCGGAATATGTAATGGTCGGAGCCCTAAAATGCATTGTTTTTGATGAGCTGGGAAGAATACTTGATAAGGTTAACGAAACCTTAAAGGGTTCAAGCTATAAGATACTTATGGAGAATTTTTTACAAGAATACATAAGGGTCGGGGAAGGAGAACATCAACCCTTGCATTGAATGGGCCTCGGCGCAAACCATGGCCTAGATCTAGGGGTTTTCCAGGAGCCTCCGTTTTTGTTAAAAAAAAAATAGAATTTTCTAAAGAATTTTATGAGTCCTTTACTATCTATGTGTTGGATTGGTACAATTGATATTGGTCTTTTAGGATTTGGAATTAATTCTATACATGTTTCAAGTTGATATTACATGCTCTTAAATATTTGTGAATATGTTATGAAATATATATGACTATGAATTTTTGTGATTTCTCATTTTATATTGCTATATTATATGTTATGTTATATGTGAGAAGTTCTTAAAAGTTTGTATAACTTTTTGAAGAACCAATTTCTTTACATAAATGATTATGTTAATGATAATTTCAAATTAAGATTTTTAGATGATGATTGGGAACATAGTGAACTTTCGACTCTAAGACTTTTTGTGAAACTATTCATTAATATGATTTGTTTATGTAATCATGATGCTGATGAAGCATTTAGATAGGCTTTAATAATTCGTGCGTATGTGTCTGAAATGTTCGGATACGATGGTTTTAGCAACTAAGAACATAGTAACTGAACTTAATAAGGGAGAAAAATTGAATGGTGACAATTATGAGATTTGGAGTCTCAAGATCTAATATGTGCTGAAAGAGCAAGAGGTACTCGAAGCTCTTAATCAGATTATGGAGGAACTTGTGGATGAGACAACTGTCCAATACAAAAGGGACAAAGATGCCTTTGCTGTTTGGAAAAGAAAGAACTCTCTTACTCGCATTACGTTGCTAAGCAGCATGGACAATGATATCATGAGAGAGTTCGGATGTTTCAAGCACACCAAAGACATGTGGGCTGCACTGGCATTAAGATTTGGTCGAACTTCTGTGACTAAACTGAGACAACTCACTATCTGTTTCGACTCATACAAGATATCTCATGGAAAGTCCATGAAACAACGTTTGAGGCAGATGTCGAATATGATTAGTGAGCTGAAGGATGTCGGCCACATACTCACTGATGAACAGTAGGTGCAGGCAGTAATCCGCTCCTTGCCTCAAAGCTGGGAGCACATGAAGATCCATTTGACCCACAATGAGGGTATCAAGAACTTCGAGAATGCTATGCGGCATCTTAAGTTAGAAAAAGATCGCCTCATGGTAGCTAACTTAGAAACCGATATTTACTTTACTGGTTCTAGCTCGCATGGAGTTTCGAGCTCCAAGAAGAAGCACCCTGTTGGGTCAAAAAAGTGGAAAGGCAAGGGAGCAAGTCTTCCAGGGAAGAAACCGAGGCACAACCAACGAGAGAAAGGAAAGCGTCCTTTCAAGAAGAATATTTCAAGAGTGAAATGTTACAACTGTGGCAAGAAGGGTCACTTTGCTCACGATTGTGGTGAGCCAAAGTAGGTAGAAACCCTTAGCATTCATGAAAATGCTACTTATGTGTCTAGTTTAATGTTTCTAACTGAATCTAATCCTTTGTGGACTGTAGACTCGAGAGCCACAGACTATGTAGCGAAGGACAGAGAAGCGTTCGTGGAGTTTCTACGAGTTCCACAAGGAATGAAGTTGATATATGTGGGGAACAATTCAAGAGTGGAGGTAAGAGGCATTAGCACCTGTCAACTACTTATGCGCGGTGGATGCACATTTTTCCTACATGATGTGCTATTTGCTCCAGAGATTCGTCGGAACTTAGTTTCGGTGTTGGTTTTAGTTAGACTTGATTTTAATGTAAAGTTCCATAACAATGGTGTAGACTAGTCTTTAGGTACAAGTTATTATGGTTTTGGATATTTTTTAGATGGTTTCATTGTATTAGATGCGACAGTCAAGTTGCAAATAGGATTCCCCGTCGACAATTTGACATTGAGGGATAAGCTTTCATGATCGCCCCACAAGATAAAGATGAGCTGAAGAATATGAATGATGCTCTAATGTACCCTGATAAGGAAAAATGGATACATGTAATAGAAGAAGAAATAGAGTCATTAAGATCAAACCAAGTTTGGAAATTGGTTCACCTTCTAAAAGGACGCAAAGCCATTGGAACAAGTGGGTTCTCAAAATAAAGCGTAAGGCTGATGGCTCAATAGAGAGGTATAAGGCTTGCTTTGTGGCGAAAGGATATAATCAATAGGAAGGAGTTGACTTTCAAGAAACTTTTTCTCCTGTGGTTAGATTTACTTCTATTTGCCTTATTTTGGCGATAGTAGCTTGTATGGATCTTAAATTACATCAAATGGACGTAAAGACTGCATTCCTCAATGGAGAATTAGAGGAAGAAATTTATATGAAACAATCTGTTGGTTTCATTACAAAAGGCCAAGAGCACAAAATGTGTCGACTATTGAGGTCGATATATGACCTTAAGCAGTGTTCGAGACAATGGTATATATGTTTTCACAATGCCATAATGACATATGATTTTGTAATGATTAGTGAAGACAATTGTGTATATATCAAAAGATCCAAAAATCAATTTGTGATCTTATCATTATATGTTGATCATATACTAATTGCTGGAAGCAGTATGGAGTTTGTTAATATAGTCAAGAATTGGTTATCTTCCAATTTTAAGATGAAAGATATGAGTGAAGTTGCATACATTCTTGGAGTTAAGATTTCAAGAGATCGCTCAAACAAATCCCTATCCCTTTCACAAGAAACGTATGTGAATAAAATCCTTGAGCGATTTCGTATGCAAGACTGTAAATCAATAGATACTCTAATTGCAAAGGGCGAAGCATTAAGCGACAAAATGTGTCCTAAGACTTCACAAGAAAAGGAGCAAATGAAACAAGTTCCATATGCCAGTGCTGTCGGAAGCTTGCTATACACTATGATGTGTACAAGACCTGATATTTGTTATGCAGTTAGAATGGTAAGTAGATACCAATCTAATCCAGGTCAAGCACATTGGATCACCATCAAAAGAATCCTAATATATCTAAAGGAAAGTGCCGACTATGCGCTGACTTATCAAGGAAGTGATCTACACTTTAAAGGCTATACTGATGCGGACTGGTGATGAGATTTAAAAGAAAGGAAATCTATTTCTGGATATGTGTTTTTACTGAATAATGGCGCCATATCTTGGAGCAGTAAGAAACAACAGTGTGTAACCTTATCTACAATGGAAGCAGAGTTCGTGGCTCTATCAGCAGTGGCACAAGAAGCTGTTTGGCTTGGAAGATTTTTGGATTACTTAGGTGTTACTGAGAATGCTGCAAACCCAGTATTGGTCTATTGTGATAGCCAAGCAATAATAACGTACACTAAGGATCCCAAGTACCATGGAAAGACAAAAAAATATAGATATTAAATATAACTATATGTTAAGGACATGGTTGCATGAAAGGAAGTGAATGTGAAGTACATATCTACACAAATGATGATAGCAGATCCTATAATGAAGCCGATTCTTAGAGAAGTTTTCCATGGTCATATAAGATCTCTAGGACTGTGTAGAATATGATGTACTGAATATTGTAATTTTCCTTGAATGTTCACTATTAATGAAGTTTGTTATTATCAATGCCTATAAGTTTGTATGACATTTGTGAATGTCGATGCTGAGTGCATTATATTGAAAAGATATGTCGGACAGATGAGAGATTAGCCCACTCACACGAGGTAATCGCCTCTACTCACTGTGTGATGAATAGAGATGAGACAGTTTTAAGCTTGTTATCTAGATGATAATTGAGAGCTCAAGCTTAAAGCATAGACGTCTCCTTAACAAAATGTTAAAATGAGGACATATAGATTATTATGTCCGAAAGTGAAATGACCCACATATTTCACTTTACCTATCTTTAATGCCAGATGTAAGTTCTGATAGACGCTTATGAATAGAGTAGATTTGTGAACTCAAGTTAGGCATTGAGTATGTCTAAACTATCATCTGTACGATATTTAGAGTAAAAACATATGCTCTATGGGAAAAGGAGAGAATACCATAATACGTATTTCATATTACGTATGCATGGGACGACCGATAAGAGTTGGCAAAAATTATGATATCAACTTTTAAGTCGTGTGAGACTTTTGAGGAAAATAGTTTTTCTCAATTAAAATGCCCTCATGACTCTTACTTATTCTCAAAATTTCTATTCAGTATTTGCTATCTTAGGATGTTGCCGATGATCATGATAATTCGATCTAACGGGGCATTTCTAAAAAAGTGAGTTAGACTGAAATCGAGAAGTTTAAGGAAAGAGGAAGATCAATTTATTTTATGATGTCACATTCTATATTTGTATTCACAGATCGACTAATTATGATTTTGAGTAAATCATAGTTGTGAATACAATATACGAGATACTAAAAGAGATCAAGAGAGATAAAAAAAAAATTGACTGATTGATCTAGGGAATTGATACTAATTCTACTCTGGATAATGCCCAATTTGAGCTGTTATATATTCCTAATAGATGTATAACAACGAGCTCTCGTAGTATGCTGGTCGCACGGATTATTTGTCAATATAAACTTTGCAAAGGAAGAGAGTTGTGTTTAGCCCATCGTGGGCGAGTGAGAGATGAAAGACATAATGGGTGGATCGCTTAAGATGAGCCAAATCCGGCCCGTGAGCCACAAGAGCCCACAATGTAGTTATTTGCCTATCACTATAAATAGTAGGCACCTTTTGAAAAAACGAACGGGTTTTTCCATATGCAAAAGAACACACTCCTTCAAACATAATGTTTTCTCTGTTTTTCCATCGGAACGCAAACGAGTACAAATGACGATCGAAAAACTCTCAAGTGCAAAGTGGCACTTAATCTGTGATAATACCGGGTATGTTCGTTATGTGATATGCCTATACGATCGGTGATACAAGCTGATGGTCATCGGGCACGTTTTCCATATTGATCGAATTCGTTTCGAATATGTTTCGAATGTGTCGATCTGGAATTGAGTTTACCCAACAGAATCAATAGAGACACTAGTCTTGCAAAAAATAAACTACATGAACATCAAGTTCTGCGCGGGAGGGTTTGTAATACTTGTTGATACTAATGGATACGGTCAGATTGGGTTGCTAAAGATGGGAGAGCGGAGTGGGAAAAAGGAAAGCCGAATCACTATAAATCTGGTCTTGATATTTTTTATGCCTATCTTCTTTAGCTTTGAGCATTGCGCTCACACAGCTTTGCAGAAGTCTCAAAATCTACAAATTGTACGAAATTTTAAAATTTGCACTTACACGAAAAGAGTTTGTCAAATGTCTACTTGATTATGTTTCCACGAATTCAGCCCCTCTTGGATGCCATGTCTGAACCTAGCAAACCCTATTGGCTTGGCCCACCATCAGACGCTTAAAGATATAGAAAATTTGCACGTGTTGTGCGCGTAAATAAAGGAACTTTTCAAAGTTCTTTGGCAGCAATAAATTTTATTAAATAAATTATATATTGTAATATCTTTGACATTTTACATGTGATTATTTACTGTAGGTTAATTTCTATTATATGAGGAGGGATAGAATTGATGAGGGAAATGACGATGGACAAGATAAAGGCAAGTGAAGTGAAGTTATAAGGGAAGTATATCTAAATTTGATCAATAAAACGTAAGGATAAATTGAGTTTGTTGATAGTGTTTTAGCAACATTTAGCTTAGTTTGTTTTGAGGAATTGACTTAAATTTGCTGTGTTGCAGGTTAGATTAGAGAGGGTTAAGAGTTATATAGCATGTGCTAAGAAGAGAAAGTAGAAAGATTTAGATGAGATGCCTTTAAGATAAAACTGATAATTTAAAACGTTTTAGACTAGATGTGTTTAAGGTAAAATTGGAAATCTAAAAGGTCTTGAAATTTGCTGATTCTATGTACTTTAATGGATGACAGGCGATTAGTTAAATTTGCATATGGATGTGTACATATTTGTAAACCACAATCGAAAGCCTAATCAGAAGCAACCGAAGGAAAACATAGCACTTCTTTCTGGTGCATATGTATGTTCATGGCACATATATCGACCAAGAGGATTGTAGAGGGCCATTTGTTGAGTATCTAAAAAATCCTGTCATCAAAAGAACCCAAGGTGAGCAAGGAAAAGAATTAGATGCTGAAACATCAAAAGAGCTGGTTGTATTCACATCAACGGGGAAAGAAAGTACACCGATCCTAAACAACAGCAATTGGATTGGAAAGGGAAATGCAACGACAACGGCATCAATAATAATAAAACAACACCCTTAAACTTGAAGACGAAAGCAGCAAGATGATCTCCCATACGGTCATTCTCCTCTAAAGCCTGTTGAGCCACTGAAGTACGTGCCCGCACCAATGGAGAAAGATGTTCACACTTATCCTGAAGTTCATCGAACACGGGTATCTGGTCTTCTACGAGCTGGTTAGGAAATGTCACGAGAGACTGCGAAACCTGGATATCATAATCCAGGTCATTCAGCCTTCCGGAGAGTCTCCCTTTCTCCACTCCCAGCTCACCGAAGTCTCTTCTATTCGCTTCAATCCGTCCATCGACAACAACGAGCCTATTAAATAACCGCTCCCTAGCATGGATCAGGTGGCCGTGAATCTTCCCAGCCAGTCCGAGGACCTTCTTACGACCCTTGAGTACCATCTCAGCATGGTGGGCTAGCTCTTTCTTGTTCCAGTAATCCACTTCAAAGGCACGGAAGTATTCATTTTAACTAGCATTTCTCCCGTGACGAAATACCTTTCACTGAAAGCTGTTTTTTGGTTTTTATTAGAGGAGATGGATTTTGCACCAACTCTGGATAGAAAATATCCAAGCAAATAAAGAAGTCAACACCTTCACTTCGAATCAAACTACATGAACACAAACAGCGTCAAAATTTAATCGACGACAAAGGCTTAGAAAGTACAACTTTTACAATAGAACCAAATGTACACAAATTCTGCTGGAATTTAATCAATGACACAGCCTGAGCACACCAATATAAAGATACATGACGAAGTTTAATCGACGACGAGGATTGGGAAACTACAACTAAGAAACACGCTGGAATTTGATCAACGATGCGAGTTTGGAAAAAAAGTATAGTGTATGAAAGTCAAGATGCCGAAAGATAGTAAATTTGTTTGATTTGTGCGGGGGAAGGGGCGGTCACTCTAGTAGATGACTAGTGGTATTTACAATGTTTATGTGATAACTATTTCCTGGCAGTTTCCAGCGGTTTCATTCTTCTCGAATGGTTTCCTATCGGTTGCCTCCATGCTCCTCCATTTTCAAAATTCTTGTGCCCATTCTTTCACAATGTCTTGACCTTGTTCTCGAGCGGTTATTCCTTTGAACATGTATGTTAACTACCCCATGATCTTATTTCCAAGTGATTGTTCCTTGTTCTTTCGAAAATCTTGTGCCCACATTCTCACGATCTCATAATCTTTTTCTCAAACAATTGTTCTCTAAAACATTCATATCAGTTGCTTCACAATCTCAACTGCCCTGAATGGTGGGCTTGAGCTTGCGATCATACGCCGATAGATACTCCTTATGTAGATGCTTGTTAGCTGCTCCATCGTTTTAATTGCTTCGTCCTCTGGCGGCCTTGAACTTTGAATTGTATCTTAGCACTTGTTATGTATCCAATGAATTGAACACTATGCTTCGTTCATCAGCACACTTGTTGATAATTATTAATTATCCATCATTGTATACCGTCAATTGATTGGTAGTATCCATCAACACATGTCACCAATGTGCATCAATATCGATTGCTAATATTGATGCGATCGTCAACAATGTGTTACGTGCATGACAATATACATGCATTAGTCACGTGTTGGTTGCGTGATCACCTACACTCACGCATTAGTCACGTTCATGTCCATGTCAATAACTTGATCATTTTTTGGTATAAACATATGCCTCGTTTTTAATCCTTTTAAAGGGATACCTTTAATGTATGCACTCACTTTTCGCGGGCGGTACTAGGATGCACGTTGTTACTCTGATGCTTCGTATTCCGTGCACAATCTCTATAATATCTTGATATGTCACCTTGATTGACCGTGCTTGCGAATCATCATCCTTATGGATCATATCTTTTCGAATAGCTGCCTTTTGAATAGTTGAGAAATGTGTTGAGACAGATTGAATATTTTCGGCCGCCTGCGAATCTGAACAGTGTCCTGCCTAACCGAAATAGAGCAAAACGGAGCAGATTGAGGTCAAGGCTGTTCGAGACAGATTTGATCATTTTGAGAGGCTATGCTGTGTGTACGAGCGTCGCCAAGGATAGAGGTGTGAGGACGAAGCATTGCCATCAAGTGGTTTAATGATGGAATACCCAAAATCAAAGAAAAATGCAAAAACAGGGTCTTTTGGGTCCTTCTCACCAAGGGCGATTTTAGCGGAAATCAGGGCTTTTATGGTTGTCACAAGGCCGCTGGAGGCAGCGAGGGGGTCGTCGTCGATTTAATCGAAGGTGCAAGAGGGTTCGGGTTCGGTGGTGGAGGAGGGGGCAACAGAGAGCTTCGCGTAGGAGAAGCGAGTGTGGCAAGAGGCGGAGAGAGTGACGAGGGCGTGGGCAGGCGGGAACCACTCACGGGGCTAGGGGAGGATGTCAGACTCGTTAACGGGTTGGAGAGAAGGGGCGAGGCACAACGTGGTTCAGATCAGTGAGAGGAGTGCTATTCAGTCGAGAATGTTGCGAAACTTAGTGGAAGAAATGGAGGAGAGAGGGGAAGATGAACGACATCGTTTAGCAAGAAATTGATTTTCCTTGTTGAACAAAGTTATTTTGGATCGTGTAAGCAAGTGAAACGACGTTGTTTTGGGTTTTATATGTTGATTTAGATCTCCGACGAGCTATGTCAGTGGAAAAATTTTAAATTATTGTTACGTCGGAGTTCTGGCTGTTGAGATCGGAATTGGCACTTAAATGATTCGCCGAAATTTTTTGACACTAAAGTGAGCGTCGTACACAACTTTTGGTACTTCCGGTGTCTTTCTTCCCACAAACAGGTTACACATACGGATATGGTTCAACTTGAATCCAACCAATTTGTACTATATCTCTGTTATCTAGTAGCCATAAATTATTTACTCGTCATTTGCAAACAAGATTTTGTTCATGGACAATATGGATGGAATAAAATTTAAATAACTTAGCAAAACTAACATATATTTTCATAGGCATGTGACAAAAAAATGTGAAAAAGCATTCATGAGGAGCATTCCATTTATTAGTGGTGGAGAAGCTGACCGGTTTTTCACAAGGTTGTAAGTTAATGACATAGAAGGCTAGCGAGCTAGCTTTTGCGGGGAAGATCATTCTTCCACCAATAGATTTGCAGCGAAGGCTCGCTCTTTCTTGAGTCTTGCATCTGGGGCTCTCACTTTGGGCCGACGCACGATAGACAGTAGTTATGACTTAGAAAGGTCCACGGTAGATAGGGAAAATTACCCAATTAGTTCTAAACATATTGTACAGATATCAATTCAATCACAAATTTTTCAATTTTATCAATTTTGTCTAAAATATTCATGCGAAATTCCATTGTAATCCATCCGGTAAATTTTAGCTGGAAACCGCTGACATGAATGACTGGTTTCCTAAGTGGCGAACTGCCACATTAGCGTTTTCCAACGAAAATTAGTCGGACGGATTATATTGAATTTTGCGCAAATGATTATGATTGAATTAGCTAAAATTGGAAAGTTTAGAACTGATTGGACAATTTTCCTCAGTTGGTACGAGATTTTTATGATATCACCTAAGGAGACTTGCAGTAATAAGTCGCCCCACTCCTTCTTTTCATCAATAAAGCAAATACAACCACTGTCTGATTTGAAAATTTTAATAAATGGCTTGCTACACAATGTTTCTCAAGTTAAATTTATAGTACTAACCTTAACATTTTAAAAAAATAACCTAACAATAAGAATCAATGAATTTCATCAGAAGTGGACGACTTTCCGGAACAAAATGCAAGCATATTCGAGTATTGATAAATTGTTAACAATGATAAACATTAGTTCAAATTGAATTCTACGCTCTTTTTATTTTTCTTTCTATCAGTATACAAATATTCTATAATTACTTGAAAATGCATTTTTGTGCTCGAGGGTTCGTGCTCTAGTCCCTCTTGGAAAATAGGAAAGTTAATGAATTGAAACCATAGTGCATGGTATTGTAATAGGTTCATAGATGTAGATTTAAGGGTTAATACCATGAAAAATCCTAAACTGATACACCTGTAATAAATTTACTTCAAACTAATTTTTTGACCATAAAAAACCCTAAATTGGTACTCCTGTGATAGGTTTATCCTAAATTATTTTTTGACTACCAAAAATCCCGAACTGATATATTTGTAACAAGTTTTCCTTCCGTTAAATTGGATTAATATCACGAAAAATCACAAAATGGTACATGTGTGATAGATAGAGGGTAAAACCCTAAACTAATACATCTGTCAACTGTCACGTATCATCTAACTCAAAAATTTGACAATAAAATTTAACTAAAACTAACATAGGGTAAAATTATCACAGGTATATTAATTTGAGGTTTTTTGTATTAAAAAAATTGATTTTAAGTAAATTTATCATAAATGTATCATTTTAAAATTTTTTGTAATATTAACAGTAGATTTAACACAGGAAATCAAAATTTAAGTTGATCTCAAAAGTCAGAACAAGCCCAAGTCTTGAGGAATATCATTATTCTTTTACAATGCCCTATCTAATGATTACTCGAGAGAGATATTCATCCAATAACTGATGTGATGCCATGAATTCATTATCTATTTTCTCCCTCTTATAAACTATTACCAGCTGACCCGACCGGAAACCGATCATGTCATCTCTTTCACATTGATGGGCCTCGAGTCAAAATTTGATGGGCTACTAGTCGGGCATCCCAATCCAGGGGAGTTCATTCAAGAGGTCATCGGAAGCACTTCCCAAATGCAGAACTTTGTTGGCTATAGTCATGGAACAAACATTTCACATACGCAAGTGATTGGTGAATCTATAAAAATTGTCATGTAGAGAGCAGGAGTTAAGTAGGTGTCCGGATCGGATAATAGCTGAATCTCGTACTTTCTTGACAATTTGTGCATCGATGGCCCGGACACTGAATGGGTCAAGTCTGAGAAAATCGAAATCGAACATCATTTAGTGGATTCGACACTTCATACGGGTTTAAGTTAGATGAAGCGAAATATACAAAGAAAGAAGAATTGAAACGAAATCACGACTTCGCGTATAGTTGTCCAATTACATACATACAGTGGGGAAAAGAACAGAAAATTGTATGAAGTTTGTTTTGTAGTTAGCTTGTGTTGAGGTCTGCTCCGAGGTCCCCGAGGCCTGAGAAAGAATTCGCATCTCGCAATAGTAACACTGTAAACGAGATGAAGTAGAGGGGGCATGAGAGGACGAGCGTTCAATTCTGGTGGATCCAGATGTCACATAGCAGGTAAAGAGTGTCGAATATTGATTGTGGAGAGTTTTTCAGTGGTTCGCTATCGAAATCCCCCAAAGTTTGGAGAACCAAGATTAGTACAAATTGTAAAGCCCAAATTTTCCAAAGAACTGGAGAGCCAATGGCCAAAAAGTCCCTAAATGAATCAATCAACGAGGTACTTACAGCGAGGGAAGCAAGATAATTGGCTAATAGGATCATGACACGTGACAATTCTAGTGTAGGGATTTCAGGGTAGACAAGTCACAACGTGTTAAAAAGAAACGGGCTAATCATAGGTTGTCATGTGTCAGGAGGACATAGGCTAACAACAAGCCCATTAGATAGGGTAATGGGATAGGCCGAGTCATCACTAACAAGTCTTATTCCAAGTTCACCAAGGCAAAACTTTCTAAAACATAGCAGGAGAATAATTCAGGATCTTGCCGACTATCCTAAGTCATTCTTGCATGGATAAATGCTCACATAAAGTTAGCCTGCAAAAAATACCTGACAAGGGTATTCTTTCGTTAATTTAGGAAATTATATTAGAAGACAATATAGTACTTTTCATAAATACGAAATGACAAAATTTTGGATCTACATTTTGCCTCCCGCATGACAAAATCTTTATGAGATGCAAAATTGAGTGTCATGCATAGAGAGGGATCGTGCCTATGCAAAAAATATTCATGTAACAATGATTAGTGTAGATCTTTTTATCCAAAAAGATTAGGTAGAACAACCTAAGCGCGGCGATGCGCGTCGCACTTGCACTTGGCACGCAGCATCGGCCCCTTAAAGCTGAGTGCGTTGCCCCTAGCTCTTGCGCACTGCCCCGTGCACGGCTAGGGCGTGCATCCTGCTTAGCGCACTGGTGCTTGCGCTCGACTCCTAGCGTGCAGCGCTTGCCGCTTTGCTCCAAGCACATTGCCCCTGGCGCTTGTCACTGCCCACCGTGCGACCGAAGCCGCGCATGTTTCGGAGTAATAAGTAAAGTTTGCTCAGAGAAAACTCATCTGTCTTGTCTGTAACTTTCGAAGTAATGAGTTTGCGACCAAGGCGTTCGGGAGGGTTCCGAGGAGGCATCCGTGACGTATCATGGTGATGCCTTGAAGGAGAAAAATTTGCTTGCTCATAGGAAAATTGTTATGCCCCTCGTACCCGATGCAGCCATTTGAAAAGCAACAGCTTCTCCTTTCCCGACGGAGGCAAGCATCATCTTCTCGTTCCCAAAGAAAGGCTTGAAGATAGAAAGGTTATCCCAGGGAGTTCAGCTCTGCGCTACGAGGTGAAGAGGCGGACTTCTACTTTCTCACGCTAGTTTTGGATGTCCCAGCCGCGGTAAGACTTAATATGCAACAAATGTGACGAGCGTGTCAAGATCTTGGGTGTGGGAAGAATTGCGTACCAGCCATGTATGTGCTGAACGGAGGTGGGTACATAGAAGACGCATCAAAGAACGGTGCCGTCGTGGATGACACATGCACACTCGCTGCATTGGTGATGGGGGATGCGGCCGCAGCGGCTGCAGCAGCTATGAGGTCAAGAGGCTGAACTAGTCCACCACCACCACCAGAGGAGTTGTCTTCCGTAGCTACATTGGTGTAGGTGGGGTGATCGGGCCCATGATCGTATAGAATCCCTCTGAAGACATGACCTCCGATGTTGACGGCCGTCTGATACGCGAACTGCTCATCGGGGTCGTCAACGGAGCTCACTTTCACACACTGGAAGACCGCCGGAGAGCTCACATCGGCTGGGAAGTTGCCGACTAACTCCAACCCTAGAGACCGGGACAAAGATAGGATCAATGGTGCAGTCAACACATACATATGACACGAAATACATAAATACATCTTTATCGTAGGTGGAAAAAGTCGCGAGCTTTGTTTTGACAGAAGGACAACTTCCTGCTTCTGCAACGGAATTTTCCTAGAAAATCTTTTGCCACAGATATAAAAAATGACATGATCAAGAATACACGCATAGACCTGGGACAAACATCTAATTCAACACAGACACTCACCCAGAGAGAGAGAGAGAGAGAGAAATTACCTTTCTGTCAAACCAATCGTCAGGAATACTAACTAACAGCAAGTTGGGAAAAGAGGAACAGATAGGCAAAAAATGGGAAAAAACCAAGAAAAGAGGACGATGGGGTGGGGTTTTCAGACTTCTCACGGAGGTCGATCACAGCACACGCAAAGGATACGATCCTAGCTCGTTGGGTGCCAAAAGTAATACCATTAACTAGAAAGGAATGTTCTTTATCTGAACTCAAGCCCACCAAATCTATCTGACTCTCTATATCTCTCTCTTTCTGCAGAGAGCGATCCTGGAAGCCGAAACAGTTGACTAACTCTCTTGCCCAGAACCACACAAGAACAAGCAAACACACGAAACACGCGTATACATATAAAACTATACATAAATACCTGATGTGTTAGGCCTCCCATGATTCTCCCTCGGCAGTTTCAAGGCATCGCCTCGGAGCTGCGGCCTCTGCTCCTGCCGGTGGTGGTGCTCCTTCAGGGCGGCGAGCTGCTGCAGCCGCTCCCGCCGCTTTGCTGCGGGGACCCACGTGCTCTTCACGTGGTTCGCGCACTCAAATCCGCGGCTCTTGCAGCACGTCCGGCAGCGCTGGTGCGGGCAGTCCTTCTTGGCCTGGTTGCCGCAGTCCTGGCAGCAGATCCCCCCTCTCACCCCGCCGCCCGTCGTCGCCGCCAAGGTCAACGTCGTGAAGCCTCCTCCCAATCTCGAGCTCTCGTCGGAGAACACGTTGATCGAGGCCCTACCGCTGCCGCCTTCGCCTCCGCCTCCGCCGGGCCCCACCTCGAGGCCCGCGGCCGACGCGTAGAGATCGTGCTGCTGCGAGAAGAAGTGCAGCTGTTGTTGGGGTTGCGGTTGGTTATGATGCCATAGCTCCCAACCCTTGAAAGCCGAAGGCGTCCCACCGTCGTCCGCGCTGCTTCTCGAGTACCAGAACCAAGGAATTTCGGCGGCGGCCGTGGCCTGTGGGTGGTGGATCTGCTGATCTCCTCCTCCACCTTCTCCTCCTCCTCCTGATCTAGCAGCTCCTCCTAATGGAATGAGCCCAGCCATCTCGCGACGATTGACCGCGCAAATCTCGATTCCGACTGGCAATTCAAATCATATCAGTGCACAGGATCCGCCTACCTTGCTTCTTCCTCCTCAAGAAGTTGGAAACCCTAGAAGATGGAGAATTCAAGAACAGCTCAGATGGGTGTTGTGTGTGTGTGTGTGTGTGTGTGTGTGAGAGTGAGGTTTAATGGATTATAATGTTAAGTGGGAGTTGGGTGTGTGTAATTGCTAATGGGTTTTTCTGTGAGACTCACACTGGACGATTCTGTGGCAGAGCCTTCAATTCACTTCACCTCTCTCTCTCTCTCTCTGTCTCCGTCTCTACTCTTTGCATTAAAGGGCTAGGGAATTTACAGCTCAGTCTCGCTCTGCCACGCCGCCATGGTTCGTCCCTCCCTCTCTCTCTCTCGCTCTCCTCACGGCATCTGCAATCTTCTGCTACCTCCATTTAAGTCTCGACATATCCATCAAACCCACACGCGCGCTCTCGCTCCCTCTCACTCTCTCTCCTCTGTGTCTTCTGGTTTTGTTGCAGTAGATTGAGCTTTTTGGGGTGAGACTGAGCAAGTTTGAGAGAGCCAAAATCTCTCTCTTTCTCTCTCTCTCTCTCGCTCTCGCTCTCGCGTTGGCTATGGATTTCATGTTCCTATTTCCCAACGAAGATTTCAGACGACAGTCTCATTCCAATCCGACGGATGGCTTAGCGCCACGTGTCGATGCACCAGCTTTTTTGCTTCTTCCCACCGGAAAACCCGCTACTAGTTTTTTGGTGACCCCTACACGAAAAAGGAAGAAAAATCCTCCGACACTGCTTGTCTTTTCACCTCCTTCGCCAAAACGATTTGTTATAAATTCATATTTTTGTCAACAATTTGTGAGTAAAAATGTCCCTAAGACAATTATGCAATGATATGATCAATAATATAATTTTTAATATTTCAAGGCACTTATTCTTTATCGTGGTGTATGTGATTACTAATACTTTGGAGATCAGGCAATTTCTTATTAAATATGATTAATAAGTAATCTTGGACATTTGTTAATATGCTCCTTTTACGGAATGAGTTTAATTTATTCATCTAATCTTAGCATCTATAACTAGCCAAAAAATATATAAGCATTCATAGGTGTTAGTTTATTTTCTTTACGAATCCTGTGTTTTAAGAGAAGCATCCGATACTGTTTAAGAAGTTGTTCCACTCGAGTTCATGATATTGCACAATTAAAACATGTTAGCGTATATGAAGTTATAAACATCCGTTGACAATTGTAGAGTCTTGTTACACAATACTTATACAAAGAAAAATCAAGTGTTAGGAGTTCATGAGAAGCTCTCTTTTCTCTAATGACATCAGCTGCTTCAGCTCACCACTTGCTTGCAAATCAAAGACAAAGGATTTTTCGTCATTGGGTTATATCAATAGTATCAGTTTCTTGATGTTTTCCTATGAAGATGTAGAGGGAGGGATGTTCCTACGTTGCTGCTAGAATTCTCTTTCCTTTCTCAATGAAAATGAAACCTCTTTTTCCTTCGAATTCATGCTTTGTGCGTGTATGTCTTTTTAAATTTCGAATAGGGTTTCTGCTTTTGATGGATATTTAAATGATGAGGCAGAGAGAGGGAGAGAGACAGACAGATATGCGCGGCGAAAAGGAGGCGCATTTATATGTATTGTGGTCAGAGAGGGAGACATAGCGCCAACTTCTCCCCCCCTTTTCTTGTCTTTCCTCTCCTTTTGTTGTCGCTTGGGGTTTAGAAAATCGAATGATGTCTCACTTACAAAATCTGAGGAGACCATTTGTGACACTATTGAACTTGACAGCATGAAAGGGTCTTTAGGGTTTGAGTTTATTTATACGTGGCTTGACCAACTTTTTGAGATATTAGCCAACTAGATTAGATTCATTAATTGCTCCATTTCCCATATCAACCATCCGACGTGGGCTGGATTTCACGCGCCTCCAATAGTGCTACATATGCATCTTAACAATTAGCGAGGTTTGGAATAATTTAGAAGGGGGTAATGTCGTGTTGCATATAATCCGAGAGTAACCAAAGTGTCCTTATTGTTTTAGGGATTTACCTTATAACCTATACCCAACCCTTCTCGCTCTCTCTCTCTCTCTCTCTCCCACTACCACAGTTGCATCTTGCCTCCGTTACCACTCAAACCCCACAATTGTTGAATCATCTCTATTACTCTATGCATATCTCTCTCTCTCTCTCTCTCTCTCTCTCTCTCTCTCTCTCTCTCTAGCATCAATGCCTTACAAAATAAGTTGATTCAAGAAATCCTAAATAAGGTTAGGCTACCACTGATGGCCACCTCAAGCACCCTCTGTCTTTTGAGAGAGAGAGAGAGAGAGAGAGAGAGAGAGAGAGAGAGAGAGAGAGAGAGTTGGGAAGGCGTGGCAACACGAGAGGTTGTATCATATGGCTTAACTTGAGACTGGTTGAGTGGAGGCGATGGTGAGGAAACTTATAGGATATATAAATATCAAATCATACTTTCGTCTAACAGCTTAAATTTTTAGAAAAGTTGATAGTTATTTCATAAAATCTCACACGATATCAGCAAAAGGTTCAAAGTTCAAATCTTTCCAAACCCCATTTGCCTCCCCAATTATATATTTCTACGCTTAGTACTAGTAAAAAAAAAGATAAGACTAAGCGTGAGGGTGAGTAATAGAATATTTAAATATTAAACTACACATTTATCTAATAGTTTAAAACTTTCAGAGCAGTAGACAGTGATCTCACAAAATTTCACAGAAGCAACAAAGGAGGTGCATGTGTGTCGCTGTAGTGGGTTTTTATCTCATTAAGGAAGCATAACAGAGGAAACAAAAAAAGGGGAAAACAGAGATTACATTTACGCTGTCGAAAATGCACACATGATGACATGCAACATCTGAAGCCCTAAGCCCAATCCGAGCACTCAATACCTAGATCGGTTGATAACTCAACTATTTGAGCTATTAAAGTGGAGGTAAGTTCCGTTAGACATGTTTGAATTTGTGGGTTCAAATATAAATGCCCTTGTGGTAATGTCTCCCCGAGGAAGTATTGAGATTCGACCGCTCTTATAGAACAAGACCATACAAGTGCAACAACTGAGTCATTAAAAAACATATAAGAAATATTTTTAAAATTTTTATTTGTCAAATGAACTTTGATTTGGCATGACATATTCGTCTTGCATGATCAAATGCCGCAATATTTCCTAAACGAATTGCTCACTGATAATATATAATTTGGCGATATTTTTCTGATAAAGCAGAGATTATATTTTCATAGGCTTCTTTCTCCTAGATATTTGAGTGATACATTCTTTTAGTGCACTTCAAGGACACGTGGTCTCGATGAGGAAAAGTGGACTTCCTTATTACCTCATTCTTGGCGATTATGTTAAGTTAAGCTCTTGTACTTAAGCCAAAATTAAAGAAAAGATGAGAGTAAAAACAAAGCAACAAATGAATCAAGCTCTTGTTTTGCCATTGAAATCACAATAATATCAATCACCATCAGTTTGGTAATAATGGTCTCCGCAGTGCAATTGTTAGGCAGTTGTCCTATCAACTTTTCTATGTAAAGTTCTTTTAATAGTTAAGATCACAGGATTGGAGATCTGATATCTAAAAGCCAATGAACATCCACTTGAGTTCAGATATTTGATTTGTGCAGATAGCCTTGACCCGCTAGGTTGCACCCTTGTTGGGATTCGCAAGAACAGGCTCCCATTCTTGAGTTGGAAATCTCCTAGCACCTTAACCATCCATGGCAATTCGTGGGTTTTTTCTGCAAAAAATTCCTACTTATTTATACATATAGCATTCGATCTAATAGGGAGATGACTAAATGATTAACAACATAATAATCCAATTCTCTGGCGTAGTAGCAACTATATCATAGTTCTGGAAAAGCTACCATTTAATTATTCTTTTTCTTTTTCTCCTCGAGAATAACCAAATTAGGATGAACCATCCTCCTGCTATTTATCGTCTTTTACACATAAGATTGCTAATTTTCGCTACTTATATTTTTCTTAGAATTATTTTCCCTTTCGTCTTTCCTAAACACCACTATCTAAATTTATTGAATTATACATAAACACGATAATTATCCTAAACAACATATTTAATATCACGTATAACTTTCTCCTATTTGATTTTTCCCAACCATTGTAAAACATTACTTAAATGAAGATATTATTGGTGGCACACAAACATGCTTGGCTACAACACTTCTAACAACAATATAAAACAAATCCGAAGCAACTTCAATCTCAAATTTTGATAGGAATCTCTCTATATATATGTGTGTCGGTTGTATATGATGATAACCGTAAACTATTAAATGTGGGTAATATAATAATTGAAGAGGGTAAGCACACCAATTTTCTATCCCATAAAATAAAATACTTCTAGAGTATAATTTACATAAAATTATCATTATCCTCTGAAAATCGATATTCGTCTAATAAAAATGATGCAGACCAGCTCACATCTTTCTCTTTGAAGGGGTCTTATTTGCTAAATGAGATAGGCAAGTCGAGTATTTGCCACATCTTTCTCTTAAATTTGAATCAACTCTTAAAAGTAGCTTGTAGGGCGTTTTATAGGCCTCCAGGTAATCAAATTCCTGTGCTTGTGCTCCTGAATTATCAAAAAATAAAACAAAATAATAGACTAGAAGAGCCAAACATGTGCTCTAATATATGTTGCAAGATCAACTTCTTCGCACACTTTGTATTAAGTAGCTAGCATGCTAAATACTCTCTCATTTTTCGTTTTTCTTTTTTCTTCGCTTTTCCTTCTTCTTCCACGCTCAATTCAAGCTCTTATCACGACCAACATTATATTTATTGCGCACCAGCATAGATGCGATTCACAAGCATTCTGATCTTAATTATGTCAAATAGCCTTTTAATATGGACAACTCTTTAACTCTCAAATTTTTCTCCTTAATTTTAAAGTTTTTTTAAAAATTTTCTCGAGCACGAGATAGAGGAAACTATCACGAGAATGCACTAACGGGGGGGGGGGGGGGGGGGTGTAGCCATTAGGTAGAAATCGGGGGAGAACGGTGCGTAGGACGACGGACCACCCTACACATGTATAGTTCTGCTAGATCCAAAAAAAGAAAAAGAAAACAGAAAAGTTCAAAGTCACGAATTGGAGCTATTAGCCATTCGATGATTCTCAAATTTGCATGCAAGCCTTCAGCCACCAAAAAAAGGGTGCATGGAATGGTCCTTCATGGAGGTGCAACTATAAATCATCTCTTCTCCGTGCTTTCAAATGCAAGCTGTAATACAAGAGGACGTCGATGTTTTAGAGTCAACCCGTAAGTGTTATCTCACGTTTTTCTCACAAAGAACTTATTCAAGAAACTCACATAGAGAAAATTCTAACACTTCTCTTGTTTGCTCTTGTTTGTCTCTTGTACTTATGCACCGAAATAGAAAACTCATTTTAGGAAATCAACTCAAACTGGCAAACCTGTTCATATTAAGAAACTTACTTGGGTTGATTTCTTTTACTTACTCAAACGTGAGATATATTCTCAGCATATCAAATCACAAATACAAAAGGAAATCTTACATATATATATATATATATATATATATATATATATTACTAGTCGAGACTATCGAGACATCATGAAGAAATGGGGATGAGAGTAACATATATTCGTACATGATACTTTAAGCCTTGTATGTTTGAACTTTCAGCTCAAATCTTATGTCGAGAATATATGTGAGGGTCATGTAGATTATAACCTTAATTTTTTTTGGAGGGATGATTATAACCTTAATTAAGAAGGTCCAAAAGTTGATGCTTTTAGAGTTGGCTAAACGACTTAGTGATTCTTCTTGGTTATCTAGAGAGAGAGAGAGAGAGAGAGAGAGAGAGAGAGAGAGAGAGAGAGAGAGAGAGAGAGAGAGTCCCAATTATTTTATTTTTCTATCTCTCGTTTTCGAGCCCTGTGTTTGGTCGCAGTTGTCTCTAGCTACCTCGGCAACTTTCGGGTCTTCAAACAAAAGCAAAAAGACTTGACGACCCCAAAAATGAATAAGAAAAGAAAATGTAGGTAAAGGACTTGAGATATATAGAGATTGCGACCTAGTCAAGGAGACGCTCAAGGCATAAACTACGGACTACAGTTATCCTGTCTATCATTTGCTTGAAACAAATAAATTTTTATATTAAATGCATGCTATCATGTGTACATTTTGCAGTCTATTTACCAAAAATAACATAGAAAAAGTATTTCCGATATGATTATATTAGATCACAAATGCAGGCATGACGGGATTTGATTTTAAATGATGAAGTACTTATACTCCGTTGGGCTCTCTTTTTGACATCATGTGATATGACTTTCAAAATAAATGATATCTTAACCGACAATGAGGACAATTTAACAATTGGGCCTTTTACTCCCAATTTTTGCACACATTCATAACACTGTGCCGTTAAACGAGTATACAGAGCAATCTTAACTGGCGGTTTGTCGGGAAATTTTTACTACAAGATCAATGGCTATAATGAATTCGATTCAATTAAACTTTTGCCGATCGCTCGTGCATGGCGCAGAATTTCGTCCAGCATTTTCAGGGTTTTGCTTTGATATAAGAGGACGAGAACATATAATGAATGGTGTCTACAGATCAACATAAAGAATGCAAGAAATGCATCATGTTATTTTCACGCCTCTCATCTTGACCATCTCTCAGTCTCATGTCCCTTTGCTATCCGGACATGGACCGATTTAGACCGTTCGGGCTCTTGCTTTTCCTCGAGGCCGTAAAACTATGTATTATTTTCTTGTCTTGTAGGATCTATGGGAGTCTCTAGCTGTGATAATGATATCATGAATGCCGTTGAACGACTTTCAGGAGGACTACTTTGACTCGAATTCGATAATGGGTAGAAAACAAAGCAAGTACGAGAGTGATGATCCTTCAAAATTGAACAGTTCTTATGTAACAATAACATCTGGCAACACATGCCGACACATGAAAAATTGTTAGGGTTTGGCTTGGATTTTTCAGTGAGTTATGTCAATTGATGATTGATGACTCGTTACCTTAGTGGACGAAAATCACGGAGTTTGAAGTCGGTCCATATTGATTAGAAGCAGACTGGGGAGACATGTTTGGTTAACCACATATTAGGACGCGATGTTGCTTGAACTGGTTCATGCATCTCTTTTTGTTGGTGTAGGAGATATCTTTCTTTTGACCATGGCGTGGAGATGATTGATAATACAATACATTCTTCTCTTGGCGACTCTGACTTGTATATTCCTTTTATCTGATGTAGATCCTTCCTTCTGTACCATGCTCTCATTAGTTTATCAACCAATTTTCCGCCGTTAATATCTTTAAATGAAGCATGCATCGAATATTGAAATGCATTGAGGTACCCATGAATGCACCGTCGATACAGAATCCTCGACTCCATTATTGTTCAAGATACTATTTGAACAGATTGTAGTCACTAACGAGCAAAATAAAGGACCCTAACGCCAAGAGTTTCGATGTGGGGTTAGAAGCTTCGATCGAATAAGTGTAACAAATGTAAGCAACGAGCATATGCAAAAATTCTCGATCAAGGAATGAGATAAAAAGCAATTGCAATACTCTTAAATTAGGAGGTGGGTTTTATACCTGTTGACACTTGTTCTTAATTTGCCCAAAGTTAATTGCATTAAAATTTAGGAGTTAATTTCTTTAATTCCTAAAACAAAAAAATTTTCCATTAAATGTATTGCATTTAGAAATTAGGCATTTGTACAAATAGAGTTTATTAATTTAAAAATTTTAAAAAAAATTAAAATTATGTGGTATATGTGAGTGTTTTTATTTTATTATACATGTTTTTTTTAATTCCATAGTCATCCTATTTAATTAGGTTAGCTTACTATGGTGTCATTATCATGCATGTTTTCCAATTACAGTACAATCGCAAGAGCTGTTATGTTTTGAATGTCATCTGACTTAGTCAGAACCTTAGGCTGTCTGCTTGTTTTGATTGCTAATCATTTTTTATTATGCACTTATTTGATCACCTCACATGTTAGGAGAAAGGTCCTAAAATCAATCCAAATTGCCTGACAAATATTTTCCAAAATGAACAGGGTAAAAAGGTACCGAAAGGGCATTAGTTATACAACTAGTGTAACCAAGTCCCCGAACTCAGTTAATCTCTAGTTCGTAAGAATAGGGTGATTCTCCCATCACCCTATTTGGGTTTCTAATCGGCCTACCCCAAATCGATTAGTAGCGACTCCTTCATGTAAATTACTTGCATGTTACAAACTTAAACCCTAAGTCGCGATATGGCATGGGCTTGAGAGAGCCCGAGTTAAGTCCCGAACCTAGACTTAGCATGTACCAGGTGAGCCCTCCCTCTTTTTGCATGTCGTTCGTGGAAAGGCCTGGGAGGTCGGTCGCGACAGACTGGCGACTCCGCTGGGGACTCCTATAAAAAGTGGACTTAGGCAAAAAATTTTATCCTTTTCAAAACAATTTTTTGTTTGGCAGTAAGGACTTCAGGTATGAGTTTGACATTAAGGTGTTATTTGTTTTTGTAGTTTCAAATTGTTTATTTATAAGTTGTTGTGCATGCTTTAAATTTAGCACTACACTATAGCACACACAACCATGCTGCCGGACCTAGGCCGCAATAGGGCACCTTAGGATGGTGTTAAGAAAGATACGACCTCGAATGCGAGCCCACGATGTAGAGGTTGCCTTTCTTTTCCCCGAAATTCATTTCTAAAAAATCGTAAAGAAATATTTTTAGCCTCTATTTGCATGACTATAAAATATTTCTTTCGATTTGGCCGAGGTTAAAAGGACTTGACATCAACGCGAGACTGCGACAGTCAGACACCCTTTTAATTTAATTTTACTGAGCCAGTCTAGATAGAAATCGAACCTCACTCCACATGTGTATGTCGTTGTGATTGACAAGATTCAAGGAAAGGTATATATTCTATCCCTTCTTATTTCATTATGCTGCCTACTTGTTCAATGGATTTGTTATCGTTAGGTCACCCATTGATTGTGAAAATAAGCATCCCCAAAAGACTGTACCTTCGCCATCGTTCATAGAATGAGCATCCGGTAATGACGTCCTTTTTGTTAGAAGCCCCTGTCTTTCATATTTCCTAGTATTTATGTTTAGGGGTTTTGGTTTTACTCTTTAAGAGTGTTTATGGGTTGTATTAATGTTAATTTAGTTCGGGCCGTTTTTATGCCTTCTATAAATTTTTTGGGGCGAAGATGACACCACCGCGGCCTTTGGCCCAGTGGTACCCGGAATGTAAGCCGTACGGTCTGAGGCGACTGGGGTTCGAACCCCGGGGATGCCGCTTGTAATATTAATATTAATAAAACCCCTTTTTGCTCTCTTTTCCTTGCAAATAAATTAAATATATAATAATATTATGATTAGGTCATAAAATGATTCTTTTATGAACATTATAATCATTTATTTTAGCGTTTTCACATGTAGTTACCAAAAATGGCCGAAGAAAATGCCCGTCTCAATAACTTGGAAAGCGAAATGAAGATGGTTTTCAACGCACTTGAAAACCTCACCAAGCAAATAGAATCCATCAATAGCAAGCTCACACTCACGTCTGTAGCAATTGAGATGGTGTTACCACACCCGTCTACTAGAAAAGAAAAAGCCTCCGCTAGTGACAGTAAAATGCCCATGTTAGAAGATGATTCGCTTCCCTTTGCCATCAGGAAGCTTGAGCTCGAAGCTGCGTCAATGACGGAACAAGACAAACGCCTTGCAAAGGTCGAAGAGATGCTGAAATAGCTACAAGGCCCGCAACATGCTGTCCCGCTTGACCTGTCTATATACAAACGGGTCAAAGTACCGAAAAAGTTCAAGATGCCCGAATTTGAGAAATATGATGGCACCTCTTGTCCTAGACACCATTTGCACATGTATCATGTGCGGATGACCCAATATGTTGACAATAAGCCCCTCATGATTCAGACTCTTCAAGCAAGCTTGACGGGACCAGCCCTGACCCGGTACATGTCAAAGAATATCGATACTTTTAAATCTTGGGATGATGCCGCCGATGCATTTCTCAAGCAGTATCAATTCAATCTTGATGTCACCTTCACTCGTGACGATCTGGAACGCAATGAAAAGAAGAGCGAGTCCTTTAAAGAGTACGCCACTAAGTGGAGGAATTTGGCCACCCAAGTTACCCCACAGCTTACTGATCATGAACAAGTGAAGTTGTTCATTAAATCCCTTCCGTATGAATATAGACACCGCCTGGTTGGTGCTACTGTTGAATCCCTTAATCATCTTGTTCCTGTGGGCGAACGAATTGAAATGGGATTGCGTGAGGGGTGATTTACATACCCCACTTCCACAAACAAGAAACTCGGCATGGAAAAGGAGAATGAACCCCTGATAGATGCGGATGTTGCGTACACCCAAACCATTCGTCCTTCCCCGATGATTCAGATGAGCAGTGGACAACAACCGGCCTCAGGTCGCCGATCGCCTCAAAGGCGAAATGACAAAAAGCAATTCACGCCACTCCCTTTGTCTATATCTCAGATCCTGCCTATTCTCCTGGAAAAGGGGTTGCTTGCTATAGAGCCAAAGCGTGATAATCCTAAACATTTCCCCAACTATGATCCTTCTAAGGCATGTGACTATCATTTGGACAAAACGAGACATTCTGTCAATGATTGTGTTGTCTTGAAAAATAAGGTCCAGAAATTGTTGGATACAAAGATGCTTGCATTCCGCAATGCACCACCCAATCAAGCAGGAGGCGCAGATGTCGTCATTGAGTAAACTGAAGACTCAATTTTACTCCCTTAGAATAGAGACATATTTAATAGTTTAAACCCTCCCCTGTGTGGGACCTTTTCATGCTTTCTAAAAGTCTTAGCTGTTTTTCTAAGATTCCCAATTTTTTGTATTTTTAATTATGCTTGGAATTTTGGTTTTGCAATTTCCATTCCAACAAATGTAATTCACCGGAATTATTCAAAAGAATTACAAATATTTTATTTTGAGGGCCTGAAGAAGTATCCCAAACCGGCCCGTTGATGATATCCAGCCATGTAAAGGAAGGTATTCTGAGGCCCGAGCTTCTTCATGCTTCCTTGTTTCTAAATTTTTGAAAATAAAACAAACGCTTTATCACTTTTCAAAAGGGTAAAAAACGGTGGTGGAAAAGCATACATGCTCATAACCCTGTTTGTTTTTCTAACTTGCTCATTTCGTGTCTCAGAACATATTCCTTTTAATTTGTTATTACAAAAGGGGATATTTGTAAACAGCACAAATTGGAGAGCACATCAGACCCTAATGATGCTAGCGGACCAACTCATCTGATAGGAGCAGTCCGAGCTAAGGTCATCCAATCTTCAAATGAAGCATGGGGCAAATCTCATTACTACCAGTGAGTGATATCAGCCCTAGGGAGCCAAAAAGAATGTTGAGCATTCTTTGAATCCATGATGAGCGAAACATCATTTTGTACAAAAGTCAGGGGCGGATTAAGAAAAAATTACCCCTTCTAAAAGAAAAAGGTATGTCTTATTTCTTAACAAATTTTGGAAATGACATTCCATCCCTTTTCTTTTGCAGATAATGAATTAGGAAATATGCTAGACTCTGACGTGCCAGCAAGCCGGATAGAACACCAATGTTAGGACTTCTCGAATGAAACACGATGAAGAAGTGCTTAATTGGAAGAGTAGGCTAGGGGGCATGCAATCCCCCAGTCCATCAAAAAGGGTGTATTTCATTCCTAAAGTTCATCCACTTTAGTATAGAAATGACATATTTTTTCCTTTTACATAGGATGAAATCGAGTGAAGGACACTCCTGATTGCAAGTCTAACCGGAAAAGGATTTCGCACACGACGAAATCGCGTCAAGGCTGATCCTAGCAACCATAGAAGTGTTGACGGTAGCCAGGCCCACATCTGTCAAAGACCTTCAAAGTAGAGATTAGCTTTGCTGCGAAGTTCCACATGCAAGCAATTGCTAAATGTCTTATGCATTCAGGAATCAGAGAATAGGCCGGGACCGCATCGACGTAGCATGCGCCAACAGTAGGACCTTCTAGCTAGGAGTACCTCTAATTATAAAGGATTTCATTCAAGCTTCGTGCCCAACCATAAGAGGGGAAAAGACTCTGCCGGCATTGAAGACAAAATGGAAGAAGGGTAATTTGTATCGTTTCCAATTCCTATCCCCCAAAGAGCTATTCATTAACACAGTTTCTCTTATTACTTTGCAGGATTGCCTTGCTACTGCAGCATAAGTAAGTATTTCTTTCCTCAAAGGCTCTCCTTATAAAAATACAAGACAACAAGAGTAAGAGGAGTCATGTTAAACCAAATGAATGCCTAACCCTCCTCAAGTGCCTTACTTGAAAAGTAATTTTGCATGGTAATTTTGCCTGTTTAATTCACCAATTCCCCGTGAGAATTTTGACAATCCGACGAAAGGTGTCGAACTACTCCAATATGTTGAACGAGGTGTGTCAGAATGATGAGAGGCAATCCTTGGTCCATACACCTTCTCACATACCAAATTCTAGCAGAGTGAGCGATAAGGTTTCATTTCTACAAGGTAAAGAGATTTATTGCATAAGGTACGGTAACCAAAATGACGAGAGGCAATTCATTTCTTTGCCCCATACACTACCACTGATCCTTTGCTTGACCATTTTCGAGCCTATACACTTGGAGGTTCCTCCTAAGTTACCCCTGTCAAAAACCACCCCACATTGGGGCAGCCTGAGGTATAGGCATCACAGGATGGATTCAGATTCAGAGAAAACAAGAAAAAACATCCCTTCCCTTCGAGCACTGCCCCATGGCTTCGGCCTCATCATCTTCACAGACCCGACGGTCCCCGACAGAATCCTCCAAGACAAACACACCATCGACGATAGGACAGTCGAGGCTAAGAAGGCTTTGTCAAGAGAAGAGCAGCAAACTAAAGCCTACCCAAAATGCCAATATCTTATTGATAACAATAATGTTTTCACCTAGAAAGAAGAGTTTGTAATATTTAAAATTTTCTATGATCATCAGCTGCAACAGCTCGCACGAGGTGAAAAAGACGAATAGAAATTTTCTTGCTCTCACTCGCATTAATCTTTGAGTGTTTTTATTGCAGATGAACTCTCACGATGATTAAGTGCCTTAGGATGACGAATAACAGTTCTTCTTCTATCCCACACACTTATATCCCTTGCTAGCCCAATTGAGCAAGTGATTTCATTTCATATGAACCCAATGGGTGATCATCCCTCACACCGAAGCAGAGCAAAAGTCACCACCATTCGATCATCAGGGTCCAAAGTAACGAATCAAGATGAAGACTCCAAGAGCCTAATAACATTATTCTGTTCAACTTTGTTTAGGCTAGTCTTGACAACATCATAAGAACAACAAAAAATGCTAAAAGCTAGGGGTATGAAAAAACAGTGTTCCTGGTAAAAGTAAGGCCAATGCCCATGAAAAACCAAAGAGAAAAAAAAGAAGAAGAAGAAAATTGATAAAAAGATAAGGAGACAGGAGTCCCTAATTTCTAGGTAATTGCTGTGAAAAAACAATGAAGTTTTAGCTGAGAAGATCTCTGAGCATGATGAAGATGCTCTCAAATACCTCAAAGTTGTTAAGCAATGCAGAATAGGCGATCCCAAAAGATGGAGACAAACCTATTCTGGAGAAAACAATTGAGACAGGGATAGAATGGTATCTAGGAAAATGCTTGACACTGAAGCTTCTCAACAAAAAGTTGTCAAAGAAGTGTTGACACCTAAATTTCGGCACATCATTTAGTGTTAACTACATAGAAAATTAGGGATTAAATTTTTAACCCCTAAACAAAAATATTAAAATTGCATAAGCATATAGTTTAAGTTTATTTAGATTAATTGCATTCCGCATCGGATCGACGATGGCAAGCGAGCTTAAAATTCATCACATAAATCGAGTTCGGGTACCGAACGAGACTCGGCTCACTCGAAAAGCAAGGGCCGAAAATTACAAGTCAAACGGGCTCGGTTATTTTAATTTGAGCTTATATTAGCCTATTATGCTTAATTAAATAAAAACTCATATTAATTCAGCCCACTTGAAATTAAATGATAATTAAAGCCTAAGCCAAAGTCTAAGCTCATTAGGACTAGAAAACCCAGCTAATTGACTTAGGTTAGCATTATAAATATATGTTTAGGTCTCATAATCCGGGGGATCTCAGAATTTTCAGAGCTGATTTTTTTTAGAGAAACACGCAACTGCGAGAGTGAGAAAGAGAGAGAGAAGGAGACCGCCGAAAACCACCGCCGCCCGGAGCCACGCCGCGTCGCCCGCCTCCAAAGAGCTCCGTGTTCTTTCCCTTGACAAGGTTGTCTCTGCAATCTTGCTACCTTGCGAAACTGGAGTTGGGAGTTTGTCTGGTTGCAGAATCAATTCTTAAACCCCTCCAATTCTTGGTCCCTCTCTCCTCCACCCAACCAATTCTAGAAACGCAATTTTTCTCTGATGTGTGGAAGACCGCTCTCCCAAATCACCATCATGACCCCACTTTGGTTTTTTTTTTATTATTCTCTCTTGATCATCCACTGACCATGAAGAAATTTGCAGAGAAGAAGTTGACATACACATGGGGACAATTCACAGAGAAAGATAATTAGAGACCATAAAAATCCTTTCTTCTTATTGGAGAGTATGCCCACTTTGAAGACATCGGCAAGACTTGAAAAGGAAAGGAGAAAGAGCAATCAATCCTAAGCCACAATTGCGAGCATCCCTGTCGAGTTGCACTTCTCACGGCCAAACCACCTTCAAGGCCAGCTATCTGCTGTGAGCATTACTGTCGTGTCATCGCCGCGAGCCACCGCCGTTCTCGATGCCGCACTGCCGCTCCCGACGCACCGCCGATCCGCAATCCCGATCGCTGCAAATTCAAATTAGGAAAGAAGTCGACAAATTAAGTAATTATTCTTATCCCAATTTAATTTGAGTATTTTGTTACCTAATTTGTGTTTATGGATATCTAATCTTGTGTATTTTGAATAATTTGCATTATCACAATTAGAATTTATTTCCTTTTTGAAGTCTTAGATATCCATTACTTATCAAAATTGGATAGCATTTAGAATTTTCAAAATTCTTTAAATATATCCAAGATATTTGAGGTATCTAAATTTTTTCAAGATGTGATCGATTAGGAAAATTTCCTAATCCGCAATCGCACACGTGGAAATGATGTGGATATCGAACCTTATCGAGGAGGAGGTGCTAAGGACCCGTTATTCTATCCGCCATGCTCGATCACTCGAGCGAGAGCGAAGGAATTCAAACAAGCTGTCGGCATCATGGTTCAAGATATTTGGAACGGAGACAATCTGGATTCGAAACTTGAAGATTCTGAAGCTCCTTGGCGCAACATGATTACTCTTGGTCCAGCGAATTCCGAAGGAGCTTAGAATTGACGAACTCCGAATTGGCTCAAATTTGGATGGACACTTGGAAACGAGCCGCTGATCAATACTCACTACTTTATTAGTGTTTGATGACGTTTTTTTAGCGATTTGGAGTCGTTTAGATGAACTTTTAGGCCTATTTCTATTTTTGGACGAATTTTTAGTAATTAAGGTTATTTTTGTAATTTTAATCCTAGTAGGATTAGGATTAGGGTTAGCACCTTATATAAGGTTGCTTATAGAATTTTAAGAGGAGGCATAATTTTATATAGAGAAGTTTTTTTCTTGAGTTCTCTTGAGAACCATATCTTATCAAGGTTTCCTTGTGGCGATCGAATTCAACTTATCGAGCAAGATCGCGAATTTTCTTGTTCGTGGCGTTATAACGTGGATTGGTTGACACAGGTTCGTCAACAGGTCACGTTCATACCGAGATTACCAATCACCGGTTCGATTGGGGGTTGAGGTCAGCAATTCGTAACTCACAGATTTTTGTAGAACGATCATCTTTCGCACAGATTCATATCATTTGGTATCAGAGCTAGTTCTACAAGGTCTAGTTATCCTACTTTTACTGCTTTTCATTCGTCAATCTAGGGTTTATAGAATTAGGGTTTCGTTATTAATTGAATTAGGGTTCTGAATTTGTTCTTGCTATGATTTCAATTTTGATTTAGGATTTTCGGTCCTAGTTTTTTTTTGTATTGTACTTGAGTTCGTAAAAAAAAAAGCCAAAAAAAGGCAAAAAAAAGAGCAAAGAAAAAGGCAAAAAAAGAGCAAAAAAGAAAAAGAAAAAGAAAAAAAAGTGCCAAAAAAAAGCAAAGAAAAAAAAAATTCAAAAGGACGACTCATTTTTTTTTCTTTTTCTTTTCATTGATAGTTGGACCGAATAGAATTTTTTTTTTAGTAGCAGAAATTGAAAATGAATCCGAATCTTGCGAAAATTTGCTGAATTGCTGAGTTGAGCGGTATATTGCTGAATTTGATCTTGCTTGGTGGTTTATCGATTGTTGTGAGGATCTTGTGAGACTGGATTCAAGTCTGAAAAAAAAAAAGAGCTTGCTAGAAGGAAACGAGAGGTAAAAGGCAAGAGTGTGTGAGTTTAATTAAGGGAAAAAAAAGCCGAAATTGAGTTAAACACGAGAGGAGTGACAAACACTTTGAGCGGAAAACGTGAGGGAGTGACTAGTAAGATTTTTTTTTATCTTTAACATTTTCTTGCAAGTTTAAAAAAAAATGTCAAACTCAGGCCAGGGAAGTGTGAATCAAAAGGAGGATCGCACTCATCTAAGGGATGATGCGATTCTAGCAGGCATCCAACAATTGAGTTTACAAATTGAAGTACTTAGCAATCGAGTTGCAAGATGTGAGACGAGACTTGAAGATGACCGAGAACTACCACGAGGGAGGCCACAAAATCAGCGAGAGGAGCCTAGGGCACAACCTAGATGACAGCGGCAATTTGATGATGCATATGTGTCCGATACAGAAGATGATCGAGATGGCAGGTTTGAGAGAAGAAACGGACGCCGAGGATTTAGACGTCGAGAAGATGATGAGCTTGGCAACATTAAGATGAAGATTCCATCTTTTCAAGAAAAGAATGATCCTGATGCGTATATAGAATGGGAGAAACGGATGGAGATGGTATTTGATTGCCAGCGATATTCGGAGCCCAAAAAGGTAAAAATTGCAGCTGTTGAATTCTCTGATTATGCTATAATTTGGTGGGATCAACTTGTGACTAGCAGGAGACGCAATGGTGAAAGACCAATAGAAATGTGGGATGAGATGAAAGCAGTGATGAGGAGGCGCTTTATACCTAGTCATTACCATAGAGACTTGTTCCATAAGCTGCAAAATCTCACACAAGGTAATAGGAGTGTGGAAGAATACCATAAAGAGATGGAGATTGCTATGATCCGTGCTAATGTGGTGGAAGATCGTGAGGCCACAATGTCACGATTTTTGTGTGGTTTGAGCCGAGATATAGCAAGGGTGGTAGAGCTGCAACACTATGTTGAATTGGAGGAATTAGTGGACAAAGCCATCAAAGTTGAGCGGCAATTGAAGTTGTATCGAAATTACAAGAGTGGTGGAGGTTCAAGCTCGAATTGGAAGTCTAATTGGAAGAGAAACGAGAAGCCGAATTGGAAGGGAAACAATATCAAGACTGAAACTCTGAAGGAGAAGGAGAAGAATGGCAAAGTTGGTTCGAATGTGGCTTCAGGTAAAACTGAAAACCCTAACACTAAGACTCGTGATATTAAATGTTTTAAGTGTTTGGGCAGGGGTCATATGGCAAATCAGTGCCCTAATAGGAGGGTGATGATCATGACTGGACATAATGATGTTGAATCAGAAAGTGAGAGGGAGGAAGAGGATGATGACATGCCACCATTGGAGGATTGTAGTGATGTTGAGATGCCAGCAAAGGGTGAATTGATGGTGGTTAGGCGTTCTCTTAGTATTCAAGTCAAAGAGGATGAGCATCACTAGCAACGCGATAACTTGTTCCATACAAGATGCTTGGTGAATGGTAAGATTTGCAGCTTGATTGTTGATGGAGGTAGTTGTACAAATGTAGCAAGTTGTATCATGGTGGAGAAGTTGGGATTGAAAACTACAAAGCATCCAAGACCATATAGATTGCAGTGGTTGAATGATAGTGATGAAGTAAAAGTATCGAAGCAAGTCCGAGTTCCATTTGAAATAGGGCGATATAAGGATGAGGTGATGTGTGATGTTATACCTATGCAAGCAGGGTATCTTTTGCTTGGTGGGCCATGGCAGTATGATCGAAAGGTACATCATGACGGGTACACTAACAGATATTCATTGGTGATGAATCAGAAGACATACACATTGGTGCCAATGACACCTACTGAGGTGTATGAAGATCAATTGAAACTACAACGTGAGGCTGAGAGAGAGAGAAAAAGTGATAAAACTGAGGGCCTGCGTGGAAACTCTGAGACGCAAGTAAAAAGAGAGGAAGATAAGAGTAGAGTGGTAAAAACCGAGAGAAAAGAAAAGAGAGAAAAGAATTTCTATGCAAAATCGAGCGAAGTGAGGAGAGCTTTGATTCTGGACCGACCGATACTTGTACTTTTGTACAAGGAGGCATTGTTTACTACTAACGAACTTGACCCGAATTTGCCAAGTTTTGTCGTGTATTTGTTGCAGGAATTTGAAGATGTCTTTCCTGATGAACTTCCTGGAGGTTTACCACCGATTTGAGGCATAGAGCATCAAATCGATTTGATTCCTGGTGCACCATTGCCTAACCGACCCGCATATCGAAGCAATCCTAAAGAGACAAAGGAACTTCAGCAGCAAGTTAGTGAATTACTAAAGCAAGGATATGTGAGAGAGTCTCTTAGCCCGTGTGTTGTTCCTGTTTTGTTGGTGCCAAAGAATGATGGGTCTTGGAGAATGTGTGTTGATTGCCGAGCAATCAATAACATAACGGTAAAGTATCGACATCCTATTCCTAGGCTAGATGACATGTTGGATGAATTGCATGGAGCTTGCATATTTACTAAAATTGATCTGAAAAGTGGTTATCATCAAATTAGGATGAAAGAGGGGGATGAATGGAAAACTGCATTTAAGACTAAGTACGGGTTATATGAGTGGTTAGTTATGCAATTCGGTTTAACTAACACACTTAGTACTTTCATATGACTTATGAATAATGTTCTGCGTGCTTTTATTGGTCGATTTGTAGTTGTCTATTTTGATGATATCCTAATATATAGTCGAAACCTTGATGACCATATTAAGCATGTGAGAGCTGTTTTGCAGGTTTTAAGGGTTGAACAATTATATGCTAATCTAAAGAAGTGCTGTTTTGTAACTGACAAATTAATATTTTTAGGTTTTGTTGTTGGTGCTAATGGAATACAGGTTGATGAAGAAAAGGTGAAAGCAATCCGTGAATGGCCAACACCTAAGACAGTAGGAGAGGTGCGCAGTTTTCATGGTTTAGCCATTTTCTATCGTAGATTTGTAAAAGATTTCAGCACCATTGCCGCACCTTTAACTGAGATTATCAAGAAGCACGTGGGTTTCATGTGGGGAGAAGAGCAAGAGAGAGCATTCAATATGTTAAAGGATAAGTTGACTAATGCTCATTTGTTATCTTTACCGAATTTCAGTACTACTTTTAAGATAGAATGCGATGCTTCTGGTACAGGAATTGGAGCCGTTTTGATGCAAGGAGGACGTCCCATAGCGTATTTTAGCGAGAAGTTAAGCGGAGCGACATTGAATTATCCGACTTACGATAAAGAGATGTATGCTTTGGTGCGAACTTTGGAGAATTGGCAATATTACTTGTGGCCAAAGGAGTTTGTGATCTACACCGATCACGAGACCTTAAAGTACTTGAGGGGGCAGCAAAAGTTGAACAAAAGACATGCCAAATGGATGGAGTTCATTGAGACTTTTCCATATGTAATCAAGTACAAAAAAGGTAAGGAAAATGTAGTAGCTGATGCACTTTCTCGAAGGTACGCAATTCTAACTACTTTAGGAGCAAAGTGTCTAGGTTTCGAGCATATCAAAGCTTTATACACTGACGATGATGATTTTGGAAGAGTATTTGAAGCTTGTGAGCATGCTGTGTTTGAAAAGTTTTATAGGTGTGATGGATATCTCTTTCGTAAAAATAAGTTGTGTTTGCCTAGATGCTCTTTGCGTGAGTTATTAGTGCGAGAGGCACATATTGGTGGTTTAATGGGGCATTTTGGAATCAATAAGACTTATGAAGTGTTGCATGAACATTTTTTTTTGTCACACATGAAACGAGATGTCACACGAGTTTGTGAGAGATGTATCGCATGTAAGCAAGCTAAGTCTATGATTAAACCACATGGTTTGTATACACCTTTGCCTATCCCGACGCATCCTTGGGTTGATATCTCAATGGATTTTGTATTAGGATTGCCTAGATCTAAGCATGGCAAGGATTTTATTTTTGTGTTTGTTGATCGATTTTCAAAGATGGCTCATTTTATACCTTGTCATAAATCTGATGATGCATCGAATGTTGCTGAATTGTTCTTTCGAGAGGTTATGCGTTTACATGGCATGCCTAGGTCCATTGTTTCTGATCGAGATACTAAATTTCTAAGCTACTTTTGGAAGACATTATGGAAGAAGTTAGGTACACAACTCTTATTCTCTACTACTTGTCATCCACAAACTGATGGTCAAACTGAAGTAGTTAATAGGACTTTAGGGACATTGTTGCGTGCTATCATTAAAAAGAACATTAAGTCTTGGGAAGATTGTTTACCGCATGTTGAGTTTTCTTATAATAGGAGCGTGCATTCTGCTACTAAATTCACACCATTTTGAGGTTGTCTATGGTTTTAATCCCTTAACTCCGTTAGATTTAACCCCTTTGCCTGTTGCTGAGCGTGTGGATCTAGATGGTGCTAAGAAAGCTGAATTTGTGAAGACTTTGTATGAGAAGGCGCGGCTGAATATTGAGCTTAAGACAGAGCAGTATGCAAAGCAAGCCAACAAAGGGAGCAAGAAAGTAGTGTTTGAGCCCGGCGATTGGGTTTGGGTTCATATGCGCACAGAGCGTTTTCCCAAACAACGACGCTCTAAATTGCTACCGCGAGGGGATTGACCATTTATGGTGTTGGAAAGAGTCAACGATAATGCTTACAAGCTTGACCTTCCAGGTGAGTATGGTATTAGTGCTACTTTCAATGTTTCTGATTTGACTCTTTTTTATGCAGACACTGATTTGAGGGCAAATCCTTTACACGGGGGAAGGAATGATGTGGATATCGAACCTTATCGAGGAGGAGGTGCTAGGGACCCGTTGTTCTATCCGCCAGGCCCGATCACTAGAGCGAGAGCGAAGGAATTCAAACAAGCTGTCGGCATCATGGTTCAAGATATTTGGAACGGAGACAATCTGGATTCGAAACTTGAAGATTCTGAAGCTCCTTGGCGCAACATGATTACTCTTGGTCCAGCAAATTCCGAAAGAGCTTAGAATTGACGAACTCCGAATTGGCTCAAATTTGGATGGACGCTTGAAAACGAGCCGCTGATCAATACTCACTACTTTAGTAGTGTTTGATGACGTTTTTTAGCGATTTGGAGTCGTTTAGATGAACTTTTAGGCCTATTTCTATTTTTGGACGAATTTTTAGTAATTAAGGTTATTTTTGTAATTTTAATCCTAGTAGGATTAGGATTAGGGTTAGCACCTTATATAAGGTTGCTTATAGAATTTTAAGAGGAGGCAGAATTTTATATAGAGAAGTTTTCTTCTTGAGTTCTCTTGAGAACCATATCTTATCAAGATTTCCTTGTGGCGATCGAATTTAACTTATCGAGGAAGATCACGAATTTTCTTGTTCGTGGCGTTATAGCGTGGATTGGTTGACACATGTTCGTCAACAGGTCGCGTTCATACCGAGATTACCAATCACAGGTTCGATTGGGGGTCGAGATCAGCAATTTGTAACTCATGGATTTTCGTAGAACGATCATCTTCCGCACAGATTCATATCAGGAAATAAATCTATCTATCAGGTTTTAGATAGAATTATTTCCATAACAGGTATTTTGAATTTTAGGATCCATCTGTCAGGCTTTAGATCGAAACTTAATTCGAAAGATTTAGCGGTTATATTTTTTTTATTTGATTTTAATTTCGAATTAAAAAAAAATACCAAAAAATTGCGTTAGAATATGTTAATTTCTTTAATTGCATGTTTAGACAATTGACATTTTTAATTCTGAATTTCATTTAAAAAAATACAAAAAATAATATGTCCGTCATTAGAAATAGATCACGTCGTCGCATGACATATAGTTTGTATGTTAGGTTGCATTAATCGCATGTCAATTTTTGCACGTCATTACATCTGGGTTATCTTTCATTTAAATAAAAGAAAATCAAAAAGAAATTTCTGCACCTTTGAACTTTAAATCAGAATTTTTCAAAATTGTCAAATTGAGTGTTTTTCTTGAAATTTGTACCGAAAGGGCATTAAGGAATTTAGCGTAATCAAGTCCCGAATTTAGGATTTCTGGTTCATAGGAATAAAATAGTACTCCCGCTATTTTATTTAGGTTTCTAATCAACCTACCCTAAATGATTAGTGGCGACTCCTATTGAAAATATTTGCATGTTCACAATTGGACCTAAGTTGCGATTTGGTAGAGTTTGGGAGAACTCGAGCTAGGTTAGTTAATTTAATTGATCTAAGTAATCCATTAGCCTAAGATCAAAATACCGATTTTATTTTAGGTCGCGACAAGAAGCTAAACACCACATTACCCAGGGAGTTTGCTAGAAAGATGCAGACGGCGGAGAAGAAGACTGGTGACAATGCTAGATGATCACCAATTCTCACCCTCACACACATTTTTTAGCCTAACGATCATTTCGTTCCTCAACCTATAAATTAAGCCCGCGTTACATCCCTCATGAAGTCTTTTCTGACTAAGGCACTTGAATTAACGTGGAATTTCAAATGTTTATAAACAACGCTCGAGGAAGTGCGAGCAAGATTATTTTTATCTCTTTTTGCAGGGTTCTTGACTTGTAAACCCGGAGATAGTTGCAGAATATTTTCCTTTATGGCCTTGACTTGAACAATCACCTTTGTTAAGCCATTGACCAAGCCAACATTACAGCCCTGAAGAAGACCTCTCAGATTGGCAGCATTGTACCACTTGCGAGAAAACTCAAACCCTCGCGGATGTGATAACGGCCAGATTGAGTGTTTTCGATGTTCCCACATTAATGGACGGGACAAATAGCCCTTTCTAATGAGAGTGAGTGGAAAGTCCTTTCTGACTGAAAGTCTCTCGTTCTACATCTCGAAAGGTCCACCTTACAAGCGGAAGTTGTCTTAATTGACCCTCGGTGGATATTTGGTGATGCAAATATGGCAAAATCATCATGCATGAACTTGCATAAATACACACTCTGGAATAGTCTAGCTTGTCTATCCCTGATGAAGGCATGTATGTTTCTGCTAATTGTCTTTGACAACTCAGATTTTGAATCCTCAATGATAGGACACAAAAGTTTAGATGCTGTAGAAGCCGTCATTATTACTCCAAGAGAGATGCCCCGAAAAAGGTCGGTTATTCAATAGATGATGCATTAAACCTCCGGGTAAGGAACCCTGGGTATTTCATCTGATTTCTATTCAAACTACTCGGAAGGTAAACCAGGTTCCTTTGAAAAAGAAATGTACCTTGACTTGCAGTCAAAAGATTTCATACGATATTCTAGACTAGCATTTTGTCTATTTCTTCGATGAATTCGTATGTCTTTGTACAAGAAAATTTGTTTGATAGGAGACATGCCCTTAAGAGGCAGGAACGTACTCATGTGCTCATTGTTTGAGTTTTTCCAAGACCTGCTGGCGAGGACCCACCAGACAAATCATCAAATCCTCGGGCGAGGACCCCCAGGTGCTCATTGTTTGAGTATTCTCAAAACCTGCTGGCGAGGATCCACCAGGCAAATCAGCAAATCCTCGGGCGAGGACCCCCAGGTGCTCATTGTTTGAGTCTTTCTAAGACCCGCTGGCAAGGACCCACCAGGCAAATCAACAAATCCTTGGGCGAGGACCCCCAAGTGCTCATCGTTTGAGCCTTTTCAAGACCTGCTGGCGAGGACCCACTGGGCAAACCACCAAATCCTCGGGCGAGGACCTTCAGGTACTTTGTCAAGACAACCGAAGAAAGGTTCGGATTTGTTGACACCTATTCTTAATTTGCCCAAAGTTAATTGCATTAAAATTTAGGAGTTAATTTCTTTAATTCCTAAAACAAAAAAAATTCCATTAAATGTATTGCATTTAAAAATTAGGCATTTATACAAATAGAGTTTATTAATTTAAAAATTAAAAAAATGTAAAATTATGTGGTATATTTGAGTGTTTTTAATTTATTATGCATGTTTTTTTAATTCCATAGTCATTCTGTTTAATTAGGTTAGCTTACTATGGTGTCATTATCGTGCATGTTTTTCAATTACAGTACAATCGCATGAACTGTTATGTTTTTAATGTCATCTGACTTAGTCGGAACCTTAGGCTGTCTGCTTGCTTTGATTGCTAATCTTTTCTGATTATGTACTCGTTTGATCACCTCACATGTTAGGAGAAAGGTCCTAAAATCAATCCAAATTTCCTGACAAATGTTTTCCAAAATGAATATGGTAAAAAGGTACCGAAAGGGCATTAGTTATACAACTAGTGTAACCAAATCCCCGAACTCAGTTAATCTCTAGTTCGTAGGAATATGGTGATTCTCCCGTCACCCTATTTGGGTTTCTAATCGGCCTACCCCAAATCGATTAGTGGCGACTCCTTCATGTAAATTACTTGCATGTTAAAAACTTAAACCCTAAGTCGCGATATAGTATGGGCTTGGGAGAACCCGAGTTAAGTCCCGAACCTAGACTTAGCATGTACCAGGCGAGCCCTCCCTCTTTTTGCATGTTGTTCGTGGAAAGGCCCGGGAGGTCGATCGCGACAATACCGTATCTCGTGGGGAATATCATTCTCCATAAATCTTTTTCAATTCATTGCTTGCGCTATTACTCACTTCAGTAATTGAATCAAATGCATACCATGCAATATCGAGATGCACGTTGCTTTTCTAGGGTTCAGAGTCGAGCAACTAATTTGGGTATGATGGTCACAAGCAGGTGGAAAGGCAGAGGGGAAATTGTGCAAAAAATCTTTAACCTATTGCACTTTTCTTA
This sequence comes from Syzygium aqueum, assembly GCA_031216185.1. Taxonomy (NCBI): domain Eukaryota; kingdom Viridiplantae; phylum Streptophyta; class Magnoliopsida; order Myrtales; family Myrtaceae; genus Syzygium; species Syzygium aqueum. Next base: position 13,565,728 of record CM062239.1, read on the forward strand.
TTCAGTTCTAAACGTGTTCACGTTTTACCAAATTAGTTCTAAACATTTTCACGTTTTGTCAATTGAGTTAATATTATCAATTTTGGTTGAAAATTGCTGACGTAGATGATGACCGTCATACATAGCATGGCCGGTGCTAATGTTAACAATTTTTAATATTTTTCAATTTTTTTTATTAATTTCTTCCTTTTTCTTTTTGTTTTCTTTTCCTCCCTTCTTATTCCTCCGGCCAATCATCGGGCTTGGGCAATGGCCAGCAATTGGCCAAAGGAAAAAACCTCGCACTTGCCAGAGGCTAGCAAGGGTCACCTAAGGTAGGCGAGGCCACCCTTATTGGCCTTCAGCAAGGGCGACCCTTGTCGGTGGTTATCTTTGGCTGATCGCCGACCATCGCCTAGGCCCAGAGATCGGTTGGAGGAAGAAGAAGGGAGGAAAAAAAGAAAAATGAAGGAAAAGAAAAGAATAAATAAATCGAAAAAATGTAAAAATATTATTAAAAATTATTCATTTTAGCATCAATCATGCCACGTAGGTCTGAAAGCTTACACATAAGTGATTTCCAGCCAAAATTGGCTGGATGGACTCAATTAGCAAAACGTGAAAAATGTTTAAGACTGAATTGGCAAAACATGAAAATGTTTTGGACTGACTTGACAAAAGTATAATAAGTTTAAGACTTTTTGGACAATTTTCTCAAAGGTAGAGACAAGAGTAAAGAAATCTAAGCAAGAGTAATGGTTCCCTCGTAAGAATCCAACTTTTAATTTTCATTTAGTTACCTTATTTCTTCCATTTCAAATTCGAATTTTGTAAAAGAAAAAAAAACTCTTTTAAAAGTAGTCAAATAAAGATATATTTATAATGTCTGCATAGATCGTTCTCGCGACATACAAAAGCAAGCATGCTCACAACTAGTGCAGGGCCACTCGTCAACAAGGCCTTAAAAAACTTTTTCATCTCTCTAATTCTTTTTTTTTTTGATGACCCGGGAAACTCCCTTTCGCCCGACAGGCTATTCGGTACTAAACCCGGGAGAAGGCTAGCCCAGCAACCCACCACCAGGACCCCCCACTTAAATCGCTGACGACGCAGAGTTTCGAACCACTCACCTCCTACGATGGCGGGAGAGCCCAAACCAACTACGCCACCCACGAGTGGGTCATCTCTCTAATTCTCTCTAGATAGAAAGTGAAGAACATCAGGAGAAGCGCGGTCATGGCGTGGTCCACCTTAAAACCTACTTATCTTAGTTTATTAAGACATTGAGAGTGGAATCGCCACGGTAACAGCCTCTTCCCACCTTATTTACTGATAAAAAGTGTCGTAGACAGTAATTTTTCTTCTTTCTTTTTCAAATGATTGTCTTTTTTAGGGCACGAGAAGTTGGGATACTGTCTCCGAGGATTGACCTAGGTCCTATCATGATTTTCAGTACTATCACGCGGAAACCTCTGCATGCTCGTGAAAAGGAGTTGATTAAACGCAACCCAACCCGTCCTTAACCTTAATGGCTGCTCGGCCTACATGATTCTTCGAATTCAGCATTATGTATTTACAGACAGTTACAGAACAAACCCATTACTTTGGACACTGTACTCAACACCAACAGTTATTCCTGTGGTTCTACTTCGCGACGATTACAACGGCCCATACTTCTTGGCCACTATAGCTAATGGCTTCCAAGATCGGCGGCTCGATGATCTGATGACTGTGTTGGTCTTACAACTGCGTTCTTCTTCAGGGCTACTCTCGAGATTGTCGACTCCACAACTTGGATAATTGTGTTGTCTAATCCATTGCAAATTGCTTTAGACTTGACTCTCTTGTCAGACAAAATCGAGTCTCATGCACTGATACTCATGTCTCGTGACTTAGTAATTTTCCTTTAGATTTGTTGTCGATAAAGGCTAATTATCCCGTTGATCATCCATTTCGCCTACCAAGAACTTCCAACAGTCAGCAAATTTTGTCTCTACGGCCTCTTCCTCGGTCTTTCTCAGTCCGAGTTAAAATTTGAGGATTTCGAGCATCTTTTTGGTGTCAACAAAAACAATAGCCACTAATATGCAACGAGGCATTTTGTTGCTCCATAATTGGACCAACCAACCATGCCCTACGGTAAAAGAAAGAAATGCTTGTTGTAGATGCTAGACATCTAACTACATATTTTCTGTTCAATCATACGCGGGGACACTTAGATTTTACATGAATTAAAGAATGTCTACTCATTTTATTTTTTGTTTATTTAGACTTAGATTTTGCCTGAGTTAAATAATTCAGGATAGACCACCTATTCCTACTAATCTTGTTTTTGTTTATTTAGCTATACCATATAGACACTGGCTGGTTTTTCGTCATATATATACTAAACAACAAAATGTTGCCCTAAAAAACACATCAACGCATAAACATGTGAGGTAGGAATATACCTTGTTATTTCTTTATTTCATAAATTGAAATCAAATCAATTAGAGGATCGCTGTATTGGTGAACACGTCCACATTCATCGTTTGAAAGATGCTTCTCTCTATTGACATTCCACTAAACAAATAATTTGTTGACCAATTGGAAATAGAATGTTGGGTTCATTGAGGGTTTTCTCTATTATCTCGACCGTGACTATAAATGGGATAATTATTGCATGCACTCTTAAAGGAAGAAAAACAACTTCATGAGAGTATCGAGAGAAAGTATTTTGTGCAATAATGATAGCTTAACGTGTTGTCGCTCTATAAACTAATTTCTCTTATTATATTATCGATTACTTCCCTCAATTCTGCATTAAATAAAAGCAGCGATTTGCATGGGAAAATGGCCTGAAAGTTATGTGGTTATGACAACCTTTTTTTTTTTTCTAATCTCTGTCTAGGTGTCTAGATTTTATAAGAAAATTCTCTTGGTCTTGTCCAAATTAAACTTCCTTGTGTTTGAGTACAAATTTGACTAGCTGAAATCATGCGACCAAAACAAAAATCCAAAGTTTTAAAATCTATTTTGGTTGTCTCCACACGGCGGCGGTGTAGAGGAAGCCAAACCTTGACGTGCACTATGTCACAACCTTCCCGGATGTGAACCACCAGGGGAAGGCTAACGGACTTACTAAACGAGAATGAAGGTTTCTCTTACGAGGCAATCGTTCAAGTTTAGTGCAGACTCTCCCAAGCCCATCTAATCGCAACTTGGTACTCAATCCATCATGCAATTAATCTTACATTTTGGAGTCGCCACTAATCGGTTATAGATCGATTAGACACTCAAGTAAAATATAGGAGTGTATTTTACTTCCACGAACCAGAGGTTCAGGGGATTCGGGGACTCAGCACCTTTTCCCTTTATTTCAAAAAAATGTTTTTACGGATCAAAGAATTATATCCGGATAATATTAAGGGTTTGCCCTTATAGTCTAAAGGTCCAAACGCCCTAATATATCTTGGTTAATGCAAAAAAAAATACATAACTAGATAAGCTAAGGTTTTATTGACTAAATGACATGTAGTTAAAATCATGTATTGATAATCCACAAATTTAAATCGATCTCATCCTCACCTTGGTTTGAGCTAACCGTAGGAAATTGATAGTGAACCGTGGAAAACAACTGAAGGTATGCAATAATAATGAACAACAACGAATGGCAACAAACAATAGCGGATAGCAAAAGCAAACAGTAGCAAATAGCGGCAACAGTGGTGCAACAGCAACCGCGAATGACGAACGGCAACAATGAACAGCAAACGACGAGCAGTAGCAACGCAACAAACGACAACGAACAATGACGATGAGTAGCAGCAACAATAATGGCGAACAACGGCAGTGAGGATGCAACAGTAGCGAACAGCAGCAAACAACAACGAACAATGATGACACAGTAGCGAACAACAGCAAGTAGCAGCGACGAGCAACATCAAGCAGCAGCGACGAGCACCAGCGACGCAGCAGTAAATAGAAGCGATGCAATAGCGACACAGCAGCAAACAATAGTGACATAGATCGAGAATAGCAAGAACGACGCAACTAGGCTCACTAGAACAAAGGAATTTGCTGCAAATTATAGAGAAGAAGGATGTGGTCAAACTATAGCCACAGAAAAAAAAAACTCTCTTGTTTCTCTCGTATTTTTGAACTCTTTCTATTTTGAGCTCCACTTCGTGCTCTGCAATGGCTCAACCAGCTCCCTTTTTATAGTAAAAGGCCTCCAGTTATCATTGGAAAGTCTGAACCCGTGATCCTATGATCGTGGGGATTGCTGAATTTTAGACTTGATTTGTTGCCGTGAATTAGAACTACAAATCTCGCCTCTCCTCGAAATCTTCAGGTTGCCTTTTGTGCCCCCACTCACATCGCCTTGAAAGTGTCCACATTCACTCGTCATTATTTACGATTTCACAACCAGCATTATCTCCTTGATTTTCTCTTCGCTCAATCTTTCCATTTGGCTTTTCTTGAGCGTTAATTCTTTCCATATTGCTGGACAAATCCCATTGATTCCTATCACGATTCCAGAATGTGTCTTGCCAAAAAGAATTTCATGAAATTTGGAGGTGCTCGCGAAAGAATGGGGATTTGGTTCATTCTTATCACTTCAAGCTCCCAATCTTTCCATGACCAATTCTTTGACTAAGCTGTCCAATTCCCACCGTTAGAAAAAAACTCCCCTTGTTATGCTAAAGACAATCCGTGTGATATGGCGGGGATGAGCTTTCCAATGTGGGAGATCTTTGCCAAAGTTGAGGAGAATATTTCATGTAAATTTCTTTGCTTCAACTCTTTCTTTTCCTTTTTTCATTCATCCCCTCAGTAGAAACCGAATCTCTTAATGGTCAAATATATGTGCATGAATGGACTCTTCGTGCGCAATTATCAATGGCCAAACTTGAGCAAGGTCCAACTTGAACATAATATGAAAATGCAACAATATTTTTGTTTAGAAGTCAGGATCGACTCCAAATTTTTTATGCAATAAATGAGTAAATGGGAAAATTAAAATTCAGGTGTCAACACACCACCAATTGTTAGCACCATAGTTATTGAAGAAATAATTTCTGGCATGTGCTCATCACTAACAAAGATACAAGATCTAGTGATTGATTGCTAATTATTTTGCTTAACCTGATATGTTCTTGTGGAGCGAGTGTGTATTTAACCCTGCTGGTGCTATGTTGTTCTCCTTGTTTTCTAGATTTAGTTTTGTTTTGCATTATTTTGGGCTTTGCCCTATTTCGATTCGCTTTGTTATAAAATCTATGCATTTTTTTTAGTAATGAATACAAATCTTTTCAGTAAAATGATCCAAAGTTGTCCTATTGCCAAGACAAGGGAAAAAAGGGAACAAACTTCAAAATCTTGTTGCTGAGCAAGAAATTAGGATGCTAATGAAATTCCCTTTCTTGGACACCAAGCTTTCCACGACAAAAAAAAGAGGGGACCTCATTTCTTATGGGACTTTTTGCAATCATCAATTCATTAATTTGTTGAAGATAATAACGTTGTTGATTTGACTTGTTAAAAAATCATTTATTTGTTCTTTAATCTAAATTTCAAGTGATTTTGATGGAAGTCCAAATCTAATTTTACAATTTCTTCTCATTTGAATTTATAATCATTGATAGCAAAAATTTTGAGGGCATAGTTCATGAGCAATGTTATAAAATTTTTTCGATCATGCTTTTTTTACTCCCACTGTGGCTAAAATACTCCCTATTACAATGATTCGACAATATTAATTTTTGTGGGTCCCATCTTTTTTTAAGTATCCTTTTTTGCTTGTTTGAGGTGTTTCGTTTTTTTCCTTCTGTCTTTTCTCGTGGGTTCCATTTTCCTCCTCCTCCTTTACTTCTTTCGGTTCCCTCTTAATTTTGATCAGGGTTCGAGCCTTGGTAGTATCTTCAAAAAACTTAATGAGAGTAGGGCGGATTCGGCGACCGAGATGGATGGGAAGTAGGAGAGACCGCGGCAGCAAGGAGGGACAAATCCTCACGAGTCTTGAGGATTGGATTGTTGTTCTTGAAAGAGGCATTTTCAGTTTGTGTAAACAACTTAGTGAGAGCAAGGACGGATTCGAGGTCATGGCAAATTGGCAATGATAGTGACTATGAGGACCAAGAAGACGAAGACGGAGGAGCAGACATTGTTGATGAGATTGATGAGTATTTGGGTGAGGGCATCAGCTCCTGGATTTGAATCTTTAATGGGGGATTTTTCTTGTCTTCGTGAAAGATTGATCGAAGAGTTTGATGCAAAATGAGATAACGAATAACACAGAGAGCGAAAGGGAGGAAATTGGGGTGAAGAGTGAAGAGATATGAGATGGGTATTGTACTTATAGTTGAGCTTAGAGTTGAAGAAACGGAGATGGAAGAGAATTGGTTGGGTGACGAGGAAGATTCTTCGAATCTAGGCTTCAACTCCGTGTGTTGCTTGTGTTGGTGATGGCCGTTTTGGTGTGTGCTGGTGAAGGACATAATTACAAGGAAATAATCAATCACCTCATGGTTGAATTTGAACAAATGGGGTAAATTACGAGGCTCATACATACATCCCAACTTATGTCGTGCACCCAACAAAGCAAATTGCAATAGCAAATAGTCAGTGTTTCTTTGAGAAAAACAACACGAAACAATCCAACTACACAACGAGTTACATTGCAGTAGATAAATTCTATTGGAAATTTGCTGAAAAAAAAGTTCTCATCACGCTATGTCCAACTTCAAGTTTAACTAACAAAGAAACCGAGTGCAGAAAACAAAGGTATAAGATGCAAAGAAAATCTTACTAATTGAGCCTCACTTTCTCACAGTAACAATTAAACTCAAACTACAATCTCAAAATTTCAAGTTCGAATCCAAAAGAATGCATAGAGAAAGAAGGAGCTGGACTCAATTTCGCTGCATAGCTCACTGCATCAAAAACTTGTCTATTATTGGCATGAAAGGGGCTATTTTAGCAAGAGAGAAAACAAAGAGAAATAAATGAGAAGGAAAATGGCATAGCAAGAAAAGGGAAAAGAAAAAATCAATTGAAGAATGCTTAAGAAAAATGCGAGACCCATAAAGATTAATATTGTTAAAACATTGTAATAGGAAGTGTTTTAGCCATAGTAAAAGTGGAAAAAGCACTATCCAATTTTCTTCATGGTTGAACTGCAAAAAAAAAGTTTAGTCTTAATAGTTCTCTTTCCTTTCTTTTCTTTTCCTTTCACTTTTCTTGTCAGGAACAGACAACTTAAACTCCTAAATTTAGTTTCTAGTTGAATAGATCGTAGGATTTTGCTTTTGCTATTTTGAAGTAAAAAACAAATTATTTTCTTCAAGCTAGGTTCAAATACGAATGAAAAAGCAATTGCCTAAAACAGATGTCAGTAAATATTAGTACGTGCTTAACATAGTTGAAAGGTAGTCTGATCAATTAACAAAAAAATTATGTACTTTTCCAAAAAAGACTTGAAAATAGTGTACCCATTTTCTTTCTTTTTGTAATTCCAGACTAATATCAAACCCTAGTCGAATATCATGGGCAAACATCACATCTTGTGCTATCACCTGAGCAGTACCCATGATTGTGAAAGCTTTGACACCACCGCTGGAAGCCCCTATCAAACTTGGAGGTAAAAGCGTAAAACAAAAAAGTCTTAAACTTATTGCATTTGTGTCAATTTAGTTCTACATTTTTTTGTGCCAATTTAATCTTAAATCTTTTGATATAGTGCCAATTCAGTCATTCCGACTAATTTTAGCTGAATATGTTAACATGGATGTTCGTGCGGCTTATGTGGCATTGCCGGTGTTGACGTAGATAATTTTTAATACTATTTTTATTTTTTTTCTGATTTTTTTCTTTCTTCCTCTTTTTGTTGGTGACCGGCTATTGGTCACCACTAATGGCCAGCCACAGAGTGGGTTGGTCTCACTTGGGTGAGGGTTGCTGTCAACTGGCCAAGCGAAGCCTGACTAAGCGAGGGCGAGCCCCAGCGAGGCCTCTATGCCCTGGGTGAGGGTCGGCCTTGCCAGATTTGGTGAGGGTAGCCCTTGGCGGGGCTCGCCCTTGCCTGGTCTGTCAACAGCGACCCTCACCCAAGCGAGGCCAACCTGCCCAGCCATGGCTGGTGGCCGACCATCGCCTATGGCCGATCACTGGTAAAAGGAGGAAGAACGAAAAAAAATAATTAGAAAAAATAATAAAAAATATAGAAGTTAGTATCGGTGGTGCCACGTAAGCCGCACGGACGTCCACGTCAACAATATCTGGCTAAAATTAGTTGAAAGGACTGAATTGACACTATATCAAAAGGTTTATGAACGAATTGATAAAAAAAAGTTTATGACTAAATTGGTACCAATGCAATAGATCTAGGATTTTTCTAACACTTTTTTCGGTGCATGTTGCCAAAAATGATTCAAGATTGACTTGCTGTTATATGAGTGGATCCAAACTTTTTTTAATGCCCTTGATAACTTTATAAAAATAGAGTTATTTTACCTATTTTAAGCAATAAATAATGCAATATTTGTTAGAAAATATTTGGATTCCCTTCTATTTACTCAAATTTTATCTCTTTATATGCAGTATAATGAGACATGGAGAAAATAAAGAAAATATCGCAAAAAGAAGGAAAGGAATATGCTACCCACAGAAGAGTTAGAAGGTGGATATCACATTGGAAATTCTACGATTTATTTCCTAATTTTATGCGAAGAAGAAGCAATTGCCTTGTGAGAGAAGTTTTGGATGTTATCATATAAATAGGATAACTTGGGGGGACAGCTAGTTTTTTGAAATCTTTTTTTTATTATTCTGAGAGTTTTTCAAGTATTTTGAAGAGAAGACAAAAAATGGTGACATAATTTTTGTTCTTTCATTCAAGATGTTTGGCTTAATTTATCGTTTCGTTTCTTCTTCTATTATGTTCTAATTTTCTTTATTAGAGCTATGATGTAGCCTAACTATGATAATATGAATTTCATACCTTTTATGTTTTGCAAGTGATTTCATTCATGTGAGCTATATATTATTATGCTTAATGTTGTTAAGTGATTGGACACCACTTGAATGATCTGATGTGCATGTTTGAGACTAATAATTGATAATATGCAATTGCTCCTTATAATATATATCCATGAATTAAATGTGGATAGAACATGTTATTTGTGTAGTTTTCGGTGATAAGGTGGTCCAAAAGATTCATTGTAAAACAGGAATATTCACAGATTTAATGCACTTACGTTTATTTAAATTAACATAGAGATATAGTAAATTGATAAACTGAGTATATTTGCTATACCTAGAGATAGGATAGTAAATAGATTAGGGAATTCTACTATTACATGTTTGATATTGTTCTTGTATGCATAATGATATGAAATTCATATTTAGTGGTTATAGTGAAATCGGATGCTCTAACATATTTTGTCTGATTGATTATCTGTCTTTAGTTTCTAAAATTTCGTTTTTAAAAATTGTCAATTTTTATTTATTCTCAATTCTATTTTGATCTTTTAAATAAATTTTACAATTAATCTCTTTTTAATATTTAATTGGTTTATTATCATCAATCTCTGTGGGACGATACTTTTTTCATCATTGTATTAATTGTTCAACTAGTTCGTTGACATGTGGAGAATTTTACGAACAACTCTAACCCTCCAAAGTCATGCCATGTTGACTAAACATGAGTTTTGCCTAATTTCACTGGACCCCACCTTACTTAATTACTTGTATTTACGTCGAGGCAAGTAGATGAAATTAGATCCAACACATACGTGGTTGATTTGAACAGGACTTTGCTTTGATTAGAATCGTTCCGTGGAAGTCAAATTACATAAGTAGATTCGGTTTGATTACAACCATCTGTTGTAATGTTCAATCATACAAGGACCCAACACCCTTTGGATGGTCTAGAAGTCTTCGATCTGGTTCTTTGCAATTACTTCACCTTTATGATCTCTTGAGGAACCAATTCACCTTCATAACACGCGTCATTAAAATATATTTTGTCATAATTTTTATATGAGATATCAATGTCGCAACACACAAACCCTCAAAAGGTTTTCTATAAAAGGTCGAGATCTTCGTCGATGTTATTTGTCCATCGAAAAATAGTTCCTAAAGGGACGTAGTAATCTCTTCAGTTGTCTCATTAGGGTTTTGGAAGTTCGGGTAAAATGATGGTCGCATAATTGGTAATATAACTTGCTTAAGTCTTGATTTAACATAATGTTTTGGCTTCTTATACGTTTTGCTTTTGGCGGGTGTTAACAATATTCGAGTCCACATCCTGGGGATTATAGAAGAGGATTAAGACAATTATAAAGATTTGTTACGTATGTACATTATATATTGGAATAAGTTTGCTGATGATAATAAGGTGGAAAGTCATTTTTGCTCGTGGTCAGTCAGAAACCTCCTGAACTAGTATCTGCAAAACCTTCCCTGTTTTGAATATTACGTCTTATTAGGAGAAATGAGAAAAATTATTTTCCACACGTTCATTATTAATCAAAGAGATAAGCTGTTTTTACAATGGAAATCGAACCACTATATAGAATACAAACAAACCCTAGGAAATTATAATTCAAATTAAGACACAAGACAAGTATAGAAAAAAGAAAATAGAACCTATCAAACATTCCGATCGCGTAACACACATTTTCTAGGTTATTATATGTGGTTCTTTAACCCATTTTACCGTATTTCTCACATAGAATATAAATGTACTATGCAATCCAAGAATGGTAACTGCATACCAAATAAGGAAGTGAAAACACATAAAATAAAAAAACCAGAAGTAAAAACGAAGAAGACTTTGTTGAAATCGTTGTTGATGATTTCACGTTTCATGTTGTCTCTCGCGAGCAGTACTCAGATTAAGCACTTGAGAAACAAAAAAGAAGAACAGAACCAACAAACAGCTTTTAGACTTACGCCCCCACTTATCTTCGTACCAACGACCGCAACGGAAATTTTCCAAACGAGGGTTCGAGAAATACTTTGCCACACTTTGCTTTTGTGAGTTCGGCAAAACTGAAATTGGGGAATAACTAATTGATAAATCATAATGATTTTCGTGATTTGGTCACTAAATCATGTCTTGAGTTCACACAGCACAAGCTCAATACCTTTGTCAAGAATATCACCAAAACAGAGCTCAAGTCCAAACTCATAAACATATAATGTTGGACTCACATTCGGTTAAAAGCTTAAGCCAGTAAATAATAGACTAACTAAATATATTATTGCTCTTTATTACATCCCGATATTGGATATCCTTCAACTAAAACCACCACACAAGCACCTTAACAAATCCCGCCTTCACGTGTGAGCCACCTGCATCATGCCTACTCCCTCTTAATCTAGGTATCATATTATCCCAACTCGAGAATTTCCACCTTGGCCTAAGCCAAGTTTGGTAGATGTTGTTGGAGCAACATCTACGCTTCGGACTCCACCTCAGTCACCTTGGCCCAACCAAGCTTGGCAAGAAGCTAGAGGACAACATTAGCCACCTTGATAGGGAGTCACACCCGAAATTTTTCTTTATTGAGATATCCACCAGACATAGAGAGTGGGTCATCGATCAAGCATCGGTTGTAATACCACTTATTGGGTCAACACAATATAAGCCTAATACCTTCACCAAGGAAAATTGCTGAGAGAGAGCGTAAGTCTGAATCTACTAATATATCTAATTGGATTTATATTTACTCAAAAGTTTAAGTTAATAAATTATACATCGATTTAGAATATATTAACTGCTTCACATTACATCCCAATGTAGGATTTCTTTTGCCTAACACCCTTGTACCTTAATATCACGTTCTTAGGTTTGAGAGGAGAAAAAATCACGATACCTTTGTTGGCTTGGAGTGTACCAAGAAAAAAATTTCTAAAATGCCTAGGGATTAACTATAACCAATATATCATGCAGGCGATCTGAGTAGAAAAATGAAGATGATGCATAGCAAAATACTCTTGTGAGAAACTTTAGTTCATGCATATAACCTTTAAAGCGTTGTCAACTTAAGTTGTTTAATTCATAATTTTATTGAAGTGGTCACAGATCAAATGAACTAGAAGGAAAAAAACATTCAAGTCGCAATCGAACACGGCATAATCATTGTTTTTTAGATTTGGAATTGCATTATGCCCTAAATTACCTCCCCATTTCTCTGAAAAGTACGTCCGGCTTGATGATCTTTTGAAAAATAATTGACAGCCTAAAGTTGTTAAGCAATGATTAACCCCAAATCACCTAGGTAGATAGGTGGTAGAATATCATTGCAAACGGATAGCACATAGATTTTCTAACATGAAGTAAGCCGTGCATTCATCGAAAAATAGTAAGCAAGCAGCTGCAAGAGAATTTACACTTTGCCTAGCACTTGAACCTACGTCCACAGGAGAGAATAACACAAATTCTGCTACTCAATTTAACGGGAGATATAAGAATATGTTACGATTACTGCAAATTGAATGGAAACACAACATAGCTCAACGTCGTTGGTATTGCTAGGCACGACAGTATAAGTTGATAAAGTATTTAGTAGGTGGTCATAAATAAAGAAATTATGGTTTTGTTAGTGTCTATCATACACAATAAATGGAGCCTTTAATATACTCTTTTTATCAAGTCATTGAGGAACGACGTAACCTTCGACTGGTTTCTCTCTTCCTCTCTCGTGAAGACCCTAGAAAAAATTTACCAAAAGCTATGCACCGATGATAATTCCAAGCTTCAAACAATATTTCTGAATATATACGATGAGAGACTCCATTATACATCTCATATACATGGCTCTAGGGGAAACTGAATATCCTCATTCCTCACCTATGATCTTGCTCGGCTCAGCCACCTCTCCCTCAATAGGGAGCCAGTTATTCCATAATGTCCTCATTTGTCAATCAATTTGCTGAGTGCTTTACACAGCATATATCAACTATCTTAGCCTTTTTTTACAACAACCTCACTATTCGACTGTTGTGAACAAACCAAACTCGAGAATATAGCGATCATCATAACTCTCCTTTTAAATTTGGATAGCATGAATGAACTTTTTAGTGTAACTATCCATATATTAAGTGGATGACTCCCATAATGAAGAATAAAATTTGCACTCTTTTCTTCGCATCGTGGACGTCCCTTTCTGTGATTCTGATGTGGTCACCATCGGATTTGACGAGCAGAGACTCCAGGAGGAGGATTGATTACCAACCGATAAGTCCATGTTCTTGGTGCAATGTGACAGGTGATCCACCGCCCAAAATAGTAACATGTCACATCACACTTTTTCTTTCTCATTAGCTTAGTATAAGGTCTTTATAATGCCAGTGCAAACGCCCAAAAGCCATTTTTCTCGCACGTAGTGCAGGTTGATTTATGCCCGTCCGTTTCTGTCCACCTCGCTTATATGATGACTTCCTCCTGGGAAGCATTCCGCTTCATAGTCTCTTGTGGGGATATGCATGCATGTGAGAGAAATTCTGTGTTTTGAAAATGGAAATGTTATGGTGTATCTCATGGTGTTTCTTTACAAGGTCTTATTTTCCGCCGTTTCCGATTGACTGAAACTTTCTCTAACCAGTATTTTGATTAGTGGGTTACAAACACAAACATTGACCACCAGCATTTATACTTACTAGGGTAAAACATGTTGTTGACACCTAAATTTTGGCGACCCAATTAGTCGTTCATTGCATAAAAAAAATTAGGAATCACTCCCGGCCCAAAAAAAAAGTTAAATTGTATACATATTAGGAGCATTTGCATTAGTAGTTAGGCACATATAATTGCATTTGCATTGGACTGGTAGCGAACAGACATGAGTCGATGGCTCTAAACTTAATGAATTATTCGGACTCAGCCCAAAAGATTAAATGTTTGTCCAAACCCATTGAATACATATATGGCGCGAATTTGCATTATAGAGCAAGTTGGAATAATTGAATTATCGAATTATTAAATTATATACTTCGATGAATATTTAGCTAAAGGAAACAATCAGAAAATTGCCTAAGTTGAGTATCAGAATTAGAAAATAATATATCTTGACTTTTGCAAGATAACCCTAGCTAACTCTTATAAATAAACATGTTAGAGTTCACAATCGTGGAGGCCACACAATTTCATACACTGCTACCATTGAGAGAAAAAGGAGAGCATATTCGTGAGGAAGCTCTCTTTTGGCAATATTCATCACCCACAGGAGCCTCACACAATTGAGATACGACAGACACAATTGAGAAGAGAGGGGACCGTCCACCCAAAAGGTTCTTGGAGGGACTTCTGCACATGAAAGGAAGAAAAAAAATGTGAGGAAGGAGAATTGAACATCCCATCGCAACAAAGTCTTCAAAGTCGAATTCTCTCTGCTCCTTGCAACGTGCCCAACATCCCACGAGTGTTTCTGAGGCTCCTTGTTGACCTGGCTGCCCTCTGCTTTGTACCACATCAATCCCGTGCTATTCCTATCATCGCTTTGCTCGACTTGGCTGGTCACAACCTTCTTGGGTTGCAGCGAACGAAAAAGTTGCACATTCTCACCACTATCACACTTTCGTTTTTATCTTTCGTAGGTTCTTTAGTAATCGGCTCGGCGTGCCAAGTGGTCTTACTCAAACGGCAAATTGAGTCGCTCTCTAGATTTCCCTACGATAGAACTACCGTTCGCGGGTTCTTCATCAGTTCAGCCCCATCGTGAAGCAGCTCCCATCAGTCGGGTTGAGAGCGCCACACCACAAGTCTACACCAACAAGCCACCATTGTGAGTACCTACCCCGTGGTAGCCACGAGCCAATCCTTGGCTGAGAGCCTCCTGTTGGGAAAAATTTCAATCAACATGAATCGGGAAGAACAATAAAATCAGACTTTGAGGCGTGATATCACTTTTTTTAAAGAATTATTTATCCCACAACGCTGCTAATGATTGCTGGCAAAAATCCTCTAGGATACAACAAAGTCTCAATGAGAATACCAGATAACAATTATGGTATTTCTCCAGGGTCTCTCAAGAGAAACAATTAGAAAAGATGGTTGTATATCTATTGGAAGAAATGGAAAATGGTTGTTCTTCATAATGAATAAAAACGATGAAATATTTAAATGTTGAACAAACACAACCTTTCGAATGTGAAGAAGTTATGTCCAAACAGACACAACCTTCCAAAGGTTATAAGAGAGGCTAATTACCATTAGGCATAAAATAAAAATTCGAAATTAAATTATTAAAAAATAACCACCACTCTATTGCGAATAGTCATATTGTTTCAATAAGACAAAATAATTAGCTTATAATAATAAATTCGAAATTTAATAAATAAAAAATAACGATCACTGATTAGTGCCAAATCTAGTCCACGTGCATACTCACATCCTTTCGATGTGGGACAAGGCACCTCTTTGTTTGTTTTACAAACAAATTACCAACACCTCCATCATCAGCTACACGACTGTCGTGGCTAAGCCGTGGTCCCCGTTGGTTGAGCACCACCTATGCCATTCACCGTCGGAGCACCGTTGCCGGTCCACCACCATCGGCCAATTCCTGTGATATGCAATCCCGATCCGAGTCGAGTTCAAATTTGGAAGTTATTTGCAAAATTAGGTAAAATTCTCATCCAATACTCTTAGAATATTTGATTTCCTAATTTTTCGGTGTTTGAATATTTTGTGACATCTTTGGTGGATTGTTAGATATCTTGGGAATAATGTGTGCGGTATCCACAATATTTAAAATACCCCAAATTAGGAATTTTTCCTAATTTAGCAACATACTTGAACGACTATCTGACCTTAACCCTAATGTATGATACGCGGTGGTACATAAATCATTATCTCATCCATAATCACCTGGATACAATAACAAATTTTATTCGCTTTCCAAATTCAAACAGTCGGTTTTCCATCGATATCCACGACCCTGTGGATATGGTCGCCAGCCCGAGTCATTTTCCTAATTTGAACATGATAAATGGATCTCGCGGATTGTGTGGATCGGTTGGCGTGTGATTGCTATCTCGAGCGTGATTTATTTCCTTTAAAAAGAAAATAAAAAAAATATTAGTTAGGTTTTAAATTAGAAATATTCCGTGTTCAGGGTATCCTAAATATATCTAGAAGATAGGACATTTCTCTTATTTAAACTGGGATTAAGGATAATTTATTTCCTAGTTTAAATTGAAAATTATTCTAGTCTTAATAGATTATTTAGGATATTTAATTATTTCGAATTTTCATAAATAAAGTAAAAAAAGAGGTCATTTTAGGATGAGTTAGAGTGTCTTTCTAAAATAGATTGCATGTTATTTTAGGCGTTTTTTTATTATTCCAAATTTTAATGAAAAATACCAAAAATACATCATTTGCCTGTCATTAGAAATAGGTCATGTCGTCGTATGACATATAATTCGGATCCTAGGTTTAATTAATCGCATGTCATATTTCGCACATCATTGCACTTATGTTAGTTTTTATTTAAATAAAGAGAAAACCCTAAAGAATATTGTCACACCCCGAACCCTACGGACACACAACATCTGTTATAGTCGTTATGATGTGACATCTCAGGACTCATCGCCGACCTTTCATTTTATCTTTTAATTACGCATGCAGAAACGATAAGAACAATAATCCAGACAACAACAATAAACAGGAATAGATAGGAAAACAAATCACAACAGTCAAACCAAAACACTATTTTTGTATATACTTGATTAACCCTTGGGAAACGTTTTGTTTATAAGCCCACTTCGAGCATTTTCAAATAGGCCTACAAAAAGATACTAGACCGGGGGTCAATTTACTACATCCACAGCATGTTAGTCAAAAAGTCAGCTTCCAGGCATGTCACTCATGGACTATCCATGTAGATGGTCGGTGAGTCAAAGTAGGGTGAGTCGGGGTCATACTCCGACGGTTCAAAATCCAACGGGTACTTGGGAGTGGGATCAGGCTCAAGCTTGGGATTCTTTACTGATTCGTCAAGTGGGTCAACATCTATAAGGTCCCATATCTCGTGCCCAAGATCCTCTTCCGGAGGACCGTTGAAACCTCTGAGAGGCCCAAACAGATTCTCAGCATCCTTAACAAATCAGGCTTGGAACCAATGGGGGACCCAATAAGTCAGTCCCTCGTCCACCCAAACTGTCGTCCGGTGGCGCTAAAAAAACGGATGATTGGTTGGGGAATACATACGTGGAAATAACAGTATCCATATCCTGAGGTACTTCAAACCGTACTGGGTGCATCAACATGCTAAGGTCTTGAAAGAGGTTTAATAATAACAAATGAGATGGAATCTCAATAAGTTAACGGCCTAAGCCCCGCTTAGAATGCCAACTTGCCTCGGGGTTCCTAGTCACGCGATCACACCTCATAACTAATTTCTAACAAGTCGATAAGCAACCACAGGCATCCTTACCTCATCTTGGCAAACACATCATGCATAACATCAGTCATCAAACATCACAACAATGCATCCAACATCCATGTACTCGGAACGTATAAAGAGATTTCCCATGCATTGTGCATCCACACTCGCCCGTGTCTCTATTATGAGGTAAAACCCACTTGGGCACGTCCTATACCATGTCTAGCAGTTTTCATCCTATAATCAAACACTATGCAATATGCGTGTTCCTTTTATCACGACCCCTCTGGGTCACTATATATCAATCGATCTACAGCAAGATGGCAGTCTTCCTGCATAGCCGGGCATCATCCCGCCCTATCGGTCACGGCAACGTCAAACGATCTACAAAATGATGGTATTATAATACGGCAACATTAAACGATCTACAATAAGATGGTATCTCGTAAGGAGCATTGAATCCGTCATCGAGCCGTGATTCGACATCTGGAGTATCGACAATCCAGATAATCTCCAAGCATTCGATAAATTGAGCGCGATCTATAGCAGACCTCGATAAATTGGACATCGTCAAGCAATCTACAATAAGACGGCTCCAACATGTGACCATACGATCACTCAAACATTCAGGCCCATTTCTTATCTTTTCAATTAGCTAGTACAAACATGAACCGTGCTCGAATCAATGCCACGTAACCATTTCATGTGATCACACATATTGACAGTCGCTCGACTTTGTAAAACATTGTTTCTAAACACGATTTCCTCTTTAAGGTATCAAATTCATTTCTTAAACATAACCATAAAATAATTTATTTTCAAAGGTCCAAAAATCTTTTCTTGAAAATAAACAATCAATTTAACTAGCTATATAAGCTAGTTTAGACGGCTATTTCCAACATTGGCATCACAATTTGTGCATAAAACAATCACAATTCGATATTAAAAATCCTTCGAAAGTATTAATATTGGATTTTCGGAAATTAAATATTTTATTAATATAATTTTTTTTGAAAAATAATAAAATATTATTATTAAATTTCGAAAAATCAATTTATTTAATAAAATAAATATTAATAATAAAATAATTGATAACTTATCATCAAATTCGCGATAGCGTATCGTACCCACATCAATAGGTTATCACCTAACTTATCGGTCAATTACCAATATTTTATCACCGATATCAGTGATAACCTATCAACCAAACATCGATAAGTTATCGTCCGCCGATAACCTATCACCAAAGGTTATCCACTAATCTACCAATAATTTATCTCCTAATCCCACTTTAAACAACCATTAACTTAACATAAACTTAATCTAAACTATCCTAAGCAAGTTTAACATCGGGGGAAGAACAGCAATGGTGCCAAAACTTGTGTACGGAGGCCACTTTGGTGCCAAAATTTTCATTTGGATCACTTAAGTGCTAAAAGTTTACGCCGGCAATCACTTAAGTGCCAAATCGGAGAAAAAATGATCACTTAAGTGCTAACGGCGAGAAATTCCGATCAAATTTAATACGTGGCATTTATATTTAAAATTTAATGACACGTGGCATTTCCATGTGTATAATTCAATTTTTTAAATATTTTTTCTGATTTTTTTCTTTCTTTTCTTTTTTCTTTTTTTCTTTTCTTTTTTTTTTCTTTCTTCTTATGTCCGGTGGCCGGCATCCGGCCACCGGCCATGGCCGGCTTCGCCGGACGAGGCCGCCGTGGCCTCGGCGGGGGCCGGCCTCGCCGGATCTGGCGAGGCGAGCCCTCGCCGGGGCTCGCCGTGCCCAGGCGACCTCGACCGTCGCCTGGGCACGGCGAGCCCCGGCGAGGGCTCGCCTCGCCAGATCCGGCGAGGTCGGCCCCCGCCGAGGCCGCGGCCTGGGCTCGGCGAAGCCGCCGTGGCCTCGGCGGGGGCCGGCCTCGCCGGATCTGGCGAGGCGAGCCCTCGCCGGATCTGGCGAGGCGAGCCCTCGCCGGGGCTCGCCCTGCCCAGGCGACCTCGACCGTCGCCTGGGCACGGCGAGGCCGGCCCCGCCGAGGCCACCGCGGCCTCACCTTCCTCCGGGCGAGGCCACCGTGGCCTCGGCGGGGGCCGGCCATGGCCGGTGGCCAGTGGTCGGACGCCGGCCACCAGACATAAGAAAAAAATAAAAGAAAAAAAAAAGAAAAGAAAGGAAAAAAGAAAGAAAAGGAAAAAAAAAGAAAAGAAAAGGAAAAAGGAAAAAAAAAAGAAATGCCACGTCAGCCTCCGGCGAGCCACATCAGCTTGAAAAATTAATAAAAAAACGCCACGTCGGATTTCCGGCGAAATAGCACTTAAATGATCGTTTTTCACAACTTTTGGCACTTAAGTGATCCAAATGGAAGTTTTGGTACCAAAGTGGCCTCCGTACACAAGTTTTGGCACAATTGCTGTTCTTCTCCCGTTTAACATCCTAAACAAGGGATTAGGGATTAACTTACCCGTCTAATTACGGCGACGACGCAAGGACGACGGCGGCAACGAGGGTTGTCCGCGATGGTTTTTGACTTGGCACAATGGGCGGCAAGTGAGCAGCAGACAGAAGCGATGAAGGAGCGGATGTTGGTGGCTGGTCGGTGGCTGGTTGAGGCTAAGTTAGGGACGGAATGGTGGTTGGTGGCAGCAACTAGGCAGCCTAGGCGATGGCAAACCAACAGCTACAGCTACGGACGCATTTGGCGTGCATGAACGGTGGTGGACGGGCGCGATGAAGGGGAGGTGGCTAGTGGTGGCAGCTAGGCGACCTGGACGATGGCAGACCTACAGCTACAGCTGCGAAAGCATTTGGCGTGCATGAATGGTGGTGGACGGGCGCGATGGAGGGGCGGTAGCTAGTAGTGGTTCTATGGCAGCTCGGGAGCTGAGTCGGGGACAGAATGTTGGCTGGTGGTGACGTCTTGGTGGTCGAAATGGCGGTGGACAAGTGGCTTCAGTCGGTAGGACGAACCGGCAAGCAGCGCCTTACACCTGGCGGGGAAAAAAGTCAGCGACGGGAAGCTTCGAGGTAGCTTGGGCAGAGCTGCTCGGCCTAGAAGGAAGCTGAGATGGCGGTGGGGTGGTGGCAACAAGGAGTGGTGCATGGCGATGGCTGGTCCGGCGAGAATGGATTGGCGGTGAGCAGCAAAATGGAGGGGCCGAGAAGGAAGAAGAAGACTAGAAAAAGAAGAAGAAGAAGAAGAAGAAGAGGGAAATGATGGGGTTTGGTGGGGGAGTCGATGGTGTTCAGTCGAAATGAGGGGAAGGAGAGAGGGAGGAGAGAGAGTCAACATCATTATGCCACAAAAATCTTTCAATAAATGTTCTTTTGTAATTTCTCATTTTGTCCCCAAAATTATCACTTTATTCTTGGCCCATGTACCAATTACGGGCCGACTTAACCTTATCGGGTCTCGTTAGCCAGCCCCCTTGGACGTGAGGCCCAATGGGCTTTTGCTCGGTCCACTTCCGTTTCTCGCGTCAAATTCTCGATTTTTTAATTCTTTTCCAAGATTGAAATGTCCAATGGCAAACTCGTCGAACTGTGAAGCGACGTCCTATGATTTGAGTGTGAAATCCTCGAGCGTTCAACACTCAAAATCGAATAATAATTCATGGCTAAAATCGATCAATCGCAACTATAGTTCATCTCAAACTAATGGGCGGCTTTTAGGAATAAATCCTCAAAAGCATTTCCCCCTTGAGTAATCATGTTAGGACAAGAATTTATTAATAGAGTGCCAATGAAATCACCATTTCATATATCGCCAAAATAGGTCGAATTTTCAGGATATCACAAATACATTGATTGAAGTGCTTGTTAATTAGAAATCATAATAGGACTGTCCATGTGATTTTCTAACTAATAATGCAGATGCCTACATTGCTAAAAGGTACGTTGTTTTCCTAAACTAGTAATCTATTTACTACTTTTTGGGTGTTAAATTGATGGATTGCGCATCCGCATAGTCACCTCGCATGTTAGTAAATAAGGCTGCGAATGACAACCATTCTATTTCAGAAATCAATTTCTGGCCAAAACTTGATTTTTTTTATTTATGTTCTTTGAGGAATTTCTGAGCAAAGAAACACGTTTGATAATGACATAAAATTTCTGTTCCAGAAACAAAATTTTATTTGATAACGACATAAAATTTTTTCCTCTCAAGTGGCTGGCATATGGACGGTGGGCGACGAACGGTGGCAGCAAATGGCAGGCGGAGAACGTTGCAGGAGGAGGGTAGCCGGAGGAAGAAGCAGTGGTCGGTAGATGGCGGGCGGTAGTCCATAGAGACCGGTGATAGGAGCTAGGTAGTAGTTAAGACGAGCAGTGGCGGTAGGAAACAGTAGCCAGCGATGGGAGGCAAGCGGCAATGGGAGGAGGGCGGCCGGTAGCAAGAGACAGCGGCCGGTGGACGATGGGCAGCGATGGGATATAGGTGGCAGGAGGAGGGCGGGCAACAGCGGGAGACGATGGCCTATAGTGGGAGGCAGGCGGCAGGGGGAGGAGGGCGGTTGGCAGCTGGAGACAGTGGCCAATGGACGGCAGGCGGCGACGGGTGGTGAGTGACGGTTGGAGGTAGCCGACGGCGGGTGGCCGCAATCGGCAAGTGAGCGGCAATGGACGGCGAGTGGGCGATCAGCTAGTAGCTAGGGCAAGCGATGAGAATAATTTTAACTTCTCATTTCTGTTTCAAAAATAGAAAAGCAAAAAAAATTTACTTCTGATTTCTATTCCAAATCTATTTTTGTTTCAAAAATTTATTCTAGAAATAGAAAATGAAATTACGTTACGAAACGGATTTATGTTCCAAACCTATTTCTGTTTCAGAAATAGAGAAACAGAATGGTTATCATTCGCAGCTTAAGTAATAAAATGGATCCAGATTGCGAGCTCAAACATTTTTTTTAAAAGAATAGGTACCGAAAATGCGTCAGACTAACTCTAGCATAACCAAGTCCCCAAATTCAAAATATCTGGTTCGCAGGAATAAAACATATATCCCCATGTTTTATTTAGGTTTCTAATTGATCCACCGCAAAATAACTTAACGGTGACTCCAGCAGGAAAACATTTCCATGTTAAAAATTTAAACCCTAAGTTGTGAATTGATAGGGCTTGGAAGGACCTGAATTAGGTTTATACTTAATAATCCATTAGTTGAACCCCTAGGTGGTGCACTTGAGGGAAGGTTGCAACACATGTGAAGAGGGTCAAGGTAAAGGTCTTCAAATATATATATAAAGAATTGAATACTCATGTGATTATTTCACCGGTGTAGTTCCCCAGCCATGGAGACCACCGAAAGATGCTTAGACCACAATGGAACCCATGAGTAGGGATGGATAGTTTCGTTTGTTTGTAATTTTTTTTCTAAACACATGTTTTCGTTTGTAGACACTATGTAGAGGTGTTTTTGTTTTGCAAACACATGGAGTTGTGTTTTTGTTGAAGTGTTTAGCAAAGGGATTTGCAAATCCAAGGTAGGATCAGTAGAGGGTGTGAGAACTCTAGAACTGTCAATATGATTGGACTGCTGGAGCTCGAAGAATGAAGTAGGCATAAGGAAATTCAAACCACTATATATATTGTCTTTATATTTTTTATCCATATCTCTCATGATTGTTGGTGTCGCAACCTGCCAAATTTTCCTAGAAGAGGGAAAATGGCGTAGTCTAGTATGCACAAAGTCCAAAATTTGGGACTTAACTTAGGCTCTTTTAAGCCTATACCATATCGCAATTTGTGATTTAGATCTTTAACTTGCAAGTGATTTTTATCTAGGAGTCGCCACTAATCAATTTGAGGTGGGTCGATTAGAAACCCAAATAAGTTGACGGGAGAATCACTCTACTTCTACAAACCCGAGATTAAATGAGTTCGGGGACTTACTTATACTAGTTGAGTAACTAGTACCCTTTCGGTACATTTCATCATGTTCATTTTAGAAAACATTTGTCGAGCAGTTTGAATTGATTTTATGATCTATCTCCTAACATGTGAGGTGATCAAATGAGTGCACATTCATTAAAGATTAGCAGTCAAACTAGATATGCAGCCTAGGGTTCTAACATTAACTAAGGCGGCAACATTCAACACATGGTAATTTATGCAATTATATACTAATTAGAAATAACATGCATAATGATAATATAACAATAGTAAAAATAACACGCAAAATACTACTATATAGCCCTACAGGCATATTCGATTTAAACATGATCATTAATCAAATAATTCACATAATTTAGAAAAAAATTCAAAAATATTAATTTCTAAACTATTTCATAATTTTAAAAAATGATATTTTTTTAATTAAAAAATAATAATATTCAACCGAGTCGGGTTGGCGGATCTGGATTGGATCAGAACCATCTCGGGTCAACGGACCTGATCCATATGCATTGACCCGGGCCGGATCTCTAGATCCAAAGAGGGTCAACTCGGGTCAGCCCTGAACCGGATCAAGCCTAGTCCGACGGAAAAAGACAAAATAGGGTCGGTTCGACCGGGTAGAACCGGCCTTGCATAGCCTGCAGAGTGGTCCGATTGGTCTACCGGACCGATTCAAACTGGCTCCCGCATGACTCAGGTGCACAGGGACGTCGGCTAAGCGAGATTCGGCGTCTTGCCGGCCGACCCAGGCCAACTTCGGCCTGATTCTTACCTCTGGAGGTCACCACAAGGCCTTTTCAAGCCATTTAGCTCACCGTTTGACCACTTGCTTGCCGATCGGTGTCCAAAACCAACTCAACCTCACTAAGGTATTCCATCGAACACTTGGATCTCATGGCCAAAAACAGAAAACTTCGACCTGTTTTGAGATTCCAGCTAGTTTAGGGGACCATGACTCATTTCCGACAACGCGTATAGACCTGGAGGAGTATCGGTATGGGCCATGATTCACGCGAAATGACCGGCGTGAGTCTCGGCCAACCTATACTAAAAAATAAGGGAAAATAGGGGCCGGAGAAAGCTTACCGGTCGGGGCCATTTCTAAGAGGTCGCCGGTCAATCTCTGGGCAGCAGCAAGGCTGGATGCTTCTAACCTATACTCACTCAAAGTTTTAACGTTTTTCTCTCAAACTCTCTAAAATCTCTATCTCACTCTCTCTCTTAATACTATGTTTTTTCTTTCTTATTGTGGTCGAGGCTCTCTGGCGTCTCTCTCCTCTTCTCTAGTTTTTTATGGCTAGAGGCCACTTGCTTCTGCTCTATTAACTCGCCCTGCAACGGCCTGCACCGGCCTATTCCACGCTCTTGACTTTTGTGGCCATTCTAGACCGATGCAGGGGGTGGTTTGTTCCCCTGCATCTTGGCGTCCATGGCAATGGGAAAGGGAAGCAGAGACAAGGAGAGTGGCCAGGCTAAGTGGGAAAAGAGATGGCCGAGCTTTGCGTGGGCAAAGGGAACGACTGGGCCGTCAGTGGCGCAAGGGAGAGAGAGAGGCCCTACGGGGGCGAGGAGAGGAGGAAGAAGGGGTCGGGCCAGGCTAGCCCTGGCCCAACCCGATCTGATTTATTTATTTATTTTTAATTAATTTTTTTATAAACTCTAATTAGTGAAATTACTATTAACATGCCTAATGCCTAGATGAGATGAAATTAAATAAAATTTTTTGTTTTAGGAATTAAGGACATTAACCCCTAAAAATTTATATAATTAATTTTGGGCAAAAATTAAAAATAGGTGTCGACATTGGGTATACTTGGAAAAGATCACTTAGAACGTTGCATCCACACAGTTTTGCAGAAGTCTCAAGGTCTACTGTTTGTGGTAACTTTAAAATCTGCACTTGCACGAAAAGATTTTGCAAAATGTCAACTTGGTTACGGTTCAACTTGCTCACCCCCTCTTGGTTCCTATATCTAGACCACCGTGCTGCCTCGACCCACCAGTAGATACATAAAAATATAGTAAAAATTGCACGTGTAGGGGACGTATACGAAGGAATCTTTCAAAGTTCTTTGTTAATCAGAAATTTTATTTAAATAAGTTATATGTTGAACTTTGAAATAAATTATGTAACCATTTGATGTAGGGGTGAGCATGATGGACCGCCCGAACCGGGACCGGACCGGCCAGTTTGGTTCGGTTCTCGAGAATATCGGTCCGGTTCCCTATTCCTAAAAGTGGAACCGATTTTCGAGTGGTCTGGTTCCCGGTTCTAGGGTAGGAACCGGACCGGACCGGACCGATAAATATATATTTTTACTTTTTAAATTTCTTAAAGAAAAAAGAAAGCCTAATCTATTCCCTCTTGCCATTACCAATTTTTTTAAGGATTGATTCCATTAGAACGTGATTGGTTCCATTTGAAAATAGATAAATAAATTTATTTATTTATTTAAAATAGAAAGCATAATTTAAAAGTACGTAATTGGTTCTATTGGAACCGGACCAGACCATTGGTCCAGTCTGGTCCACAGTCCTAGGACTAGCCGGTCCGGTCCTCGGTGCTAGAAAATGGGAACCTGTCCTTACGGTCCGGTTCCCAGTTCTTGGGTGGGACCAGACCGGACCGGAAATCGCTCACCCCTAATTTGATGTAGGTTGATATTTTGTAATGTTGGGAAGGAGAGAATCAATGAGGGAAATGATCATGGACAAGAAAAAGGAAAGTGAAGTGAAGTAGTATAAAGGAAGAAAGACCATGATTAGAACCATAAAAAAGCAAAGAAAAATTGATTATGTTGGTAGTTTTTTAGCAAGATTTAGCTTAGTTTGTTTTTAAGGTGATGTTTTAAATTGGTTGTGCTGCGGCTAGAAGAGAGGATAAGTATTACGTTTAAGGGAAGAATTGGAAGTCAAAAATTTTCGATGAGATGTTTTTAAGATAAAATTTAAAATTTAAAAAGTCCAGAAAAGAGATGATTTTTCAATGCACAGAGGATAGAAAAATGATTTAGGTTAAATGTGTTTCGTAAAATCCGAAATTTAAAAGGTCTTCAAATATGCCGATTCTTCATACTTAATTAAGTTTGCATAAAAATTATATCCATATTTGTGATCCACCAATCAAAGCCTAGTTGAAAGCAACCAGACATGAAGGAAAAATGACCTTCGTTTGTCATATATATGTATGTTTATGAACTTATGCGGGAATAGTTGCGCGAGCTATATACATCGAATCACCGAAATGGATATATTTTCCCCAATCCTTAGTTAAGGAAACCAATTTTTCTCAATGCACGTCGCCTATATTTTTATTCTTTCTGATGTATTCTTACTAGATATTATTTATGTAATTTTCACTTTTTTATTTTTTTTTATCTTTCGTGTACTCTTATGATATTGGTTTAATGTCCAACTGAATTGCTTTTGCACTAATTTGTTTTTACTTTTCTTTTTCTTTTGTTACTTTCATTTTTAACTTTCAATATGCAAATACGTTACATATAAAGATATGGTTCCACTTGCATTATATCTCTATTATTTAGTTGACACCAACTGTTTATTTGTCATTAGGAATTTAATTATCTTTAAGATTTTTCAAATCTCATTAGATGTTTTTTTAAAGTATAATATGGATGCAATAAAAAGAAATAACTTAGCGAAGATTAATATATATTGAACAATGAATATGAAAGCAAAAAAAAAAATTGGTGAGTCGAAAAGTATTCATGAGTATAATTCCATTTCTTAGTTGTGGAGGAGCCGGCCCGTTTTACATAAGGCTGCAAGTTCACCCCTTCTTTTCATCTTTAAAGCAAGGATATCTACCATCTAGTTTGAAACTATCATTAAATGACTTCCTTCCCTATGTTTCTTAAGTTAAATCTATGCTATCCTCAATATTTATAGAAAAATAAACAAAAAATAATAATTTACAAATTTTATCAAATAAAAGATGAATTTTCTGCGGCGAAGGGCGAGCATATTACTATTATCAATAAATTTTTGACAATGATGATTAATAGTTTATGGTGAACTCTATATGTTTCTATCTTATTATCAGTATACATAAATTCTATAATTACTTGACAATTCTTTTTTGTGCTCCCGGGTTTGTGCTCTAGTCTCTCTCGAAAAATAGAAAGTGAACGCATCGTAACCATAGCGCATGGTAATGTATTAGGTGTATTAATTGCCAAAAAGTCGAAGACAGAGCCATGAGAGTTTCTACAGCTAATGGAACTGGGTATTACTTTGTTTATTTCACAAAAAATAAATATTTGGAAAATATTTTACTAAGGATCACTAATATCACTTAATATTTTCATCATTCACGAAAATATTTAAACATAAATTCCTACCGATGATGTTAATATTTCCATTGACTAATTATTTCAAGTGATACAAGTAGTTATTTTTGGAAAAATATATTTTTTCGAAATCATTCATCTTTCCACAAAAGAAACAGTGCCTTAATCTAAGGATAAAAGGAAAAATTGGTCGAACTCGTTAGACCACAATACCACGAACGACAACTTCATCAGCAAATTGCCTGATCAAGTCGCTATGCCTAATTACTTGATTATGTCTAAACCTTCGACAAGTATGAAGTCTCATGTCCGTTTCCCACGTTGATCGATTAAAAAAGATAAAGGTTAATACCACGAAAAATTCTAAATTAGTAAATTTGTGACAAATTTATCATCTGTTAAATTACATTAATACCACAAAAAATTACAAACTGGTATACTCATGACAAACGGATGGTAAAATCTTAAACAGGAATACCTATCAATTGTCACATGTCATTTCAATAGAAGATAAAATTATCACAAGTGCACCGATTTTAAATTTTTAATGATCAAAAAATTAATTTGAGATAAATTTATAATAAATATATTAATTTGATATTTTCCACGGTATTAATTTTCCACAAATTTTCTAATGTCGGTGCTTTAACACAAGAAGTCAAAATTTAATCTGATCTCAGAAAGTCAGATTAAGCCCAAGTCTTCAGGACCATCATTAGCTTTGATGTCCCATCTCATGATTACTTGATAGAGGTATCTATCCAACAACTGATGCCTTGAATCCATTACTAGATTTCTCTCTCTAATAACTATTGCTAGATGACTCGACCCGACCCGAGATCGATAGTATCAACCGCTCACGTTGATGGGCCTTGCGTAGAAATTTAATGGGCCACAAGTCGGGCAGCTCAAAGCCCCAACGTGGCCCAAATCACAGGAGAGTTCATTCAACCGGGCATCGGAAGCACTTCCCAAACGTAAAAATTTTGTTGGCTATAATAGTCAGGAAAACAAGAACTTCGTAAACGCAAGTGATTGGTGTATCTGATACAATCGTCGTGTAGAGAGCAGGATAAGTTGTCCTCCGGGATCGAATGATTGCCAGATATCGTCCCTTCTTGACGATTTCGGCATCGTTGGCCCGGACATCTAACGAGTCGAGTCTGAGAAAATCAAAATCGACCTTCATTTCTGGGTTCGAAAGTGCGAATGGGTTTAAGTTGGACAAAGCAAATTATGCGAAGAAAACAGATCTGGACCGAAACTTATTACGTTGCTGTCGAATTCACATGCATACTGTGGGAAGCCTTGTTTGTTGTTGGCTCGTGTTGAGAAAGTTTGATCCCGAGGTCCCTGAACTTTGAGGAAGGGTTAATCCCGTAAAGAGAGGTCATGCCTTGTGCGTACGGCAATCCTAGTTACGAGATCGACCTGTAAATAGGTTGTCACGTGTCAAGGGACACGAATCAATCATGGGTTATCGCGTGTCAGGAGGACACGGGCCAATTTCAAGCCCACTAGAAAGGGAAAGGGAAAGAGAAAGAGAGTATACTGGATCATCCCCAACGCTAGCAACAACTAACCGTCAAGGGCATTTTTATTACTAAATTTAGGAAATTATATATAGAAATAATATATTTATTTTGCATAAGTACGAGATAACAAAATTTAGTAGCTCCATTCTGCCCCCTGCATGAGAAATCTTTCGAGACATGTGAAAAGGAGCATCGCGCGTAAAGGAGAATCATGCTTGCGCAAAAAATATTCGTGTAAGAATGATCAGTGCAGATTTTGTTCATGCAATAAGAATTGGCAGGACGACCCGAAGCTTTGCGCCGCTGCACAGCATGCTCGCTCTTCAGCGCGCGGCATTTTCCGCTCGGTGCTTGAGGCCTGCGCTTAGCTCTTCGTGCACGGCGCTCGCCGCTAAGCCCTTCATGCGCTGCCCCTAGCTCTTGGGCGCTTCCCCGCGCGCACTCGGGGCGTGCATCCCGCTTGGCACACTGGTGCTCACGCCCCAAGGGCATTGCGCCGTGCGCGGCTTTCCACCTGTTCCGTTGGTAGCTGTCGAAGTAAAGAGTCTCGCGATCTCATAGCACGTAAGAGGGTTCCAAGGAGGCAGCAGCCTGGTGATGCCTCAGAAGAAGGAAAACTTCGCTTGCACGTAGGACCGACGGAGGAAGACATCTTCTTGTCGTTCCCGAACGCAGGCTCCGCGCTTCAGGGCGAAGAGGAGGGGAACTTCGCCTCTCCCACGCTAGTTTTGGAAGTCCTAGCTGCATTTCTGGTGGGTGGAAAGGGCGGAGCATGTATCCTCCAGGAACTCAAGCCCGTGGAAAAGCGGAAGCGACGACGCAGGTCCCGATCGGCCGGCATGGCTTCCGGACGGGGCGAGATTACACCGACACTCGAGGATGTACAGAAAAAGAACTCTTCTTTGCTCGCCTTTGTTGTGGACCATAGAGCATAGGAAGCGTATGAAGAAAAGGCTTGGGAGTCATCCATCCTCATGCGCTTGTTTGAACATTCCATCTAATCCAACGAATTTTAGAAGAATTTCTCCATCGCTGCCGACGACGATCGAAAACACGGATAATCTATTGGGAACAAGTTACGTAACCCGAGCGAACTTTCGGAACTAACCGTTTTGTTTATTGTTGATTTCGTTAGTTTCTCGTTGTCGAAAATCGACTTCATTATGCATTAAACAAACGATCTCCAAAATTAATGAGGATGTGACTTTTTTATGGGCAAAAGGACACTATTGATATCATAACTTGTGTACGGAAAACACTTTTGTGCTATAACTTTTTTTCGTATCACTTTGATATTAAAATCGGAGAAAATAGATCACTTAAGAGCCAATTTGGCCGGAAATCCGACGTGACAATTTTCATTAA
Organism: Syzygium aqueum; assembly: GCA_031216185.1. Lineage (NCBI taxonomy): Eukaryota > Viridiplantae > Streptophyta > Magnoliopsida > Myrtales > Myrtaceae > Syzygium > Syzygium aqueum. The sequence continues at coordinate 13,596,188 of CM062239.1, forward strand.
TTTCTTACGCAGACGTGGCTCACCAGAGGATGAGTTGGCGTGTACAGTTAGCATTTTTTTTTATTTTAAATAATTTTTTTTCCTTTTTTTTCCCTCTTCTTTCCTTTTTCCATTCTTTTTTTCTCCCCTCGCCTGTCGGTTGCCAGTGGCCAAGCTGGCCACCGGCGAGGTTTGGGAAGGGCCGGGCGAGAGCGCCCTTGTCCATGGCCGGCGAGGGTCAGCCTCGCCAAATCTGGGCGAGGTGACCCTTGCCAGGGACAGGCGATCCGGCGAGGGGCGGCCTCGCCCCTCGCCGGGATGGGCAAGGCCCCCGACTCTCGCCGGCGACAAGCGAGGCTGCCCCGCATCAGATCTAGCGAGGGGAGGCCTCACCCATGGTTGGCGAGGGGCGGCCTCGCCTGTTGCCGGCGAGGGTCGCCTCGCCCAGATCAGAAATTAATAAAAAAATGTTACGTCGAATTTCCAGCTAAATTGGCACTTAAGTGATCTATTTCTTCCGATTTTAGCACCAAAGTATCCTCCGTACACAAGTTATGACACCAATAATATTCTTTTGCCCTTTTTTATGTATTCAATAGTCCTAGAATCAAAACATGCATACATTTCCATACATTTCCATATCGAGGAACTGCCCGATCCCACCGTGGGCATACGATATAAAAATCTGAAAACTTATGAAATAGAAATATATGGACTGATCTTTGTTCTTCCTGTCTGAAGTACTCGTGCATACCTATATATCAGTAATTTCTTCCTTAGGAAGTGCCCCTAACTTGTTGGGATCATTATTAAGGGAATGCAAAACGGACCGCCTAACCCGAGAACCGCTTAGACTGAACTGGACAAACCAATGTGGTCTGGTTTCCAGGAATATCGATCTAGTTCATAATTCCTAAAAGTGGAACCAGTGTCTGAGCAGTGCGGTTCCAAGGGGAAACCCGACCGATCGAACCGGACTGACTATATATATTTATATATATTCAAAAAAATTAGTAAAATGTGAACTAAACTCTAAGTGAACTTTCTTGACATAAATTCATTGATAAAAATTAATAAAATATGAACTAAACCCTAAGTGAACTTTATTAACATAAATATGAACTAAATCCTAAGTGAACGGTTCCATTGGACGGGATTTCGAGAATCGATCGTGCCTAATCATTATATCCAAAAATATTTGGCTTCGATTCTTTATTTATTTTTTTATTTTAATGTTTCAAAACGGAGTCGTTGGTCCTTACCAAAAAAAAAAAACGGAGTCCTTGGTCTAAGGACAAATTCCCTCCTCCTACACTTTTGGATCTCTATACCTGCAACTTCATCTCCCTCCACAAGCTCTCTCAATCCCCTTCTCTCCCACCCGATTCTCTTCCCTCTCCACACATCTACTCATTGTTCTCCTCTTCCTTCCTTCCTTCCACCATTTCCCATCTCATCTCATCACCCCTCTTTCTCTCATCGAAATGCCTCTCGGAAGATCGTCGCGCAACAACAAGCGCTCTTCGTACACCTCCTACACGTCCACCGTCACGACCATCGTCTTCGTCACGCTATGCGTCGTCGGCGTCTGGATGCTCACCTCCGATTCCTTCGTCCCTCCTCAAACCACCAACAAACGATCCACCTCCTCCTCCTCCTCCGCTGCCACCACCACCACCACCACCACTGCCGCCACCAACGATGATTTCTCCTCCTCCTCCTCCTCCTCCTCCGTCAAGGCCGATGACAAGAAAGACAACCCTTCGTACGAGGACAATCCTGGCGACCTCCCTGACGATGCCATCAAATCTGATGACTCTCATCAATCCGACAGCAACGACGGCAACAATAATGCCAATGGCAACAATGACGGCGCGAATGGGAGTTCTCAGGAGAATCAAACTAACGAAACCGATGCGGAGAAGGGTGCTAGTTCTACCGACGATAAGCAGGGATTGCGAGATCAAGAAAACGGCGGCAACAACGTCAAAAACGACGAGTTGAAATCAGAAAACAACAATGAAGACGCTGCGCAAGTGAGCACACAGGGTCTGCATGGGAAAGAATCCGGCGAGGCGCATGAAAAGCAGAACGAGAACGAGAACCAAGTGTCTGAAGAGAGCACGATGACACAGAACCAACAAAGTGAAGAGAACAACGAACAGAGGAGCGATGAGCAGCAGCAGCAACAGAGCAATGAAGAGACAAGTGGAAATCAAGAGCAAGAACTGGCTGCAAGCTCTCAAAATGGAAGCAACTCACAAGGAGGCGAGAATAAATATACTGACGAGGATCAACAACAACAACAACAGCAGCAGCAGCAGCAGCAAAAACAAGAAAATCAAGTCGAGAACAATGACAGTTCGCAAGGGCAATCGCGTGAAGGCAATGAAAGCTCGCAAAGCGACGCGAACGCAGATCAAAAGCCACAGCAAGAGAACGATGCCGCAGCACAGGAGCCTCAAAAACCAATGTTGGACGGGGATCGCCAAAAGCGGATAGAAGAGCAACAGCGACTCCGAGAGGAAGACGAGACAACATCACAATCGCAGCAGCAATCTCAAGAAGAGGCCCAGAAACCGGAAGACACAACAAATCGGCGTGAGCGCGTGGAAGCGACGAGCCCAGCACAGCAAGAACATGACGAGATGCAAGTCCAGAGCGACACACATCAGGATGCCCAACAAAACGATGAATCGCATAAAACAGATGGGTCGTTTCCGAGCGGGGAAAACTCGGGTATCCCAAAGGAATCGAAGGAGTCGAAGAGGTCGTGGTCGACGCAGGCGACACAGTCGGAGAATCAGAAGGAGAGGAGGGGGCAGGGGGGGACGGGCGGCGACGATAGCATCTACGGTTACACATGGCAGCTCTGCAATGTGACGGCAGGTCCGGACTATATACCATGTTTGGACAACGAGAAGGCGCTGAGGAAGCTGCACAGCACCAAGCACTTCGAGCATCGGGAGAGGCATTGCCCTGAGGATGCGCCAACGTGCTTGGTCCAAGTCCCTGAGGGATATAAGAGGTCCATCGAGTGGCCCAAGAGCAGAGAGAAGGTATTCCAGCTAGATTCTGTATGTCATTCGTCACATTATTTCTGGCCTAGCTCGAGCTTGCAATAACATCTCAATGATCAAACTGGTGTTCATCTGAACTAAAGCGCAAGTCCGAGCACGTTCAAATCGAGATTGTGGACTTTGAATTTTCAAGCTAAGTTGTACTTGAGGATTACATCATGCCCCGACTCCCTTAAACTTTTAGTCTACTGTCGAAGAAAAATCTTATGGAGCAATATTACTGTCAAAGTAGTACAAATATCTGGTCAAATCACTTGCAGGATTGTGTGCAGCTCATGCATTTGTTTCCGTCTAAATCCCCTTGATTAATGCAGTAGATTAAGACCAAAGACATTTTTCATGTAACATATTTGTTGGGTCTGGCAGATATGGTACTATAATGTGCCACACAAGACGCTCGCCGATGTGAAGGGTCACCAGAACTGGGTTAAGGTGACTGGCGAGTTTCTAACTTTTCCGGGCGGAGGCACACAGTTCATACATGGCGCGCTCCATTACATCGATTTTCTTCAGAATGTAAGCATTCAGAGAAATAGATTGCACTGTGCATAGTCAGCTATTGGCATAGTAAACTATCCTTCTGCATATGTCAGCTCAACTAGCCTATTCTTTGTTTTTTCTTTCAATCAAGGCTTAGTCTGCACTGATTTTTCTCTTAATACTCATCCTCATTCATAGTTCTAGTTCCTGAGCCTAAGAAGTTACTTGTCATCTGGTGCAGTCAGTACCCAATATCAAATGGGGAAAGCACACACGAGTTGTACTAGATGTTGGATGCGGAGTTGCAAGCTTTGGGGGATTCCTTTTCGAGAGAGATGTTCTAACAATGTCATTCGCTCCCAAAGATGAACACGAGGCTCAGGTTCAGTTTGCCCTGGAAAGAGGAATACCAGCTATTTCTGCTGTTATGGGGTCTCAGCGCCTGCCATTCCCAAGCAGAGTCTTCGATCTTGTGCACTGCGCACGGTGCCGAGTCCCTTGGCATGCTGAAGGTTCTCTATCACAATTTCTTCACCGTTTTCTTCTGAGTGAATTTTGAATTTTCTCCTTTCCTCCACTCATGGTTGCTGATGGATGATGAATGATGAGTTATGATTTGCGGTTCACCTTGAAGGTGGGCTGCTCCTGCTGGAACTGAACCGTGTTCTTAGGCCGGGAGGTTTCTTTGTTTGGTCAGCTACTCCTGTGTACCAGACACTTGAAGAAGATGTTCAAATCTGGAAAGGTAACATGAGACAGAACCAAAAAGTTAATTACTCAATAAGTGGTCATAGCGATCAATCAATGTTTTCCTTTCTCTATGCAGAAATGTCTTCTTTGACAGCAAATATGTGTTGGGAGCTAGTGACCATCCAGAAGGACAAGTTAAATTCAATTGGAGCTGCCATCTACCGAAAACCGAGATCAAATGACTGTTACGAGCAAAGAAAGCATAACAGCCCTCCAATGTGTAAAAATGATGATGATCCAAATGCTGCCTGGTAGATGCTCAAATAAATTCTGCAGCAAACGTTATTTACTTTTCTTTTAAGTGGCCAAGATAAGATCAGATCATTACTGAAGAGTCTTATGCATGCTAATCATGGACATTAAAATGGTGATATATAGGATATAACATGTCGCTCCAAACATTGCCGACGTACAATAGCATTATCAGTGCAAATTATGCATGTGTATGTGCTTACAGTTACATAGCGAAGTTCAAGAACATGACTATCGTTGCAATCTCAGGTATGTCCCCCTTCAGGCATGCATGCACCGGATCCCAGTTAATGAGGTCGAGAGAGGGAGCAGATGGCCGGTGGTCTGGCCACGCAGAATGCGGATGCCACCTTACTGGCTGAACAGCTCCCAGATTGGGATCTATGGGAAACCAGCCCCACAAGATTTCTCTGCAGATTACGAACACTGGAAACGAGTAGTGAGTGGCATGTACATGTCGGGGCTTGGAATTAGTTGGTCTGGCGTGAGAAACGTTATGGACATGAGAGCTGTCTATGGCGGGTATGATTTGCTTTTATTTTAATCTTCTTTAAGGTAAAAGATCAGATGAATGTCTCACGAGAGCTTCCCCTCGCTTGCTTGCAGATTTGCTGCTGCGCTGAAGGATCTCCAAATGTGGGTGCTGAACGTGGTAAATGTTGACTCACCAGATACGCTTCCCATAATATACGAGAGAGGACTTTTCGGAATATATCATGATTGGTGCGAGTCATTCAGCACGTACCCCAGAACCTATGACCTGTTGCATGCAGATCATCTCTTCTCCAAGCTTAGGAAGAGGTATGCAACGGGATCCAGTCCCCACACCCACCCCCCCCCCCCACCTCCCTCTCTCTCTCTCTCTCGGTCCTTCTATAACTCTACTTGAATTTGTTTGTTGAAGGTGCAAGCTTGCCCCGGTAATGGCAGAGGTCGATCGAATCGTGAGACCTGGAGGTAAAATAATAGTCCGCGATGAGTCCAACGCAATAGGGGAGGTCGAGAACTTACTTAAATCACTGCACTGGGAGGTCCACTTAACATTCTCCAAGGATCAAGAAGGGATTCTCAGTGCACAGAAAGGTGATTGGCGGCCAAGCATATACACAGCTACTTCCTGATTATCAAGGCAAGTGCCCTTGATTTTGTGTTACAAGCAGCAATAGGTACACCTTTTTCACTATTCGCGCATGCAGTAGACTTCATAGGCGGGTGCTATGTAACAGCATATATTCATTAATTTTCAAATGGATGAATGTAAAATTTTGAATGGATTGCAATCCAAGAGTCGCTACTCGCAGGTTTATTCGGCCAACTTTTTGGCCTCATTCTTTTATATGCAGTTTGCACCTTCTTATGTTCAGAGGTGGTTTTGGTATGAACCATACTTTTGCTCCTATTGAAAAATAGAACTGCAGAGCCATATTGAGAAATGCAGAGCAATGCTCGCGGCATGTATGCAAATTACCTAGTGACAGAGTAATCTACCATGACAAAAGAGAGCTCATAGGTTATCTCATGACCCCCCTCGTCTATAGGATTAGATAATGCTCGCAGATTCTGGAGCTTGAAAAAATCCAAAGAACGGTGAAAGAAATACACGGCACTATCAGACCGGTTCAGCTGCTTTGCTTGTGCAGAGATTGTTCAAATCAACTATACCTTTATCATAAACATCCAGGGGCGACAAGACCGTGAGTCAAGATGCCGGTTGAATCACGTGGAACCCAATGGTCAGTTTAAGATGTTAGAAGTCGTAAACAAACTTCGCCAACATGATAATGATATTCAGGTTCATCAATTCAAATTCTAGCGCAAACAGCAATGGCACAGTACCTCCCTCGATGAAACTGAGATAGTCCTAACTTCACAATTACATCCTACCTTCACAATTACATACTGCATTGTTCATGTAAAAGAGCAGTTGCTCCCTGTACAGATCCAATAATCTGAAACCAGATTACATTAACTTAAACTTTTCTCAACATGAGACAGAGGACGAAGAAATAACATGGGCATGTGCCATTCTAAATCAAGAATTTTCTCAACTCAAAGATTCATTCACCTGAAAATCAAACTGCCCAAAGCTACAAACTTTAACATCAAAGTCGATCAAAGAAGCCAAACCCGTTTCAATCTACAGACGTCTCGAGCAAGCAACGTGTCTGGCAATTGACCACAACGGGCGTGCACAATCCAAAGCATTCAACGCAAATCGAATACGACATCGGAATAAAGAATGAAAGAATCGGCGAGTTCCTCCGGCGAGGACCTGGAAATGAACCGGCGGTCTCCCGGGTCAGGACGGCTTCGGGGGATCGGTGCCGGAGCCGTCGATCTTGTACAGCTTGTTGTATGCCTCGAGCTCGTCGTAGTAGATGTCCCACACGCACCGGACGCATCCGCTCCCGCAGCAATCGTCGGGCAGCGGCTTCTCCGGAGGCGGAGGCGGCGGCAATCGCTTCTGTGGATCGTCCCGCTCGCCGTCCTTGGCGGCGGTTGCGGCGGGCGGTTGGGAGGATGCGGCGCCTTCGGTTGACATCGGTCTTCGGAGACGCTGTCGCGGGAGGAGGAGGTGATTCCTCGAATTCGCTCGCGATTGTCGGGACGATTCTTCTCCTCCTCCTCCTTACAAGCTTCGTCCGGTATTTGTTATTTTTGTCGGGTTATTGAACGTCAAAGCGTTACGACCTTTGTTATTGTTTTTGTTTTTGTCTCGTCAGAATTATAAGTTTTGTTAACAAGCTAAAAAATTGACCAGGGATAAAAGGAACATAAATACGGTGCAAATGCATATACATTTAAGTTAGTATACGAATCGAGCATATTATGTCATGTCATATTCGAATTATCTCGTTCATTTTCCTATTAATCCCATCATCGCTCGATTACGTGATGTCCACAGCCATTTATTAATTGTCATTAGCCATATTACTTGAAATCGAATTTAGATAAAATTTCAAGTAAAAGAGACTGTCCGTTAAGACCATCGAGTATGGTAGTAGGGGTCACTTTATCTTCACAAATTCGATCTATGTTGTGAGCAACTCTAGCCAATATGCGTCGTGGGCTTTTGCTACCTCATGTAAAGAGAGGTCCTCATTTATGTCATAACGGGCACAAAACATTTACAGATAGATTGAGTAGCTATGGCTCAGATTTCGATAAAAAAAAGTTATGACTCAAATAAAAAATTCTGTGATTAGTGCAGACTGTTATGGTTTTGCTTAGATAGAGTAGTTGTGCTTGTTATTGTTGAGATAGTCCAACATCGGTTATGGAGAGGGTTGACAGTCGTCTTATGAGTGTGAGGGGAAGCTTTACTCTTTGAACTAATTTTTGGATGAGACAAGCTCAATAGAGCCCATGTTACCAATGAGTTTGGACCCAACAGTCACACGGGAAAGATACGGGCTAAGGCTCGATTTGTAAAGGGGAGATTCTTGAAGTTGTCTCACATTGATTGCAAAACGAGCTTTGGCATGAGAGAATCTCAAGATCATCTAACATTGATATCAAACCGAAGATTGTTGAGGTTGTCCCACATTGATTGTGAAATGGACTAGTGGTTGGTTTATAAGTGTGAAGGAAAGTCTCACATTTTGAACTAACTTTTGGGGTGAGAGAGATATAAAACCACCCAACAATTATCCCTTCTTACCCTTATAACCTACTATTGTTGAGTGCTTATCAGGTTAAGAATGCTTGAGCCTCTTGTATCAACTTAAAGGTGTGGTGGTAACTTAATCAGTATGCCGATTGGATCACTAAAATCCATAAACTAGACTTCCTTTCTTCTTATAGGCTTTCTAAGCCCTCTCAATCCCTTTGAGATTTGTTCTCGTGGCTGTTATTCTTCTAGTTAAGTTATTGGAATGAAAATGGTTTATTTCGACCAAAAAAGACCGAAACTGGGGATCGAATCGGGGAACCGATTCTGAATTCTTGGAACGACAAATCAAACCAGTCTACCCTAGAACCGGCCTCCACGACCTACGCTCCATCTTTTATTTATTTTCATTTTGAGTTGAGACTTTGTCTTTGTGAGCCTTTTGTTTTTATTTTGAGTTGTTAACATAATTATAAGACAATTCTATAAGAAAAGCATGCTAATCCTTTCAGAGCAGGTTCAAAGCAGATTCTGCCCGGGAATTAGCCAAGTTGGTTCCATTGTTTGGTAGAACTTGTGGACGGGACCTAATTGAACCTCCTTGATTCCCAAATTTTTGAACTTGTGAACCTATTCAGTTCTCCTTGGAACCAAGCTTGAACCGATAAGGCCGATTTTGGCCTGTTGCCAAGGTGAACCCAAAGGGTTACCCACCCCTGCTCATAAGGGGGACATTCCATGGCTTTTTATAGAAAAATGCCAAATCAGTTACCTCTTTTGAGGGAAGTTGTTGATCATAGACAAATACAGACAGATAGGTTCCTTAAGTATATAAATTGCAAAGACATGTAATGATCAATAAAGTAAATTATCGAAAGTATAAATAAAGGAATTCAACATAATTTCGGTTTTATTTATGATTTCTCATGTTGCTGATGCCATGGCATTTAACCCTGTAAGACTTCCATGTAACTTAATGTATATGAAGGAAGTTTACTTAACTGTCATTTGTAGGAGCTCATAGAAAAATTATCTACTATTGACGACAGTATCCAACTATAGGTACCATTATTGACCATAATCTGAAGGAATTTATTTTGTTGACAGTGGAAGTTTCCATCGTGTTTGGAACTCCATTGCAGAATTACTGCCCATAGGCCATAAGGAAACTGCTGGTTATCGATGCAGTCGAGATTACCACGACTTCCGGTAAAATTAGGAACCATTTCTCTTTTGGCAAACGGGACACATTTTGTTTTGAAAAAAATGAATGATATGAAAAATATTTTCTTGAAAATGATCGTCTGTATCGCTCGAGATAATTAGTCAATAGAAAATATTTTCACTATCAACAACAACTCATATCTAAACATCTTCGGGACCGGTGAAATTATTTTTCGTTCATTTATTTTTATAAGCGATACGAGCGATCATTTTTTTGGGAAAATGCATTTCAATTCATTCATTTTTCTGTTAAACAAATGTAGCCCGAACATTTTAGAACATTTGCCAACACTTCAAATCTTAGAATTTATTAACCCGAATAGGAACGAAAAATCTAGTTTGATTGGACTCTACTTATCTTATTCCCTTGAAACGGGCTCATCCTAAACTGAAGGTAGCCCCAACTTCCCAACTGATTTAACTAGATCTGCCAAAGAAAACCGAACTCCGATCTAAAACAAAAGCCTAATTCCCTTGTGCCAGACAATAGATGTTCCAGGAGACATTCAAAGATTGATCCCTTCACAATTTTATAAAAATCCATACATGGAGGCATTGGCATAAGAGATATTCTTACCGGGTCTCGTTTGTTTGGTGAAAAACCATTTCTGCAAAATTGCTTCGGCATTTCCAACGTGTAGACGATAAAAAACTGCTCGAAAAATGTCTTTCATTGATCGAAAACAGTATTAGGGGATAGATTTCTCCTTTTGGCTAGAAAGAAATCATTTCTCCCGATTACATGTTGCGGGACCAAGTGAGAAAATGAGAGTAGGACGTCAAAACTATTCGTGGCATTGGCCTTTAACAAAATAAAGAAAAACGGTGGCAAGAAGCAGAATATTTGCTTTAGATTTTAGCTTCTAACTCGCAACGTGGTTTTGTCTAATTCTAATTTTATAAAGTTTAGGGCCCAAATGTCATGCACGATCAATTTAGTGTGAAAACTTTATTGAGGATCAAAACTATTTTTAAATTGTCCATTTAATTCACTTTGACAAGCTTTTATTATTAAAATTTACGCTTCGTTAACTTTTCCGGCGTTGGAGTCACTTAAATGATTCATTTCTAAAAGTTAGGATGTTTTATTGATTGTTCGAAAAGTTTTGGCACTAAACTCGCAATAGATTTTGCATTGATATTGTTCTTTTTCTCTTGAGATGTGATAGAGCAGTATATAACAGTCCGGCCGCCAATGCAGAAAAAAGTTCTTCACTCTACATTAGCATGTTCGACGAAAACTTTCACTAGAAGGACAGGAAATTCATGCCTGCTTTCCCGAAAAATGATCTTCAAGAAGAGTTTTATTACAGATAACGAATTCAAAGCGAAAGGTTGACGCAAAGCAGTTCACTGCGTTAAATTTCAAGTGCATTTTGCAGAGTTGAAGGATAGGCTCTCCGTTTGTCTACCTTTTCAATCCTAGCATTAGAAGCAGCAGGCCAAAGTAGTCGAAATCGTAAGCAAGCCTGATAAACAGCAACTTGAAGTGGTTCCACGGGGGATACCTCGGCTCGATCTCAGGGAAGAACCCTCTTGTCATGATGGCTTTTTCGTGGCTGAAGGTGTCGAAAGAGTACTTCCCGTGGTACCTCCCGAAGCCGCTCTGACCAACACCCCCGAAAGGCAGATCATCACATACGAACTGCATTGCAGGATGGAACATAAGATAACCTTCCGGGCTGATAATACTCTTTTGAATGAAATTGATGGACACTGCACCAGACACTTTACTTTCCAGAATTTCCTATGCAAACCCATATAAGATGTGCACAGTCGACCTCTTTTTCTGTGTTTCTTTGAGAGGCTCGAGCTTGATCCTTTCAGCAAACTGTTCCGGGGGCAACTCTTTTTGTTTTTGTACCACGTGTGACGGAATTATAGGCAATTAATAAAAGTATATGTGATGAGCATCTAACTCCATTACCTGAACCAAGGCATCGTTGAATGTCACGCTTCCGGAAGATGTTTCCGACACTATCTGCTTTTTGAGCGACTCATCCTTCGTGAAGGCATATATGGCAAGAGGCTTGGGCCTGGAGTTTACGAATTCGATGCTTTCTTGAATGTTGTTTAACTGCGCATAAGAGAGTTACATGCATTTAGAGCAGTGGATTTTGAGAAATTTGGCAGAATAAAACTGATGGAACTTTCTAACTGTGATTATCGGAAGCAGCGGGCCGAAAATTTCTTCTGTCATTATCTCAGCATCAAGAGGAGGATCCAGCAGAATTGTTGGCTCAATGAACCTGCAAATACCAAAATCGGAACAATACCGAAGTTAAGGGAAACTTGGAGACTCGGTGTTTGAACCAATGGTGAGAATGCAGTTAACTCTCTGGCATCAGAAAATCAATGTTTCATTAAACTACTGATACCAATGGCAGTATCTTGAGAGCGGAAAATTTAAGCCCGTGAGACTTGAGCCGTCACAAACTTACAGCTCTTCTTCATGCAATGAACCGCCATGTACAATGGAAGCCGCAACAGCAGGGTCTTTAAGCAGATTGCCCAATCTCTCGAAGTGGTGCTTGTTGATGATTTTGCACATGTTCTTTGAGTATTGAGTTTCTTCGCCATAGAACTTCTTGATTGTCAACTTCATTAAGTCAATCTGAATCACCATTTACCAGTCAGTGCACCTAAATGTCTATGCCAACTATTGAGTGCATCATTGGGAAATTAATCTGTATATAGGCAGACTATGCCTGCACTACCAGAGTCGAAGCGAACTTTCTTTCAACTAGCACGTAATCTGTGCCTATACATGCTTGTCCGCTGCACGGCCCCCACTTTGCCCCAACTATTCTTTTGACAGCTATCTTGAGAGGCCACGAGAAACAATAATACAAGAAATTAGAGCCTTATCAATGAGTGTTAAGACTAGGGCGTAATAAATTTGAAACTTTTGAAATGGCCTACCTGTACGTCCGAGGGACTGGAAAGAGTATCCAGAATGGTGGGGCATTTTCCACCGAGCTCAAGAGTAACCGGCGTTAGATGCCTCGCAGCGGCCGACATGACAATGCGTCCCACTCTTGGACTCCCTGAGGATGCATCGGTTAATGAAATCGCAGAAGATTTCCACCAAAAACACCAGAGATTGTCATGATGCAAATTTACGAGTTAGTCACTGCTTTATTATAATAAACCACTCACCATATCGTGTTTGAACGAGTGAGAGACAAAGGAATACCTGTGAAGAATATCTTGTCCCACTTCTGCTGAAGCAATCGGTCACCAACATCGGCACCGCCGCTGATGACCTTAATGGTCCCATAATCTAAGTAGCGAGGAATGGTGTTGGCGAGAAACGAGGAGCAAGCTGGGGCTAGCTCCGAGGGTTTCAGAACCGCCGTGTTTCCAGCGGATATAGCCCCAATTAGTGGGTCCAACGCGAGTGCTACATCCAAGGATAAACAATTATTTCCACAAAACCAGCCCAAGTTACAAACGTGATGTTGGAAGGATCACAAGTCCATCGAGCCGTGTTGGATTAAGGTTCTGTAATAGCTGAGAAACTCATGAGTCTACAATTTGTTGCGATAGTGAGGTTGCTCAACGATGGTTAGAACTTACAAAGGGGGAAGTTCCATGCTGCAAATATGAGAACTACACCGAGCGGCTCAGACATTACTTCTCCACTTGATGGGAAAAAGAGCAATGGTAGATGACCCTGCCACGGCACGCACCGACGAGTTAATATATAGCGGCATCATTCTCGAGATGATTAACATTTTGCATTCGGCATACCTCCATCGTACAAAATTTATTTTTACGAATCCATCTGGTGTTGAATGTTAAAGCAAGGTTAGTCATTGTCTCTGGTTTTGAACCCCATATAATTGTTTCAGCACACCCTCTGCTTGCATATAGGTCTTTCAAGCGAATCATACAATTTCCATATACTGGTATATTGTTTCCTATCTAGTTTTCTCTGTCATCAAGCATACGATTCTAAATTTACCCATTGAAACAGGACTAGCTGTCTGGAATTAGCATTGTAGATCAGCCATTACTACTGCTCATGCTGGTCGCCTCATCGAAGTCAATTGATGGGAAGCCGCAAATGTAATTCTTGAAACCATTGAGAGACATGAGGGTAAGCGATAGTTAACAATTATATAGAAGCACGGTGGTATCTATCTACTCTATGAAGCTAAACGAGCTCAGCTTATAAAACTCACATATGGCTTTCCGCAACTATGATCATAGGTTCTTTGAAATTTATTTCGCCTTATTACGCCTATGTTTTGGCCTAGAAACAGATAATTGGACCTCACCTTCTTGGGAGCCATCCATTTCTCCACGCAGCTCAAAGAATACTTGGCTGATTTCAGTACCACTCCTACCTACAAAACAGCAATAATTACTGCTAAGACATATGCTTAATGTATACCGCCGGTGCGTTTCTTGACAGATTAAGTTACGAAAAAGCAGTTGTAAGACATGGCATCGGAGCCCTCCTATCACCCTTTACCTGGTTGATCCTGCCAATTCTCACACCATATGCTTGTCTTATTAAAAGGCTAAAGTGTAATATGAACTAACCTACAACCACAAGCTAATTAAACCAGCTAATATACACTGAAATGTACTATGTCACACATTGATTCGTTAAACATCTCTTTTCTAATTGGCTCGCAAGTCACAAGAAAACATAATCAAGACAACCTTTTGAAAGAGATGTCTATTGAGTGGCCCTCTTCGACTCCGAAAAGCTAATGAAACAGATTCTAGAGAAATTCTTGTTTCTTTTCTTCTTCCAAAACTTCTCCGTATAAACTTTAGCAGCAGAATTATCAAATGAAATCGCAAGGTGTTGCGGGGTACACCGTTTACGCACCTCGTCGCGGTAACATTCAACTGGGTGCTTTCCAAGATCCTGATAAAGAGCTTTGAAGATGTTCTCTTCGTTGTCCTCAACGAGGTTGATGATGGCCCTGAGTTGTCTTTTCCTCCATGAGACGCTTCTTGTCCTGCCACTTTTGAATGCTTGCCTCAGCTCCGCCAAGCTCTCTTCCACCTCACTCATTCTTTCCCCAGGAAGAAGGAAAAACAAAGGGGAAAAGTGGGACGATAAGGCTCAATTCTTGATCTTTGTGAGCATCTTGAAGGCGATCTTGATGATACACTCCGTCGCTGAAGAGTGGGGACTTCGAGTACCCGTTATATAGAGCCACTTGTTTACCTACGGTTGCTGGCTTAATAAATGCCTTTCAACCACTTCTACTGCCCAGTGCGGACAGACGATCGAATTGATGGTCAATACTGAGATTCCGTGAGGATGGGAGGTTGTGCCGCAGATTGCTTGCATGATGTGACTGCTAGAACCGATTTTTTTTTTTATCAATGATAGAACCGATTGAACCGAAGGGGAAATGCAAAAAACTTCACCGCATGGGGTCATAAAGCCCGCCCAAAATGTTAGATGAGAGTATAAACTCCCATCTGTCTCTATCTATCAAATCTATCTACGTCTACTACACTTCAATTTTCCAATTTAATATCTACATCTGTTTCTTATGCTATTTGACAATTTTCTAGAGGGGTTATATCTCAGTGGTTTGATTAGATTTGTGACAATAAATTTTTCTAGTTGAGAGATAGAGTGATGTCAAATCGCGATAAAAAATTGACTAAACAGGAATATTTGATAGAGGAACAATTTGTCCTCTCAAGTATGATTATAAAACATCACAAAATCCAAATTCTGCTTAAAATGAAATCCTAAACACCTATCATTTTATACGGCGTTAAACCAAATTACTATAGGAAAAGCGAAAATTACGAAAACATCATTAAATAACATTAAAATAATGAAAACTGCCTAAAACCTAAAAGCCTGAAAACTCATATAAACGACTCCGAAACTAAAACAAAAACGATGTCAATCACAATGAAGCGTGAGTATTAATCAGTAGCCCCTTTCCACATAGCCGACCAAATTTCAGCTCATTCCAAGTTCGTCAATCTAAATGCATCATCGTCCCCTGCTAGGAAAACGATTCGCCCTCGAACGTGAGTATTAATCAGTAGCCCCTTTCCACATAGCCGACCAAATTTCAGCTCATTCCAAGTTCGTCAATCTAAATGCATCATCGTCCCCTGCTAGGAAAACGATTCGCCCTCGAATCTGCTTCAGCTTCATCTTCATTGATATCAATGGCCTCAGCTTCTTCCTCATCTGCATGGTAAGGTAACAAATCCGCTACATTAAAAGTCTTGGATACATTGTACTAGGTAGCTCGATCTTATAAGCATTGTTATTAATTCACTCAAGAACTCTGAATGATCCTTCAGCTCTAGGTTGCAATTTGCCAAACCTGTTAGTTGAAAAAGCTCTTTTCTAAGGTGAATCTATACTAGATCACCCTCTTTGAAAATGACTATTTTCCTGTGCCTATCCACTCACTAATTATACTTCATGCTTTGCTTGTTGATCTAATTATGGATATGTGAATGTAGCTCTTTGATATGCTTGGCATGCTCATCTGCGTCTGAATAGAACTGCTTGTGAACTGGCAATGGTGTGAGATCTAGGGGAGTAATTGGCTTACGCCCATAAACTATCTTAAAAGGACTCTTGCCTGTAATTCGATTCTGTGACCTATTGTAGGCAAATTCAGCCTGAGGTAACATCAAGTCCCATTGCCGTGGGCTATCTGCAACCAAACTTCGCAGCAAGTTTCCTAAGTTTCGGTTGACAACTTCGGTCTGACCATAAGTCTGGAGATGGTGAGAGGATCTAAACTACAATTTGGTTCCCATGTGCCTCCAAAGAGTGCGCCAAAAGTGACTCACAAACTTCACATCACGATCTAAAGTTATGGACTTGGGAACTTCATGTAACTTAACAATCTCCTGCAAAAATAATCAAGCAACCTGTGAAGCATCAAAGGTCTCGTTACAAGGAATAAAGTGAGCCATCTTCGAAAACCTGTCGACAACCACCATTATGGAATCCTTATTCCGCTTTGTTCTTAGCAATCCCAAGACGGAATCAAGGCTGACATCCTCCTAGGGAGCATCGAGAACAAGTAGAGGCATATATAAACTATCATTGGTACCTCTAATTTTTGCCATATGACATACCCTACACCTCTTTACAAATCGAGTCACGTCACGCTCTATTCGGGGTCAATAAAAGTGCTCACACAGCAAGGCCATCGACTTATCCACTCCAAAGTGCCCATCTAGAGCTCCTGCATGACTCTCAGTAATAATAGATTCCCTCAAAGAATACTGAGGGATACACAACCTGTTGCTTTTGAAAAGAAAACCCTCCACAGCCAGAAACTGTTGAAAGGGCCATGTTTTGCACTTCCTCCAAATATCCTCATAAAAATGATCATCAACATACAAATCCTTAAAAGAATTAAAGCCCAAAACTCTCATATGCATTGTAGACAATAGAGAATGTCTTCTGCTTAATGCATCTGCTACTTTATTCAGCGCTTCTGTCGTATGTTTAATGGCAAAACTGAAAACCTGAAAAAAGCTCCACCCACTTTGTATGCCTAGAATTCAGTTTATGCTGCCCATTAATGTACTTCAAGGTTTCATGATCATAATACAAAATAAATTCTTTCGAGATAAGATAGTGCCTCCAATGCTCCAAGCTCCTCACTATGACATAAAACTCCTTGTCATAAGTCGAATATCTTCTCTTCGCTTCATTCAGCTTCTCACTATAGAAAGCCACAGGTTTATTTTTCTGGCTCAGGACGCCCACAATACCAATGCCCGAGGCATCACAATGCACCTCAAAAACCTCACCAAAATTTGGAAGCACTAAAACTGGGGCTTCAGTCACCTTTTTCTTCAACAACTAAAACGCAACATCTACCTCTTTGGTCCACACAAATCTTCCTTCCTTTAGACAATCCATAAGAGGCGTAATAATAATGTTGAAATCCCAAATAAACCTCCTATAAAAGGACACTAGCCCATGAAAGCTACGTACCTCATGAATATTCTTCGAAACCTCCCAATTCGTAATGGCATTTGACCTTAACTGGATCCATCTGAATGCCTTCCTTTGATACAATATAACCCAAAAAAGTCACATGATCAGTTAAAAAGTGACACTTCTTGGTGTTGGCATACAATTTCTGCTCCCTCAAGGTCTCCAATGCTCTTCTCAAGTGCTGCAAGTGTTGCTCAATCAAAGCACTAAAAACTAAAATATTATCGAAATAAATGACAATAAATTAGCCAATAAAAAGATGAAAAACCTGATTCATCAACCTCATAAAAGTGCTCGATGCGTTAGACAACCTAAAGGGCATCACCATCCACTCATACAGACCATCTCTAGTCTTAAACACCGTCTTTCACTCATCTCCAGGTTGCATCCTAATACGATGATAACCACTCCTCAAGTCTATCTTAAAAAAGATAGTCGCCCCATGTAACTGATAAATCAAATCATCAAATCATGGAATAGGAAATCGATACTTGATTGTGATTTTGTTGACAGCTCTGCTATTTATGCACATCCTCCACAACCTATCTTTCTTAGGAACCAACAATACCGGCACTACACAGGGACTCATGCTCTCTCGGATTGCGCCTTTTTCTAACAGCTCCTGCACTTGTCTCTACAGCTCCTCATGTTTCTTAGGACTCATTCTGTAAAGTGTCTTATGGGCAATAACAGCTCCCGGGACGAAATTAATACAATGCTAAATGTCTCTCATAGGCGGCAACCCAGGTGGCATCTCTTTCAGTACGACATCAGAAAACTCCTCAAGCAAGGGCAGAACTTGAGTAAGAATTTTCGGGATTGTCAGAATTCCGCTCCATTACCACAATGGCAAAAAGCTCAGGCACATTCACTGTCTCTTCTTGAATTCTAATTTGGATAGCAAATTATTCTTCACATCTTTTCTGAAATCTGAAGTACCTAGGGTAATGGTCAAGACATCCTTCTTGAAGGTATAGGTATTTCTAAATCCATCATGTTGTGTCTTTTTGTCAAACTGCCATGACCTCCCCAATAGAATATGACAAGCATCCATTAGGACCACATCACACCACATCTCATCAATATAATTTTTCCCAATCGAAAATTGCACAAGACACCTCTTGCTCACCTTCACTTTGTTCCATTTTCTAAGCCACGACAACTTGTATGGTTGAGGATAATCTTCTATTTTCAGCCCCAACTTCTCCACCATAATAGTGGCCACCACATTCTCGCAGCTCCCCCTATCTATTATCATGTTGCATACTTTTCCTCCATTAGTGCACTTACTATGAAAAATATTATGTCTAAGCCACGATTCATCATCCGCCACAGCAATATTTAAGATTCTTCTAACGACTAGGGACTTGCCAAAATCAGCATAGATAATCCCTTCCTATTCTGCATCCGCATCCTCTTCTTTGCCTTCAAATTCATCAAAAATTGGACATTTATTAAAGATTGGATTATCAACAAGCGTCACAATTTGTCGATTAGGATAATCAGCAACAAAATGCTTAAGTCCCTGACACTTGAAACATCGCTTGGCTGCAACTCCTCCTCTGCTAGTTCCAACACTACTTTGCCCCTCCTTGGATGCAGGTTTAGAACTCGCAACTTTAACTGTGGCTGGGGTTGAATTGGATGCAATTGTTCCCGCTTTTCCTGAGGATTCTTCGCTTGAGCATCAATTCTGAAATTTGGAACCCACGTCCTTCCTTTTACACTGACCTTCCACCTTCAAGGCCAACCTGCACACATCCTCATAGGTCTAATATTGCTGTAATTGGACAACATTTGAAATTTCATATCGCAGCCCCGCCAAATATCGAGCAATTTTTTGCTCGTCTTCCTCAGCCACATCACAACGCATCCGCAATCGATTAAACTCCTTGATATACAGCTAAACCGTTAAATCTCGCTACTTAACGTTGTGATACTCAATAAACGCAACGGTTCACTTTTGATTTCCCCTCTCTAGCACGTTGCCTTTTCACATGCTCCCACCATATCGAGGCATGTTTTCATAGTCTAATAGCCATTAATTTAACTTTCTGCTCTTCGGTCAGATTCTTAATATCAAATATCCTCTCTACTGTATGTAACAAATCAATAAACTCATCAGGATGAGCCTTACCGTGAAACTCAGGAATCTCAATCTTCATCCAGAAATTATGAAAAAGGGCTGATTTCCAGGTCGTACTCCTCGATTCCGTTCTTGGTTCAGAACCCCAAAAGGGTTGATGTCCTCCTCTTCATCATCGGATGATCCTCAAATTCTGCTCCTTCTTCGGATTGAACGTTCAACCTTGTCTCTGCAAGTTGTAGCTCCAAATCCTAGATTTGCCTTTTCTGTTCTTCAATTTCTATGTCTCGCAGATCTCTTAGACGCGATTGTTCGCCTGCTTCAGGAACGACTCTACACCCTCGGCCACCACGAGCCTGCCGTCCACGACCAACGCGATTCTATTTAGCCATTGATTCAAGCAACCTGTGCTCCGATACCAAATGATGCCAAATCGCGATAGAAAATTGATTAAATAAGAATATTTGATAGAGGAACAATTCGTCCTCTCAGATGTGGTTATAAAAAATAAAAAAATCCAAATTCTGCTTAAATCGAAACCCTAAACACCCACCCTTTTTTATAGTGTTAAACCTAATTACAATAGGAAACGTGAAAATTACGAAAATGCCATTAAATAACATTAAAATAACGAAAACTGCCTAAAACCCAAAAACCTAAAAACTCATCTAAACGACTTTGAAACGCAAAAAAAAAAAAATAACTCGATCACGGCAAAGCGTGAGTGTTGATCAGCGACCCGTTTTCACACAGCCGATCAAATTTCAGCTCATTCCAAGTTTGCAAATCTAAGTGCATCATAGAGAGAGATGTTGATGGGTCAAGAGAGATCGGTATGGAGGTCTCAACAACATATGTGATCCGGGCCATATGATGGAACTTTGACAGGGATAGGCAGAGAGACCGGTGATTTAGACTTCCAAGAGAGGGATATGGATTGTTAGGGTTTTTCTCCATGGGATAGAATAAGTCTACGGCATGCGTATTAGTTCTGGCCATTTGATTCTTGCATTATTACCACGTGCCATTTCTTCTGAAGCAACTTCAATTCAATTTTTGAACAAGATTCCAGTTCTTAATCGAATTACGCAATAATTTAAGAATCACAGCTTGAATTGCAATCTCAACTCCATTGAATAAAGAAAGTAAGTGTGTTGTAATATTGTGGGTACATTAAATCTAAGCGGTATCCTCATGTTCAGATTTTTCTGTTTGGTCAAGAATTTGCTATACCACATTGGAAGGTTTTCTCAGAGGAAATCTTTTGTGAGTCTTAGGAATTTCTTTGTGTGAGACCTTAGAAGTTTGTGCGGGGACCAAACTTCAAGGGCAAAGGAAATTCGCCAACACGAAGACGACAAAATCTCGCACAGATGGCAATGGGCAGAAATCAACCGCATCCAAAAAGTGTGAAAGAATTTTATGATTTTCTTTATAAATCGATTGTGCGGGACAGTGATGTTTAGACTAGTAGCTGCATAGGGAAGTTGTTGCGTCGCCCTATATATGTTCCTCGACCACTCCTGATAGATCGCGTTCGGTAGTTAGTAATCCAGGTTCAGGCGGAGGTGTTGCTTTTTCCTGATTAGCTCGATAGAAAATCTAGAGAATCCGTGAGACCACTCTCGTAGACTGGGGACGGAGGTGTAGAAGTATACAAGATCGGTGAATAAATTCTCCTCTAGGTGGGGAGGAACTCGCGCATCACCCGAGCTCTCGCGCATCACCCGAGCTCTCGCACCTCGAGTTGTGTATAAACCAGTAGCCGGTTCCGTGGTCCGGTGGAAGTATTCTTTTGGAACCGCCATGCTGAGTTGATTCGAAGGTAAAGAGTCCTTTGACCACTCCAAATTATGAACTCCCGCTTCGGTGATTATTTTGTTGAAGTACATGAGATCTTCTCCTCTTACAAGGATCAGAAGAAGCAATCGATAGTCTCTTGCAAGCCCTAGGAAAACCTCCATAGCTCTTCGCCATCACAAACTAGGACACCCATTGATCATGAACAGCTTTTAGGCAATGTAAACATCAGTTCAGATCAGGGGAAGTGAGACAGTGATTTAGCAGCAACAAGGAAAAGGTGGCTCAAATTGGGGTAAAAGAGATGAGACCGACGGCATTCATTTCGACGATCTTTTTCG
The DNA here is from genome assembly GCA_031216185.1 of Syzygium aqueum. Lineage (NCBI taxonomy): Eukaryota > Viridiplantae > Streptophyta > Magnoliopsida > Myrtales > Myrtaceae > Syzygium > Syzygium aqueum. The sequence continues at coordinate 13,617,759 of CM062239.1, forward strand.
TGGTCAAAAAAGCAGCAGACATGGCACGTTTCCTATCGAACCCTACTCTACTACACCACCACTCCACTCACGAGCGCTTTACTTCCACTGATGCAGCAAACATTCCTAGCTACACAACAACCGCTCCTTTTTCAGCGCCCCCCCCCCCCTCTCTGCTTCTATGGGAAATTTCCCTTTGATCTTCTTTCTCCTTTCTCTCATTTCTCTCACCTTCTGAGAAAGTATTCAGAAATGAGGTCGGAACGAGGCAAAAAAATAGATAAAAAAAAAAAACGGGCACTAAACAAGCTTACTATCGATGCGCCCAGCAAAGGAAAAGAAAGAGCACATTATCGATGTTAACAATGTGTTTCGTGCACATTGCAAACCAATTTGAGGAGATCTTATGATCTCGGGATGAACTTTGATCGTTGAGTTGAGCGGACTTTGGAAGTTCAACCCAAAAGTTTGAATCCAATATCTTGTCATGTGAATTTTTTCATGAACCTTTGGCCTTGTTCCGAATTCTAATGAATTGGTATAATTACGATGTTGCAGGTGAAAGATCCAATTTGATTGTCGTGCCATTCTAAGTAGGTGGATTAAATGCTGCCTGTCCAATGGACAGAATACTATATGTAGAAAGAAAAATTGAAAGTGGGGAGCAATATAGTGAATGGACTTATTTATAGACGAATTGATGGACGAAGGCGATCACTAAACATAATCTGCGCGAGGATTTGTGCTTCCGGCAGCTAGATCCGCACGCACGCTTTGTTGTTAATGAGTTACCCATCTTCTAAAATCGGAAAGAGCTACGGGGCCACGATACTAATGCGAAAAGTTCATTCAAACTTTTATATTGTGTTCAGATTAGGGAAGCCCTTGGTGGTTGGTTTGCACTCTCACAATCCTTGTTTAGGCAAATTTTGTGGTTATTAATTTTATATCGTTAGACCCATTTTCAGCACCATCTTTGGCCCATGTGTTAATTCTTTGTTTTTCTATTTTAGTTATTTTGTTAAGGTCTAATTTCACGTTAACTTGGGTTTAAGCATATTTATTCAATTTCTTTAGAATAAACACTGAGTTACCCCTTTTCGAGAATCAGCACACTGAGGGCGCAAATGATAACAATTCTCTTTCCCTGCCAAAATCTATTTCTATTCACGAGTTTCTGAGAAAAAGAAGAGTTTAATAATGACACAAAATTTCTATTCTCAAAATAGAAATTCGTTTAATAGGTTATTCTTAAATTTATGTTCCCGGCGGCCGGCTGGTGGAGACGAGTGGCGGCAAACGGTTGGCGGGTAGCGGTGGGTGGCTAGCGTGGTGGGGGGTGGCAGCGGGTGGTGATGACGAGAAAGTTATTATTCCTGTTTCTATTCCAGAAATAGAAAAATAAAAAAATAATTTACTTTTTATTTCTATTTCAAATTTATTTATGGGCTAAAAATTTGTCAAAGGCATGAAAAAAATGAAATTGCATTGCCAAATGGATTTCTATTTCAATTTTATTCCTGAAAATAGAAACATACGGAGAAATAGAATGTTTATCATTTACACTGTAAGAGTTTTTTCGGTTTGCTTTTAATTCGTATTGCACCTTTCTGTGTAGGGCAGCTTGCCCTTGGGTTTTACTAGGGGTGTCAAAAGAACCTGCCCAAACACGACCCGAACCCGACCCAAACAAATCCGAACAGGAAATTTTCATATTGGGTCGGGTTGTGTCTTAACTTGTTTGGGTAACAATAAAAATATTTGGGTATTGTTTTGAATTATTGGGCTTGGGTACCCAAGCTCAACCCAAACAAGAAAACCCAAACAAGAAACCCTTACATCTCTCTTCTACATCTCTCTCCCTCGCTTACCTCTTCTGCGATCTCTTTTGCAATCTCTCTTCCGCGTCTCTCTCCACCGCGAAGGAGCCGCCGCCGCCGCGACCGAGCTGCCACCGCCACGACCCTTCGCCTCCTCGAAGCTCCGCCTCATGTGCAGCTATAGCGTAGGCGTGGCCCCACACCCCCACTCCAAATCCCTCTTCTACCACAGCGGCGAGACTCACATCGTCACCATCGACCGCGCCTCCGCGGCCACCTCCCCCCTCTCCCCCACCCTCGCCGTCGCGGCCCCCTTCGCACTTCATCAATCCTCCATCCCCATCTCCTACCTTACACTGATCACTACCAGGCAGACCGAGAACAGGTTTTCTTTCCCCTGTCAAATGCTATCGAGGGCCTTCACGAAGCCCAAGAGAAGCCCCAAAAATGGCGACAACATCACCCGGTCGGAGTCCATCCTGCACGAGTACAAGGATTGCATCTTGGGGTTCGTGGACGACATCCCTCTGGTGGTGTGCAACGCGATCAAGGGCTACCAGGGGGCACGCAGCGAGCCAACGCTTAGGGAGGTCCTGAGGGCGTCGGTCAGTGTGATCGGGGAGAGCTGCTTGGGGATCACGGAGAAGGTGGCGTTCTTGGGGGGGAAGGTATGCTTCCGGGAGGTAGGAGTAGGAAAGAGGGAGTTCGGAAGGAGGCTGCACAAGGTGGCGCAGATCAGCGGGAGGTGCAAGCACCTCGTGCCGGTGTTGGTGTTAGAAAGCTCCTCAACAGAGTCCCCTCTTTCCAAAATACAAACCCGACCCGATCCGAACATGACCCGAACCGACCCGATTGTGTGGCTATATCATGTTCAGGTCTTGTTTCGGGTCAGGCCAAGCACACATATTCATTATTTCGGGTCAGGTCGGGTTTCATGAAAATCCTACCCGACCCAACCCTTTGACACCCCTAGGTTGTACCCTGTTTCCACAACGTCGTATCCGTGTCATTTCTTGATCCGTGTGATTTAAGCACAATTCATTGGACGAAATGAAACCTTCGATAATGTCTTGAATTCTTGTGTCGTGTGGACATCTTCCTAGAGGGAACCAATGTGAGCATCACTTGCGATTGGCTATTCTTCTGTCAAACTATTACAGGCCCCGCCTCGTCCTCCTTTTCTTCCTTTTTACCCTAATAGCCCTATTCCCCATTCTTGAAAACACGATGAGAGAGACCATCTTCCTTTAGCTTGAAGAGAGAGAGAGAGAGAGAGAGAGAGAGAGAGAGAGAGATTGATCCAGATCGAGCAGGAGGAGGAGGAGGAGATGGGTAGAGGGAAGATAGAGATACAGAAGATAGAGAACGACACGAACAGGCAAGTGACCTACTCGAAGCGTCGGAATGGCATCTTCAAGAAAGCCCACGAGCTCACCGTCCTCTGCGACGCTAGGGTTTCCATCCTCATGCTCTCCGGCAACAAGAAGCTCCACGAGTACATCAGCCCCACCACCACGTAATCAACCCTTCTCGTGAATTTTTCAACTTTCAGTTTGTTCAGATTCTTCACCTATCTTCTTCCTTTTCTCGACGCCACAACCTGCACGTGTGCGTGGGCGCGAATTCAAGATTGATGTCTTCTTTGTTCTTTTTAAGCTCTGGCTAATTTTCGCTGTTTGTTTAGGACAAAAAGGATGATCGATGATTACCAGAAGGCTCTTGGGGTCGACCTGTGGACTACCCACTACGATGTTCACCCTCTCTCTCTCTCTCTCTCTCTCTCTCTCTCTCTCTCTCTCTCTCTCTCTCTCTCTCTCTCTCTCTCTCTCTCTCTCTCTCTCTCATTTTGTTCCACAGTCTTCTTGATATTTCTTTAAGAATGAAAGATATGGTTGTTGTGGATCTTCTGCATACAGAGAATGCAAGAGGAGTTGAGGAAACTAAAGGAGGTCAATAGCAATCTCCGGAAGGAGATAAGGCAAGTTTATATAGTTAAGCTCGGATCAGCAGTCAGCTAATAGAAAATGAAAGCCCAGAGGACTCAACCTCTTGCGCTCTTTCACAAAATCTGTACTTAAAATGTCTCAAGATTTGAGGGGAAAATATTTGTTATTCCGTTTGCAGGCAGATATTGGGCCATGAATTGAACGACCTGAGCTTCACGGAACTGTACAGTCTTGAGCAAACAATCGAGTCTTCCGTGCAGTCGGTGCGGCAAAGAAAGGTTACATATTTGATACGCGCACCACACTTTCAATTAATTTGCCATATTGCTTGCTAGGAAGATCAGTCAGAAAGGTAATGGATGTTGGATTGAAGAATTGCTAAGATAGATAGCGCTAATTTTGGGGTTATACCCTAGCTTGTGTCTCGAGATTAAAATGGTATCGGAGGTGGATCGGTAAAAAGATGAGGATACACCAAAAACTATGATTTCTAGTTTTTCTCTCTCCTTTAAAATGCAATAAAGTGCATGATGGTCTTGAAACTTGTTGCTCAGTTCAAACTTCAGAGGTTCTGGAAAACCTAGCTGTGCGAAGCCGGTCTAAACAGTTCAACTGCTTGCATGCCTCGAGAAACTTTCAAGCGTGGAGCAAGTTTGTCTCTGACATGCAGAAAGCTCCTGTTGAATTAGCCCCTTTCGGTTCACCCCCATCTTCTCAATTGCATCACCATATGCGCATCCTCTTTATTGGATGCCCATTCAACATAGATTTACATTTATCTTAGACTTGATCCTCAACAAAAATTATCATAGGCATAGCCGCGGCTATAACCTTAAATAGATGTCTGGTCCAGGACCTGTATTTGTTGGTAGTAGTGTTTGGACCTCACTTTTGTTGCCAAGATCATGATTCTAGAGCAGTCTATTAGCATGATTAGAGGCAGCAATTGCTTTTACGAGCTTCCATTATTTCTGGAGAAGTTGTTGCGCAGAAAAATTTCACTTCTTCTGCATTTCTATTGCACTAATGTTTGGAAGTCTATCTCATAAGATATCCAATGTCAACTCGCATCCTCAAAGCTTTATTACTACATATTCAGCTTTCTTTCTTCGAGTATTATTTCTGGTAATAAGAAACGAGATTTTCCCGTCTCCTTTCAAGTTGGCAGCATGTTGTGGCTGTATCTTGTAATTTTTAAAGGCTAAAAAGCAGTCTCGGTGACTATTATGGCAAGAAATACTGTCATGTTGCGGCCGATGATGCATCGCATGGTGAAAAATCCATAAAAATCCATCGCTACTGGCTGCGCCTATAGGAAGTTCGGCAGACCAATAAGTAGATATGTGTGTTTTCAGCATGGACATATCTATGTGCGCTACTTGGAATAAATGCCCCATATAAATTGCTTCTTTAACTAATCGACCAAGCTAGAAATTCACAACTTGTTTGAGCTAACTATTCCATTCTCAACCTTCCTTTTTCAGTACCATGTCCTCAAGACTCAAACTGACACTCACAAGAAAAAGGTGGGCAAACTAAAGTCCTCCATATTTATTGTTTCTTCTTTCTATAATGTTGTTAGCTAGCTAGCTTAGTTGTCTTTCTTGTCATTCTCATACCATTTATATGCTCTTTTTGTTCATTTTCAGGTGAAAGCCTTAGAGCAAAGATATGGAGGTCTCCTTCTAGAATCCGTAAGCTTGTTTTAAATCAGACCATTTTTCACGTACATTTCCTTCTAAAGATTTTTTCAATATTGGACTGTTCATCAATAATGCCAAGAACTGATCCGTCACTATGTGCATATGTGTCTCCATGTCATCTTCTGTGGTTTGGCCGACGAAAAAAATATTAAGGGAGCTCCATACGAGGATCTGCAATATGGACTAGGTGAAGATATTGAGGGAGATTATGAATCTGCCATCACCAACTTGGCCAACCACAATGGAGCATCGGCCATGTATGCTCACCGGCTTCAACCGAGCGACCATGATCTCTCCAGTGAAGGACACTTTCTGCCCGACTTGAGCCTTAATTGAAGTCACGGTTTCATGGTGCTACTTTGGGTATTTTATGTTTCTTTTTCAAATGAACACTTTCGGAAGTTCCACTTAAATCTCATGTTGGTAATCTTCTTCGGGGGATGTTAAGAAGTAAGACTAGAAAAGAGACAAGGACCAGGAGTCCGAGAGTTAACTGAAGTGCGTTCCTTCTTGCAATTACTGTTAGTATGTGGATTTGAGATCAGAATAATGGACAAGCTGTTGTCTAATCTCTTGCTTGCAATGAGTAAACTCTATCAGCACTTGCGAAAAGCAATACTATCAGCTCGTCCATTCATGAAGTAGCGCGAGTGGCTAGCGTTTTGGTCTCTTGCGACGATATCATATCTAACTCCCCGGGTCTCCATAGTCTTCTGAATTTACAATAGCTTTGGCTTGATGAGAATCTCTTTATGCATCCAACATGAAGTTTATATGCAGACCGCAATGTTCTGCTTTAATCTGTTTCCAGGAAAAGTTGTGGTGTGTCAGAGCATGGAAGCCTTGTTTGGATGGCCAAGCCATGCTTTTTCCCTGTGGAAACTGCTTACTGTCCTTCATTACTTGTAACCAGAACTTGTAGTAATGTAATTATTCTACTTTTCATTTTTTAAGTTGCTTTCAATAATGAGAGCACAATCAAATTAGATGCATTGGAGCTGGAATTAGCATTAGCTAAAGCTAACGTACCTGCTTGACAAGTCTACGTGGGGCAGTTGCTTGTTTTAGAATCTCTGTACCAAAAGAATAAAACAGAAAATGGCATAACTATTAAGAATTATTTCGAGTATTGTGATGGAGTCTTGCTTGGCTATCGAAAAAGATCTTATTTCAGCTCCCCTTTTTTCATGTAAACTGATTGATTTGAAAAATATTTTTTCTAAAAATAATCGTTTGTATTGCTTGAAAACATTTGTCATTGACTAATCACTTCAAGTGATACGAACGATCATTTTTACAAAAAAAATTTCAATATCGTTCATTTTTTGCAAAATAAAATGAGCCTTAGAAAACCAACCGTTGCAAAAAAAAATAAGAGTAAATATAACATTCAAATGATAAACAGGATCTGTTTGGGTCAAGCCAAACAGAAAAGTATTATTTTTGCATGGAATTTTCCATCAAAATAAAACTTGCTTCCCTTTATTAAAAAATCGAAAGAAACTATGATTCCATACCTTGTTAGGATTTACCTATGTTCACTATTGAAATTTCGATATTAAATTTAAAATTAGTAACTTATCGTTATCATAAACAATCTTATAAACCTATCCAATACAATACATAAGAAGGAATAGAATGGCACTATATGTTGTTGTTTCGCTTTTGAGCAATGCTACAAATAACAATATTGCATCACCAAAAATTCGATAGCCTACATAACGTAACGTATAGTCAATAGCTTTATTTATTAACAGGTAACACAATTTGTTTGTCATATCATAGTAGTTTCATATGTGAGCCAAGCACATTTAATAATAATAAATTTAATTTTCAGAATATCAATTATAAAGAACACACAAGAAAAATTAGGGGCTAATTTTAAAAAAAGAAAAATCAACTTTAACTTGAGTGACCATTATAGCCCAAACTTTTTTTGTCTCAATAAAAAGTACAAACTTTTACTTAAATCCCAAATCTGGCTCCCGTGATGTGAAATTTTCAAATTGATCGTTCCAAATTATGGATTTAATTGTAAGTTTGTGATTTGTCATGAGAAAAAAAAATTCAGGTCATAATTGTTAAAGTTAGTGTTTTTTTTTCTTTTGGAATTGAGCCGAAAAATCGGTATATTAAAAATCGGGAAATTAATTTTTATATTGGCTTCTAAAAACGCCGTCGTTTTCATTCTTCCCGTTTTGCTGATCCCGGTAAAACTGAAAGCGTTCCGCTTGGTTTCGCGCTACCTGCATTTGCAACAACTTTCTCTCTTTCTCTCTCTCCATTTCGAAGTTTCGAGGAGGAGAATTCCGCTAGAGATGGCGGCGGCGCTTGCTTCGGAGCCTCCTCGCTTGGGAGATTCTCAGGTACGCCGCTCGACTCTCTTCTCCTCTCCGACGTCCGGAATAGCCCGTGGGTTAGCCGCCGCCGCCGCCCGCCTTCCTTCCGGCGGATCGAGACGAAAGTTGCGTTCGGTTTGATCTTCCGACGATCTCCGCCGGCTTCGCCGGTTCAGATCACGACGGAGGTTAGATGAGGATGTCTAGATCGTCGTCGTCGGGAGCAGGTGAACGGCGACGCCGCGTCGCGGTTGCCGATTGTGTAGCCGGATATGTGCTTTGATAGTTGATTCGTCTCGTGTTAAAGTTTGTTCATAGGCGTCTGCGCAATGTGCGCCTCTTCAGGCAATCGTTACCTTCGCAGGATTGCATGTGTTGGTTGAATTGTGCTTCGATTTCGGCTTGATGCAATGGAAAATGCGTGCGCGTTCGCGGATTGCGTGTGTTTTTTTTGTGTTGATGCTGTGTCTGTGTTATAGGTGCGAGCTAGTGTTGCTTTCGCCGGAAGCAATCGAGTGAGCTCTAGAGAAGGAAGCACTCTGCTTCTACATGGAACTTCTGTGTTGGAGCATTGACTGCCAGTCCACCACAATCGATCCCTTCTTGGCCACACAATGTCGGCCGAGACCGTAGCTTATGCAGAGATTGACTTCGAACTCTCTGGTGCGAGATCCGGGGGATGCAAAGAAACTGCCGATGTTAGAGCTAAACGAAGATCTGAAAGTGCCTGGAGATTTTGTTATGCAAGGAGGAAGCAAGTGCGCAGGCGAAAAAGCAGTCCTCGTGTTTCTTGTTCCTCCGAAGCTAATGGTATGGTTTCTGAAGATTCTGTTTATCGACACCTTATCAGGAGCGACCATGTAGTTGGGAATATCAAGGTGGACGTCCAGCATCACAGAAGTGCAAATCCTGATTCAGCTGGAGCTTCTCCGATCGGGACTGAGTTTGAACTCTCTGGTGTGAGATCTGGGGGATACAAGGAAAACACGGACATTCAAGCAAAAGGAAAATCTCAAAACACCTGTCGGTTTTATTATGTCAGGAGTAAGCGAATGCACAGTCAAAATAGTTCTCCTCGTTTTACTTGTTTACTCAGGGCTAAGTCTCTCAAGGGTTCCAAAGATTTTGTTTATGGACACCTTATTAGGAGCCATAAATTAGTTCAGGATACAAAGATGGGCATCCAGCACCACAGAAATGGTCTGAATCCGGGTATAACTGAAGCAAGTGAGCAAAATGATTCTATCAGAAAGGATTACTATATTAGTCATCCTGGAGAGTTTCCACTCGTCACAGTCAAGCAATCAGGAAAAAGTGACAGTGATCACGCTTTTGAGCAGGGTAATGCTCATGATCGCTCTACTATAGGAGAAGATTGTGCTGACTTCAGGAATTGCTTTATTCCTGGTATATCAGGTGCACCAACTGCACCCCAAGACAGTAACTCCCACCATAACCTGTCAAGGACAACTGAGGAAATTTTAGCTCAAGAGCTGTTGAGCGCAAGTCCAGGTGATAAAAGGAATGCACTTCATAATAAATTGGATAGTCTGAACATAAGTTCATCAAACCATGATGAAATTGCAATTTCGGGACAGGTATTGCCAGACAAGCTTACCCATGGTCAAGTTCATGCATCTGCTGCTACTTCAGCAAATGACCATATTGATCTCTCGAATTGTGTATTAAATATGGCATGTGAAATAGATTTACATGAAGGTGAAGGTTATTCTGGGAGCTTGCACGGGCATGCGATGAACCATCATGGTGTTGGACACAATGGAGATGTTTTGCTTTTAGCTGGAGATCCAAAATTGAATAGAGAGATGTGTCTTGGTGGTCAGGATTTCACATTTTCAGCAACTGCTGTTGTCTCTGACATGTCTGAGCCTGCTCAATGCAGAGAGTACATTTTTAATTCTTTAGAAGTTGATGAATCATCCATTCATGATCTTGGAGAAATTTCTGATGAAATGATGGTATGCTCATTGAACAGAGAAGATCCACACATTCCATGGCATGATGATTTAGCTTCGTCCACAGTACCTTTTTCTTCTGTAACATGTCAAAGCCACAAAGACTCCCAGAGTGATGCCTCCTCACCTGCTAACAATGAAAGTAAGGAAGAAATAAGCCTCCCCAAGACAGAAGAAAATCCTCCCAAAACTTCCATAAATTATCAGTCAGTGGAACAACACAAACTGCCAGATGAAGGTTCAAACGAGCTCCCTGCTAGTTGTGGAATTAAAACTGTGTTTCCCAATATTGCAAGTGCTATTGTGGTTACTAGAGAGGAAATTGATGCTCCTGCAGAGACGAGTCCCCCATATAGAGAACCTGAAGATCAAAATTTTACAGAGCGATCACTTACGGGCAAGTCCCTCAAAGAATGTAATCCAACAGAAAATTTATCTGATGGTGAATGTTCAAGTTTATCTGTTTTTTGTGAATTAGACAGTAGTCTGTCAAGATTCGATGACGAAGAGTGCGAAAGTGATTATGATGACTCTAAGCTTACGAAGATTTGGGAAATGGTATTTTCCGATGATTGTACTTTTGAATCACTCTCTCTCTCTCTCTCTCTCTCTCTCTCTCTCTCTCTCTCTCTCTCTCTCTCTCTCTCTCTCTCTCTCTCTCTCTCTCTCTCTCTCTCTCTCTCACACACACACACACGCACGCACGCACGCACGCACGCACGCACGCACGCACAACAAAAAGAGTGCATGCTCACATGTGGTGCTGCAATCCGCCTTGAGCATTATTGTCTTCTCTCATGCCTGCATACTTGCATTTATATGTTCCCTCTTTTAAATGTTTGCTATTTAATTTCAGATACATTGCATGGATTTTTATCCAGGTGATCGAGATTCTTATGTTAATGGAGAAGGTAACACAGCTGGATTTGGGCATGACAAAGTTCATTGTTGCTTTTGGCTTCCCTCGGGACTTCCATGTGTAGACATTCATTCCATTGCCACACACTACACATCCTAATATCATTATTAGTATTCGTCGATGCTTTTATTGGTCAAAGGATTTTGCAACTGTGCAAGTCAGTAATCGGAATATGATCAGATTTTATCACGGAAGGGACTGACTATTAAAGCTTTTTTTTGCCTACCAAAGGAAAAGGGAACTTTGCTATACTACTTAAATTCAGTTCTTTCTTTTTGTTTAATCTTTAGTCTTCAGGTATCGACATGGGGATAAAAAGGAGTCCGCCATTAGATTGGAACGATGTGCTGGATCTTTCATACAACAAGCTATTGCTTCGGGAGGTCCACTTGCAATTTTACATGGCCAGAATTCAAAGCATTACATCAGGAAGGACGAGGTGATCATTATTTGTAGATAGTCTAACTCAAGGGCTTGTAAGCACTATATGGAGCTACTTCCTTTTCTTAAAATTTTTTGTTCTGTAACGGCAAACTACATAGCCAACTGGAACCTATGCTATTTATCGTGTCCATTAAATTATTGGGACTAAGATAATCTGCTTTTGTATGAATACTTACGATTGTTTGCACATTCAAACTTATAACCTTTGATTTGAGTTATAAGTTTTCCTATTTGCTACCTAGAATATCCTCTATATTTATTGCTTTGAGCGGCATAAAGCACTTTCAAACATGTCAAGTGGAGCATTTCTTCAATTCGATCTCAATGAGTCTATTTCATTGAAAATTTTATCTAATCTTCATACGCACTGTGATTTGAAGAAACCTCAGGAAAGCCTAGTGCAAGATGAAGCAGTCTAGGGTGGGTAGGCACAATCCCCTTTGGCACATTGTACAGGAAACTTCATCTAGGAACGAATTGTGTTGCTTGTTGCAGTATCCGTGTCCTGTCTGTGGTTTTTCTTTAGGGTACCCATGCATGACATTGGTTCTGTAAGCTTTTCAATGAAGTTGCTAGTTGTTGAAAGCAGTCAATCGTTTCATAGTATATCTGATAATGTATTTTATTGCAAGACAGACCTTCCTCATGGTACTGGACCCAGTTTTAAGCGTCAGAACAAACCAGATTTATCAGGTTATAACATGTTGAAGGACACATTACTGGTGATAAAGTTTCTTAGGCATATTGACGGATCAATATCTACTATTGCCTTTTTTTTTATATATAATGTTTTTGTTAGATGCCACATGGACTTATTGGAACTTGTTCCTTTTGACTGCTATCAGCTATATAAATGCGGGGATGTTAACTGTTGTGCTCTACGGTTCAAAAGAATACTAGGCTGTATTAGTTGTGAAACATTCTTATTTGCTGTAATGCAGTGTTTGCCTGGTTGGTATGCTTAATACAACTCCTTATTGGCCTATTGGTTGTCATTTTTCTTTGTTTCGAATTGAGAAATGCTTCTGCTTCTCAGGTCGTACTTGGAAGGGAAACAGAGGATTTTCAGGTTGATATTGACTTGGGAAGAGGAGGAACTAACAAAATATCTAGACGGCAGGTTGAGTAGTTTGGTCTATCTGACACGTTTGACACACACCCTTTTTCACTATTTTTCTAGCTTTATTATGCTCGTGGCACTTGTAAGCATGGGATAGAAATTAATGTCTGATCACTTGTATGTGGTTGCTTGGTGTGATAATTGCTATTGGCTTATCTGTTACTCTGTTTTTGCAGTTCACTGTTCTGAACATTTTTCTCGCAAACTCTTTATTTAATGAAAATCTGGTTGTTCCATTTGTTTGCCGTTTGTGCTTTTTAACAGATGCTTGATTCCCACACAGAGGGGCTGCAAACATAAATGGAAAACTCTAGTAAACACTAGTAACATCATAAGATTGTCGCTCTTATATAAAAATAGAATTTTTGGAGATTTCTCTTTTTTTTCATCTGAAAAGTATATCTAAGTTGCGGACATGCCAAATCTTTTTTTTTTGGGGGGGGGGGGGGGGGGGGGGGGGTGTTTGGGACAGCAACTTCACTTATAGTATGCCAAACTACCTGACATCCTGGTGCGATTGCATGACGGTTTACAGAGTGAAAGATTGGATTTCCTATCTTCTTCTATTCTATAGGCCAATGTGGCTCTTAAACGTCTCTTTGCTCTTTTAGTTGTATCTGGAAATTCGGATGACCACAACTTCATTTTACACAGGCACTTATCAAGCTGGAGAGAGATGGTACTTTCTTTTTGAAGAATCTTGGAAGGAGTTCAATATATGTGAATGGGACAGCGGTTTCTGGTGGAAATCACATAAATCTTACTGCAAACTGTTTGATTGAGGTACCATCATCCTTGAACAATTTTTTGGATTGCTTGACCTCATTTTTGCAGCTCCACTGCTGCAAATGGACGCTCCGCCCATGCTGGCTTCCGCGAGTTTCACTGAAAGATGTGTTTCCAATAATAATAATTAACAGGTGAAAGGGATGAAACTATCATTTGGAATAAACGAGAGATCTGTGAGGCACCACTTGGCGAAGCTTGCCAAAGAAAGCCGAGGAGCAAATCGCAACTTTGAGTGGTCACCAGAGGGGTCCCCGAGCAATACGGTTTGATGGGTAAGTTCATCTGCTGGTAACTTTCTGCAAGGAGAGTAGAATATTTACTCTTCATTCGATACTTCCATCGACAAGATGCCAAGATAACAGATGTATTTAGAACCCTCGCCTCGAATGTGCAGTCATTTCATAGCCAAAAGACGAGCAAAGAGAAATGGTGGAGGTACATTTCTTATTCGATGGGTATTGTCATCTTTCTGTGATAGTGAACGATACTCAGGTACATCTCTTTCTTGTTATACATATGGTCAATCATTGAGTTCATTCTTAAAGATTAACGGAAGTTTCTCTGTTCTCTAGATTTTGCCTTCGTCACTGCTCGTGCGAAGAACGAGGATAGGATTTGATGCATGAAATTTATTGTGCTAAGATGTTAGCAGTGCATTGAGTGTTGCCTTTTCAGAGTTGGATACAGATGCATTCAGTTTAGGAAACGCTTTCGATCTGACCTCTTGGGATCATGAGACCTAATTAAAACGAAATATATCTGGCGCGCGTAGCAACTTGTTGAATGCAATGTTGCACCCTTCGTGATAACTTTATACAATACTTAGGTACAGAGAAAGTAGCAAAAATTTATTCTCTACGTTACTTCCCATTCCAACTTATAAAGACCCATTTACTCATTCACCCTCAAAATCTACACCCATACCCCTCTTCCCCCTGCCCTTTCTCTCTCCTCACATGGCACAGCACAATATCGAGCCAACCACCCCAAACAGAACGAGCCACCGCCCAACCCCCGACATCTACGACCTCGCCCCACCGCCCCTCTCCCTGTACCCTCTACCCATGCGACCTCAATCAAGGCTCGCAGCAGCTTGGCCATGTGAGCTTGGCCTGAGCGTGTGGCTCGCGATCACCGAAGCCGTCCATGCTTGGCCTTGAGCTCGCTAGCTATGTAGTCGAGTTCGGTCATGGTGCCAATTCAAGGTCGCCCGACCTCAATTTGGCCTCGAGTCGGCGCAGCAACCGCTTCCCACAAGGCTGGTGACGCCCCCCGGAGGAGCAAAGTCAGCGCACACGGTGTAGAGGCGGTATTGGACCTGTGGGTGCGAGCTTGTGGAGTGGGCGTTGGGAGAGACAGAGGAATGGGTGGGTAGGATATTTTGTGGGTGGGGGCAATTTGGGCAAATTTGGGTGGGAAATGCAATTTAAAATCTAATATCAAAAGTAGGGATAAAAATTGTAAGTTTTGAAAACTGACGGGTACTTGCTATGAGCAGTAAAACCGATGCGCTCTTCCTGATTTACGCTTTAGATTTCGGCAGTGCACGTAATTGAAAGTTAGAGCAGAGTCGAGGAAAAGCAGGGCATACTACAAAACACAGAAACAAGATAGCAACGCCACGCATGACATCCAATAGACCTACAGCCAAGAATAGCTGTAAGGTGGGGACACATGGTATTTGGCACCGGAGCCCTTTGTAATAAAGAATGCAAAGTAAGACACCTTTGGTTTAATTCTAATTCCAATTATTGAGAGTCTCAATGATGAGACTTACTTTGAGGGCCCATGCAGTTTCCGGGAGGTTAGCTATTGGAATCAGGACTTGTTTAGCTTGATGGATGTTTAAAAGGACTGCCCCACTCAATGATTCGGCCTTCTCCTTTTCCTTTTGTCTCGGCCTCTAGAAAAGGGAAAGCAGGGTAAATGAAATGGAACATACCTTCCGGTTGAAAAAGTGATAGATCTTTGCTTATAGCTAAAGCTGCCTCTAAAGCAACCCTTTTCCTTCAAACCCGCCATTTCTCGAAAGTTAGGGCAGATGATGATGGCAGCACTACTTATATCTCTCAAACGGTGATTAATGGTCACAAACTTACTAGTACATATTGATTCGGCATGTGATGCGTGTTCCAATCAGCGGTTGCCGCCAACTTGTTTGTAGTAGCATCGCATGTCAAAGCACAATGCGAGTTTCAAAAGTGAACAGTTGGATCGAAAGGAATGACTCGAGGCAATTAGGATTTAGTTGAGTTAGGTGAAGTAGACTTGTGATTTGCGCTTCCACAAGTGCTCAGTCCTCATTTCTAATGTTTAAATTCCTCTGCAACACAGCTTCACGAGATCCCCCATCGTATCAAATTTGGAAGGTTGGATCCAAAATACCATACGATTTCAAATCGAGAAAAGAACAACCTCAAGCATCCTACCCTATCGACACTTCAAGGAGCATGACCAAAATTTCTGCGCACTTATCACTGTTGACAGCATTCCCTCTCTCTGCCCTTCGAGTTTCTACTCCGGAGTTACTGCATTCGCGTGAAATTCCAGGCCAGGAATGAGTGACCGCCATGGGCCCAGCAGGTACCACAAATCTCGTATCGTTTTCCAACGAGAAATTCACGGTGGTTACTAACTAGCAGCTGCCCTCGGGGACAACTCGGCCACAACCTTTTTATCCTAGTCCGAACTTTGAACAACAACTAGCAGTAGACCAGTCCCCTGCCTAAACCAAGCGAAACAGTAACACCCTCTGTTTCTATTATTCTTCATCTCCTCCTCTCCTCGCTACAAGACACGCATATAGCTTCAATCCTCCATGGCAATTTGAGCTCAAGGACCAGAGAGAGAGAGAGAGAGAGAGAGAGAGAGAGGGAGAGAACTCTGACAGACTTTCCCGTGAGCCCGCTCGCTTTAAAAAGATCGCTTGAGATCAAGACATCTCTCTCTCTCTCTCCCTCACTGGCTCTGCCTCTGCCTTTGCCATTGCCAATGCTGTTCCCCCACTTTGTAGCTTGTACTCTTTCTCTCACCACCCATTAAATTCTCCCTCCCCACTTCTCCTCCATCGAGAAACCATCCTCTTCGATCGGACGGTTCCCGATCATCCCTCTCTCTCTCTCTCTCTGCTGCAAAAGCAGAGCACTTTCTGCCTTTTCCTCTTATCTTCTTCCTCGTGGAGCCTCGCAGCAGCTGATCATCTTTCACTTGCCAGAATATATTCATGAAGAAAATGGGCTCTCGACCTTCCGTGATCTTGCTCTTCCTATCGACCCAGCTGTCGCTCTTGCTCGGAGCAAGCGCGGGGACTTACTGGGGAGACACGGCGGTCCTGAAGCAGCTCAAGGGCGCGCTGGACCCCAGCTCGGTGATCCCCGGCTCGTGCGTCGCCTCGTGGGACTTCGCCGCCGACCCCTGCGACGCCCTCTTCAGCGACAAGTTCACCTGCGGCTTCCGCTGCGACGCCGTCGACGACTCGGGCGCCAGCCGGCTCACCGAGCTCGCCCTGGACCAGGCCGGCTACTCCGGCCCTCTCGCCTCCGTCTCCTGGGACCTCCCTTACCTCCAGACCCTCGACCTCTCCAGCAACTACTTCGCCGGGCCCATCCCCGCCTCCCTCTCCAACCTGACGCGGCTGAGCCGGCTCGGCCTGTCCCGCAACTCGCTCTCCGGCCCGATCCCCGACTCGGTCTCCTCCCTCTCCAGCCTCGAGGAGCTCTGCTTGGACGGCAACGAGCTCGAGGGCTCGATCCCCGCGAGCCTCGGCGCCCTCTCCAGCCTGACCCGGCTCGAGGTCCAGTCCAACAAGCTCGCCGGCGAGTTGCCGGCGGCGTCGCTGGGCTCGCTCGTCAGCCTGCTCTACCTGGACGCGAGCGACAACGCGATCTCCGGCGAGATCCCACGGGCACTCCCGCCGTCCCTCGTCCAATTCACGATGAGGAACAACGCCCTGGAGGGAGAGCTAGCCCCCGAGACCCTCCAGCTCGCGAGCTCGCTCCAAGTCCTCGACCTGAGCCACAACAAGCTCGCCGGCCCGGTCCCCTCCGCCCTGTTCACCCACCCGTCGCTCCAGCAGCTCACGCTCTCCTCCAACGGCTTCGACTCCATACAATCCCCGACCTCCCCGTCCCCCCAGAGCGACCTCATCGCGGTCGACCTGAGCGACAACCGGATCAGGGGGGCCCTCCCCGCGTTCATGGCGGCCATGCCGACGCTGTCGGCGCTGGCGCTGGAGAACAACCAGTTCTCCGGGGCGATACCGACGGAGTACGCGCAGAGGGCGGCGGCGCCGGCGCAGGGGGCGGCGCGGCTGGAGAGGCTGATGCTGGGCGGGAACTACCTGAGGGGGCCGATACCGGCGCCGCTGCTGGGGCTGGGGTGGGGGGGCGGCGGCGGCGAGGAGGGGGAGGTGAGGGTGAGCTTGGGCGGGAACTGCCTGTACAGATGCCCGGCCCGCTTCTTCTTCTGCCAGGGGGCCGAGCAGAGGTCGGCGGCGGAGTGCAAGAGCTTCGGCCCTGTTATTCCTTAGAGCGCTTGTTTGTACGTGACTACGTCGTGGTGGTGGTGGTGTTGTTGATGATGATGACGTGTAATGATCTTTGTTTTTTGGGTTTTTGGGTTCTATCTTTTCTTTTAGCGTAGGTGCGAGTGTAAAAATTGGATTCGTTAATGGAAACGGGGGGAGAGAAAAATTAAGCAAAAAAAAAAACTAAACTAAATTGTCCTTAATAATTAAGGGTTAGTGCCATGAGAATTTCAAATTGATGCACTCGTTATAAATATATCTAAAATTAATTTTTTGATCATTAAAAATTTTAAATCAGAGTATATTTGTGATAAATTTACGTTTTGTTAATTTTGATTGAATTGAATTAATATCGCGAAAAAATACGGAAATATGATGATAAAACTTTAAATTAATATATCCGTCTATTAATATATCTCATCTAATTTAGCAATTGAATAGCATTTAATTCAGTAATTTGAGGATAAAATTTTTAATTTTGAGTAAAACTTATTATAAATGTACCAGTTTTGTCCTATTAACTCTAAAATTAAATGGTTTACGGAAGATTTTGTGCGGCAATTCTCGTGTAATCGTGACAGGGAGACGCTTCTCTTTGTCGCTTTCGTCATTTCCGTTCTTGGACAACAAAAATGGGACGGAAGGGGGAGCACACTTTCGCAGGCTTCGACGCGCGTCGGAGCGCACGCGCGGTACGGACTGTCCGTCTGTCCCTGTTCGTATATGCTGGACCACAGATGGCAATGGATACCCATCACGCAGAGTAAGATCTTCATGTAATCTCCCCGAGAAACCGTTCTCCGGCGATCGTCGGAAAGCGCCCGTCCCGCCCGCCGTGGATATAAGGCGCTCGAGTGACCGACCTCTCTTGCTACGGTTGCTCTGGGATCTCTCCACGGCCATCCCCGTGGCCCCGAGGGTCGTCGAGAGGATCCCCACGCTTGCCCCGGAATTTGAGGGACTAGGATTTTCGCCCATTGGAGCGAAGCGAACTTGGGTTGATCTTGACCCCTGGACATTGATGGGGGTAATGTACTTAATATGTTTGGGGCATACGATAATCCGAAGGATGCGTTCGTTGTGTGAACGGGTTAAGGACGATGCGTCATGATGCGATTTCTTAACACGTTCCTCGTGATTGTGATCGTCACAGGCACTCTTGGGATATGTTTGGTTCGACTTTAGAAATAGACTTTGAAAAAATGCAAAGGCCTTTAGCCTAAAAGCCTTTGGGGAAACGCAAATTGCATCTTGTATGTAAA
The DNA here is from genome assembly GCA_031216185.1 of Syzygium aqueum. Taxonomy (NCBI): domain Eukaryota; kingdom Viridiplantae; phylum Streptophyta; class Magnoliopsida; order Myrtales; family Myrtaceae; genus Syzygium; species Syzygium aqueum. The sequence continues at coordinate 13,636,581 of CM062239.1, forward strand.
GCAACTTTCGATAAAATAGTATTTGGCAAACTTTTTCTTGCAAAGGGTTTTGGTTGTCTTATATATATATATATAAACTCCAACTCTTTTCCGACTCTTCGTCAGCTCTGGCAAAGGACTTAGGCCTCCAGTGAGCCATATCTAGCACCAGCCGAAGGTCGCCCAGCCTCAAGTAGCCCTCGCTTGGGTTGCGCGAACTTTGCGTGACTCATGGAGGTTGCAAAACCCAGGCAACCGCCAATTGGGTCGTGGGAACCCAGGAACATTCGCCTAGGGTGGCGCAACTTCGTTGGCCAAATCTGGCCTTGCCGACGACTCTCACGTAGAGAAGAGAAGATGAACAGTAATAGCAAAAGCAAAATCAAAAAATGAAAAAATTAGTGAGGGTAGTTTTGGATATAAAAGATCATTGAACCCTCAAAACAGGGCTTCCGCAAATGTTGAAAGCCGAAGCAAGTCCACTGCCTAGGGCTTTCAAATTTGCCAATGCCAACATTTGGCCAAAAAAAACCCCAAAAGCCGAATCAAAGTTTTTCGGAAAAGTTAAACCAAACGCAGTTTAAGAAAAATGGGATTACTTTGACATCTCTATTGATTACAATACGCAATATATCTTATATAGACGTCTCATACTTCTGGGCTTTCGAATAAGTCCGATATTACAATTTGACATCTTGACGGTATCCAATCTGTTCCCTTCCGCTTAATTTAAAGATTAGGTCTCCACCTTATCATTCCAAAGCCTCATATAAAATTTGCTCAACCTCATTCTACAGCTCGAACATTGGATGTCATGTTTTTCTTTGGCCACTATTGGATGTCATGTTAAAAAGAACATTTAAATAGGATAGCATCATCATGTTCTTGCGTTTCGAAAATACATCGAAATTATGAGTACTCAATTCCAAAATGGGTCAATTTGAAAATCAAACCTAGAAGATACCTTTTAGGTCCCAATTCTGAAAAAAGTAGATTAGGGAACCGAAATGATTATACTTGGAATCGGTCAAAAACTGAACTGGTTGGCTCAATGCTAGTTCCCGGTTCCACATGAGAATCAAGTTTGCTTTGTAACGATCATATAATTGATTATATGATTAGTAATGTTTTATTAGTTGAGTGGTCTTGTGTGCCTATTTTGAGCTAGAAGTCACGGGTTTTATTCTCTGGTGTTGCATCTCGCTATTGTTTTTCCTTTTTTCCATCAAATAAGGTGTACAAAACAGTTTTTAAGCCGATTCAACCCTAGAACTGGCCTACTCGGTTGTTTCTCAGGTCGAATCGGCAGCTCTAACATAAGAATTGGAACCAAACCGTTTAAAGGCCGGTTGTAGGGTTTGGAACCCAAAACTGGACCGTTTCTTCCTAGAACCGGTTGGGTAATGGCGATTCGGTATGGAGGAATCTGATTTCCGCATTCGAACCAGACCGGTTGCTCACCTCTAATCAAAACCCACATTCAAATTCTATTTCACCCCCCCTTCCCCAGAACTCGGAACATATATCTGGAGGAAAAAAACAGCATTGTTATTGGACTGCACGCCATAATATTGGAAACAGGCATGCGATTATCCTGGACTTTCTTTATCATTGGACATTGAAAAAGCCCATCACGTTAGGTAGTTAAACTCCAAATTCATAAAATATCTCGAGAATTGAATAGCGAAATTGCGAACAGCAGCAGCCTGTGCTGACAATTGAATATATGGGAGGGTGCACCGCCGAGAATCATTCCCCCAGATTCATGACACGACACTCTGTTTCGCAATAATTCAAGGAACCAACCCTGTAGTAAGGACCAAGCGATCTCGCCCGTGACAATTTCTTGTACGACGAAGGCACCGACCGCGTTAAGCTTCATCTCGCTAAGCAGGACAAAAAAGGATTGCTTCACGGTCCACTGATCACGTGGGACAATGATCATCTTCATCTTCCCGCACGCCCGCCTCGAGCTCGACCTCGAGCTCGTTGCGACGAGGACCCGAACCACTTCTCTCCCTCCCCGCGAGCGCGCAAGGGCGAGGAAACAGGCTTTTTCTTGTAAACAGTAAGGAAGATACACTGGATAATGCAGTCTAGGTTTTGCTCCTCCTCCCGCAGAAGTCTTCGTCATGGAATTGAAGATTCTCGTGAGAAAGATAGGGCAGATAATAATGGTGGCCACCTACCAATAGTTTATTCACGAAGTCAAGCCCAGCTTGTCGAAACCTGTGCAAGACCGGCACATCCCGTGCCAGACAGAAACTATAGTGTCATCTGCTATTAAAATGGTTTTGGTCTTCCCTCCATTCTTCGTCCTTAGCGTGGGAATTCTTCTTCTTCTTCTTCTTCTTCCTTCAAAGTCGTACCTAATACTCATGCTTTAGGCGAAAGATATGTTATTTTAGTAAAACCACAGAAGTGTCCTCGTGATTCTTGGCCAGAGCAGAAAAATTGCACACTTGCTTGACGCACTAACCAATCTCACGTGATGCACACACAGACGCACGCATAACCACTGTTTCTTCGCACCCTTTTTCACTCTCACCAAGGAGACATCCTTTTCGAAACAGTTCCAGATCTCCCTCAGAGATGCATACTTCAACCAATCGCCCCAAAGCACTGTCGGTTACCGTCCTTTTCTCAGTTTCGGCAACCTTATTCTGCGCCCTGATCGTTGTCGAATCATGTCACCCTGTGGACCAAGAGGCGTTGCTTCACTTCAAGTCCCGGATCACGTCGGACCCTTCCAATCTCCTCCGGTCGTGGGCTCCGTCGTCCGACTGCTGCGCCTCCTGGGCCGGCGTCGCGTGCGACCCTTCCACCGGCCGAGTCGTGAACGTCTCGCGGCCGGGCCTCTCCACGGGCGACGACTTCCCGGTGGACACATACATGTCCGGTTCGCTGTCCCCATACTTGGGGAACTTGACCTTCCTCCAGCTTCTCGATCTCAGCAACCTCAAGGACTTGCGAGGCCCGATCCCGCCCGAGCTCGGGAGGCTCTCGCGCCTCGCCATTCTCTTCCTCGACTCGAACAAGCTCACAGGGCCGATCCCGGGGACTTTCCGGTACCTTTACAGGCTGAACAAGCTGTATTTGAGCGATAACCGTGTTTCAGGATCCGTTCCTCTGACTGTTTTCGGATCGTTGAGGTCACTCGTCGAATTGGGCCTATCGGGAAACAGATTGTCTGGGAAAATCCCATCTTCCATAGGGAAATTGGGAATGCTGATCAAGCTTGATCTTCATGAAAACAGTTTCTCTGGTGGTATTCCTTCTGAGATTGGCAACCTCAGGAATCTTAAATATCTGGACTTGTCTGAGAACCAAATAACCGGGCGAATTCCTTTTTCTGTCGGCGAGCTTTCATCGCTGGTATTGCTGTACCTTAATCGCAATGAGATACAGGGAAGCATCCCGTCCTCCATTTCAGGACTCGGGTCTTTAGTGTTCTGCCAGTTATCGGAAAACAAGTTGACAGGAAGAATACCGGCTTCCATTGGCAACCTCACCAAGATTCAACGGCTGATCCTAGAGAACAACATGCTTGGTGGCAACTTGCCTTACACGATCGGCCACCTCACGACCCTCACCGACATTTTCTTCTCAAACAACCGTTTTGTGGGACGAATACCATCGAGCTTCGGGAACCTGCAGAGCCTCCAGAGCCTTGATCTATCGAGAAACCAAATCTCCGGTCCGATCCCGACCTCGCTATCGAAATTGAAGAACCTGCAGAGCTTAGACCTTTCTAACAATCCACTAAGATTAGTGACCTTACCGAGATGGTTTCAAGAATTGAGGCTCTTCAATCTGCTTCTGGCAAAGACTGGGATCAAGGGCCCACTTCCGAGGTGGTTATCGTCCTCGTCTCTGTCCACGCTGGATTTATCGAGCAATGCATTGACCGGGAAGCTGCCGCGATGGGTCGGAAACATGAGCAACCTTTCTTTTCTCAACTTATCAAACAACGGCTTCTACTCGCCGATTCCAAGCGAGTTCAAGAATCTCTCCCTCCTTATGGACCTCGATCTCCATTCAAACAGGTTCACTGGCCGCCTTAACTCCGTGTTCCTGAAACGAATCCGAGACCCACTCGGGCGTTTCAACTCCATCAATCTGTCGAACAACATGTTCCGAGGCCCGATCGATGAGAATGTCGGAGAGATGGAGGCAATGACCTCGATCACATCGTTGATTTTGTCCGACAACGTGCTCGGAGGATCAATACCAAAGTCGATGGGGAAGTTGAGCCAGATACAGACACTGGAGCTTGTGAATGACGGGATATCGGGCGAAATACCAGAGGAACTCGGCAATGCCACGGCACTGACGACGGTTCGGCTTTCGCAGAATAAATTGAGGGGCGGGATCCCGAAAGAGGTGCTGAACTTGAAGGGACTTCAGGAGTTCGATGTTTCGGACAATCTGTTAGTTGGGAGAATTCCTCCTCATAAGGCCAATATTCCCGCATCCGCTTTTTCGCGAAATCCAGGACTCTGTGGCGCCCCACTTCCTCCTTGTAATCATCAATAGTTCATCCGTAGGAACTGCTTGTTTCTCCTCGCTCTTTCAATAACGACAGTCCAAGGGAAGCTCATTGGAAAAGTTCCACTCAAACTGCTTTTAAAAGAGCATAGCAAAATACACGAGTATGTATTAACTGATGAAAAGAGCTGTAGTTTTTCCTTTTTTTCCTTTGGTGTCCTATGATTGTACCAGTTCATTCTTTTGAATAATACCAGAATTCACAGTTAAATCTTTTGACGCGAATAATTCGTACCGATGCCAATTCAGGGTATTTGACTAAACCACAATGGATACACAGGCAAAGTGCTGATATTTTCGAATTTCAACAAACTGAGCACAACGGCGACGGAGCACGCGACATAACCAGCCCTACACATCGTCATAATCGATGTCTTCATTTCACCAGAAACAAAAAAAAAAAAAACTAAAAAGTACAGAAAGATAACTGTAGTTGTTTGAGGAGTTATGGCCGACCCATTTTTCTCTAGATTTCATTCGCATTTCAGGAAACGTGCCTGCTTGCACAGCTCATATCACAGTTACATCACATGTTAGCAGCCCAAAATGCTTTTTAGCTTCCAGTATCGTTCTTCAAATGACGCATGTCATTTAGCTGGGTGTCTTCCTGCTGAGGCAGGACAGAACAGATCAGAATGGAATAAGAAAGGCCTTGAATTCACAAATTGCCAACTTAGTCACTCCACAATCCACTTGTGGTAAATTTTAAACAGGACAAAAAAGCTGTAACAGAGATTTTTGGTTTCTTTTTATAATTTCTCGGGATGCTTTTGGAGATTGAATCCAGAGCATATCATTCCACAAGAGCAAACACACACCAGAAGTTCTTACTACCAAAGTACCATCCCATACATTATTCCTGTGAGGAGTCTTGATAAAAAGAAATTGAAAGAAGAGGCTGCGTCAAATGCCAAAGCACGTGATCTTCACTTCACGAGTGAGCGAAAACAAGATCTTGGGTTGTGAAAATGGTACTTGTATTGGAAAAAGGTCAAAAGCCAAAATGTTCCCAGCTCCCTCTTCCTTGTTCAAAAAGTGTCTTCATGAATTTTACTTATTAAACAAATTCTATTTATATCCCCTTTGATCACATCAGCACCAGTGGTCTAGTGGTAGAATAGTACCCTGCCACGGTACAGACCCGGGTTCGATTCCCGGCTGGTGCATCCTACTTTTTCCCTCCTCTTTTTGTACGTATATTTATTTATTTTTATATTTTAGCCTAAAGTACAAAATACCAAAATACAATATTTTCTTGAAGTTCACCCTGGCTTGCTTGCTTTACATGCTCGTTTCCTAATGATTTTTCTTTTCTTTTCTTTTCTTGGAGCAAATGTGAACATGTATTTTTACTTTTTGCAATTTCAAATGAATGTCACGATAATCGATTAAGACAAATTCGGGCCATTTTCTCATCATCGTTCCTTAATTTTCCCTCCATGGACGGGACCGGAAGCTCTTAATGACTCGTTGACTCTTTACTAAGCCAATTTTTTCAACGTTCGAGAATTCTTTTTGAAAGCGTCGGCCGATCGATTAAGACAAATTCAGGCCATTTTCTCATCATCATTCCTTAATTTTCCCTCCATGGACGGGACCGGAAGCTCTTAATGACTCGTTGACTCTTGACCAATCCAATTTTTACAACGTTCGAGAATTCTTTTGGTAGAATCCGAAAAAGACAACATAACGAACGAAGCATTCCTCGAATTAAAAAAAAAGAGAGAAGGTTCTAGAAAGACCGTCAGTGGCCTCCAATCACGGCGTGACACGGGGCAGGCGGCTCGTGGGGCGGCTGATGTGATGTTGACTTTCCAAGAGCTGGCGCTTTGATTCGTCCGTTTTCAAAAGCCGTCACCTATGAGAATCCCTAAGGAATTTGAAATATATGGACGATCCTATAAAACCATTTTTACACCAATAAAAAAAACAATGACGCCATGCCAAAAAAAAAACGCTTAAAAGGGTTGTATATTATAATACATATATTGCTCGAAATGCACAGCACCGGTAAGCAATCATACTTTCATTTCGATTTATCCTGGTGCATTCTATCGTAGAAATTAGAATTTGTTAAGATACGCGTAGGAGAAAAGGTGTAGTTTTTTGTGGCTAAGTCGCTTATTAACAACCTATTATCCTTCGATCGAGTTTCTTCTTCTTTGTTTGGACATCACACCTCAAGAGTATAAAGGCTTCCAATTTTTTCTTGGCAAAAGAACTGTTCGGGAATTTCTTGACGCGCGCACAAGCGGTTTATCCCGGATTAAATTGGGCAGGCAAAATTGACGCGATAAACGAAACCCGATTTGGGTACCATCAGATCGCGAAGCTCAGAAAAAGGGAACAAATAGGGCATGCTAATATGGCTTAGATACGGGGCTGCTAATCGCGACATCCCCGCTACCAAACATCGGACTTCCATTTATCTAACCATGCGAGCATATATAGTTCAAGAACGTTTTTTTGTCTCACTCATGTCTTCTATGTACATGTGTGTGCAATGCTCACGGGAATCGAACCCTGGACCCGGTACTCTCTGACCCGCCTCTCTAATCCCTTCACCAGTAGGGCCACATGCCTCTTGGTGCATACAATTCAAGATCGCGCAGACAACTATTATATCCATAAAACAGGTTGCAATTGCGTGTGGAACTCTGAACACCAAGTTAAACCAGATATTAAAACTCGTGAGCATCTCTCATCAGCGACGGACACACAGCAGGAGGACATTATTCTCTTCTTGTCGCGCATGCACAAGGCAATAACGCACGAATCGGGCGAGTAAAACTTAGAATAGGTTCGGGCATCTTAGCTAATCGAGCTATCGTAAACTCGAATGATGCCTGTTCTTCTTGGTGGAGGGAGAGAGAAAGAGAGAGAGAGAGGGACGAGCGAATCATTGGAGTGGGGACATTCGGCGACAGAAAAGCTGGCCTTTTTAACCTCGGCCTGCATTGCATTGCCTTTGCCTTTTCACTGCCTCTCTGCTTTCGAAAGGATGCGGGCATGCCCCTTATTATTGCCATGCTGCCTTGCCTTTGATGAGCGGCCTGCGGAAGTTTGGAGCGTGGAAAATGTCGGAAGGGGAGAGGGAGTGTTTGATTGGGGCAAATTCTTAAAATTTTGTTGAACATGTTTTGGAAATTTAATTTGCTATTTTGAGCGGACGGCTTTGTTAGGACACGGAGTTCTTCGATTTTCGAGATGTCTTGATGCGTGATATTTCCGCTTGTGGATAACTCGATTAGTGTCTTGGGGGCACTTGTCGACGGGACCTTTTTAGCGACGCTATTTTGGAGCAAATGCTCCTATTCTTTTTGGGACTTCTCCGACGGTAAAAAAATAGGGAAAAATATTTAAAAAGTTCTAAACCTGTTCCATCTGTAACAATCCAGTTCTAAAACCTTTCTATTGGGCTAATTTAATTTTAAGTATTTTACATTTTTTTCAATTGAGTTCATCTAATCAATTTAGGCTGAAATTGCTAACATGGACAGTGGTTGTCCCACATGGCATGGCTAGCGCTAATATAGATATTTTTTTCAAATATTTTTAATACTTTTTTGAATTTTTTTTCTTTATTTTTTTTCCATGGCCTGTGTCGGGGGTCGACACATGCCATGGCCGATGAGGACTGGCCTCGCCTAAGAGAGGGTTTGCCTTTGGTTGGGCGAGGGCAAGTGCTAACGAGTCTACCCTTGCTAGATCAAGCTAGGCCAACCCTTGCCCAGGCAATGCCTGGCGAGGCCGCCGTGGCTTTGGCAATTAGGAGTGTAAATGGTTCGGTTTGATTTGATTTTTCGAGAAAACCGAACCGAACCGAACCATTAAGGGTGCCCCCTTGAACCGAACCGAATTTTAACCTAACTGAATTCGAACCGAACCGAAAACTCAATTTGGTTCGGTTTGGTTCGGTTTGGTTTGGATCGGTTTTTGATTTCAAGTTCATTAAGCAAAGAGAGAGAGGAGAGAGGAGAGAGAAGGAGAGAGAGAGAGAGAGGGAAAAATAGCCTTAAACCAAAGTGTTTATTTTAGTTCGGTTCGATCCGAACCGAACCGAATCGAAATAAACCGAACAGAAAAGAAAAATTGATTTATTTTGATGATCCGAACCGAAACTGAAACCGAACCGAAACGCACGAAATTTTCGGTTCGATTCGTATCTCAATTTGGTTTTTCGGTTCGGTTCTGACATCCCTATTGGCAATGCCGACCCTTGCCGACATAGGCCATGGAAGAAAAAAAAGAAAAAAATTATTAAAAAAAATTTCACGTTAATGTTAGTTGTGCCACGCAAAATGATTAACTTCCACGTCAGTAATTTCCGACCTAAATTGATAGAATAGATTTAATTGGCAAAATGTGAAAATGTTTATGATCAAATTGGTCTAATTGAAAGATTTAAGATCGAATTAGTATCAAAGCAATAAATTTATTATTTTTTATGCACTTTTCCCTAAAAAAAAAGTGCTTGATGAGTGTTTTTGAGCCCTCGTTAATTACACTTAACGAGGAAATATTTTCCTTTTCAAATGCGCACCGGTTGCACTTAACACTAGAAAAAAAGTGCATTCGAAATGTTTTTTTTTAAGGTGCTAGGACTTCCGACCAAAAAGTAAAGGTGCTTAGGAACCTGTTAACAAAAAATTAATAAAAATCCTTTGGAGGTTTTCTATTTTCGTTTGCACAAGCGGCTTTTGATGTCGAAATAGACATCAATTGTCATCCTTAGTAACTAAATAACGTGTAAAAATAGTCCGGTGTGAGGTAAAAATTCACCAAGCCGGCCGGCTTTGTCTACGGTGGTTGGATTTTTTCTTTTTGTCTTGTCTTGTTATGATTAAGTCAAATAATTCAGCTCGACCAACAAAAAAAAGTCAAATAATTCAGTAAAGGGAATTTATTGCTATTGACATTTTTTGACCAAGAAAAAACACTATGGACATTTATTTTGCCAGCAGGCCAGCACAAGCTCAGAATTAAATATATAAAAATTGCAACTAATGTAAGAGTTTTCAAAGATGGAAGAATAGGTGCCATATATTAAAAGCATGAACTAGGGCGGTCTTCCCACTAGTTGGGGCCCCAAACAAAATTAATATGAGCCGATTTTTAGAGTAGTAGTAATTAAATTAAGAAGGAAAAGAAAAGTTTAAATGGTATGTTGCGAGCAAATATACGAGCATCCAATTATATTCGGCTTTAGCCCTTTTTCATATCAAAAAAGTAATAGCATCCGAAAGAGAAAATCATTTAATGAATTGGTGCTCCATTGATTATATACTTAGGCTCCATTTGTTTCGTAAATTTTTTTTCCTGAAAAAAAATTGTCTCATTTTCTGTTGTTTGGACCGCTGAGGACAATAAGTCAATGGAAAACCGATACTTAAATTTGAGATAATGATTCCACTTAACAAATCATAATCATTTTACAAATATAGGACTATATATCGACAATTAGATCAGAGAGCTTGGGCATTGAAACTCCAACACCTACTCCCGAGTCCTTGGCAACGAGCCCAAAACGCTGATGTCCATGCCCGAGTCCTTGGTACTTGAGCCCAAGCGTGGAACACTCTTAGGGTTCTAGGCTCAACTTGGATGGACTCGAGCCTTTGATTCATTCCCGAGCACCAGGGATCCAGGTATAGGCACCAAGGATCCCAGCTTGGGCTTTGTAAACACGAGCTTGGCCTCTATATACAATATCATTGTTGTATAGCCTTTTGCACCAAAAGCCAACTCTTCCGCATGAAAAATAGAAGATAGGAACATGGCTATATCGCGCAAGCAACGGGAGAAACGAGTAATCAATAGGTAAGGATAACAAGAATAATGATGGACAATAGGAGATAGTGTTAGGATTTATTTATTTGGGAGAGCTATCATTCATTTCTTATGGTCCCCATCACCGTTTGAGCATAACTTAGGAACCAAGAAAAGGAAAAAATGAAACCGATTGATAAACGTTCATCACGAACTATAACCGAAATGATTTTTCAAAAAAATTAAGGAATTTTATTAAGGGGTTAATCAGGGGCTTTCAAAAACCGACTAGATTTAGCGGGAAAGGTACGTAATTAAACTTTTAGCAAATCAGCGGCGAAGAATGCGGTATTTAAGTGGGGAAAATTTACTTAAAAGGAGTCAAAAGCGATGGCCCAAAAAAATTTTCCGAAAGAAGAAAAGTAAAAGAGAGAAAAAAACCGATAAAGGGGTGGCTGCTCCCTTGGGATGTTCAGCACATGATTTTGTCGTCGTGAAATGCGATTCCTTGCCCAACTTTTAAATCAGAAAACTTTGAGAAGTACCCACTTCGTTTACTTTGCAAAATAAAAAATAATTATTTATATCGTTTAAAATAATTAATCGATAAAGAATATTTCTATCATCGATAATATTTAATATCGAAATATTTTCATGAATGACGAGAGTATTTTTCGTTCATTCGTATTCGTAAACGGCACAAACAATCATCTTTTTAAACAATATTTTTTAAATTATTTATTTTTCGAAAAAAACAAACAGAAAAGAGAGTGGAATAATTATAAAGACAAGGTCATAGACTAGTGGCTTCATAAAGACATGGCCTTTTTCTTTTCATATTTATCATGCATGCAAATGGTTGAGTTCAAATTTATGGGAAAATCAATAGACGACATAAGAAGGCATCACACGTTTTCCATTCACGAGGCGTATTTTGGTCGACTTTTCTTTTTAATTTTTATTTAATACGGAACACCCGAGAACCTTTCAAATAAGTAGTATAAAATATTTCAAGGCTCGAAAACTATTTTATTGAATTTGTAAATTTTCGAGAGAGACAAATGCGAATAGACGTAAAAATCTGCCCAAAAAGTATTTATTCATTAAAGTTCGCAATTTGCCCAAATGTAGGAATTCAATAATTTGTCATGAAACAAAGGGCGAATCCAATCGAACCCATTGGTATAAAATCTAAAGACACGTAAAAAAAAAGAAGAAAGAGCATCTAAACCCCTTTCTGCATAGAATGTAAATATACGATTGCAAGTTAGGCAAGTTAAGATTTTCGGAACAATTGTGTTTTCGCGGCACATAGAAAATGACCCAAAATTTATCTTTCTTTCTGCAGAAGCAGAGTCATTCCCAAGAATCTCTACGCAACGAATTTCCGATTTGAAAGCAGCCCCAACCCAACCCCTGCTTTCAAATATTCAAATCCATTCAAATTCAAAAAAGAAAGAAGAAGGAAAAGGGACAGTAAAAAACAGGAAAGAAAAGAAAGGAAGGAAGGAAGGAGTAAAAAAGAGAGGCAAGAAGGGCAAGCCTCGTGATTTCCGAAGGAGAAGAAGATCCATCCGCAAAGAGTGTTTAAGGGGAAGGCCCGTTATCCACGCGATCCCAACGTGCGAACGCACGAAAATACGACCGCGATACGAAGTCCAAAACAGCAGAGAGAGAGAGAGAGAGGTTGGAAAAAAGTGAAAATTGCGAAAGAAATTATGTGAGCCTGCACGGACCCTCTTTTCACCCCCCCCCCCTTCCAATCAATGCTTCACCCAACCCACCACCCATCATCTCTCTCTCTCTCTCTCTCTCTCTCTTATCTTCGTCTCCTTCCTCTTCTTCGCCGTTCGAGGTAGCCCGGAGGGAGGGGGAAAAGAAACGATTTTGGCTATCCCCTGTTTCGTAATCTATCGGTTTGCATGCGAGTGTGCGCGTTTGCGGGCGGGGAAACCGGAGGAAAGTTCCGTGTTTTTGGCCGGTTTCGAATCGTGGGTGGTTCTTGGGTTTCCGCGTGCGCGTGTCCCAGGTCGGAACGGAAATGGAGTGCGTGGAGGCCGCTCTGAAGACGAGCTTCAGGAGGGAAATGGCCGCGAGGCCGCTCGTCTCGGAGGAGTTTGTCTGGCCCGCGGCCAGTAATTCGCAGAACGCCTCGTCGGCCGACGACTTCCTCGTGGACTACCTCCTCGACTTCTCGAACGACGAAGGCTTAGTCCAGGCACAAGAACCAGAAGGAGAAGAGCGAACCCCAAAACCAGAAGAGGAAGGAGAAGGAGAAGGAGAAGGAGAAGGAGAGGCAGCGAAATTGGTTTCCTCTGTTTCTTGCTCAGCTGAAGAGAGGCTTTCGGCCAAAAAGGAGGATTTTGGGCCTTTGCCCGCCAGTGAACTCAGCGTTCCGGTAACGATCGCAATCCTCTGTCATTGTCCAAAGCTGGGGTTTTTCAATGTTTTCCTTTTTTTTTTCTTTTGCTTGGATTCTTGTTCGTTTTCCTCTGAAGTGATCAATGGTTAATGAGCCAAAGTCGTGATTTTCGTTGCAGGATGATGATTTGGCATACCTCGAATGGTTGTCCCATTTCGTGGACGATTCCTTCTCCGAATTCTCCTCTCCGTTCACCGCCGTGTTCCCGCCGGAGAAGCCTCGGAATCCGCAGAATCACCAGAACCGGTCCGGACCGGAAGCTCCGGCGGCGGGGAAGCCTCATTTCGCGACTCCCGCTCAGGCCAAGTCCAGGAGGAGCAAGCGCGCCAGGACCGGCGGCCGGGTCTGGTCCCTCAGCTCGCCGTCCCTGACCGACGCTTCCTCGAGCAGCTGCTGCTCGTCGTCGAGCTCCAATTCGCCGGCGAGTAACTGGCACGCTTGCACGACCCCCCGCCCGGTCCGGAGCCTGGAACCGCTCGAGAATGTAACCTACTCTGAGACGAAACCGCCGCCGGCGAAGAAGCAGAAGATGCCGGCCCAGCAGGCGTTGGGCCCCCCCGCCCCCCAGCCGCCGACGCGGCGGTGCAGCCACTGCGGCGTGCAGAGGACCCCGCAGTGGAGGGCCGGCCCGCACGGTGCGAAGACCCTCTGCAACGCCTGCGGGGTCCGGTTCAAGTCGGGCCGGCTGTTCCCCGAGTACCGGCCCGCGTGTAGCCCGACCTTCTCGAGCGAGATGCACTCGAACCACCACCGGAAAGTGCTGGAGATGCGGCGGAAGAAGGAGGTGCCGGGTCAAACCGGGTCAGCTCAGGCTGTCCCCAGCTTTTGAAATTTCCCCCTTGCTACCGCTCGAGTCAACAATGGCTGAGAAGAATGGACCGGTCCGGTCCGGTCCGGTCCGCTAGGTCCCCCGCCGGGAGAGAGTTAGGTCCCTTAGAATTTACTAGATTACATTAATTTCCGTGGACGAATGCGTTAGATTAGGTCTTAGGCCATGAAGGGAGAGCGACTCATTAGTGTACCTTTTTTCTTTCACAAAATTTCAGATCAACAAGTTTTTAATTCGATTTGCCCCTTTTTCCGCCCAACATTATTGGACTTCTTGTTCCCAACAATAGCATCGAATACTAACTCCGGTAACGTTAATGGGCCGATAGATCAACGAATTGTCGATGCATTGATTGCGAATAAACAACATGCCCGCTTCATCGTGCTTATAAAAGGAGTACCGGTGTAGATCGGATCGGACGGGATCGGGGCGCGTTAGGCTATGTATGTCTCTTCGCTCATATTAGAGAGAGCTTGGAGGAGCAGCCAAAATTGCAAGGATTGGTAGTGGAAGTGATGTTGGCTGTGCGTGGAGATGAATCAAATTCGATGATTGGAACGAAATGAGGGGGTTGGGTGTTGGAGGTGGAATGCGTTGAGGCAAAGGAATGGTGATGGAGGCGGGGGAGGGGGAGACTATCTTGGTGGTTTGTGAAATATCTCGATGGGGACAATGCAGTGATCTTGGCTGCTCGTGGGAAGGAAAGGTGGACCACCCCCTTTCTCTCTTGTCCTAATATGGGCGTTGGGTTGTCAAATTTTTGAATTAAATCACCCTTGTTGGGAATTGCTAGTATGGTGGGGGGGAATCATGGTACTTGCCAATGAAGATAGCGGGAAATTAGTCGTATTCGATTGAGGTGTAGTCAAAAGATTATTATTATTATTCTGTCAAAGTAACAATTCATTCGTATCCATGGAAATATAAGATCAAGACAATGCAGCACAACTGGAAACCAAGACAGATCCAAAATAACTTCAAAACAAAACAACCTCCAAATAACAAGGTGAATCATCAAAAACAAGGATCAAACATGTGACTTTTTCAAATCAAAAATGGCGGCTGATCACCGAATCCGCCTTTAATAGTGAGCACGTACCGAGATCTCCTTCTGCTGCTGCGACTTTACCTTTCGGGGGTGCACGCCTAGGTTCGGCGTACCCAAATCTTTTAATTATCCAAAATGTTGCTTCTTTTCTCTTTCATTATAGAGAGAAGACGCGTGTATTTCGATTTTTATAGAGAGAGATCATTACATGTATCTTCGACGGAAATTGTGTTGTGCACTGAGATGAGACAATTTTTTATAATCAAGATGCATTGTTTTGGATTCAGCGTGATTCGAAATTTGTTGGCAATGTTTGATAATCAAGATGCGTGAATGCATTTTTGGATGCATTACTCCTCATTCAAATAAATTGAACGAGTGTTGAACATTGTCGAAATATCTTGGAAGAAAATACTAAATTTGTACACTTTCTAAATCTGAAAATGTTATGTCATGCTTCGAGAAGATCAAAAAATGTGCTTTTACCGTAAGTATGATGACATGAAAGTTGTATAGACAGCTTTAAACTTTTAGCCCAATGTATAACAAAGTCATAAACATTTGAAGTTGTGCAACCAGATCCTAAACATGATTTATCGAGTGCCACTTTAATTCTTCCGACAAACTCAAGTCCCATATTACTAACGTGGCAAGTCGGAATCCTACGTTGATTTCTATGATCGCCAACCCTTGTGGGCAGCGCAGGGGCTATGCAAGCCCCAAAATAGCGAGTACGACCTTAACCTGCCAATGCTCTCTCTCGAACTTTGATTACTTTTTAGGGAAAATTACCAAAAAAGTCTTAAATCTATTGCACTTATATAATTTAATCATAAACCTTTTAATTTGACCAATTTAGTCCGAAACCTTTTAACGATTTGCCTATTTAGTCATAGCGGCCAATTTTGACCGAAAAATCGCTAATATGGCAGTCTAATCAACGCCGGCTGTCCTACGTGGCACAACCAGTAGTGATGTAGGCAATTTTTAAATTTTTTTGAATCTTTTTATGGCTTTTTTTTCTTTTTTCCCAATCCGGATCTAGGTGAAGGCCACTTTGCCTGCAATCTGGGCGAGGGCCTTGACCCTCGCTAGCGGTCGGCAAGGGCTGTAACGCCATTCGCCAAACTAGGCGAGGGTTGCCGACGCAGGGTTGGAAAAAAAGAGAGAAAAGACTAAAAAAGAAAAAGGACAATGAAAATAATAAAACAATAAAGCATTCAGAAAAATTAAAAAAATTGCAAAGATTGTTGATGTCAGTGTCGATCGTGTCACGTAGGACGATTAGCACTAACTAAATCGCTGCGTTAGTGATTTCCGGTTAAAATTGACTGGAATGATTAAATTGGTATAATTGAAAGGTTTAAGACTAAATTGATCAAACTAAAGGTTTAAGATTGAATTGGCATAAATACAATTTGTTTCGAGCTTTTTTGGTAATTTTTTTTCTTGGCTTTATTGTTCTTCTCCAATTTCGTGGTCTTATTCTTTTTTATTTTTCTTTAACATTTTTATTTTTTAACTTTTGACTTTTTTTTGACGTGCTGCCATTTCTGCACAATATCAATGCAAAGAATGCTATAAGAAATTTTTTTTAAAAAAAAGCGTCGTCCGATTTCGGGTGTCACGTGAGCAAATTTGTCTAGGAGCTTACCGGGAGGGCTATATTGCACCCGATAAAAAAACGTTTAAGATTTGATTATATAAATTAGAAATTATGAAATTTGATTGCACGTTGAGCCAAACATTTAGGACAGTTGATCCGATTTTTCCTTTTTTATTAATTAACAACATTTATTAGAAAGGTTGCTTAAAGCCTTTCAAGTTTAATGGGAGAGGTTTGAACATCGCATCTCGAGATGGGTGGATGAGATTTTTCTTCACGAAAAATTGGTGGACAGTCCATAATTCTCAAAAGTTCATAGAAGTCCTTTAGGATGTTTACAATATGTATGTACACTCATTCTCCAAATAGGGTGCTTTTCAGAATTCAGAAGAAAAAAGAATGGAATGTCGATTATGTAAATAAAAGTTTGAAGACTTTTTACATACAATAAACTACGTAATTTACACATTAAACACACCCTAATCATCGTCCATACACTCATGTACCAGAAAGAGCACCAACAGGACAACTTTGATCATAGAATAGCATATCGTGTGGTGAGAAAATGACGAGATACCCCGAGATCCTAGGTGACATAATTAAAAAATCGACAGTCGATATAAACAGATGGAAATCACAAGAGATATCAATGATGAGATGAGACTAGCGGTCGCATTTCGAAGTTGAAATCTAGATATTGTAGAATGGCACGGTCTCTTCGATGAAATCTAAGAGACATTGCGATGAATGTCCTTGCTCACTTCATCCATGCAAAGGCCACCACTAATGTCAGCTATCAGTTCACTGCTCATTTCCCGTCTCGGCACATGTACATTGAATCACTATGCTACAATCAAATTGCCTGAGCCACTCGAGTTTGTGGCATTACTTTATGTCGGCCTCGTGTGTTGCTCAAATCTCCACGTCAAGTAATTGTCTGTCCCGAATTTCAGGACGAAAAGGGGTTTGAACCGTTTTAACCCTCGATGCTAAAAGACGTGCTGTAATTAGAGGAAAGCGGTCCCAAAATCGATCCGGGTTCCACTTGGAATTATCTGCCGGAACCGGTTCCTAAACTTTTGAAACCTAAAGCCTATCATGCGTACTCTAGAATCTAGAATCTATCCCGTTACAGGTTTCAGAATCTATCCAAGCTCTATCTGTATTTTTAATTGAATAATTGTAATAAATAATCACCTCTAATTGTCACAATTTACTACTATAATTTACTGATCATAATTTATATTTAGACACACGAAAAATATGAAATATTAATAATAAAAAGTCTCAATTATGGATTTACCTGAAATGGATGCTTATACTAGTGGTTCCAAATTACACACTCATAATCGGGACGCTACACAAAACCGCATGAATGTGCGAAGATATAAAACGAGAAAAAGAAAAAGACAAAGACTTGTTGTAGGTTCCAGGTTCTACTCGTCAGAATCGATTTCCTAATTGTTGGAACCTAGAACCAATCTTGTATACTCTGGACTCGGTTTTACCCTGGCACCATCCTTAGCCCTAGTCATGATCATGTCTCAAGTTTGAACTCATTAGATAAAACCCAATTCGACTCAAATTGTATGGAAGCCCAACAATGAAAATAGAATATTACATTTACGGATTTGGTTTCTCAAATGCACATTGAGCAAGTTCGAACTACGATTTTGGTGACTTGGAAAGATTTGATCAGCTACAATTGTTTGTTTCGTGTTGTTGAAATATCCAACATTGCCCGATAACGGGATATTATATGTTCTTTATGTACATGTGTTCTCCTTCCACCTATCAGTTTAAGATTTTTTCTTGAACTTTTTAACACAATATCAAAGTCAGGTTCTTCCCCTGGTGCCACTCCTAATTCGGCTCAATTTATACGTGATCTCTTTTCACCTATTAGTTCCAATTTAGGATACCAGCATTTATTGTCGAAATCGAGGGATGACGTGGGAAAATGGCCGGGCGGTTGTTCACAAGATATGCTTTCGCATGGCTTTGTTGGATATACATCATGTCCCAACCAACTTCGAGCTACCCAAAAAATTTACAAAAATAAAAATAAAAAAACACGCGTAAGGAATTCGCGTTGGTACGTAAAATTCCAATACGAAAATCCGTCCAAAAAAAAAACAAAAGAAGCTCGTTTCGTGGCAATCAAGTGACGGCAAAATCTCACCCGTCCCAACTACTCGCCATCCTTTGCGGCTCCTTCGAGAAATATTGCATGTCGTGAAACGAATTTGGTCAGAAGCTTAGGTTGTCATGAAGCTAATTAAATCCACTATAGATATGTATCGTGATGTAGATGCTCTATCATCAAATGAATAACTTGGGGTTGCCACGCGATAAATTAAATATCACGTAGCATAGCAATTTGGAGGATGTTAAATGAGTCGAACTTGTAATCTGGACTTTGATATCATGTAAGGAAACAGCATAATTGCAACAAATGTCGGTCTCATTACAATTCGTTCTCTCGGGTAAAATATAATGGGCGCTTCGTTGTAGGAGAAGAAGAGCTCGAACCTAATTCAAAAAGAAGGGACAAAAAAGAGACGGCGCGACGTAGGATTAGACTTCCGATGTTGTTTTCTTAAGGCCCTTGTTGGGGGAGTCTAGAATATAATTCAATGTTGGGGGAGTCCAGAATATAATGCAAACATTGATAAATCGGTGTTGAAAAACTACAATGGGAGAGAGAAACATAGGTAAATCAGTGTTGAAAAACTTAACCAAATGTCAATCTAATTGAACTTAGATGGACTAATCTGCATCCAAAGCTTCAGATATAGGAACAAAAGCAAAACAAAAGATAAATCGGCTCATGATCATGCGATTCGCCGTGCTGCTCTTGCCAGGTTGTTTGAGGATTTCACTAAGGAAAGTTTTATGTCTAGAAGTGAGTTTGAAGTAATTTTTTTCCTCGATTAGAAATTTGACTTAACATAAATGCTAAAATCTACAAAAAAAATCTTTCGAGGCATATAAACAATGCAATATCCAAAAATCTAATTTCCATAATTCTGGAGGACTCGAAATGTTATTTCTTTTGTTTCAATATCTCAAAGAGAAAACCAAAAAAAAAAAAGTGCTACTTTTAAGACTGGGATAAATAGATCCTCCTTCCTTTTTGACCTTTACCAAATGGGACAACTCCTTTTATCTCATATTAGCGTTTTGACCCCCGCAATTCCTTTAAATTGCTAAAGCCTTCCCAAATCGATGATGCAGTGCTATGGCCCCGTTTGATTCAGCTTTGGAAAGGGGCTTTCGACCCCTTCCCAAAATGCTCAACAATTTGGTTCGACATGTGGGGGACGAAAAGTCGAAAGCTAGCATTTGGAATGCTGAAGCCTATTTTTCCTTTCCAAATTACCGTCACTCAAATTTCTTTATTCCGGTTTTGCCCCTGTTACTGTTCATCTTCTTCACCGTGAGGGTGGCCGGCGAAGGGCCGGCTGTCGGCTAGGTCGGGCAACCTCGCCGGCCCTTCGTCGGCCAGATCTGCCCTCGTCGGCCACCCTCGCCGGCCAAGAAGATGAACAATATTAAGGGCAAAATCAGAATATTAAAAATAAAAATTGCCAAACCCTTTGCAAAAAAAAATTTACCAAACACTACTAGGTCAAAGTAGCTTTATAAATTTTTTTTTACCAAACACCGCTTGTATTTTTCCAAGTGACTTTCACCTAAAGATATTTACATTTCCCCAAGTAGCATTTGAAAAATCAAATCAACCGGGCCCTATGTCTAGAGTAAAACCAGCAATAATAGTTCCACCAAGTGGCCCAAAGAAAGAAAAAGCATAATAATTCTACAACGAAGGTCAAAGTACAATGCAACGCATGGGCCGGCTCTCTTTCTCATTCCTTCTAATTTTCTTTTATTTATTTATTTATTTTTGGTTTGCCTTTTAATTGAGCTTTCGGGACATTTTGAGAGTTGGAAACTAGCGGATTGAGATAGGAAAAAACAAAAAAAAAAAGAAAGGAAAAATGAAAGAAAGAAAAGGGAAATTTTTTTTTGAAAAATTGCGAAACTTGCCAACGTAAGCTATTTCTGATCAATTTGGAAAATCATCAAAACGTTTAGGGCAAAATTTATTAAATTAAAAAAATTTAGAACTAAATCTATAGCTGTTCAATAAATTTAAGATTTTTTAGATAATTTTTTTTCGGATGGAGCGGCATCGAGTGGTGGTGATTGTACCAAACTCCACCTAAATTAACTCTTTTTTTTTTCGTCATTGGTCACTGCTTACATTAATTTTTTGTTTTTGGCCAATCATGAAAATAACCTTTTTGACTCGGGATGATGATTCATAATGTGCCGTCCCCTTTACGTTTCTTTTTCGGCATGCCACCGATTTTGTGGGCCACGTTTGTGCTTTGGTTTGGGGCTCGAACATTGATGTTGGATAAGATAAGAGCATTGCTTTTTGGGTTTGATTTTTTTTCTTCATGGGACGACATTGCTTTGACAAATTCATTCCACTTTATCTTAATTCACATGGATCATCATGTGTATTTTCAAAATGTTCTAATTGTTATGCAAATCATGTTAGGTTATCTTACGTGGCACGGCTGATATTGAATTTGAGCTTTTTATTTTTATAATTTTTTTTTTCTTGGCCTATGCTGGTGGCTGGTGAGGGTCACCCTCGCCCAGGCGGGGCCCAGCAAGGCAGCGAGGCTGACCCTCGCTTGGGCGAGGCCAGCGCTCACCGGCCATGGGAAATTATTTAGAAGTGACATAATCTTCACTATTCTTGAAATTGTCAAATCTCATAATCTCTCTTTACCTAATGATACTTCAAAAGAGAGCCCCAAGATGGATGGCAAGCTTGGTCGTAAAATTAACTGATAAATGCATCATAAGTGCAGGAACTTCTTGTAAAAGTATAACAGAATCTTAAAGTTTTCAAATGGTACAATCAAGTCCCAAAATTGATTCAATTAGTATCGTCAGTGAAATTTATTAGTTCCGTCCACCTTACATAATGGAAAATGCTGATGTGCACTTGTTAATGCCATCGATGATAAGTGATACTGATACGACACTCGATAGAAGCTACATAAAAAATGCCAACAAAATGTCAAAAAAGACAAATTAAATTCTTGTTCTCGGTGAGAGTGTTGAGGATTTTCTTACCATGTCATATTCTTGAGAAACACCTCAATCTCTTCTCGCGCCTTCTTGAATGATTGCTGTTGGCTTTTGATGAGGCTGTTTGGGTAGAGCCTGTTTTCAATTAGAACTTGTAATTCCTTTGGTTGTATCGTGCAGCAACTCCTCCTCCGCTCGTGTATGTGAACATACCACAAAGAGAAATGATTAAGTGACGGTCTTTAATCTACTACGAGATTAACAGTGTGTTCTGAATCACAAAAAATAAATTACAAATAATTATAAATTGTTATGGGGTTTACTCATTAAAAAATTTGTGGCTCACAATATGCATTATTCTTAAAGTCATCCAAAACCTATTATGCTAGCAGAGCCTTATTGCGAAATCTTGTAAATCGATATGTCGCCCTTTTTTGCACTCCGTGTCCAATTTCTCCCAACACATGACCTAACCCCTGGCCTAGCTTAATGTTTATTAGTTACAAAATGTTATATTTTTTTTTTCATAGTTTATGCATGCATAGGGAAAGAACACAACATAGTTAATGGAAACTAGAAAATTGTTCAAAAAGTCCTAAACTTATTGTATAATGTCCAATTCAATCCCAAACCTTTTAGTTGTACCAATTTAGTCCTTAACTGTTTAATGATTTGCCAATTTAATCTTTCCCGTCAATTTTTTATGGGAAAACATAGACATGGATGCCAGCATTTCTATGCGGCATAATTGACGCTAATGTGCACAATTGACGCTAACGTGAGAAGAGACGAGCACTCAATTGATTAGGGATTTTAAAGATTTAATTTTTCTTAAAAAAATTTCTTTTTTTTTGGTTGGAAATTTTTCTTGAAAATTATATATATTACCAGTTTGGTCCAAGTGGCGGGTGGGCATTTCCACATCTAGAATCGAGAACCGAACCGATACTCATCGGTTCTAGTAAATTGAAACTGGGAATCGGATCGGTTCCCACGGGATTCGCCCGTTCCAGGCCAGTCAGGTCCAGTTTCGGGTAGTTCTCGATTCCTTTGCACACCCTTAGCCGGTGCCACAGGCAAAAAGGAAAAATTAGGTACAATAAATGAAAAGAAGGATTAGAAAAAAAAAAGAAAAGAAAAGAAATTTTTTTATAAAAATCGGAAAAAATTAAATGTAAAAATTGTTCACCAGTGATTTCCAGCCAGTTTGCCCAGAAGGACTAAATTGGTAGATCGACAAAAGATTTAACACTAAATTGATACAATTAAAAAGTTAAGACTAAATTGACTATACTATAATAGGTTTAAGGCTTTTTGAATAATTATTCCTAATGGAAACATATTATTTTGGAGAGATGTAATGTCGTAGATATCATCTCAACGTAATTAGAAATCACGATTCACAAATGACAACTTGACCTGCCAAGTTATTTGGTCGATTAGGCATCATCCAATCAAGTACCAGCACGAGCTGTAAATCGAGATCGATGTGGCCTAAATGTTATTGCGATGCGAGCCATCTTCTAAAAAGTGATATCATTGGATTTTTCATCTAGTTAGCTACTGCGACCGACTGCAATTTCTCCGTTTGTCTTATAAGCAAAGAGATGTAAGACTTAACTATCCAAATATGAGCAAGTTTGACGCGAAATGAAGCTTCATAACCATGACTTTATTGATAGATGAGTAACAAATACGAGCAATTTAAAAAAAAAATCCATCACACCCGATTGATTTAACTTGGTACCGAAAAATGAAATGACTTACAACACTCTTTCATGTCGGTTTATTGTCCCTCAACAATAAGGAAAACCCCAACTTCACACTCTTTCAAGTCTGTTTATTGTCCCTCAACGATAAGGAAAACCCCAACTTCGTTCTAATAAGAAAGCTTTAAAATGCAATATGATTTGTGTATTAACCGTACGAAGCAAAACGAGATCAAATAGATCTCGAAGTTTATATCCATTTTGCCTTCTCTCAATGGCCATGGTCACTCATGGTTGTAGTTCTTGCTCTTCCTTCACCGGGTTATCCGTGTCCTCCACAGCCCGGCCACATCCAGCAGCCACCGCCCTTTCCTCTGCCTCCTCCTCCTTCCCCACCCCAACCCCATCCTCCTCCCTGTCCGCCTCCACCACTGCCCCCGCCACTACCTCCGCCGCCACCGCCACCGCCGCCTCCCCCTCCTCCACTCCCACCACCTCCCCCTCCTCCTCCTCCTCCTCCTCCCCCACCACTGCCTTTGCCCCATCCGGAGCCTTTACCACTTCCTCCTCCGCCTCCGCCACCTCCACCACCACCCGCGCCCGAACCACCTCCGGTTCCACCACTACCGCCTCTTCTCTTTTTCCTTTCGTGCATCTTACTTTCTTTCTTGGCACCTCCTGGACCACCCTGCCCACTGCCGCCGCCGCCACCTGAAGGAAACAAATTCCTAGAAATTGCGGAAAAATTGACGGAAACACATTCCTGATTCATAATACTAAAATGCGGAAAACGTGCCCATTCTAGAATTGAATCACTGATCGTTCGAAGCATATTACATAAAACGAACATACCTCTTTGCCACAGATTAAATGCCGCTATTGCAGACTTGAGAGAGAATCGATCGTAGAACAAATCCTCTTCTGCTTATTCTCTTTGCGTGAAGTGAGTTTCTGATAATGCTTATTCCTCTTTCACAACACACACTTCACGTATGTTTACCTTTCCCACAAAATAACTGCCATGTGCGGTTATTTCTTTCATGGGCTCATTTAAGGTTTATGGGCTGGGTTTAGTCCAACATGGGCGGCCCATTTATTTACTAAAACCCATCATCTCCCACTCGCACATGGTGGGCTAAACATAAACTCTCTCTTCTTTGCAATATCCATACTAGCAAATAATCCGTGCGACCAGCATACTGCGAGAGCTCGTTGCTATGCATCTGTTAGGAATACATAGCAGCTCAAATTGGGCATAACGTTTTCGAGTAGATTTAGTATGCAGTACCCTAGATCAATCAGTCACATTTATATCTCTTTCGATCTCTTTTAGAATCTCGTATATTGTATTCACAACTATGATTTACTCAAAATCATAATTGGTCGACCTATGAATACAAAAATAGAATGTGACATCATTAACAAATTGATCTTCCTCTTTTCTTAAACCTCTCTATTTCAGTCCAGCTCGCTTTTCTAGAAATGCTCCATTAGATCGAATCATTCATGACCATTGGCAACACTCTAAGATAGCGAACACTGAATAGAAACTTTGAGAATAAGTTAGAGTCGTGAGGGCACTAAATGAGGAACTCATATCCTCAAGAGTCTCACACGGCATAAAGTTGAGATCAAAAACTTTTGCCACTCTTATCGGTCGTCATATGCATACGTAGTATGAAATACGTATTACGGTATTAACTCTTTTCCCATGGAGTGTATGCCTTTTCATTCAATACCGTACAGATAATAATCAGACATACTCAATGTCTAAACTTTAGTTCACGTATCTACTCTTCTTAAGAATCTATTAGAACTCATATCTGGCATCAAAGACAGATAAAGTAAAATATGTGCACTATTTTACTTTTGGACATAATAAATATTATGTCCTCATCTTAGCACTTAGCTAAGGCGACATTTATATTTTAAGCTTGAGCTCTCGATTATCACCTAGATAATAAGCTTAAAAAAAATTGTCTCAGCTCTATTTATCACACAGTAAATAGAGGCGATTACCCGTGTGAGTGGGTTAATCTTATCCGTCTGACATACTTTCTTGACATAATACACTAAGTATTAAGATGCATAAATATAAAAAATTCATAGGCATTAACAATTTCATTTAAATGTGAACATTCAGGGAAATTACAATATTCAGTACATCATCATCTACGCAGTCCTAGAGATTTTACATGACCAATGAAAACATCTCTAGGAATAGGCTTCGTCATAGGATCTGCTATCATTCTATGCGTAGATATGTACTGTAAGTTCACATCTTTTCGTGCTACCATGTCTTTAACAAAATTATACTTGATATCTATATGTTTGGTCTTGCCATGATATTTCGGATCCTTCGTGTATGCTATTGCTGCTTGACTATCACAATTGACTAACAATGAGCTTGCAGCATGTTCAACAACACTTAAATGATCCAAAAATCTTTTAAGCCAAACTCCCTCTTGTACTGCTGCTGACAATGCCACGAACTCGGCTTCCATGGTGGATAATGCTATGCATGTTTGTTTCTTACTGCTCCAAGATATGGCGCCATTATTCAGTAAGAATGCAAATCCGGAGGTAGATTTCCTTTCGTCTAAATCTCCTCCCCAGTCAGCATCTGAGTAGCCTTCAAGTCGCAGATCCTTTCCTTGATAACTCAGAGAATAATCAGCAGTACCCTTTAGATACCTCGTGATTCTTTTAACGGCTTTCCAATGTGCCTGACCTGGATTGGATTGGTATCTACTTACCATTCCAACTGCAAAACATATGTCAGGTCTTGTACACATCATAGCGTACATTAAACTCCCAACAGCACTGGCATAAGGAACTCGTTTCATTTGTTCTTTCTCTTGTGGAGTCTTAGGACACAACCTACGGCTCAATCCTTCACCTTTTGCAATAGGAGTATCCATGGGTTTACAATCATGCATACAAAATCGTTCAAGAACTTTGTTGATATAAGTCTCTTGCGAAAGAGACAATAATCTCTTGGAACGATCTCTTGAAATCTTAACTCCAAGAATATATGCAGCTTCACCCATATCTTTCATCTCAAAATTGGACGATAACCAACTCTTAACAGTATTAACTAACTCCATATTGCTTCCGGCAATCAGTATATCATCAACATACAATGATAAGATTACAAATTGATCTTTGGATCCCTTGATATATACGCAATGATCTTCATCAATCATTGTAAAATCATAGGCCACTATGGCATTATGAAAACGTGTATACCATTGTCTTGAAGACTGCTTAAGGCCATATATTGATCTCAAAAGTCGACATACTTTTTGTTCTTGGTCTTTCATAATGAAGCTAACGGGTTGCTCCATGTAAATTTCTTCGTCTAGTTCTCCGTTTAGAAAAGCAGTCTTTACATCCATTTGATGTAATTCAAGATCCATACTTGCCACCATTGCCAGAATAAGGCGAATTGAGGTAAATCTTACAACAGGAGAAAAAGTTTCCTCATAATCAATTCCTTCCTGTTGATTATACCCTTTCGCCACAAGGCGAGCCTTATATCTTTCTATTGAGCCATCAGCTTTTCGCTTTATTTTGAGAACCCATTTGTTCCCAATAGCTTTGCGTCCTTTTGGAAGATCAACCAGTTCCCAAACATGGTTTGACTTCATTGACTCCATTTCTTCTTCCATTGCGTCTATCCATTTTTTCTTATTAGGGCAACTTAGAGCCTCATTTACATTCCTTGGCTCATCTTCATCTTGTGGAGCGACTATGAAAGTTTCCCCTTCAATGTCAAAACGTCGTCGGGGAACACTTTTGCGACTTGTTCGCCGTATGGGAGATTGTGCACGTGGCACATCATTCTCCATTACGCTCCCACTTGGATTAGATAATGACGGTATCGTCTCTCCAAACGGTTGCAATTGAGATTGAGTCGAATTTAATTCCTCATTTCTCACATTGCTCCCACTTGGACGATCTTCATCAATTTCATTATCATGATCCAAGGTTTCAAAAAGTGAGTAGTCCTCACCTATTTCGCCCTTCTTAGGAAACTCATTCTCTAAGAATGTGACATCTCGTGATTCAAATTCAGTAATACTCCCACTTTCTTGCTCACCTATAAACACATATCCTTTCGAGTGCTCTGAGTATCTAATAAAAATACTCTTTTTGCCTCTAGGACCCAACTTCCCATACTTATGAGAGGGCTCGTGAGTATAAGCAGCACAACCCCAAGGTTTAAGAAAACTTAACTCGGGTTTTCTACCTGTCCATAACTCATACGGAGTGGAAGTAACTGATTTAGAAGGCACACGGTTAAGTACATAGGCAGCAGTTAATAAAACATCACCCCAAAAGGTGATAGGTAAATTAGCTTGTGCCATCATAGACCTAACCATTTCCAATAGGGTTCTGTTTCTCCTCTCGGCAACACCATTTTGTTGAGGAGTATATGGAATAGACAACTGTCTTTCTATTCCTTTTTCATCACATAAATTTCTGAACTCATCAGATAAATATTCTCGACCTCGATCGGATCTAAACGTTTTTATTTTCTTATCTAATTGATTTTCCACTAAATTCATAAATTTCTTGAAGCAACTTAATGCCTCAGATTTATGAGAAATCAAATAGACATATCCAAATCGAGTACAATCATCTATGAATGTGATGAAATACACAGCCCCATGCCTTGTTCTTACATTCATTGGACCACAGATGTCAGAATGGATAAGTTGCAAAGGAAAATCAGCTCTTTTGCCTTTTCCAAATGGTTTCCTTGTTGTTTTTCCCGCCAGGCAATGCTCGCAAATAGGCAAATCAACTTTTTTAATATTGCCTAATAAGCCCTCTTTGGCTAATCTTTGCATTCGTTGTTGGCCAATATGACCAAGCCTAGCATGCCATACGTTCACATCATTATCACACGAAGTAGAAGACGTGAAGTGGGAATAACAAACATTGACATTTACAGAATCAACATCCAGTACAATAAAACCATCTAGAAAATAACCACAACCATAATAACTCGTACCTAAATACAAGTCTACACCATTGTTATGGAAGTTCAAATTAAAACCAAGTCGAATCAACACTAAAACAGACACTAAGTTCCGACGAATTTCCGGAGCATATAATACATCATGTAGGAACAAAGTGCGTCCACCACGCATAATTAACTGGCAGGTGCCAATTCCTTTAACCTCAGCTCTGGAGTTGTTCCCTACATAAATCCATTTAGTTCCCGTTGGAACTCGTCGGAACTCCACGAAGGCATCTCTGTCCTTCGCTACATGGTCTGTTGCTCCCGAATCTACAGTCCACAAAGGATTAGACTCAGTTAAAAATATAGAACTTGACACATAGGCAAAGTTCTAAAAAATGTAAGGGGAGTATACCTTTTTCGGCTCGCCGCAATCGCGAGCGAAATGGCCCTTCTTGCTACAGTTGTAGCATTTCACCCTCGACATCTTTTTCTCATGAGGACGCTTTCCTCTTTGGTGTTGTTCATCTCTTGGTCTCTTCCCTGAAGAACTCGCTCTCTTACCTCTCCACCTTCTGAACGAATCAGGACGCTTGCGCTTAGAGCTCGAAGGCCCTTGTGAGCTAGAACCAGCATAGTAAATGTCAATTACCGGCTTATCCGCCAGAAGACGGTCCTCCTCTAGCTCTAAGTGGCGCACTGCATCCTCAAAGGTTTTGATGTTCTCATTGTGAGTTAGGTGCAACTTCATATGCTCCCAACTTTGAGGCAAAGAACGAATCACTGCTTGCACTTGCTGTTCATCAGTCAGAACATGGCCAGCATCCTTCAGCTCATTAATCATGTTTGACATTTTCCTTAAATGTTGTTTCATGGACTGACCATGTGGCTTCTTATATGAGTCAAATCTTATAGTGAGCTGTCTAAGCTTGGTTACAGATGTATGACCAAACCTTGCTGCCAATGCTCCCCACATCTCCTTAGCATTTTCAAAACGCCTAAACTCTCGCATGACATCATTGTCCATGCTACTCAGCAACGTGATGCGAGCAAGGGAGTTCTTCCTTTTCCATACAGCAAATGCATCCTTATCTCTCTTATGTTGTGCAGTATTACCGTCTTCAGGTTCTTCCATAATCAGGTTAAGAGCTTCAAGAGCCTCTTGCTCTTCCAGCACATATTGGATTTTCATATGCCAAATTTCATAGTTATCACCGTTAAGCTTCTCTCCTTTGTTAAGTTCAGCAACTATATTCTTTGATGCTGAAGCCATTGAATCTGAACATATCAGACAGACAAGCACGAATTGTTAATGCCACTTATTTATGCATTAATTTTACATAAACCGATTATATTAACGAATAATTTCACATAGGCTTTAGATTCGAAAGTTCACTATGTTCCCAATCATCATCAAAAATCCTAATGTGAAATTACCGTTAATGTAATCATTAAGGTAAAATTACGTTCTTTAAAGTTACTAAAACTTTTAGAACTCCCACTCAACTAGATAATACCAATAAGACAGATATTATAATAGAATAGAACCATAAACTATTCATAACAGAAAATATCCATCAACATCTATTCATAAAAAAAATATGTACATAAGGAACAAATCCAGCATAGAAAAGGAAAAACATCAACATCAACATAAACAGTACTATCCACCTAAGATATCTTAAAACCAAACTAAAATAAAAGAAAATCAACCGTCTATCAATTTCATATAGACAGGGAAAGATTCATAAAAATCCTTAGGAAATTTTATCTTCTTTGGCATCCAAATGGAGGCACCCGGAAAACCCCTATATTCGGGCAACGTATTGCGCCGAGACCGATTCATTGCAAGGGTTGACATCCTTCTTGCCCCGACCCGTATGTACTCTTTCATGAATTGCTCCACAATCATCTTATAACTCGGACCTTCTAAGGTATCCCAAACCCTATCAATCATTCTTCCCAACTCATCAGGAATGGTGCATTTGAGGGCTCCGACCATCACATACCCTGGCATTGCGAAACCGTTCCAAATGATATCTTGTATCATTTGATTGACCTTGATGATGTGTGTCATCATGTCATCATCAGCATCCCACCGGTAAAGAGCCAGCTTGATTCTTAGATTCTCAAGCTTCTCCTTTTGAAACGCCGTTCTAGGGATAATAGGGGTTCGATATCTTCGTACCATTTTTCCTGCAACAAATGCAGAAAAAAATGATTACATTTTTTTTTTAAATCATAATACTATATTGCAAGAAACAGATTCTGCAACCCCTTCTTCTTCTTTTTTTTTTTTTTTTCGGCCGGTCAACGCCGGTCAACGGTAGTCAACGCCGGTCAACGGTGGTCAACGCCGGTCAACGGTAGTCAACGCCGGTCAACGGATGACCGGGTCAGGTCAACGGGTCGGATCACGGGTCATACGGGTCGGGTCGGTTTTTCGGGCCGGGCCTTCGGCCCACAAAAGAAAATAAATAATAAATAAATTAAATAATAGGCGTGGCTGACGTCAGCGTGACGTCAGCCACGCACACACGCGCGCGCTGGCACGTGCGCGGCACATGCGCGCGGCAACTGCTGCGCACGTGCAACGCACGTGCCGGCGAAGCCGCCGCTTGCGGCGGCGCGTGGAGGCGCGTCCGGGCTCCCCCCGGGGCGTGCCACCACTCGTTTTGCTCGTATCGACGAGCACTACGACCTTGAACTTTCAAAAATGAATTTTGACGCACGGAAATCGAGAAATGACCCCGAACAGTACGGCCGGGTGTCGGTTTTTCGTACCCGAGCGTTCGTCGGCGCCGTTTCACGAATTCCGGCCCACAATTCGTTTTATAAACGCATCAAACAATCAGGAAACAAGAACACAAGCTCTGATACCAATGAAGGAAACAAATTCCTAGAAATTGCGGAAAAATTGACGGAAACACATTCCTGATTCATAATACTAAAATGCGGAAAACGTGCCCATTCTAGAATTGAATCACTGATCGTTCGAAGCATATTACATAAAACGAACATACCTCTTTGCCACAGATTAAATGCCGCTATTGCAGACTTGAGAGAGAATCGATCGTAGAACAAATCCTCTTCTGCTTATTCTCTTTGCGTGAAGTGAGTTTCTGATAATGCTTATTCCTCTTTCACAACACACACTTCACGTATGTTTACCTTTCCCACAAAATAACTGCCATGTGCGGTTATTTCTTTCATGGGCTCATTTAAGGTTTATGGGCTGGGTTTAGTCCAACATGGGCGGCCCATTTATTTACTAAAACCCATCACCACCATTGGACATGGTTGCCACTGCATCCTGCGAAGCGGGACTCTTGTCCTTTGCCTCCACATTGTCAACGAAAGCACCATGACTTCCACGCGGAGTCTCGTGGATGAAAGTCGCGTTGACTTCTGTTTCACCCTCCCTCACCTCGGCGACATTGAACCCCTCTGTCACGATTGGGAAACTCAGCGACCATGCAGCTAGGAACAACGCAAACAGAGCTCCGACGAACCTCGAGATCTCCATGTCAAAATGCACTAGTTGAACTTGTCACTGACAAAAATCAATCTGCGCCTCGCTCTTTTATACACTTTTGCATGGGCCGAGCCGACCCCTATAATGGAAACTGACACTGACAGCTATTTTGCAGAGAACGGTACTACCAAACCCTAAAAATTTCTTCCCTTACAGAAAAAGCTGCCAAAAGAACAACAGAAGGAGTGATGATGATGGAGTGCTTGGCTTGTAGCTTGTTGTACGCTCGGATCATGTAAGCCCAACTTGCATCTATCGTTAGATTAGGTGGATCGGCAGCAAAGCTGATCGCATCCAACGGCGCATACAAATTAGGCTCAGATGCATCGAGTGCACCTAAAGTTTCTCATACTAATATGCCTATGGTCGCAGTACATCGACTGTACCCACCTCTCTGCATCTCTTCACATTCAAGAAAAAGTGAATAGTACGAGGGAAGGAATGAACACCAAGCCATGACCACACACAACAATCCCTTCTACTCCCAGCAACGTTCATAGACAACTCCGAAGTTATTCGATTGGAGCTTCTTTTCCATTACGTTTCTCTTGAACGGAATGGAGCGGAAGATTTATTCGGTATGAGCATATGAATGCGTGATTACCCTTTTAAAGGGATCAACTTCAGAATTCAAATGTTTGGGATCCATTCTCTGAACTTTTAGCCCCATTATTATCTGGTTAACATGCATGCTCGGAGCCAATTCACAGTCTAGCCCCATTACTATCTCCTATATGTTCTTTTTCAGTAGAACAGAAGATTACAACATTAGAGCTAGACAGTCTTAAAGAAAGCCTTCGAAATATTCTAATTATTCTCTGTGGTGGCGTGCCTTTCACTTGAAGAATGAAAATTGCCACAAGAGGAGATCCATATGTGACCATTGGGTCATTGTGCATGTGAGAAACGATCTGTGCAGACTAGAGAGAGTTGACAGGGCCCAGGTCCGTATAGAGTAAAGACATTATGTAGGGCATATGTATGATGAGTTTACATCATTATTTCTCCATGTGATACAACGGCTTGTCACGTTCACAGAACCCATGTTATCAACTACATCATTCCTTGCGAATCACTGATCCAATTATTTTGCTCTGGTCAATATCTCCAGAGGGCGGAAAAAAAGACCCAAGGCAATTGTTCAACTACATGTTCCTCTCATATTATGTTGATAAGTTTGTAGTTCTGGACAAATTACATGCTAACCGTTATTTTTCACTTGACACGTAGCTTCGGATGTAATTTGATATTTCCTATCATCGGTACATGCCATAACTAGACTCAAGCTACTAGCACTGATTACGCACACATATATAAGCTGCTCGCTAATTTTGGGCAGAGAACTCTTCCAGGGCGGTCGGATTGCTCGTTTCTTGCACTGTTATCGCGTTGGTGATGCGGGTTTAGGGCTCAGGGAGTCGAGTATGCTCAACTCCTCCCAGTTCGAACCCCATAAGACTCCTTCCTCGCTAAGTAAAGCGCCCATGTTAGATCACACAATGCTGCAATATCAAAATCCCAGTGAGCAAAAACTCAAGCTCTCAACCTGAAACTCAGATCTCAAGCTTCTCCTCGACATCACACCCTTCAAATGGCTCTTGAATGGGTAGTCCTCGGGTACGCCGTCGGCGGAGAGGCAATCATGGTGCTCCTCCTGACCCTGCCGGGACTCAGTGGCCTTCAGAAGGATCTAATCGCCGTCACGCGCAAGCTCCTGAAGCCGTTCCTCTTGGTGGTCCCCTTCTGCCTCTTCCTGCTCATGGACATCTACTGGAAGTACGAGACCCACCCCAAGTGTGAGTCCAACACCTCCTGCACCCCGTCGGAGCACCTCTGCCACCAGAAGTCCATCACGAAGAGCCAGCACAACACCCTCTTGATCGTCCCCGGTCTCGTTTTCTGGGGTTTCTGGAAGGAGACCAATTGTTCGGGGAGAGAGAGTATTGCGAATTATTATCTAGGTTTCAACTCAGTCTTGGTAAAGTAACGTGAACCGAACCGAAACCATTACAATACCCGTTTTTAACCCTTTAACCAAACCATAGCGAGACCCGAAATGAAAATACTCGAAAATTTCGGTTTGGGCCCTTTTGACACACCCCTACCTATAGAGTCGTGGAACCACCCTCAAATTTGGAACCTGTCGGTTTCACAAGTTCCAAGGTACCCTATACTATCCCATACCTTTGTTTAACATTCAATCTAAAAACACATAATGTATGTGTTTTTATGAGATGGTAAAATCATCTCAAGACATAATAAAACCAAAAGGAAAATATAAAAAACTACACATACTTCCTCCCTTCGGATAACACATTTAGAAAAGTGAAAAATTTGTAAAGGAAATCGAAAATAACAAACTGTTTATTGCATATGTGTTTATTTGAATATCATGTAGGGAATCATAAATCTTTCTACAGCAAACCATGAATTGAGTCCATGGTTTAGGGACATAAAGGGTATGTGTCATCCCAAATCCATGGTCTAGGGATATAAAGGGTGTGTGTCATCCCAAATCCATGAACCTACCTAGCGATTTCTAATATCCATCTAAAAATCTATCCGGCTTGCCAATGCCTCAAATTGCGCAGAGTTCTCTTGCACACCCCTAGTAGCTCCCTTTCCTCCATCGTGTTAGCTCCCTTTCCTCCATCGATTTCTAATATCCATCGTCTTTTGCCTCACAAAACACCCTCTCTCTCTCTCTCTCTCTCTCTCTCTCTCTCTCTCTCTCTCTCTCTCTCTCTCTCTCTCTCTCTCTCTCTCTCTCTCTCTCTCTCTCTCTCAATTTGTGTGTATGTTGAGGTCATGTGTTATATTGGATTAGTATTCATGCACAAGACTAAATGTGCTGCCAAAGTCAGTGAAAACTATGTGGATTTGTCTGGACTCTGGTCGTATAGCCATTTCTTGCATATTAAGTACTTGGTTTTTTCAAACAAAAAGAAAGGTACTTGGTTTCTAACGCGTGTAAAAGCGAACTAGCAGGTTCTCAGTTCTTAAAAAACCGGCTGATTGTCCATCACAAAGAGG
The DNA here is from genome assembly GCA_031216185.1 of Syzygium aqueum. NCBI lineage: Eukaryota > Viridiplantae > Streptophyta > Magnoliopsida > Myrtales > Myrtaceae > Syzygium > Syzygium aqueum. The sequence goes on from CM062239.1 coordinate 13,671,140, forward strand.
CCATGTTAGAACTGACCCAAGTTCCAAAATATTAGCCCAAGTTAGATAAGTTAACTATTCGTCCTGAAATCTTAGGTGAAGCCGATGTATGTGAGCCCCACTCATATTATCTATCAAATGAGGTGGCCCACGTGAGACGCACCTAATCTAACATGCTCTCTTGCACTAGTGAACATGAATCGATTAATACCACATTGCCCAAGTATTGATTAACCCAGATACTCGAGGACATGTGGAGTATCGACTTATGTCATTTGATTGGAAACTAGTAAATTTGCGGCCTGCAATCTTTCACACGATCTATCTACACGATATGTAATTGAACATATTGAGTACGGCTTAACCCTAAACCCGTTTATACATATACAATGAACTTATCATTCACATTTGTCTCTCTCAAAATGTCTATGACATACTGAGACGCGTTTTGTTAAATAGGTCAATATGCTGTGTCGACACAATGCGATTAGCTACACATCTACACACACATATATAATTAGTAACAATTTCACACGCTTCTATAAGTGATTACATCTAAAACGTTGCCTATCGTCTAGGTTTGCCTGATAAACGTGTTGTGATTGGTTTCAAGAACATGACACAATCATGGAACATGTCGGATTTAGTTTCTACATGATTATGACACAATTTGAGACATAACTATCAGCCCTGAGTGAATGTAACCCATGCAAACTGTGAATCTAGAACATGCTGTTACTTTCAAAGTAGATTAAGGATTATCGCTTAATCATTTCTCAATATGAATTGATACGAAAAGATTAGTCATGGTAAGTTGAGAAAAACTAGTTCTGATGGTAATGGTATGTTATTTTCTTAAGTGATAGAATCTCGTGCGGTCATCACGTAGGACCTTAAACGATTTGGCTTTGTAACTCCATAAAATCTTTTCTTTTTTTGGGCCTAAAACTCCTTAAATTGTTTCCGAAACGAATTACAAATACAAACCACAGATTTCTCTGGCTTCCTTTGGACCTTTTTGGTTTTCCTCGACCCAAAACTTCGCTTCCATACACCGTTTTGGATTCGGGCTTCGAACTTGTTTGGTTTCGGAGCTCCAAAGCAACCCAAGAGCACTCAAGCAAATCTCCTCTTTGGACACAAAGACAAGTTGGATTTTTCACGCCGCTACTTAGGATTGTCTTGTTAACTTCTCTCGGCCTTGTTTTTCTTCCAAATTTCGTGATGCATTGCAAACGAGTGAAAATAGCAACCGAATTCGTACGAGCACATAACTTTCTCCAGCAAGTATTAAACTCTTCAAATTTTGATTGATCGAATTAACATCTAACTGACTCGAAACCATCGGTAAATCCAATATAATGAAGACATGTTATCGACACAGTACTTTAATATTAAACAAAGCATCCATTTGATGACTTAAACTCTTGAAGTAGCCGCCTGAGGTCCCAAAATTTTTTACATGGTATCGAACCAGATGATCCCGAGATCAAGTCTTTCCCCGTAGGAAAATTACTAAAAAGTCCTAAACCTTTTGCAATTATGCCAATTCAGTCCTAAACCTTTTTTTTTTGCTAATTCAGTTTTAAATATTTTGCAATTATGCTAATTCAGTCCATCCGGCCACTTTTGATCGACCGTCGCTAACGTAGACGCCGGTCAACGCCCGCCAGCTGACGTGGCAATATTTTAATTTTTATTTATTTTTTTTCGAATTTTTTGACTTTTTTTTTCTCCTATCTTCTTCCCCAGTCGCCGGTCCGACGACCGGCTGAGGCCAGCGAGTTCCACCTCACTAGCCTTGGGCAAGCCTGGCTCTCGCCGTCACCAGGAGAGGGCGAGCCTTGCCATCGCCAGGCGAGGTCGACCTTGCCATGACCAGAGCAAAGTCGAGCTTGCCTAGTGACGGCGAGGTCTTGCCAAATCTAGGCAAGCTTGACCTTGCCCGACGACGGCAAGGCCGCCCAAATCTGCCGAGACCTCGCTGTCGCCGGGCGAGGTCAAGCCTCACCATGGTAGGGCGAGGCCTCGCCTAGATCTGGAGAGACCTTGCCGGCAAGGCCTCGCCGTCACCGAGTGAGGCTACCTAGATTTGGCTCAACCTCGTCGTCACCAGGCGAGCTCGACCTCGCCGTCGCCAGGTGAGCTTGACCTCGCCCGGCCATGGCAAGGCTTGACCTCGCCATGACTGGGGGAGGCCTCGCCCAGATCTGGCAAGGTTGACCTCACTCGGTGATGGCGAGGCCGCTCAGATCTGGCGAGACGTTGTCGTCACCGGGCGAGGTCAACCTGGCCAGATCTAGGGGAGGCCTCGCTGTCGTCGGTTAAGGTCGGCGACAGCGAGGCTCGCCCTCACTAGTACTGGCAAGGGCCAACCTTGCCCATGGCTGGCGAGGTGGAACTCGCTGGCCTCAGTCTCTCGCCAATCTTCGATTGTCGTACCGGCGATCGAGGAAGAAGATAGGGGAAAAAAAAGAAAAAAATAAAATAAAATAAAAAAATCGAAAAAATTAAAAATTATGAAAAATATTGCCATGTCAGTCAGCCGACATCCATGTTAGCGCCGGCTGGCTAAAAGTAGCCGAATAGACTGAATTGATATAATTGCAAAATATTTATGATTGAATTGACAACAAAAAAAAAGGTTTATGACTGAATTAGTACAAATGCAAAAAGGTTTAGGACGTCTTGGGTAATTTTCCCCTTTGCCCGTTGCTATTCACCTCCCCGGTTATATACTTCCACGTTTTAATGAAGGGAATGGCCAAAATCCACCTTAACTTTAGTAGTTTAAGCTTTTATAGAGCATTTGGTTGTGATCCAATAAAACTTTACAGTTATTAACCCTAAGAGCTTGCTCGAGCAGTGACCGCATTCGCTTTTCTTGCTCAGCGTTTTTGTTCTAATTACGGCACTTGTGCATCTTTTGGAGTCTCCCTAGAAGCATGAACATTCTTCTGTTCTGTTCAGTAATTGTCCTGTGTATTTGAGAAGGGACGACTGTGATTGCCGATTAAAGTTAATCGGTTGGGTGCTCAGACCTCCCAACACACTATCGTTACAACAGCAGCGAACTCCACTTGCAAATCGCTAGTATTCACCAAAAACGACTTGGAAACTGCTATACGTGTTGGGAACATGGTAATGCATAACATGTCCTTTTCTTTATCCTTTTCTAACCCTAATACTAGTAGTTGCTCGCATTCGCAATAATGAAGCTAGTCCTACGTTATCCTGCCAGTTTTTCAATCTTCAAAGTCTTCGACGAAACACAAAAAATATATATAAAGTCAACAATGGCGTTATCCTCTTTTGGTGGTGTCTGTCTGGATGCGTACATATGGCAACCGAATACCTCAGAAGTCGAATGCGAGGTATGAACTCTCTTTCGACAAGCTGTGGCTTATCCATTAGCGAATGAATCCTCTCGAAGTCAACGCATTGGAAAAACCAAGTGGAGAGAACTCATTGGTCCATGGGGTCATTATCTTCACCGAACTCCGACGCTCACTGCAACTGTTGTCTAAACCTGAGGGTCTCCGGTTTGACCCGATCAAGGGATGACAAGATAATGTTCAATATCGATTGCTGATTCTTTGATCAATCTCATTCCTCCTTCCAGGAAAGAAAAAATATATATGCCGTCGCATTGTCGGCGTGATCTTTTATGTGACTTTTGATTCACGCGTTCACGAAGGATGAGGTTTATGTTGGTCTAGCTTGCTGTGCTTTCCTTGTTAGGTGGAGCAGTGGACTCACATTGATGTGCTAAATCATCGACTTGGTTCAAGGAGTATACAGCAGTTTACATCATCTTTCCATCATTATGAGGACTCATGAGTTTGAGTGTAGGGTACACCAAAATCGGGTGAAGTGCTTCTGAGTCCTAAATCTTATCAATGGACTAATTAATTGATAAGAGTTTTCCAAGTTATTCCGTGGTTTAGGCACATAGGATCATATCAATAAAGAAGCATATACAAAATGATATATTAATAAAACGATGAAAGGCTGTCTTCCAAACAATACAGCCATATATTTTGCTCCAACCATGTCCATGCCTCTAATTAGTAAGGACGATTTCAATTTTAGGGTAGGTTGGTTCCAAACCGAGAACCTAAAATCTACTCTATCGGGCTTATTTCAGGTTTTTGGAATCAAGAATTGAATCGGGATCCTTTGGACTGGCCTGGAACTAAATCGGCCAATTCCAGGCCGGTTCGACTGTAATCCCAATGATTGAGTTGCATGTTTCTGTTTTTATATTTTAATGATATTTTATACTTATTTTTAGAATGATTGTTACATTAACTTCCCTTTGCAAAATGGTTGAAGCACTTCAGGCCTCTCGAAGTCACCGAGGATTGAATCTCCTTTACTGCAAGTTCTATTTATTATTTTTAAAAGATAGATCGAGAGCTGATTCACCCCTACTAATTGATGGATTATAAGTCATGAACATCACCTCTATACAAATTTAATTAAATATAAATACAGTTGATGCCCATGTTTGTAATTTACCAATTGAAGAATGGTTGGAGTAAATTTAGAATATGCTTTGGTTAATCTCATGGAATCCCATTATCAAGGAAGGAATGAACTTATAAGTTTGGATTAGGTGCACGACGCACGTTTGATTTCGTATAATACTAAGCTCTAATAACATCATGTGTGCTCTACTCATTGAATTTATAACTCGCACATCGCATGTTTAGTGAGGTTAATGAAATATAGCACAATGAAAAATTGCATTAGTGTGGAAATTACCTATTAAAGATCAACTTTCTCGAAAAGAAAGAATAGGGCTTTGGCCGTGGTAAAGGATTTTCTACGGTGCCGTAAATGAAATCTTAAATATAACCTTTTAATTTAGAGATTGCGTGCTTCAACCCAAGTCGGCAAGAGAATTTCTTTTTATTTGTTTATTTTCCTGAACGGATAAGAACACGAGGAATATTTCAAAATTACGAAAAATCTCAAATAAAATTCTGAAGATGAGGACGAATTATAGTTAAGAGATCTTAATCGTGCTTATAATTTCTTTTTGAGTCACGTTTGAAAGGGAAACTTAGGAGAAGAACAAAAAAGATGAGTTGGCTACTTAAAAATATAACATCGTCCCACAAAAAGTTAATTGTGATGATTCGGCTTAAAGATGTGAACCGTCACGCAAACACCCTTTAATGATATGTGCACGTCAAAATAAGTTAGTATTAACATCAAATTCAAAGGATGTAAAATTATAGATTTCCAAATAATAACTTGGTTTGAAAAATAATCGCTTCCATGATTTCATTCTTTAATAAATAAAAAAAATTCATTTTTTTTTTGAGAGAGAGAGAGAGAGAACTGGAAAAGAAAGAAAATAAAAATAAAAATCTACCATATCATGTGCATAACTTTGCCCGACTAAAATCTCTCTTTACATGAAACAAAAATATTTTTTTTTGGCCTTATTGCAAGTTAGATGGTCTGAAAATGCTTTCATGTTCTCCCACTAAGCTGAGTTTTTTTTTTCTTAAAGGCCCAATGCCTATTCAATCTCAACCCCATGAATGCGAAGGATATGCAAATCAACTCAAATTGCACCCACTTGTGGCACCAACGCAAGTAAATGGGAATTAACAATCGCCAAATGGATGTGAGGTCAAGGTGACCTTACTCATGATTTTATTTAGGTACATGAACTTAGGACATATATATGTACGTGCTTGTTGGGCCGTCACGCAATTACTTGAGTCTCACGCCTGACCTCAAAAAGGGCACCGTCAGTTTTGAAAGTCACAGGTGCAGGTGAGCTAAAGGAGGACCCGGATAGGGTCGCCTACTGTGATATCAAAATCATGTGAGAATTTCGATCACTTGGATTTTGGACCGTTGTGCTGGTAGACAAGTCTCGTGTGACCTCAAACCAACACGACACATATTAAAGTCGTGTGGACATAAGTGAGCTGCGACCAAAGCAGACAATATCATGAGATCGGTGAGCTAGGGTAGGGTCACACTCACTATACGTGCGGGACATCTGATTAACAGCTTGTGCGGTCATGATTATGTTATGATCAAAAGTACCATTTCGAAGGCACGAATCGAGAAGGCTACTCTCTTGGGGTTTCCTAGGGGAGGGGTTTTCCCTTGTGATTTAGTGAAGCATTATCAATTGGGGGATGATCCAATTGGACCCTGTCGTTTTCAACGAGATGAAGATAATATCATGAAAAGCGGTCGCCCCATAGAAACAAAGTGATCCTGAAGGCGCTAATTAAGATATTTTTGACATGGACGGACTACCAAATCTACTAGGAAATGTGTTAACCACATCGGTCCCGCTATTCCAATTTGCTCGGGTTCAAATGGGATAAATTGAAAAATAATCACCACCAATCATGGTGGAATACATTGAACATTCATGTTCATATTTTTAAGCATCTTGTAAACCTATGACTTTCGAGAGTTCTAGTTATTCCCTGGTAAGCTTGATGCATGTTCGATTTTTTCCTTTGATCCACCGATTTTGAAATGTTCATACGAATTCTGTACTTGGCAACTTGGCATCTATATTTTGCTAGAGAGCAAACCGCGCAATGCGCAATAGCTATTAAAAATAAGGAAATTTTAATAATATTTGAGAATATTGTATTTCAATATTACACAACAAGTTATCAACCAAAGCTACATGTTTTAGACGTGCTTATTGAATATAAATGTGTACGGAGTACTTGAAACAAAGTCTATTTAAATTGTTTAATCCATATTGTTACGTTGAATCAATAAAAAAAGTAGAAAAGGAGTTGTGATTATAAGATAATTCAAATTGGAACTCAAAATAAAATGAAAGAAAAAAATCACAATTGCTAGCATAATAAATTGACGATATTTATTTCATATATCATACACTCAATAGCATTTAGAAAATCAATAAATATTATAATTCATTATGGAGAGAAATAATTAACAAATAGTGAAGTCCATGTTATCGATTTTCCTTTGGTTGAGAATACTTCATAAGAAACTTCTCTAATTGCTTAGGTAGCATCCGCAGCAAAAACGATTATTGCAATGAGGAGAAGGCATCACCAGCCATTGAGAATTGCTATAGTAATCTCTTTCCTTACAAAGATTTTCATTTGAACTTATAAGAATGGGCACTTGCCGACCATGCTTGATAATAGACATTATTATCTTCAGCGCCTTTTATATAAAATATGAGAAAGACGGTGTTTTTAAATTTGAAAAAAAAAATTGTGTTATTAAGATGTATAACAAGTGTCATGGGGTACTTATAAATAAAATTCTTATGTTAACATGTCCATCCCTTGAGCCTCGCCATAAGGAAAAAAGACTCCACATTTTGAACGATTTATAAATTGGGGTCATATTTTTCTTCAACCTGGATTTCGTATAGGTTTCTGAGGTTGTGACTTCAAATCATTTCTTCCGTATAGCCTTTTTTTTTATGACAGATAGGCCCATCTTAGTTAGGTAAATAGCGACCCTTGAAATATCCTACTGAACTCAAGGGCCAAGTAACCCGAGCCGAAACTAAATAGATGACTCAACCATGCAAATGCTCATATTGTTTTTTTTTTTTGGTAATCCAGGGAACTCCCGCACGGCCGACAGTCGGGAGGTAAACCTTGCAGCTACACATTTGCCGTTTGGCAAATGCTCATATTGTTTATATCTAGGGAAACAGAAACAATGCCGTGCAGCTACACATGCCTCGAGGGACTATGGCTATTTCTTCCACACACATGCATGCACCTTGTCTTGTTTATATCTAAGAAATTCGTTGTTGCTTGAGGTTTGAGATAGTTACGATTTTTAGAATTCCGTTTGTGTTGCAGAAAATAAATAATCTAGAAAACATTTTTTCTAAATATGATCGCTCGTATCACCTACAAAAATTAATGAATGAAAATATTTTCACAGTTCGCGAAAATTTTTAAATTTAAATTGTTATCGATAATAAATATAATTTTTCATCGTCTAATTATTTCAAGCGATACAAGCGATCGTTTTTAAGAAAGTATTTTTCAAATCATTCATTTTCCGCAAAATAAACAAAGTCTTAGGTGAATCCGTTCGTTTCACGGAAAACAACTTTTAAAAAAATGTTTTCTAGATTTTCCGGTGTTCGTTTCACGGAATATAAACCAGTCATGGAAAATATTTTTCCACCAATGGAAAAAAACACCTTAAAAAATGAGGAAAATGTTCGAGCGGAAAACATTTTCCATATCTTTCTTTCAAATAACACATTTTCCTTTTATTTTTATTTTTATTTTTTCTTTACTATTAAAAAAAGAAAAGAAAAAAGGCAAAAAATCAAATGTTTTGGTAATTTTCCCTAGAAAATCAAATCAAATGCCAAACGGCAGAAATATTTTCCAGTTCATTTTCAAGTTTCGGTCGAAAACCGAAAAATATTTTCATTCTCCTAGAAAATGACATCCTGAAAAACATGTCATCCCAATGCACTTGGACCGGAAGCATTTGGCGTACTATTCTTGCACAGTATGGAATTCGACGCCCTGTAGAAGGATGGAATGATGAACTTAAATGGATGATCAACGCTACAAAAGGTAAGGACTTGGCGACGAGACTTCTGAAGGTATCTTTCCTAGCAATCATATACTGCATTTGGATGGAGCGTAATTGTAGACGCTTCCAACAAAAGTCAAATGACGCCCTTATCATTTTGGCTAAAGTTCACAAACTTGTTAGAGGGCGAGCTTCGCACTACAAATCTTTTAGACCGTCCCGAACAAATGAAACTTTGGCTACTATATGGAGACTCCTCCACTCCATTTTTTTGTAATCTTAGTTCTATTTGTGATGCTAGGGAATGCCCCTAAACTTCTATACGTCATCTTATACATACTACTTACATTTACACCAAAAAAAAAAAACATGTCATCCCTACTCCGTCCAAATATCGATCGGCGTTTGGTTTGGAGAGACATCATTCAAAAAAGAAGCTTAATTTAAGTGCATTGGGTGATCGAAATAGTGATGTTTCCATTACGAATTCCACTAAACTCGAGCGATCATAATTGAAAAATTACCCTAATCTTCTTGTCCCTCGGTTGTGGGCTAATCTCACCAAGTCTCCATTTTTTCACCAAGTCTCCATATTTTATGCCCATGGAATTATTAAAGACATAAACTGTCGCGTGGTGGTGGCTTTGCCATCTCTGTCCATTGCATGGCCCCCATGTAATGTCAGCATTTTCCCCATGAAATTGATCATAACGGACAAACACACGAGACGAAACTCTTTGAATCTAACGAGCTACCGAAAGTCGGGACGGCCAAATGATCCGCCGGCCGTAGTTTGGGTCTCGCAATTGGGTTTCGCGGTGGATGATGTTCGAGCAAACGCAAGCGACTTTGACCTTTCGGAACGCTTGACCATCTCGGGTTGTTTTTGTTTGCTCCCCGTGGGACTAGGGTAGTGATTAATTAGGCAGACCGCCACGTGTCGCGTCCCCACATCGTGAGTAGCAGCTCATATCCGCCTGCTTTTGAAGTCGTCGTGCGTTTGTTAAATCTCGTGAACTAGAATCGTCTGAACCGCTGATCGAGTAAAATCCCCGTGCAGTATCATCTGGTGAAGTCCACTTGCTCTGCATGATCTAGACTTTCGAGATCGCGTAATGTCTTTGTCCGTTTCACTTTCTTTCGCGGTTCTCACAGCCGCCATTGATTCGCCATTGATTCAGAGATGTCTATTCATATCCATCTTAAATATGCTGAGTTAAACCCATTAAACGAGAAATTGCATAGTTTGGTATCTTAATTCAAGTTTTGTGTGAATACCATTGGCTTAAAAGTTATATTTTTCTATTAAGGGTGCATTTATTTCACTGAAAACTTCATGATAAAAGAAAATATTTTCCATGTAAATGATTTTCAGTGAAAATGGTTAAATTTCATTTATTTTGTGGTTTAAAAAAAGTGATTTCTTTCTTGTCAAGAAGAGAAGTTGTTTTCTCCTGATCTAAGTTTGCTATTTTCGGTTAATGAAAAATGATTTTTGTAAATTGATTAGATTTCTATCGTACAAATAACAGAAAATCAAAAATAATTTTTCGAAAACAGTTTTCCTTCTAATAAATAGACCTTAGCTTTGCATTACAAATTTGAAAGCTAATATAGGCTACAAGGCAGCCCAAGTACAACATGTTCATCCACAAAAAAGGCTACAAAGCTACGACAGCTATGACGGAAACACACGTCAATATGCTGTTTAAATCCACAAGACGTATCCGTTGTTCTTCGTCGAAGAACAAGTCTTGATATCCACTGTATATAGTCAATGCACACAAGGACAAATGTATTAGGTAGTGCCTCACGATGACCGTTCACCAAAACTACGGGCGTAATGTATGGGAAGTTTCATGATGAAGTTGGTAGGGAAGCAATTTTGAAGAGACTTATGAAGTTTGTTAAGTATCTAACGCCGCATTTCAATGGATTTATATGCTTTTTATTCCACCTATCAACTTAAACTGCTAGGTCGAGCATAGTATCTATTAGAAAGCCCAATCCAACAGCTTAAGCTTTTAGAACATATAGTCCATCATATTCTCATATGGTATCAGAGCTGGAGGTCCTGAGTTCAAATCTTTCCAGGCTCCGTTTGCCTCCTCAATTAAATATATCCATATTTAGTACTAGGCAAAAAGACCAGACTAAGCGTGAGGGTGAGTATTAAAATAATTAAATATTAAATCACGCATTCATATAACAGCTTAAGTTTTTAAAATAGTTTGCCATAATCTCACAAAATTTCACAGTATCGTAACCAGGTTCTGTTCTGATTTACTTTGCGTGCGCGGGCCCCCCCATGTGTCAAATTTCAAGTACCATTCGTGATTTGAGTTGCCCGTAAGAGGGGGTATTAAAGTATCTCGCATCGCTTATTTTCGGCCCCTACATGCTCCTTATATACATATCGTCTCTTTCCACTTATCAGTTGTTCTGTCCTTGCCCTTCTTTTGTTCTGTCCTTATTATTCTTTTTGCAGGTTAATGCACACCACCTATCACTATGGATCTGTTTTCGCATATGATCTCATCAATATTACCAAATGGCAAAAGAGAAGGTAGTAGGATACACCTAATCGTGAGATGGTAAATATATATACATATAATAATTTCTCGAAAGTGGAGGATTAATGCGCTTGAAGTGGCGACTTTGTCCCATAAAGATTTTTTTTTTTGGTAAAGGTTGTCCCATAAAGATTGTGTCCAATTAAATGAAACATTGATACATTTTTTAGCTTGATATAAGAATAGTGCTAAGATATTTTAATTATTAAACCATACTTTTGTCTAATAGCTTAAACTTTTAGAATAGTTCACAATGGTCCCATAGAATTATTATATGAGTCCAAAATTTTTCTTATGAAAGGAGAAGTGCTAGAATACTTAAATATTAAGCCACTCTTTTCGTCTACTAGTTTAAGTTATTAGAATAATTGGTAGTGACGTTACAAAATTTTCCAAGAAGAAATAACTAAAATTGCACTACCAACAAAAATGAAAGTTAAAGAATGAGCATAATTCCCTATAAAACCTTCAATTTTAAGCCCAATCTCAACTTTGCCTTGAACTTTTTTTTAATTTATAATAAATCACAAACTTTGCTATAGTCCCAGATCCCCTCCTTCCCCAACATCCAAAAATCAGCACTGGTTTTTTTTTTAAAATTATCAACATCAAGAAGCTAATCATTATTCCATTAGAAGGTGAAGGCGTTGATAAAGACGCGAGTTTTAATAATGAACTCTAAGAAACCTGATGTTGATAATTTTGAAGAAATCGGTAGTGATTTTTGGACGTGAAATCAAAATTGGAACTGGATCTAAAGTTTGAGTTTTTTTTGGATAACTAAGCCCTAAAGTTGAGCTTCTTTTCTAGTGATTTTCATATTATGACGGATTATGTGATGTCATCATTAGATTTACTTTGACCTTTAGATTAACATACTTCTCACTGCGTCAGCAAACACAGACTTCTTTTTTCTTTGGTAAAAGGTTTTGAACTCCCTAAAAATGTAGACAATGTTCTTGTTTTTTCTTTTCTTTCTTCTTCTCTTCTTGCAAATCTTGTTCCTCCATTTGGACCATTTCTTCGATCTAACCAAAGAATCACCCTTCAATTGATAGTAAATAGGTGGATGGTGCGACTCACTTGTTGCCTCGTTGATTATCCTTTCTTACCCTTTTATCTATAAAAAAAATCATCGAATCGCAGAACTAGCTTTGACGAAGTTTCTGTCTTTTTCGCCTAGCTTAACATTATATTGCCTTCGATTGAAGTAAAATGACTTTTTATAACGCGCAAACAATTATGTTATAACTTGCAAAGGTGTAAAACAAGGGGCTCTTCTCTTTCTTTTCGAGATGATGGGATTCTTATTAACTAAACATTGCTCATATTCGAAGGTTAACTTGTCATTCTCCAAATTTTACTTGTATAACTGCGCAATCATTTTTCAACTTGCGTGTGTTGGCAATAACCAATCACCAAAGGTGCCCATTTGGCACGACGTCATAGTGACGACCAATAGACATCATCTCACCTCGTTTTAACACTTGTTTTTCAAAGACAACGATATTCAGAAACAATAATTGATTATCAATTGAGTTTCGAGAACGAAAAGGAAAGGTGACCCGACACGTTGAGCTTTGTTCTCCAAAATGCGATGGCGACCCAGACAAAGTAAATGATCACACGTCAATTTAATGTTTTACTATCTGATCATAAGATGTCAAAAGGGACCAAGTGGGCTTTGCTCGAGAAGATTGCTAAAAATTGCATTATAAGATAGCCTAGTAGGTCTAAATCACAGCGGATTGACTTGTTATAAGCTGCGAAAATAAAAAATTCCCAAATCATAGGTTACGTTATTGTTGTGTTTTCCATGATATATTACCTTATTATTATAAAAAAATTAACAAATCAAGGACAGAAGGTCGGCGGCATCAATCGAGACGGTCCCAAGCAAGTTGTTGTTCGCCTTAGGAGTGGTCCATCTGTGCTACACGACTCTAAAATGTGCAGTGTTAGTTTAATGTAGAGTAACCATATCCATTCAATATGGGATCAAAGGGATATCAGAAACCCAAAATCCTTATTGTCTCTCATACCACTTAAAGTAGACAAACAGACAAACTGGAATGCTGTATGTGGCTCTGCACCATATTGTGTTGCTCTGGTCACAGCTTACCCATGCCTGTACGGCTATAAGGCGCATTGTGATAGTTTAAGGTGCACGGGTCTTATCTATTGACTCAACTAGCCATGTTGAGATAGAGTTGGGATCAAAGATATGTCAACAAGGAGATGTTAGGAAACTGAAATATGTATGGATGCATTAGTTTTAATGGAAGAAAAAATAAGTAACTCGACTTCATAGGCGATAATATTGGATCGTCCTTCAAGCCACTAAGGCAGCTTTTCTGTAAGCATGAAACTAATTAAGAATCCATACTCATTTTGCAAACCCATGGGAAACTATGCTAGTCTCCTGAATCAATTAAGTCTATATCTTCTGCCTCTACAAATTTTCTGGAGCAATTTGTACCCAGTTGTTAAGATTTGAATGTGTAACCCTTAATAGCTAGAACTCCTAAGTCGCCCCAATCGAGTTCGCCCACGGGTTTTCCTAACGGTTTTCACTTTAGTCTAAACCTAATTAATTACCGAGAGTGTAATGTCATTTTTTAAATAAAAATTGAAACTCTTCTTGTTTGCATGGGACATCTAATCATTGACACATTTCAGGGAACTCTTTGAATCAAATGAAGAAATAATCTATTCAATGAAAATAAATTGGGGAGAGAAGCTAACCCGTTTATCCTTTTGTAAATCTCTCGATTCACGTAAAAAGATAATATGAGATCTAGTGATCGGCCACCGATTATTTTGCTTGAGAGATCCGTTATTATGGAACGAGTGTGTGCTTATCACTGCTGGTGCTCTTTGGATCCTCCTTATTTTCTAGATTTAACTTTGTTTTGTAGTAATTCTAGACTTTACTATGTTTTGATATGCGTAGTCATAATTTTGTTTCAACCCAAAAAAAAATTCACACGAGAAACGAAACATCATCAATCCTGAGATGACAAATCAAACGTCCAATCAGCCGGTGATCAACGAGCACCTTTTGACATTAACCATTCTGTAGTTTTAGATTTACAACTTCGTAGTTGACCTAAACTTGTTATTTGTGGGGGCTTGTCGGGCTGAATCGGGCATTGCTGTGGCTCACTTCATATTATAAAAATCCAAGTATCTACACGAGAGTTTGCTGGAAGAACGAACAAGCGTGCCCCAAGGAACCAAGCGTGGCGTGCTCTCCTTGGACAAGGCTCGATTTTGTATGCCAAATCGGACCGATCTTAGCAATGTCTACGCTCCATTTACGATGGAGAGAACATACCAACTATATAATACATGAAATACACGGGGAGAAGGACGTTCTTTTAGGCGAAATAAACGTTTATTTCGCAGGAAATGTGATTTGGAAATATTTGCCTCAAAATAATCCTTTACATCGCTTACAAAAATAAATGAACAAAAAATATTTTCATCGCCCATGAAATGTTTTGACATAATTCTTTTTTTTGGTAAGGAATGTTTGGACATAATTCTTTTGTAGATACAGAAAACATTTTTTTCTTGATTAATAATTTCAAGTGATACAAGTGACCATTTTCGAAAAAAAATATTTTTAAAATCATTCATATTTTACGAAATAAACGGAGTCTTAGTATAGTAATATGTCCAAAAATAGTAAAAGTGTGCCCGTGTGCCCTCGATGTGTAATGAAAATGAAAGTGAATAAAAAGTATTTTATTTAGGTTCATTTTAGGAGGAATGGTACCGTAGATCCCTAAGGTTTTTTCTTTTCATTTTATTGTATTCAACATAGCACCCAATCTTTTTAAAATAGGTTTGATGTCATCCTTTCATTAAATTCAATCAAGAATCATGTAAGTTTTTACTAGCGTGGTAGTCCGAATTAGTAATAGAGAGGCCAAAAAATGACGTAATCGGCCACGTCGGGATTTGATAGATAGTCTTTTTTTTGTCAAGAAAAAAAATGTAGATATTGTCAAAATGTAGCTCTTTTGGGGGTTAATACTACAAAAATCTCAAACTGGTACACATGTGATAAATTTAATCAAACTAATTTTATGAGCATAAAAAATCCCAAACCATTATACCTATAACAAATTTACCCTGCTGAGTTGGATGACACATGATAATTGATGGATATACCGATTTGGGGTTTTACCCTCTATAAGTTTGTAATTTTTCATGATATTAATCCTTGCCCTTCACTGCCAACCTCGTTGCCGCCATCATCGACCTGCCATCCACCACCACCACCATCTTGTGCACAGTCCATCACGTCTCTCTTTCTAGCCATCCCAGTGAGAGAGAGAGAGAGAGAGAGAGAGAGAGAGAGAGAGAGAGAGAGAGAGAGAGAGAGAGAGAGAGAGAGGGAGAGAGAGCAGCATGGCCTGGCGGCAGGACCAGTGGCGGTAAAGCCGATGGTCGGTGGTGAATGGACGAGACAAGTTAAAAAAATTTTTTGGTCAAATGGACAAGTTAGACATTTTTTTTATCAACCGACAAGTTAGATTTTGAGAGCAGCGTTTTCAGGCGATATTCGGATTTACAAGTTGTTGGGTGCTTCTTTATGATTAAATGGGGTATCATTTGGTCTTTTTGCTCATTCAAATATGAACACAAATGTGCACAACGTTAAGAGTGTTTTTCTGGTGGAGCAAGCTAATCGGCTCATTAGATTTAAAGACATGCGTGCCATCTTCATTGTCGATGTCTACATAGATTTCCTTATAGCGAAATGGTCGAATCAGTCTCAAACTGAATATACAGATGTCAATTCAGTCGTGAACTTTTCAATTTTGTCAATTTATTAGATTGCCCCATCAGTGGTTTCCGACAAAAATTGGACGGAATGGCTATTTTGAAATTTTGTGCAAAGGTTTAGAATTATATTGATAAAATTGAAAAGTTTATGATTGAATTAATATCGATATAATAGATTTAGGGCACGAGGGTAGGTGAATAAAACTTTAAAAGTGGGTGAGGGTAGTTTGAGTAGAACCTTTATTTAACTTATGACCAATCACGTGAGCTTAAGGCCCCTTTGTTTGGCCAATAAGAAGAGGCCTGAGCTGGATTTTTAGATCTTTCTTATTCCCTAGTACGATGAAACATTGAGGCGCTAGGATCTCAGGAACTATATTTTAATAGAAAGGAAGAAATAAGACATAGCAGAAAAGGAATTATCATAAAAGAAGAGTTCGACTGCAAGACAAATGGTGTTAAAGCAGGCGCACACAACGATCCAATTGATGAAGGTAAAAGTAATATGATTCATCAGAAATTAAAATAATTAAAACTAAGTAAAATTCCGTAAATGATACACAAGATGATGAAAGCAAACAAACAGATTGTAACACCAACCATATAGGTTGGAGGACTGATATTAAATTGATAAAAAAAAATTGATCAAGAGTAACTTACACAAAGCAGAGGGATATAAGTGCGGAGGGAAGGGTTTCTTTCTTCAACAATTGTGTGTTCTACAATGCAAAAGTTTAAGAATCTAAGTGAGAGTCAAGGCCATTTTCTAGTGAGAATGACCATCAATGCTCGTAATTGTATAGTGATTGAACGATGCTGCTCGTGATTGTACAGTGATGCTGCTGCTTGCCCAAAACTTTGAGTGATTTGATGCTAAATTTATTCATCCTCTTCCGACAATTTGATTCCATAACAATCATCTTCATTGGTGTTACCACTATGATGCGATTGGCTCGAGCTGCTTTCAAAACCCTTACACAAGTATTTGCTCCATGACTAATATATATTCGTCTTGTTACTTTACAGCAGCAAGTTGAGCTGTAGCCAAAAACTTTTGCTGAAGAAATGATGCATTTGCGTGTGATTGCGCCAGTTGATAATAAGTATCATGCTGGCTTAACCAATTTTGGACTAATTCCTCTGATGCTTTTGAATAAGTTGAAGTCGTCCCACCATTTGATTTTAAATGTCATAACTAAATTTGAGATATTTGGCCTTTGAGAAGGAGCAAAGTAACCTAATTGCCAAGCTGATATCGACGAAATCCGGAAATTGATGAGAAAGTGGGTAAGATTTGGGAACTGTGATTCATGTGGTTTTGGTACGAATTCGGAGTCAAAAAGTATAAAACTCTGCACGATTTGGGGAGGTAAAATTTCAATAATAGGACCAAAATGATCCCACCGGTGATTGAACCAATTTGTTAGATAGTCACTTTTGAACTTGATTGAAATAAATGAGCAGTCTAGTAGTCAATAGGGCCTGAAATTTTACTGGAGTATGAGGAGATTTACTCCATTTTGATGGTGGGATGATTTGGAGGATGGTCGAAGTGGAATGAGCAATATGGATCGGGTCATCTGATGAGGTGAAATGCTTAAATGAGACTGATTTGGTTTCAATTAAAATTTGCTCATATTAAGCAAGTGGTTTGTGCAAATCATGAGGTTTTTTTAATCGATTTTTAGGAAAGATATTTTTGGTAAAAATGATTGGATTTTCATGAAATAATCCATATTCCATTATCATGATATTTTGAAAGGCATTTTTGGAAAAAAAAAAACTTTGATCTTGGAGGGGCAGCCTGTGGCCTAATAACCACCTCACTGGAAATTCGTTTTGATTGGCTACTTGATGCGGCAAGTGAAGTTGAATATAGACTTATTTCTATACATTGGGAATGTTGCTTTTGTTTTGATATTTTGTAAATAATGAATGATACAAGTTCACGTGTTTCTTTGGGTAGTTGGGACAATTCTTGGGAGATGCTCTGGTATAGTGATTGTGGTTGGTTGAATAGAGACAATGGTTGTTCTTGCTCAGCCATTTCTGCCCATATTTTGGCTGTTGTCACTTGTCGTTTGTGACTTGGTTGTGGGGGTCTTTTCTGATGATATGGTAATGGCTTTGCCTTTATTGGCTTTTGAGGATTTGGGAGGCATGTTTGTATGCCCCTAAAAATTCTTGTATAAGGAAATCTGGTAAAGAGTTTGAAGAATCACATATAAATTCTATGTCAAAACTAAACACTTATAAAATGACTTGCCATCCAACAAAATTTTTTTGTGATGCTATATTTAAATTATCTTTTTGTAAAACTTCTTTTGCTGATTTCCAATCGATTCGTACAAAGAATTTTTGGTTTTATAAATCTCCTTGGAATTTGGAAATTGTTAAAACAGTTGATAAAATTTTCTCTTTGATTGTAGAGTAATTTTGCTAGGTTTGATTCTAGTGTTTAGAAACAAATTGAACAATATGTTCTTTGTTTATTTTTTTTATTTGTTATTTCATCTGGGATTTTTCTACAAAGAAGGATTGATCTCTTAATGGGGACAATAGTTCTTTGGTGAATGTATTGCCCGATAAATCTAACTTTTGTTTGGAAAAGTGACATTTTAGTAGGAGAAGCCACTCATCTATTTCATTTGACTATTTTTATAAAATAGACATATGTTTTTTTTTGGGTCAAAAAATAGATATATGCTTGAATTGTTGGTCTATGTTGGAAGACAAATTGAGAACATCATCTATACATACATATACTATGATGAATTCAAAACAGGGATAAAAAATTTCGTACATGAATCTTTGAAATTTTGATGGAGCATTTTTTGGTCTGAAAGGCATAACATTCCATTCATAGTGGCTAAATGGTATTGTAAATGCCATTTTATAATGGTCATTTCATTTGTTTGTAATTGCCAAAAACTTGATTTCATATCAAATTTTCAAAAGATCTTTGAACTATGAAGTCTATTCAATAGATCCTTTTTATTTGGAATATCATATCCATTTTAATGCCTTGTTTAAAGGTTTGTAGTTGATTACCAATCTTGGGACACCTCTTTTCAGTTCGGCATTTTTGTTTATTTAAAATGCAGAACAACTTCAGGTCAATTGGATTTTTCTAATTTTTTTTGTATTTATGAGATCTTGTATTTCTTTTTGACAAAATTGTAAAAATTCTTGGTTCATTTGAGTTGGTCTACCTTTTGTAGGAATTTGTTTGTCAAAGAAGTCGGGTTTGTGAGGTAATTCAATAATGTGTTTTTTCCTTTCCCAAAATGCATTGGGCAAGGTAGAGCAAATATTTTGCTCAATGTGTGATTGGAGAGAGATTATTTTATTTTTGGTGGTTCAAGAAATTGTTGCTCTATTTTCTTGAAACTTAAGTCTTCTTTTAAGAATTGGAGTTGGTTTTCTATATCTTTGATAAAGCAATTAATTTCAGAGATAGAGTGTTCTTGTAAAATGTTTAAATTTCTTGTTTGTGGTTTAGTGACAAAATTAAAGGTGATTTTATTATTTAAAGCCCGAGTTTCTTTTTTTTTTTTTCACTTGCGACGATAAAGGGCTCGATTAATTGAATAAATGGCATTCCTAGTATGATATTTTGTCTTTGGCTAGAAGAAAAGAAGTTTTATAACTAACATGTTTGTTAATAACTGCTACTTCTGGAGTTTATATTTGATACAGAGTTTGTCTCCTGAGGCTGACTTAAGAAATTGGTCGTTTTTTCAAAATATTTGGTTGGAATCAGTCCTCTTATGCAATTTAAATCGGCACTTCTATCAAAAAGTGGGGTGGTATCTAAAAAGAATTCATTATGGGTAGAATTGATATGGCTATTATCCATTTTCTAGAGGTTTTTTCTGATAAGGTCATTAAAAAATTTGGATGAGGTTGTTCATTTTCAATTTTATCTTTTCCTTCATTATTTTGGATTTGATATCTACGATTTGTTTTTGCATTTGTATTTAGGTTGATTTAAGGACTTGACTTTTTAGTTTTTGCTGTTTGATTTCATTATTGAGATCATTAATGTTGATAGGTCTAGATTGGGTTATCTTGTTTCTATCAAGATTATCTTTGACATTGTAGGATGTGGTATTCTTAGGATAGAATGTAATAGAAGATTGACGTCTGTCTAGATATTCTTTTTTGGCTTGAGGATCAGATATTTGATCCGCGAAGTTTAAAAGAAATTCCTCGTAAAGTTTAACATGTTTATTTCAGGAGTTGGTTCATTAGGAGAAGGATCATCTAATTCTAAAGAGGTTTCAATTTCATTAATTTGAAGTCCTTTTTCTTCAAGAAAGTCTTCTAATGACGTTTGCAGCCGTGGCTTCATTGAGTTGATAAAGAATTTTATCATCAATAGATAACTCATTGAGTCTTTTGTTTATTCTACAATATTTAGAGATATAACTCCTTTTTCCCACATGTATAACATTTAATATCTTCGTTGATTTTTCTTTTTGGTCTTTGTTTAGGTCTATCTTGTTGTGGTTTAGAATTGTAAGTCTCCTATACAATTTTTGCTTGTCTAGTTAGTATATGAAGGATGTATAAGCCCCAAAATCGGCTAATCTCTTTTTTGTAATTAATTGTTCTTCCTTAAGTTGTCTTTGTAATTTAATTGTGTTACACTTATTCATTCCTTGTTTTTGGACATAAGATATTAATTCTCCAGATGACAGGATTTGATAGGGTATTTGACCATTAAAATCTTCTCGAATTTTTATTACGAACTTGTTCTCCTGTTAAATAGGGTAGTCCTACTAAAAAATTTTCTTTCCAAAAAGGTTTATCACAATCTAGTATGACCAAGACTCTTGTAAAGAAGATATTTTTGTATAATTAGTTTGTTCTATAACTTTTTAGGTGTATTGACTATCAGATTCAACGGGTATTTTAAAAGGGAAGACTATGAATTTACCTTGTCAATGTGAAATTATTAATCTGTTCAATGTGCAATGTCGTCCCTAAATTTAAATATGACCTAAACTTTAGCCCAATATATAATTTGATCTCTAAAACTTTTAATTTATTCAATATGATCTCCAACTTTTAATTTGCTTAACTCCCGCGGGACTTTTGTTGTGGTTGGTAGAGTCCAATTCGGAATGCACGTGTTGCTCGCAAACCTTTGTTTATTCCTACTTTTCACACCAGGCAGAAAAACACGAGATATACCATTAATTCATTCCGCGTGTCAGTAAAACCAATCGTGCATAATATTACGCGCGGTGCACATGGAAAACATACTTACAAACGCATTATAAACCAATCGAAAACTCGTGTAACCCCACTTGCTGTTTCTTACAAAAATATTAGCTTGGTCGGACGAATTTATATGGAGGGGGGAGGCTCTCTACCATGTGAGACCATGTTTTGTTTTCGTTATCCCTCGATCTAAATTCTGGAATAAGCGTTGGACCTCAGTGAAAGATAAACATGAACAATTTCATTGACTTCAACTTAGCAAGTTTTAATTAAAAATGAAGAAGCCAATCGAAACAGCTCACCCCTCGCTCGCGTGAGGTTGTCACGAAGGTCACCAGAACGTTACAAAATTGCAAAATAAAATAAAATAAAATTTCGGCGAAAGGGCATCTTCACCAACCCCCCCTCCCAACCGTTTATTCATCATAAATAATCCTCAAAATGAACACGCAATATATAAATAAATTAATTAATTAATTAAATAAAAACCTCTGTCTCCAAAAAAAAAAATCCCTGTATATAATTCCCATTAGCGCCACCTCGAAGAACCAGCAACTCTTCTCTCTTAGTTGCACCACCTTAATAACGATTCATACAAAGGGAGACCGATGAGAGAAGCCATGGACTCCCTGCTGCAAGCCCTGCAAAGCCAGCCTCCCCCCACGACCGCCGCCCTCGCCGCCGGCACCCTCCTCCTCCTCCTCCTCGGCCTCACCCTCCTCTCCCGCCGCCGCCACGCCCCCTACCCTCCCGGCCCCAGGGGCCTCCCGGTGATCGGCAACATGCTGATGCTCGACCAGATGACCCACCGGGGCCTCGCCAGGCTCGCCCGCAAGTACGGCGGCCTCTTCCACCTCCGGATGGGGTTCCTCCACATGGTGGCCGTGTCGTCCCCCGAGCACGCTCGCCAGGTCCTCCAGGTCCAGGACCACGCCTTCTCGAACCGGCCTGCCACCATCGCCATCAGCTACCTCACGTACGACCGGGCCGACATGGCCTTCGCGCACTATGGCCCGTTCTGGCGGCAAATGCGGAAGATCTGCGTCATGCGGGTGTTCAGCCGCAAGCGGGCCGAGTCGTGGAGGTCGGTGCGGGACGAGGTGGACGCGATGGTGCGCGCGGTGGCCGGCAGCATCGGCACCGCCGTGAACGTCGGCGAGCTGGTGTTCGCGCTCACCCGGGACATCACGTACAGGTAATTTTCGAGTGGATTGACCAGTGACTTTACTGTTTTGTAGCATATGCTGAACCTATTCTATGTAAACTCGATCAAGCTCACCCGATCGAATGCTCTAGATATGCCGGGTGTTCAAAATCAGACCATGCAGTAATTTTCTTGGTCACTAAGGTCTCATCTTATGCTCTAATTTGTCTTGAAATAAAGTGGGTACTTCTTGTTAGAAGCTTAAGCACGATAAAAAATAAATGATCGCACACTCGGATCACATCAAGAATGTCACGAGTTTGAGCAACACGTATAGATAAACAAGGGGAAAAGAAAACTCTCCCCCTGGATAAATTATTGCATGGTCTATAAATTATATGAATTAATATCATTTCGACCATGAATTATATAGAGCTTATTAGAATGAACCCTTGATATAAGCTTGATTTACATGATTTATATATATATATATATATATATATATATATATATTATAAGATCTCTTATTCTCCCTCTTTCTCTAGTTGCACCGAAATGGAATGAGCCAAACACATCACATAAACATTGATTTCCTCTCAAGTGTCACATAAGACGAAATTGAGAAAAAAAAAAGAATAATGCCACGTGTATATTGAGTTCTGTTTTTATTTATCAAGTGGTTCGATTTGATGATTTTTTCTTGAAATTGAAATCCCTTGCTTGAGTTATTCAAGAACCTAAATAATTCTATAGAGAAAATTTTCGCAATTTATTTATCAAATTTATCTAAGTATGGTGCCACAATGCATAGTTTTTCTGACCTATTGATAGGTGCAAACATTGATTTCCTGTAAGTGTCAGATAAGACGAAGAAGAGAATAAATACCACGTGTATATCGAGTTCTGCTTTTGTTTACCAAGTGGTTCAATTTGATAGATTGTTTCTTCAATTGGATATATAATTGAAATCTCTTGCTTGATTTATTCAAGAACCTAAATATGCTATAAAGAGTATTCGTAATTTATTTATCAATTTTCCAAAGTATAGTGAGACAAAAACCCAGATTTCGTTTATCATATTCGTTTATAGAATAATATTACGAAATTTTATCTAACAAGTATTATACACCAAATCCCTTGTGTTATCTATTTTCTGAGCTAATACCTCTAGAGCATTACTATTTTTAAAAAAGGTACGCAACTAGGAATAATTTTATATACACAGGCTTTGTAGATTCTTTTACATTATTTACATTTTTCGTCTTTGAACTCTATATCCAATTATAAAAAAATTTAAATTTCGAAATTACTTGTCCACTTCCGATACACTGCTACAGCATCATACGAATAGAGAACATGAAAATCGCTTAGTACTAAAATATGAAACTGTCTGTGAACCTACAGGGCTGCGCTCGGAGCGAGCGCGACCGAAGGGCAAGACGAGTTCATTGGGATATTGCAGGAGTTTTCAAAGCTGTTCGGGGCTTTCAACCTCGCGGATTTCATCCCGTATCTCAACCGGATCGACCCGCAGGGGATCAACGAGAGGCTCATCAAGGCTCGCCGGTCGCTCGACGGGTTCATCGACAAGATCATCGACGACCACCTGGTGAAGAAGATGAACAAGGCCATCGTCAGCGACGAGGCCGAGACGGACATGGTGGACGACTTGCTCGCCTTCTACAGTGAAGAGGCAACGGTCAATGAATCGGAGGATCTCCAGAACTCCATCAAGCTCACCAAGGACAACATCAAAGCCATAATCATGGTAAGATCGGAAGCAATTTGTCTCGACGTTTTCTCTTCATAGATTTCAAGCTTCAGACAATCATTTGAGACAAACCGAAAGAGGGTCTTAGGATAGCATTTGGTAAGAAGAAAAGTCTAGTACCAAATTGAAAATCAGGATAAGTTCTGAATACAAATATTGATATTTACCTTGACATTAGAGCTAATCACTTAAACCTCGCTCGACTTTAAGAATAAATAGGCAAATGCAATCTCAAAATATGATTAGTTTATGCGATAATGTGAGGGGTAGATATGACCTCAAAATGTTATCCGGTCAAGATGGGTATTCTTATTTCTTGACATGAGCCATAGGAGAATTTTAATACGTAAGTAAGATTCCAAATGCACATACAGTGGAGAAAGAAAGACAAAGATCAACTACGAAAAGCGAGTTTGATGTCTATCTGTGATGATGTAAGCGAAGCAGCGTTTCCATTACAAAATTCGCAATCGATGACCTTCCAACTTAATATATCTTGTTTAATTGAACAAGTTTGATTTGCTAATGCACATGTGTCTTTCACCGCTCGTACCGTCTTTCATATTATCAATGCCGACTTAAGTAATAATATTATGGGAGTGGACATTTGCCTTCACGCAAGTGACATAAGTATTCAGGCTATAGATGCGTGTGCATGACCTGATTAATGTTTATAAATCTTGTAGGATGTGATGTTTGGTGGGACCGAGACGGTCGCGTCGGCGATCGAATGGGCGATGGCGGAGCTGATGCGGAGCCCCGAGGACCTCAAGAAGGTCCAGAAAGAGCTCGCCGACGTGGTGGGCCTTCGCCGCCGGGTCGAAGAGTCCGACTTCGAGAACTTGACCTACCTAAGATGCGCAATTAAGGAAACACTCCGCCTCCACCCGCCGATTCCCCTCCTCCTCCACGAGGCGGCGGAGGACTCGGAGGTCTCCGGCTACTTCATCCCCGCCAAGACCCGCGTCATGATCAACGCGTGGGCCATCGGGCGGGACCCGAGCTCGTGGGAGGACCCGGACACCTACAAGCCCTCCAGGTTCTTGAACGAAGGCGCTCCGGACTTCAAGGGGAGCAACTTCGAGTTCATCCCGTTCGGGTCGGGCCGGAGGTCTTGCCCGGGCATGCAGCTCGGGCTTTACGGGCTCGAGTACGCAGTGGCCAACCTCCTCCACTGCTTCACGTGGGAGTTGCCCGACGGGATGAAGCCCGGTGAGATGGACATGAGCGACGTGTTCGGGCTCACCGCACCGAGGGCACACCGCCTCGTGGCGATCCCGAGCCCGAGGTTGTTGTGTCCCTTGTATTGAGACGAGGCATCGAACCGAACCGAACCGAACCGAACCGAGGGCATGCGTGAAAAATGTCTCGAAATGGCTGACTTTGCCAGTGCTTTGCTCCTTGCATGGTGTTTTTCTTTCCTTCTGATACAACCTTTCCTTCTTATTTTTTACCCTTTTTTAAACTAGTCGGGTGAGCCAAAGCGAGCCTCGCTCGTATTGAACTGTTGCTCTGTTCTTCTTTCACATGTTCATCCAAAATAATCGTCCCGTCACCCTAAAAAAATGAAAGTATCATACAGAGGAAAGCTTTTAAATTTGGGTAAAAAAAAACTGTGCATTGCTTGTTCTAATAAAAAAAGCAAAAACATTATATTATCTCAGTCTTTTTCCATCTTGGCTCTATGTTATACTTCGCTTATTGTTTAGCGTTTATCCTGTCATGAAGATATGTTGCGGCCAATGAAATCTTTTCCTGTGGGATTCAATCTATGAGCAGTGCACCTACTTCCTAAAAATATGATGTAATCACGCATGTTTCGCTTTCCCAAAGGCTGGCTGTAATGTGCAAAACTTTGGCTAAGCTCATGTGACACGGGAAAGGAAATACAGACAAAAGACATGCTCGCTTTCATCGCCACGACAAGGAACATTAAAGAAAATCCAAGTTGGTATGGTCGAAGGACGAAGTCAAGGAGCAATAATTTAACCTGAAGTGACAAGTGAGAGAAGGGAAGGCGACAATTGCATGCACGTCGATGTCGGGTGAAGTTCGTCCTATCACCTGCGTTGCACGAAAGTCGAGGCCTTGACCACTTCCATGCATTGCATTCTCAGAGTTACGCTCACCCTGTCTGATTTGACGTGACCGTGACGCAAACATTTAATGGACATTTTTGAGTCGGTAAGATAAACATGGAGGTTGAAATATGGTTTTAAAGAACCAGGTAATAACGAAGCTTTCAATAAGAAATCACGCCCTCGATTGTGCTCGCCGGTCGCCCTCCGCTGCTTGCCGCCGACCCATCGTCTCAGCCGACTGCCCTCCCTGCATCTCCTCCTAGAGCTCCACCCAGTGATGTGTCCGCCCGCAACTTCTCACAATTGAGCATCTCCACCCATTTGGTGTTTGGCCATATTTTGATCGTGATATCCTTTGTGTTAGAATATAAAAATATTAAATCATGCTTTCATTTAACTGTTTTGACTTTTAAAATAGTTGACAGTAGTTCTTACTAAATCTCACATAGAAAAGCATGAGATCTTGAATTCGAATCTTCTTCTTTATTTGTCTCCTAATTACATATTTCCACAATTAGGCAATATTTAAATGTTGAACAACGCAATCATCACTCGTTTCCTCGACTTTTTTTAGCACGCATCATGTTTTGCCTAAAAGCAAATAGAGCAGACAGAAGAGGTTCGCTCTATCCGTGGAGTCTTTTTTTATCTTCTCAAAGAGGAGTTCTGATTTTATCTTCTCAAAGAGGGTACCTCTTGGATCGTCCCTCAAACTTTCATGTTCTTCCGGGGGATTTTAGGTTACAATAAGCTTAAACTGTTAGAATATTTACATATTAAACTAAAGAGATGAAGAAGACTTGACCAAAAAAAAAAGAGATGAAGAAGATAAAATTTGAGAATTTGGTTTATCTCAACTCAAACAAAATGAAGATTGGAAGATAATATACTTCACTAAGACATGACGAAGGTGTCGGTTCTCTTTTTATTAAAAAATTGAACAAATATCTGTTTTGATATTTTTTAACACCGACTAGCATTTTTTTTAATTGACATGGCAATGGCACCCCGTATTTTATTAATATATAATATGGAATCATACGAAGTATGCTACGGTTTAACGCATAATCTGCAGTAAAATGTATATTTCAGTTCTACACAAATGACAAAATTCACGCCACCAATAATACATGTAATCGTATCATAGGGCCACTAAATATACAGGAGAGACTTGGATAGTTTCTTGCTTTTCTTGTAGAACGACAAGTTCGAAGTTGCAGCTAAAGAAGAGCACAGAGCCATACTTTCTCATCCAGCATTCAAATGAATTCTACATCAAGATCCGGATGGTGGCGAGACCGACAGCAGAGATCGACACGAGAGTGCCAATGCAGTATTTGATCAGATCGTACTACGCAGCTTCCAACTGTGCCCTCAGGGCATGAATTTCCTGAGGGACAAATAGAATTTGTAATTAAGTAACTCGTGCGCAAATTGAAGAAAAAAGGGGACAAATGTAGGCCGATATGCTAACCCGATCGAGCTTGTTAGTGAGGTTTGTAGTTTCGGCGTTTTGACTCGCTAGATCCTCCCTTATCAGCCTACATTGGGTATCGAATATGTTAAATATGTCTTGAATTTTATGTACTTAGTTTGGTTTATGACCCGACCCGACATATTTTTGTGCGATCCGAAAGTGAAAAGGAAATTGAGATTTGGTTCGCGATGCGAAGGGTTGGGCCGATAGTGGAATTTTCGGGAACCCTATTTGTACAATGACTAGGTTTTCTCATTGTTATACAGAAAGTTTTGTTAGCTGTGAGCTTTTCGTCGTTTTTTCGATTTCTGAAAATTGTACTCTCTTCGATTATAGTGGAATTTGTCTTGCCTCGCCCGTGGATATATATCACCTTGTGATCGAACCACGTAAATCTCTGTGTTCTGTTTTCTACTTTTCCGCATCTGTTTTCAACAGAATAGAAGTGAGTATGCAGTGGTCGGTGTGACAGCATCGCGAAATCTATGAAAACTAGCAAGGATTAAGAATTGGTTAAGTTCCGTACCCCCTTTCATGATTCAAATCCAGCCGCTGTACGGCTGTGATTTTATCGATTTTGTACCTACGCAGCAAACATTGATCCTTTAGGAAAAGGATATGATCGACGACAAACATGTGCTTGGAAGACATTTCGGTTGTACCTCAACTCGCTCCGCAATTTGTCCATATCACTGGGTAGTTTCTCGGTCTCGTGTTGCAGCAAGGAAAAGTGGTGACCCTGCATGCTCAGTTATTGAAAATCTGAGACCATTATATTCACAGAACCGAGAACGCTAAAAGATCCGACCACAGCGACTGCTACGAAACCAGCAGTGAATTCGAAGAGGCTTGAGGAAAGCCAAGTTCACCACAGTAAAGTACAGGCAAATAGAAGCGAGTGACTGAACTTTTCTGGCGATCAAAATGTTCTCGCGCGAAGGTTTTCCATATGTCCATACCTGTGAACTCTGGACCTCAGACTTGAATTTGGACATGTTGGATTCTTGAGCCATTTCAACCTGTGGTGGTTCAAGGCACGCATCCATATCAGTGTAGCAGACTAATAGAACGGAAATCTGTAATTTAAGCTGGAGCGAAGACTCTTCACAATTTCACATTAGACAAAATGCAACCTGGATCAACATCGAATCAATTCTCTAAACAAGTAAACCGAACCGATTTCGAATGTTTACTAATTGTCTGAGAAAAGGCCTTTACCTTCTGCATCTCCTCTCTCGAAACAAAGTAGCAAGACACGTTTTGCATGCTCTCATGCAACACGCTGGTTATCACCGACGCTATCACCTCGGCTTGTTTGGTTGGTATGCCTTCTTCCTCCAGCCTCCGAACCTATCCACGAACCGTCAGTATGAAAGAATTAATGTCGTCAAGTCATACAAACTAAGTGACTGCAGAACATCAATCAAGTTATCCTTTTTAGAGATTGACTCTACTTTGCCTCCAAAAATTGTAAACGCGATGCATAGAGTGAAGAGGGATCTTCTGTGGCTGCATTTTCATCACAGTGAAAGCAACACATTGTAAAACTTCTACAGTTGTACCCCTCGTTCTCCAGGCTTACAGCAGAAAATAGGTTGAAACATTAGCAATTTGTATTAATTGGAACAAGATAAAGAGAGGAGTAATTACTAAGGCCAATGTGTCCACCAGAAGCAACCGCTTTCCGTTAACGAGTTGAGAAAACTGTCTACATTGCAAAGCCGGACCCGAGTAATATCGAACCCCCAATCCAGGCGATGAACCAAATGACCCCAATCTCGAGAAACCAGTATGGCAAATGCCCCCGAATCGCCTCACCAGCTTACAAGCTGCGAAAGCGGCCATTCCAACTCCTCCTCAACAATGCCATATCTAGAAATCCAAAAGGCTGACCAGAACAGTTGGCAAATGTAAACCAATTGGCCAAGATGCTCGTGCATGTTAGCACATATATGATTTGGAATCACATTCTCTTAAATGTACATTCCTCGATGATTAAACGGTCCGATCAGCGTACAAAAAGAGATTGTACCTTTCTAAAGCTGTCCGATCACATTAGGCTCGAAAGGAGATCACGTTCACGTCATAAGCCCGACCCAATCGATCGAAGAAGCTCAGTCGACTAGTGAGATCAAGATGCGGCAAAACCAAGACAATCTTGTCTTTGTTCCTGATGTTGGCAATAATGTTATCCACTGTAATTGTCGTAACAGAAGACCATTAGACACAGACCTGATACCGGTCTCTTTGTATCTCTCGATGTGTGCGTGCGATGTTTGTTGATCCGCAATTTACTACGAAGCAAATGTGCTTCTTCACTCGTTTGTTTTTTCTTTTCGTTTTCAATAAAAAGAAAAACAAACTAAAAAGTGCAGAAAACATAAAACATTTGTTTGTAGGCTACATTAGTTTCTAAATTATCGGACAGCTAAGAATAGAATTTGAAAGTGCCTACTTATAACTTTACCAATGGGAAAAATCCCAAAAAAGTCCTAAGCCTATTGCTTTAGTACGAATTCAGTCTTAAATCTTTCAATCATATCAATTAGTCCTAAACTTTTTCACATTGATACCAACTCAATCCATCCAGTAAATTTAGGCCAAAAATCGCTGGCGTGGACGCCGTCCGTCCTATGTGGCACGACAAGCGTCGATATGAATAATTTTTAATAATATTTTAAATTTTTAAAATATTTTTTTCCTTTTTTTCCCTTCCTTTCCTTTGCATGTGGCTGGTGCTTGGCCATGGACGGTGATCAGCCACAGGCAAAGGCCAGTAAGGGCATCACAGCCCTTGCCAACTCTAGTCAGGGCTAGACCCTCACCTAGGCCACGCGGGTCCAACCCAAACAAGAGCCAGTGTGGGCGACCCTCACCTATGGTTGATTGCCGGCCATGGCCGAGCATTGGCCATAGGCAAAGGGGAAGGAAGGAAAAAAAAAGGAAAAAAAGAAAGGAAAAGTATGGAAAAAAATTATTTAAAAATATTTAAAAATTCCACATCAACGCCAATCGTTCGCCGGCTGTGTCATGTGAGACAGTTGGCATCCAGGTTAACGATTTCTGGCTTAAATTAGCCGGGTGGACTAAATCAGTACCAATATGAGAATGTTGATGACTAAATTGTTTTAAAAGGTTTAAAACTAAATTAGTACCAATGCAATAGGTTTAGTACTTTTTTGGTACTTTTCCCCTTTACCAAAAGAGCTTTATTTTGGGAAAGTTGTCCAAAAAATCTTAAACCTATCATACAGTAGCCAATTCGATCTTAATCAATTTAATTTAGTCCTAAAATTTTTGATGATTTGCCAAAATAGGGTGTCCCAGCTAGCTAGAAATCCAGTGAAGGAAAAAAAAAAGAAAAAAGAAGAGAAAAAAGGAAAAATTTAGAAGGAAAAAAAAGGCATAAAACGTCTAAGTCAATGCTAGCAGTGCCATGTACAAAGGGCCCGGACGCCATCCCAAGGAGATAGTTGGGGCCCAGCCCATTTGTGAGGATCTTGGGCCCGTCCACTCCTTTTGCTTACTTTTTCGGCCCACGCGTCCATCACTTGATTTGACTGCTCCTCAATTATAGTCACATCTATGCATCCATAGTCCGATGTATCTATCCATCACATCAATACTTGACGGGACCGGACTTGGGTACTAATCGAACGTGGGTGTTTTCAATGCGACAACAAAAAAAAAAATGGTTCGATCATAATTGAAACCCGACCTAAAGTTAGTATATGTTTGCGAGACAAAAACAAAAATTCGGGTCAAGATTGGAATCCGAACTGAAGTTGATACCGTTTAAGGAAATTGAGCAGACATCAATGAGTACGAAAAACACTTCCCAAGCTTTTCCAAGGTGGAAGTCGTGGATTCGAGCTTTGCTATAATCACCGTCAATTGCGAAAAATGAAATCGATGTTCGGTGCGCGTTTTTTTTTTCTTATTATAATTTTTCGAGAACTAGTTCGTGAGGTCGTATAATTATATACTAAATACAATCAATCAAATGTTTGAGCGAGACCGATCATATGCTGAAAGGGGAAAAATTTTAATATTGATTGAGACTAATTACTAAGGCTCGCTTGGAGTCATTCAGACTAGGGGTGCACAGTGATCTTGGTCCAGCTTAGGAACCAAACAAAATCGGTCGATCCTGGGTGGTTTCGAGGGTCAATCCGATTCCCAATTCCAAAATTTTAAAACTGGAAATAACCAATCTGGTTCCCCATTTCCACATAAGGAACCGGACCAACCAGATCGCCCGAACCGAATCGACGAACCGATCAAGAATTCCTAAAAAAAAAATTATTACGAAGCAAATTCTAATTGTAAATTTTTTTTTTCTTTCGATGTCGAGAAATTTCCATTCGTAGTAAACAGAAAAAACGATTAAAAAGAAGAAAAAGAAGAAGAAATCATCGATTTCAATACCGAGTCAGTTGGTCTTCGGTTTCACGAACCGAAATCGATCCATCCCGAAATCGATCGCCCTTTATTCAAATTTGGAAGAGAGGACATTTCGTGGGAACTTTGGAACCCGGCTTCCTCCAGCGGCACGGGGCCCGACCCGGTTGGTAAACCCACCCGCGCACCCCACCCGAGTCGATTCCGTGCACCGAACGCGATCGCCAGAAATTCCCACCGGCCCCGCACGCATCCATTCCAGTTCGTCAACCCTCCGAAGCGTTTCCGCTTCCCTTCCCTTCCGTTCCGCCGCAGAAGAACCGACGGAGATCCGGTGAACCCGACCCGACCCGATCGATGTTGCAGAGGCCGAGACGCCGCTGCGAGGGCACTGCCATGGGCGCCATCGTCCTCGACCTCCGCCCGGGCCTCGGCATCGGACCTTTCTCCCTCGGTAATTCGAGTTCGATTTGCTTCTTTGCTTGGTACGACTTGGGGGGGGAGGGGGGTCGTCGCGGTTGCGGTTTCGCGAAGCTGATCGTTTCCTCGTCTCGTATTCTCTGCCCGATTTGATTTTGCGGAGAATTCTTGGCTGATCGGCGGTCGGTAGTGATCGCGATTTGTGGCCGATGATTAGGTTTCTGTCGACGCGGAAAATCGCTGTACTTTGTGCATTTTCCGGTTTTTGATGATGGTAAAGTGGCCCGATGCTTAAGTACGATGGCGGCGAAAACAAGCTTGTGTATTTTCGTGTCAGCGAATTCGTGGGACTGTAATTTAGGTGAATGGGTTGTTTCCCTTGGGCTTGTAAGAAATTGTTGTCTGATGGTGGGGGGTACGTGTGTTTCGTCAATGCAGGGATGCCGATATGTGAAGCATTCGCGCAGATTGAGCAGCAACCGAACATCTACGATGTCGTCCATGTCAAGTATTATGACGAGGTCGATGTTTCTGAATTTGATGTTCTTTCTCTGTCTTTGCGTTTCATTTCAAGTGCCCGCAATTCCAATGGGGGCATTTCTACAGTATGCTTGATGTACAGTACAACTTTACCACGTTAGAAGGATTCATCGTGATCGAATTCAAAAGCTTCATTGTTGTGCAGTACTTGGGTGTACCTTAGAAATTTCCAATTCCACCGGAGTTTGCAGTTTGCATTGGTGGACTGTTTAGAAAATGTTGCTTGTAACATTGTGCTGTATTTTTTAGTGGGACTATCAACTAGAAAGTGCAATCATGTGCAGGATCCACTAAAGCTGGATATGGTTATCAGTTTTCCAGATCATGGTTTTCATCTCCGTTTCGATCCTTGGTCGCAGGTTTGTTCTCAATTTGAATCATTTTTATCTTTATTGGGCATCAGCTTAACTACTGTGGTTCACTTGGTTGGTACTTGTGAGCTGGCGACCTGTGTTATTCGTTTATCCTGGAGAATGTGTTTATGATTGATAGCTGATTTGGAATCCCGTAGTGAATTTGGAAGTAGAGGAATGTGGTTTTTGCCTCTTAATTTTTCAAGGGAAACGAAGGTTTTATACACTCAAACCATGGTACTCTTTGTTGAGACGTGATAATGGGGTTGATATTTCTACCTCATGCTTGTTATGCCAAGACCACTCTGCTATGTCAACAACCTACTGCATTGTCAAGTGAGGGGGAACTCGTACGGTAAAGTTTGTGCAGAAGCCTTATTTTTTACCCTAGGCTGTAGAAGGCATCCCTTTCAAAAGGAGTCTACTTGTCTGAAAGACGGTTGTTATAGGTATTCAAATTTTGATTCACCCAGGTTCTCTCATTATGCATACTCTCACATTTTTCTATTTAAATATTTTGAACACTTCTCACTTGATGTGTATGTTTTCACCTCAACCTAATTGAACTGGCATGTACATCCAATATTCCAATAGGAGCTTCACACAATTGATTATTCCGACAACTTAGGAATCATCTGATTGCTTTATGTTATATTTGTTTTAATTAACAAATACTTTAGAAATATTGGTCGTCATTCTATGGTGTGGTCAAGTTTCTCAGTTCTGCCCTTGAACTTGGTTTCAGAGGTTACGTCTGGTTGAGATTTTTGACGTCAAGAGACTTCAGATGCGCTACTCCAATTCTCTCATCGGGTTGGCTATGATCTTTCCTTTAGTTATATTGCTTTTCATGGCAATGACTGTGGACCTTAACCCATTTAATACTTCAACTGTAGTGGACCATCGACTCTTGCCACATTTGTAGCTGTGTACGCACTTTTTGGACCGACTTTTCCTGGAATCTACGACAAAGA
The DNA here is from genome assembly GCA_031216185.1 of Syzygium aqueum. Taxonomy (NCBI): domain Eukaryota; kingdom Viridiplantae; phylum Streptophyta; class Magnoliopsida; order Myrtales; family Myrtaceae; genus Syzygium; species Syzygium aqueum. The sequence goes on from CM062239.1 coordinate 13,705,423, forward strand.
GCGAGGTGTCTACACTCTTTTCTACCCAGTATGTATATCGGAAACCTAGTATTTACTTCTTGACTCTTTCAAGAATGTTCTGTGTCCAAGGTACATCACATTTGAAGCCTGCTATCTTTTTTAGGGGCTATCGTTTGCTTTTCCTATTCCAAGCCAATATACAGATTGCTGCCATGACAGAGAAGGTATTTTGTGGTTCAGTTGATATATACTATTCTAGTTTCATGAGATATTTTTCTGTTGATGTTTGATTTCATCCTTTTCCCTTGAAAAAGCGGAACTACCCCTAGAGTTTCCCGATGGCACGACTCCAGTTACTTGCCGTGTGTCTATATATGATAGCTCCACAGACAAGAAAGTTGGTGTAGGAGCTTTAATGGATAAAGCTTCTGTTCCTCCCTTACCTCCTGGTAGTCTCTACATGGAGGAAGTACATGTTAAGGTTTGATATCACTCTCTTTCAACTGTTATTATGATTCGGATCCCTTCGTGACTACTGAAGTAATTAGGTTTGCATGCGTGCCTATGTGTGGTGTTGTGTTTTTAATGTTTATGCCTCTTGTACGCTCATGCTCATCACTAACCTTTGTCGAGCAAATTTGGTGCATACAAGAATCATTGATCTAGGAGATCCTTCTCTTTAAATAGATCAAGTTTGCTTGTCTGGTTTGCTTCTATTTATGATGTCTTTTTAGGGGGAAACATGACTTTAAGCTGTTGTGTCTTGGTTTATCAGCTTGGAGAGGAATTGCATTTCACCGTTGGTGGACAGCATATTCCTTTTGGTGCATCGCCTCAGGTAATTGCACATAGTAGTTGGGTTTTTCTGCTGAATACCCTATGTACTTTATGCTTCCATTAGTACATTGGATTAAAGAATTCATTGTGGTGGTTTAAGAAGTTGTTGTTGCTTTGATTGTTGTCTGTCATTAAGTTGTTGAACTGCTGATGAATAAAATCGATAGATTCTGTTGTTGAGTCTGCGAATATTATTTTAATTTGTTGTTAATCTGGTAAGAGCTCTAAGATTTCATGATTTTTGTGCAGGATGTGTGGACTGAATTAGGTCGTCCATGTGGAATTCATCAAAAACAGGTCAAAAGATTGTCCATATCTTTTCTCTAGAAATTTCAGTTGCTGGCAAGAATCAGTCCTTCGTTTAATTTTATTTGTCAGTATTAAGTTAAGCCGAAAACGAAGCTATATTTCTACCAGAAAGACATGTGCACATCACTGCAAACTTGTTTGTGTCTTGCGTGGGAGGCCTGCAGGGTGGGGGGACGTTAGATTGCATCGAGGGTGTTAGCAGTTGAAGCAACTTTTTCAGGATTTGCTTCTAAATTTGCAATGGGAATCAGTTGTGTCAAAGGGCTAATGGGGCCTGGCTGGGGTGTCAGATGTTTGAGTTTCGCATAGCTATGAGATATGAACCATGAGGGCTATAGTTTGCTCCCATTAACTCTTAGGTGACTTTATTTATATGTAGATAATTTGCTACCCCAGGTATTTATTGGTTATGGTCATGGTCATGGTCTTCGTCATCGCTCTGCTCTTCCCTTAGGAGTATTACTGAGCTTTTTTTATTTGGAAAGTTAGGTAACATGCTCAATAGGAATTCAATACTCTTGTTAAATACTCTCTGTTGGCTTAACAGGTCGATCAAATGGTAATACACTCTGCCTCAGACCCACGTCCAAAGACAACTCTCTGTGGGGATTATTTCTACAATTATTTCACTCGGGGCTTAGATATCTTATTTGATGGGCAGGTCTGTATATACATTCCCATTGTTTCGATCCTCGCCATTTTCAAGTTATACTCCTTTCTCACGTAGCTCTTATAAATTTGCAGACTCACAAAATCAAAAAGTTTGTATTGCATACAAACTATCCAGGGCATGCGGATTTCAATTCATATATAAAATGCAACTTTATTGTCTATGGTTCCAATCGTAAGTTCTTTCCCTCTTCTCAGCTGTTGAAACAGAGCTATCTCTACTCCTGTAACTGGAAAACAAGATTTGGTCCCTCTTTTTTTTTTTGGTTGGCTATTTGATCCCTCTTTTAGTTAGTTTCAGTTTTGCCCCTTAGCAAAAATTTTTAAGAGACACAACCAAGTGCATTAAAGTAAATGTCTACTCAGTTTCGCTGCTAAATTTTAAATAGCCCATGTGCGCTTCTGCTCACATTCTTAATATATGTAAGAGTTATCAAACCTTTGAAATTTGGAAAATGACATATACGAATTGCACCCTCTCGTCTCATTTTAGAATATGATGTTCATTGCTAGTGTTATAGAATAGATACATTTTCTCCTCAAAGCTCCAATTCTCCATGGATGTTTGCATGGGCACTTCTGTTTTTCATTCTCTTGGGAGACAGACCAGCACATTAGGCACTTTAAAGTCTCTCTTTCTTCAACTAATATGTTCCTTGCTTCTTTTAAGCTCTATGTACTTCTCAAGTTACCTATTTCTTTGGTGAGAAATTTCGCATTACATAATTTTTGCACACTGAACTAATCCATATAGTGCCTAGTACCAGTTAAATGATTTCTGAGTTAAACAACATTTCTATCTTCCTTTGTATAGTTTAAATTTACCATTTCTATTGGAAATACTGCATCTGCTGAAAGTCTAGTTTAGTTAAAGGAAACAAGGGGAAGTGAGAGGAACAGACAGTTTTCTTCTACTGGTGAGAGAGGAATAGACAATTTACCTTGTGCTTAAACAGAGGATACCTTTTGACGGGCTGAAAACAGTTTACCTTGTCCTTAAAACAGAGGATACATTTTGATGGACTGACATTCTTCTCTCTGCTTGCAGTTGGCAGTTCCTTCCAGGAAGTGAATGGTTCTAAAAATAGGATTACTGCAGGCACAAAATGGGAGCAAGTAAAGGTTTAATTCTTGTCAGAACATAAATTTGAAGAAAAATCCTGTTAGAAATAGATAGAGGAAATCATAGTTTGTCTTATCTTGTTCTGTGGACATTGCAGTATCGAGATAGTCAATTGCACAAGGGCTCAGTTCCTTTAAGAGTCAAAATCCAAAAAAAAAAAAAGATGGTCATACTTTTCGTCTGGAAAAAATAAGCTTAAAAAATTCTATCTAGACTAATTTTTGGATCCTTCTCAGCTTCATGGTTTTTCATTTCCTGTCAAGTGTATCATGTCTTCATGTGTTCAATAGAACATTCTAACTTGAAAGTTTGTCATGTATTGCTATTCTCGCATGGTGCTTCAGTTGGCTTCTGACTATTTTTTTTTCTATATTTCTCTCTTGTTCATTTTGTCATTATGGACGCCTAACTAAACAATGCAAACCCATCTGTAGGAGATCCTTGGAGACTGTGGTCGAGCTGCTATACAAACTCAAGGTTCTACTAGCAATCCATTTGGATCTACTTTCGTGTATGGTTATCAGAATGTTGCTTTTGAGGTGAGTATGAGCTACAGGGATACCTCATAGTTTCAAGTATGTGAGAGAGAGAGAGAGATGTTCGTTTATCTCAAGCAAAAAAAGAGTGATTGCTAAAGATTTCCTGAATAATCAGGTAATGAAGAATGGCTATATAGCAACTGTGACTCTCTTCCAGTCATGATGACTGTTGTAAGGTACTTCTGCTCTCCCTTTTAAGGGTGTGTTTGGTTCAACTTTGAAAATGCTACTTGGGGGAATGCAAATACCTTTAGGCTAAAACCCCTTGGGGAAATGCAAATGGCGTTTGGTAAAAAATTCTTTATAAAACTACTTTGGGTCAAGTAGTGTTTTGTAAATTTTTTTTTTCAAAAGGGCTTTGGGAATAAAAAAAACCTATCTTACCCTTCGCCGGAGCCGGCGCCGGCCAGCCGCCATCAAGCCAGATCTGGCGCCAGCAACCTTCCCCTTCGCCGGAGCTGGCGCCGGCCGGCTCGCCGCCAGCGAGCCAGATCTAGCGCTAGCAACCGTCCCTTGAGGTCGGGTGACTACCGGCGGGCCAGGTCTGGCATCGGCGGGCCAGGTCTGGCATCGGCGGCCATCGCCCGAGGTCGGGTGACCCTCAGCGAGGGTTGCGGGACCCAAGCGGCCACTTAAGTAGCGTGACCCAAGCGGTTGGCACCTGGGTCGCGCGACCTTAGGCGGCCATCGCCTAGGTGGCGCGACTCAAGTGGCGGCCACTTGGGTCCCGTGACCCTGGGGGAGGGTCGCCCAACCTCGGGCGACGGCTGCTGGCCCGATTCGGCGCCGGCCTCCCTCGCTGGCCACCTCACGAAGAAGATGAATAGTACACACGAGGGGCAAAATCAGAATAAGCCAAAATAAGTGAGAGTAGTTTGAGGATAAAAAATTTGGGTTCAGCATTAGCCAAATGCTGAACCAAACGCAGCTTAAATGTCTTTGCTTATTAACAACTTGTTCGCTCTATAGGGAATTACGGCACAACTTGATGATTTTCCGAGTCGATGGTACTGCCAAAATCAGTTCCTTTTGATCGGCTGTTGATTTTCTCTTAGCTGACAAATATTTTGTGGTTCCAGTTATGCAGGCATTCCGCTCAAACTGGGGTGAATATGTACAGTTGACTTTGATTGATTGCCGAATCAGCCAATAATTGGCGGGACAGCTGGAATGTTTGGGGGGAATATTGTACAGTTCTGTATCAATGTACATAGTTGATTCATTCTACCATCTATCTGCTTTTGCAAGATGCAATCAAATTCTATCATCATTGACATTGACATTTTCGCAAATCCTGCTTTCCATTCCGTTTCTCATTCTGTTACGTAGACTTGTTTAAGTTTTGTTTTGAGAATTTTAGAACGTGAGAATGATGATATCTGTGTGAAAAAAGTTTCACTATAGAGATCAGACGGAGTCAGAGTGATAAATTTCCGCAAAACTGAACATCTAGGTGAAGGGTTATTACGTGGGTAATCTGTAAAATGTTAGATATGAAGGTTCTAATTATTATAGAATATTATGATCATAGCTGTCTCTCAGCAGTTGGATTGATTCTTTCTTTTCACGCAAAACAGGCCTTTTGTCTACAACTGTCTCATTTCATCGGTGAACATCAATATGTAAAACGCGAGATGCAGAATTGTAATGTGAAAGTCGTTTGTGCATCTTTTCCTCAATCAATCAAAGGTATTTGTCTTCGATGATCAGGCGTTCTTGGGAACACAAGCACCGTTAATTGGTGAATTTTTACCTAATGTTCGATTAGATCCTTGAGCCTCCGTTGCATTGACCGAGAGAGCAGAGAAATGGAAGAACATTTACCTAATCTCAATGAGAGCCGCCGTCTCATGCTGAACACCGGCAACGGTATGCCAAGCAACGGTTGCACCATCTTTCGCTCTTCCCCCCTTCTTTGTTTGGGATTTGGTTATTTTTTACTCCATAGTATCGTTGGGGTCAGGTTAGCTCCGACAAGGCAATTCCTATCAGTGTTACATACTTGCTTTAATTTCAAGGACTGCTATGAACGAAAAAGGGTACTAGTTTGGAAGATTAGATTGGCATTCGTCCCCTCTTATGTGTTCGTTCAAATGCAGTGGAACAATAACACCCAATGCATCATTTGAACAATTCAAACCTGAAGTTTTTTGTTTTGGGTGTCTTTCTATCCCATGTTGCGTTTGCAAATACATCCTTAGTCTCACCCGTATAAAGAGAGCATTTTGTGTATTCTGGTGTCGCTTTTACATTGGGGTAAAAACGCAAGCACACCTGTCGTGAAAATATGTAATTAAAGAGGCAAATAAAAAATCACCGCCAAATATTTTAAAAGTTTAAGCTGTTAAATAAAGGCGCGATCTAATATTTTAGAAAATATTTTCATTACCGATAACAATTATGTCTTAACATTTACGTGAATTGTGAAATTTTCTTTATTAATTCATTTTTGTAAGCGATACAATCGATCATTTTTAAATTTTTCAAGACATTCATTTTTTGCGGATCAAACTTACCCTTAAAATCACAAGAATCACACAAGCTTAATAGGCTATAGAAGCGTCGCATAAGTGCATCTTTTTTAAATGAATTATTTGCCAAGCTTCTATTATGTGACTAAAGTAAATGAGTGTTACATCTTCATAGATGGAAACAGTAAATATGACTTTACTTATATTTAGATTGTTGCAACCGTGCATGGCACGGGTAAATCTTCTAGTTACAAGCACTTACCCGCAGTGACTTGATGTCCCTTGGTTTGCCCAAACAGAGGAAACAATTGACCTTCTGGTCTGGACAAAGACAAGCTGAGACCATGACACAAGGCCAGAAAAAACACATGATTCACGTGTGTCCAAGAACTCTCACCAAGAGAGGGGAGAAGGTTGAAGGAGAAGACGAAAATCAGGCACAGAGAGGAGCCATGTAAAAAAGACAGGTCGTCGACCGCACTTCTCGCATCATAGTTCGAGTTTCCCCCGAACCCGCTTCACCAGGGTTGTGGTTATCGTCATTGCTGCCAAAACAAAATCCTTGGTGGCTTAGGAATGTCGGGCATCATATATGAGAATCACAACCAGGAAGGCCGAATTTCAAGAAATCGACAGTCAGAAGAACGGAAATCTAGTTCTTAAGCCTTTCTTTACTGGTATTGCAAGCAGGGTGTGGTGATCATGTATACTAATTCTCAAAGGCCAAGAACAGCTATGATACTTCGTGGAGAGAACAATAGGAATGTGATCGTTGTGTCCACGCTAGACCATTTCATCAAGAGAAATTTTCAAGTTGCAGCAGGTCTAAAGACAATTATAAGCAAACAAGGAAGAATCAAGCACTTTAACAAAATTAAAGTGATTGATAACAATATTGAAACAAAGCAGTCACACTGACGGCTCAACTCTTTCATGATGAGCTTTTTTCTGTAGCAAACCCCACAATGTAATCGGGATCAACTGGGCATACTGAAACAATACAAAATCTCAGTGGTAGCCCACATGAAGGATAGGGATAAACTGACTTCGCGAGAATCCCATTAACATCTAACTAGCAGGACTGAGTGCAGATTTGACTAAATTATTAATATCAACTTGCGCTTCCAAAATGTAAACTTAAGTCATATTGCCAGCTTTTCAGCCTGAACTAGAAAGAGTTAAGTCTCGAAATTTATTGAAATGGCCCACGCAATTTTAAATAGCACCCTCTGAGTGAGAACTAAGACCAATTAAGCATTCATCATTCTGACTAGTGTCACCATTTTCAAATCTTCGGAATACAAGTCCACAAAAAACTAGAGTGTCCTGGATGTTTTCCTCACAAAGACATCTCTTGGCCGAAAGATGTGCAGCATTATTAGGGAAAAGCCCCAGATATTCTCGTAAAGTGAATCTAATGCATAGATGAGAAGTAAAATGAAGGTGCCAATTAAGCCAATTAAGTCATACCAGAAACAAGGACCCAGGTTGGTATTTCGCTTCATAATAAATTTTAAGAGAATTCAACTTATGGCCATTGAGTGCTCCTGCAACCCCCTCTTGCTTTACATAAGAACTCTGTTGCGTAACTTGCGTCAATACTTATAACTGTCCTCTTGCAAACACATTTACTTAACTACCCGTACCCCCAAGAAAACACAGAGCAAACATCACACGAATGTGCAGAGAAATGTCATCAAAGCTCTAACTATAGATATCACGACTAATCTTCCAACAATTACCAACGCCGATATGACCGGACTTTTCATGAGACAACACGCTTTACATATCACAGATTTGGGCCAGTGCCTCCCCCTTTTGTTACTAGTTACGCACTTGCAACATGTGAAAAGCCAGTCACAAGGAATATTAACAAAGATTAATATGAATGTATTACATACCAGACATGCATGCATATTCATAATTCCTCACTAACCTCATTATAGGAAGCTTGGTCATGCATTCTATGGGGCTTCATATTCAGATCGATCATTTTTGAATCCATCTTGGTGTGCCCATCAGCATCAGCATCAGGCACCTTAACACTGGATGGTCTATGGTTTTGATGATTCTCCCCTGATATAACTATAGGGCCCTGATTTTGCACTCTTTTCTCGTTTTGATCCACCAATGGCAAAGCCTGGTCATCGCTGTGTGCAGATTTATGCCCGGGAAACTACAAGAAAAGATGATACCTCGAACTTGAATAGACAGACAAGAGATTGATGTTGATACGGGAAATAAAATGTGTGACCAACCTCAACTCTCTGCCTTAGTAGAAGGTATCTTCCATGCGTTCTTTTGCCTCCGACGTGAACAATCATATCGCATTGCAGACAAAGCGAGGTTCCATCTACCTCGCAATAAAAGAAAGCTATACAAACAGTTCAATAAGAACGTCATAAGATTGAATGTCTTGAGCAGAAAACAATGGGGATATACACAACTAAACTCAAAGGAAAGAGTACCAGGTGCATTTTCACATATGTCACAGCGAGGAACGTCGCTGGGACTCGCAAGGCCAACCCTGATATGCCGACTAGCTAGCTTATTACACATGTGCACCTGCGGTCCATTACCAGCTATTATAAATCAGAAGTTGCAAAAAGCAAGAAGCTTTCTTCTATCAAACTTTGAGAGAGATCGATGCCAGAACACAGTCCAACTATCTAAACCTACGTTCACTCCAACAATGATTCTTACACTGATAATAGTAAAAGGATGCGGAAAGAAACACATCTGAATGTAAACAGGAGGAAAAACCAACGCTTAGTTTCCTACAAATCATGGGCTCATTTTGACCTCTCCAACCACGAAGAGAGCTTGGCCGTGAGGCGTTCGGTCTGGATGCAACAGATCCCATATCCAAGTCACAGCCTAGCCAGTTGGGCCAGACCAGCCCCGATGTAACCGTAGGGCCACGCCCATCACCATGTTGATAAAGCATTACATGATGCAAGTGGACGAGGCAGTTTATGTGCATCCTTGCTTGGACACTGATGTTATCTGGGTTGGGGTTGGCTTGGGGAAGGCATATGTCAGAAGAAACTTCCTAACCAGTATCCACGTACCCAGCAGACAAGGTTCTCGATCATCCCGATCAAGCACTTGAACAAACGAATTCACGCTCAATCGGGTCTTATTAACTCTTCAGGAATAATCCACCGAGAAATTCATTTGGATATAAGTTACAGCAATGTCCGAGAGACGATTGATTCACTGAGCCACCCCCCATAATCATCTCTGAGCTCTTAAACTATCGACAGTCAACGCTTCCAAATCGATTCTACATGCAAAAACCGCACCAGCCCCAGAGACGACAAGGAGGGCATCTAAACACATCAGCCCAATTCACGAACCCTAAGAAGAACAACAACACGGGGAGATAATTGGAAAAAAAAAAGAAGAAAAAAAGAGCGAGAGACCTTCTCGTCGCAGGCACTGCAAAGAGCCGCCTCGTCGGCGGCGCAGAAGACGACGGCGGCGGCGCTCTCGCAAGCGTCACAAAGGGTCCGCATGCCTCCTCTTATCACCACCACCCCCCACTCTCATTTCTCCAGAAAAAGCAAATCGACAGCCGCCAACAGCAAGCCAAGAAAGCGAGAATGCTCGCAACCCAAACTCGAAGCGGGAGAAAAAAACCCAGATATAAAAAAAAAAAAAGGAGAGGACTTTAAGAGAACCGCCAGGGGACGCTCTCTTCTCTCTTGATGGGTCGATAGGGGGATCGATCGTGCGGCGTCGGGTGTGGACTGGGAACAGGGAGACGAAAGCCAACCTTGGATGGGGTGGGGGAAGTTGGGAGTTGGAGAAAGGGTTCGTGAATTGGGGTTGGCCAACAAAAGGCAGGTTCCAGAACGAAAACGTTGGTGTGTTTATTGTGATGATGATTTGGTTGGTCACAGACAAAACACACACACACACACAGAAGGAGAGAGAAGAAGGGGTTGTGAGTTTTCGTTCGTTTCGGTCCAAAAGGACTCGTCAAAATCAAAAACTTGGGTAAGGGAAAGAGTGGTGTGGTGGGGGGAGCTTTGAGCCACAAATCTTGGCAGCAGCGGTGGGGTTTGACAGTGGCCTCCGCAGCATCCTCGCCCACCAGTTTCATATCTGACCCAGGTCCCACCTTCCCCCCCTCCTCCTCCTCCTCCTCCTCCTCCTATCCCCTCTCCAAAAGGACAACGTTTTGCTTAGGAAAGAGGATCCCAAATCTTTACACGGCTGGCCTGGCCACGTGTTGCGGCTCGTGTCGTCGCGCGGGTCCTGGAATTTCCAGAAGCTTTCGTTTCGTTGGTCGATAGTTCCTTTTTCTTTCCTTTTTTTTAGTCAGTGATTAGAGAAGACCTGATGCAGGAGACTCGACGTGCGATCCTTTCTTGCGGTATGAGAATAGTCTTCAGTGGAGGGTAACCGTACGAAAAATTACAAATTTATTGCACTTTTATCGGTTCACTTATAAATATTTTGATTAGGTTAATTGAGTTTTAAATATTTTTAAATTTTATCAATTAAATCTATCCGATCAATTTTGATTGAAAATCACTGACATCTTTGCTTGCCCCTGACGAGACAGAAGAAGAATGGAAAAAAAATGAAAGAAAAGAAAATATAAATATAAATAAGAAATAAGAAAATGTGAAAATATTTATGATTCAATCGGTACAATTAAAAGATTTAGAACTAAAAGCAATGGCGCAATAGGTTTAGAGCTTTACGGATATTTTTCCCAATAAGCGGAAAGGAATGAAAAACATACGAGAAGAATTTGTTGTCCTTCCTAGTATGCTCCTTAGGCGATAGAGGTTCTTATAGTCATATGGCCAGCACGTTAGGTAAACAAGATCTTACCATGTGACAATCCTTAACGTAAGAAAAATTAATGAATAGTATGATAGCACGTCGGATAGGCATAGACCTATTTAAGCTTTTGCACATCATAATGACATCAACCGGCATCAAGTCCGGAATAGCTCAAGTCGTGTATTTCCCAACGGTTCCCACTCGAAGCTCATTGTGCCAAAAACTCTCTTAAATAGCCCGAGAAGATGGAGACAACTCGGGATCCAACCAATAGTCTCGAACCAACCATACGTGGACTAAGCAATGGTCCTACTGAGTAAAGTATACCTACAATAATTTTTCAGGCATATATAAGTTTGAAATAGGGGAAAATAACATAAATGGTCATTGAACTTTGGTCCAACGTGCTATGTCATTCTCGAACTTGTAATTTATTTATTGTGATCCCCGAACTTGTAATTTATTTATTGTGGTCCTCGAACTTTGATCCAATGTGCAGAATCGTTTCCTGAACTTTTAATTTGTTTAATGCGGTCCCTGAACTTTGATCCAATATTTCATGTGATCCTTGAACTTTCAAACATTTTTATATAATCTAGGACTACATTAAACATCTACTAATAGTTCATAGACCATATTGAATAATATGCAATGTTCAAGGATCACATCGCACAGATTAAAAGATCAGAGACGACATGCACATTGGACAAAAGTTTAGGGACCATTTATGCTATTATGCCTATAAAATATAAGTTATAAATGGGTACAAATGCGACATAGTACAAAATAAAATGTGAGCAAAAGGGTCAGACACATAGGCCCGATAGAATCATTTTATACAAAACTCAAGCAACACATAGGTCCACCATGGTATATATGTTGGCATGAGTTGTAGGATAAACTGAATATGAAGGTTGTAATTTAGGGAGGCCAATATTCTATTCTGTTTATTTCCTGATTTATAGAAAGTCCAGTATTATGTACAGCTTAGAATAGGCTATCTTTGTGTATACATACATCATGTATTTGTCATTATATAAAATGAAAAAAATAGAGAGGAAAACTGACTAATTTCCTCAGAAAAATATTCTTTGTTCACATGATATCAGAGTTGAAGATTTTGAGTTCAAATTTTTTCAGATCCTATTTACCTTTCCAATTAAATATGTCTATGTTTAGTACTAGTACTAGGCAAAAGGATCAGACTAAGCGTGAGGGAGAGTGTTAGAATAATTAAATATTAAACCACACCTTCATGTAATAGCTTAAACTTTTAAAATAGTTTGCGGTGATCCTACCAAATCTCACATGTTAGTTGCTAAACTAAATACTGTTTGTGACATCCTTAATTTTTTACCTTATTCAGGATGTAATGAATGGTTACTTCATCAATGCGTAATGAGTAGAATTAGGCTCTAAATTGATTCCAGAATCATTCAAGAGCATCCCAAGCTTTGGGAAAAGCAATTTAGGACTTTAATGCACACGACCAAAGAACTCAATCATAGATTGACAATTCAACCATAAGGATCAACAAGGGATAATCTTAAGCCATTTTAAGTCGATCCAGGAATTGTTATAGCTCGATTCGGCAATAGTATAGAATTGGTTACGGGTGATTCCACACGATTACTATGTTGATTTCGAATGACCTTAAACCGATTCTTAATGATCATATACTTCGAAACAGACAATTGAGTCCTCGCGATTACATGACAACTGAGAGTCATCCATGAATTGAGAAAACTTAAACATGAATTGATTTGAAATCGACTACGAATTAAACACACGAAATCCCTAGAAGCCATCCATTGTTCTAATTATGCGAAAAACACATTTGAGAGATTTTAACCACGAATTCTAATCCAATTTAGGATATCGAACTCTAGAGGATTAAGAGACGACTATTGCATAATCTCAATGGATCGCCTATTAATCGATAAACCGCAAAACATTGGAAAAGTGAAATTCGGTCCGAAAATTAGGAGCCACAAGGGGACCTACGAATTTGGAAAGGCCCAATGGGCCTCATGGACATAAATTTCGGCCACAAGGGCCCAATGGATAGAAATTACACTTTTGCCTGTTTAGGCTAAATTTGAATAGTTTTGGGAAAATTGTACAAAAAGAGCCCAAGATGAGAAGCCCACAAGAAACTAAGCCCAAGGACAAGGCCCATGAGGAATTTCGGCCATGAGGAGGAAGAAATGGGCTTGGCCCAAGTTTGGGCCCATTTAAGGCCTTCTAGAAAGAAATTACTTTTTGGGCATAAATAGTGTCTTTGAGTGAAAAGACCTTTTTACCCCCAAGCCTTTTTGGATTCCTTTAGTTTGTTGAAGGGCAAAATGGTCTTTCTACCCCTAAATAGTTGACCGGCCACATGAGACGGTAAAATGACCAAAATACCCCTCTCATCTTGTCTTTATTCCATTCCTACCCTTGGATATTTGTAAAACTTGTTTTGTAAGATTTAATCCTAGCCATTCATTCAAGCTTATTGAGCAAGGAATGATCTTGGCCATCCATTTTTTAGTGTCAAGCAAGACACTTTCTCTCTCCTACTCATTTCTCTCTTTTGGTCTCATCTCTCTCCCTCTCTCACTCTCCTTGTTTCGGCCACCCACCTCACCATCGGCCACCATCACACCACCATCTCTGACGCCACCATAGCCCTCATCGCCGCCGTCCACAACCATGAGCTGAACCACTGCCATCATCGTCGTCCGTTCGCCGCCCTCTTGCGCCACCATGAGCCGTGCATCCACCCAAGCCAAGCGGCCCTTTCCTTGTTTCCCTTTGGTTTAAGAGTAAGTTTACTCTCTAACCCTTGATTAGGGCATTATGTTGCTAATGGTTTAAGTTTAGAGTTAAGTAGGAGGATTAGATGATAGGTTATCTAGTTAATGATAGCCTATCTTGATTATTATGTGATAACCTATCTAGTGTGATTGATAACTTATCATGAGTTGGTCGATAGTTTATAATGAGGTGGTTGATAGCTTATTATAAATTGGTTGATAGCTTATCATGAATTGGTTGATAGCTTATCATGAATTGAGCGATAGCTTATCTTAGAATAAGTCATTTGATTAAATGACAACATTGGACTTGTATAAGTTTGATTGATAATTAAATGGACAATATTATTGGCTTTGTTATATGAGTGCATTTTCATGGTAGCTTTATGCGTAAAGAATTGCACGTCATAAATACTTGACATTGGCTAAATTCCAAAGATAAGAATTGGGACTTGAGTGATGGCTGTGTGTGCATGATCACCTAAAAGTTTCATTTGTGCCCAGTTATACCGGAAGATTGCCAACCTAGGGTTTGGCTGTGGCTATGAGAGGTCGTGCCCAATTTTAATTGGATGCTGTCACGGGAGCAAGGTAAGACGAAGTCATTCGCGAATGGAATTCGGAACGAACCCATTTATGGGATGCCGTCATTAAGATTAGTGAGACGATGTCGTGCCTGACGGAGCGGGACGATGCCTGGTCATGCCGAAAGACCGCCTTCCTATGGGATGTACCGTGGCCAGAGAGATCGTTTAATAATTTGGACTATCATGAGTGCGAAGTGCATCAATGAGTGCAACATGCCTAAGAATGATAATTGATTATGTTTGGATTATTGAATTGTCATTGTGCATGGTTATACAATAAAATATGCTGGAATATGTCTCTTGAATATGCACATTATTGTGATCATGTTATGTGTTCATTGAAGCGATTGCAATGTTATGATGGTTAGAAAAGGGTAAGTGAACTACCTCATGTGAATAGTTAAGGCAAAGCAAAGGTTTTGCTATTGATCTACCTTCGATAGTGACTTGCACGTTTAAGGGGATCTAGAGGCAACGTACTCTCCTGAACGAGGTTTAGGGAGCTTACTTTCTAAGTTTATCTTATTGTTATTTGTTTAACTGTTTTAAGACCATCAGTTATGAACTAGCATCCTATGTGGTTCGGGGTGCCTATGGATATGAGCACGGTAATGACTGAGCATCTGATCGAACCTGATAGAGCCTTTCAGAGGCATTTAATGACCGTCAAGGTTGATGAGGAATTGGCTATGTTGGTATCGTATGAGTTCCTAGCCTAGTTTATAAAGGAGGGAGATGAGCTCTTTGGTCATATTAGGGGATTTGACGAACCCCTTAATGGAGGTACTGGCGAGGAGGTTTGAGACTCGATGGACCTTGACCCTTTTGATGGAGAAGTCTCTGATTTGGAGATTGATCCGGATGCCGAGGAGTCCAATCCGAAGTGTCCTCCCGAGTACCACTAGCTTTGGTGATGGGCTTAAGATGCCCCACCTTTTTGACCACTCATTTTTAGATAGACGAGCCTAGGTTGACTGAACGATTGCCCCTTTTTGTATGATCGGTCGTTGAAAAAACCACCCTGAATGGGCTTGTAAAGTGTAGCATCTCAAGGTCAGCTGATGTTTATAAAATGGCTTGGTTGTTTTGTGTCTCAAAGTGTTTTTGTTGCTATCCCTGACTCTAATTGTTGATTGGGAGATTTGAGTACGCTTTCGCATGCATTTAACGTCAGATAAAAAGAATGAGTCGGCTACGCATCCTGAGACATTGCAACTTAACGACCATGGAGGGATGTTAGCATTCTCGAGGGAACGGGGCGCGACACTGTTCGAGTTTTGTTATCTCTTGCTATGAATTTAGAATGGTCGTTGCACCAATTTGATGTCAAAAATGTCTTCCTCCATGGCGATCTTGAAGAAGAAATTTATATGGAAGTCCCCCCCGGATATGAAGTTCCCTCACAACCAAGTGTTGTATGTAAATTGCAACGCTCGCTGTATGGATTAAAACAGTCACCCCGTGCTTAATTTGGTCGATTTAGCCTAGCTATGAAGAAGTATGGTTACACTCAAAGTGACATAGACCATACATGGTTTTTGAAAAGACATCAAGGAAAGGTAATAGCTTTAATAATTTATGTGGATGACATGATTATAACAGGGGATGACATAGACGAGATCTCCAAACTCCAAGAAAGATTATATGCTAAATTTGAGATGAAAAATTTTAGGGGACTCAAATATTTTCTGGGTATTGAAGTGGCCAAATCGAAAGAAGGTATATTCCTTTCTCAAAGGAAATATGTATTAGATTTACTATCAGAAGTGGGAATGCTAGATTGTAAGCCAGCAAATACACCTATTATTCAGAATCACAAGCTTGGAAAGTACCCAGACCAAGCACCAACTAATAAGAAGATATATCAAAGGTTGGTGGGTAAATTAATTTATTTATCTCATACTAATCCAGATATTGCATATGCGGTGAGCATAATCAGTCAGTGTATGCATTCACCTAGTAAAGATCATATGGATGTTGTAGTTTGGATTCTTCGTTACCTGAAGTCTGCTCTAGGAAAAGGACTTTTGTTCTCGAAGAATAATCATCTTATTATTGAGGGTTATACAGATGCAGATTGGGCGGGGAGTTTTACTAACAGGAAATTAACTACATGCTACTTTATTTTTATAGGAGGGAATCTAGCTACATGGAGCAAGAAACGGAAGTAGTAACTTTATCAAGTGCTGAAGCCGAGTTCAAAGGAATAGCTAAAGGGCTCTGTGAGCTCCTTTGGATTAAAAGATTGATGACGGAAATTGGCTTTGCTCCTAAGTCCAAAATGAATCTGTTCAGCGATAATAAATTAGCTATTGACATTTCTCACAATTAAGTTCAGCATGATCGTACTAAGCACGTTGAGGTAGATTGACACCTCATCAATAAGAATCTTGATGCCAAGATAGTTCTATTCCCGTATGTCAAATCTGATGACCAACTGGTTGACATACTTACAAAGGTTGTCTCTGGTAGGATCTTCCACAACTCACTTGATAAGTTGGGCATCAAAGACATTTATGCACCAACTTGAGGTAGAGTGTTGGCATGAGTTGTAGGATAAACTGAATATGAATGTTGTAATTTAGGGAGTCCAATATTATATTCTGTTTATTTCCTAATTTGTAGAAAGTCCAATATTGTGTACAGCTTAGAATAGGCTGTCTTTGTGTATATATACATCATGTATCTGTCATTATATAAAATGAAAAAAAAATCAAAGTGAAAAACTGATTGATTTCCTCAGAAAAATATTCTCTATTTAACAATATATCCACGTACATACACAAAAAAGGTTCGCGTCAACCTCCATGTTGTATTAGCATAGATAACACTATAAACGAGTGGCTCATAAATATGATATATTCGGAAAAAAATGAAAATTAAAAAAATGACATCTAAAGAAGTCTATTATTCATCTCGAACCTCTCGGTACTTATCAACTTCAAACCTAATCACTATCTAATTTGGTGATGAAAATGTGATTTTTAATTAAAAAATTCAGTACTTCTGCTGAAAGCATAGAAAAGATTGGGGGCTAACTAAAAACTTCCCCCCCCCCCCAAAAAAAAACATAGGACATAATGGAAATAAGTGGATAAAGGTTCAAAAATCTTAAACTTATTGTACGACGGCCAATTCAGTTATAAACTTTTCAATTTGATCAATTTAATCTTAAATTTTTTGACTATTTGGAAATAGAGTCCTTTTGGCTAATTTTTGAGTGGAAAGTCAATAACATGAATATCGACCATCTTACGTGACATGACTGACGCCGACGCCAACATAGACAATTTTGACAACTTTTAAATTAATTAAGTTTTTTCTTTCTTTTTTCTATTTCCCTTTGTCGATCTGGAGCCTCAGCGATGGTCGGTGAAGGTCGCCGAGGCACCCTTGCAAGCTGTGAGGGTTGTGATGCCCTGGTTGTGGTCAGAGAGGGCATCAGGTGGGGGCTGTGATGCCCTCGCCCATAGGCAACAACCTTGCCAGCCATTGCCAAGCCTTGGACCAGTGAAAGGAAAGGAATGAAGGAAAAAAAATCCAATTTTTTTTAAATTGCAAAAATCATCTATGTCAGGATTTTCTAGAAAACAAGTTTACAAAAAATTCTCTCATTCAACCAAAGACAACTTTAGGCTCTGTTTATTTCGTAAATAACTCTTTCTAGGAACACATTTTCTCATTTTCAGGTGTTTGAATCGCTTAGGGAAAGGAATCGACAAAAACCCTATACTTAAACTCGGCAAAATGATTCCCTCTTTAAAAATTAGAAATCAATCTTCATAACATGACTAGACATTGGCATTTGAACCAAAATTTCCGCACTTCGACGGGGGAATCCCAACATCCATTCCCGTATCCTTGGCAGCGGGCTTGAGTCTAGAGGCTAGGGCAGGGTCCAAAGAGGTAGGGCCTTGGACTACGGTGCTTGGGCCCAGTTTCCTGGCCATCGATGTCCGGTTTCTCGGCTACTCGTGCCCAGGTTATTAGCGCTCGAATAATACTTATCTGTTTATGAAATAACGTAAGGTTTTTCTTGCCAAACAACGAAAATAATTTCCAATTCATTTTCAGACTTCAACCAAACACCGGAAAGTTTATTTTCCTGGAAAATAGCTTTTTAGAAAAAAAAAATTCAAAACATGTCAATTTTTCTGCGAAACAAATAAGCCTTATTTGGAAAAAGCACACGTTCAAGCTCCATTTGTTTCGTAGAAAATTTGACACTTACTTAAAATGTTTTCCAAGAAATGATTTTCTGGGAAAATGACAATATGTTACGATGCTTGGCCGAAATTTGGAAACGACCTAAAAACTATTTGCCGTTGATTGGAAATGAAAACTTCATTCTATTTTCCTAGAATGAACTTATAAACCTAAACATAAACACGCTATTTGTGTGATATAAAGGCTGCATATGCTACATCATTGGACCCTTTTGTAGTACAATGTGGTTCTTTGAATTTTGGGCCGTGATGGGCCCAACGGGCCGAATATTGTCAAACAGCGCACTCTCTCTCTCTCTCTCTCTCTCTCTCTCTCTCTCTCTCTCTCTCTCTCTCTCAAGAGAAACACCCGAAATTCCGGGTTCCCCAGATCGACCCGACCCGACCCGCCACATCCAAATCCAAATTGGTTCGTTTGAAGTTATCGAGCTGTCTAAGTGAGGACTGATGGGCTTAGCTAAACCAGTCGAACCAAACTAAGAACTTAATCTGTAGTTAAATGGAAGATACCCAGGAAAGATTCAGCATGAACCGACCGCTAAATGGGCAAAGATCAAGTAGCACGAATTTTTGCTAAACTAAATTTACCAATTGATAGAGCCTTATATGTAATCCGCAGAAACGTGGGGGAAAGCAAAGATCCATCCTTGCCATAAGCAATTCATCGTCGTCCAGGGAAATCTTTCCACATTCTGTCAGTAAAACCTCGGTTGCCTCCGGAAACCAAAGTCATTTGGCTTCACTAAAGCCACCTCAGACCCACGTCGGCTCCGTTTGCCCATCGTTGCAATGTAAGCCGCCAAATAGGATTTTGGATGGATGGAAACGTGAAGGAGCATTGGTACATGCTACGAGTTTTTGATGACATAAGAAAAGTTTGGAATTCTGGCTGTCGCGTTGAGTACGGGTTTGAATGTTTGTCCAAATTAATAATGCCAAAGCTTAATATCTTGAATATGGTCCATATTACTCTGAAAGCCAACGTTGCGGAGAGGATGTGTGAACACGAAACAACCCGACATTATTTAGCGACCCTGATAGGTTCTGAATATGCCCGGCTCCTCACGTCCCTCGCGCAGACTAAAGCAAAGGGATCGTGGCAATCTTGGGCTTCCGACGTGTTGACACCGGTACTCTAAAGGCAGTAGTTAGAAGGTCGCGACGAGAGCTCGAACAACTTCGACTTTGATAATTAAGGACAATCAACTCATCTTATCGGAACTACATCTGCAAGCATTCATGATTCATGCTTGAAACCATCTCTCTCTCTCCGAGTGCTCATCCATTCAGGGGAGTGCTTAACTAAGTCATCGTCCCCCCAAAACGGGGGAATTTGTCTCGTCTGCACCAGGAACTTGATTTCTTTTTAGCTCCATGCCCCATTCCAGGTCTGGTCTACAGGGCCCTAACACGTGGGCCTTGCTTTTTAGATCGAACCAGAAACATCCACTAAGCTGCCTCATGATACTACTTTCGTCTTTTGTTTTGGTTTTGTCCTTTCTCCCCCTAATTTCTGGATTCGTGGCACTTTAGCTTATGTTTCCCTGTTGCTTTTCGTTTCACTTAACTCGGTGATAGTTTGCTACTCTCCAGTCGACTCCAATTGATCCTTTGTATTGCCACGGGGGCGATGCTCAGTCCAGCGACATACTCTCCGGACAGCGAGTCGCACCGTCAAAATGCTGATACACTGAGCTTCTACCAAAGAAGACGGGAGGCGAAAAGTTGAATCTCGACTTTGCAAATCGGGGTCAAGCCAGTGTGGAAATCATGTGCTGTATGCATGCAACGGCAATGCACATGCTGAGTTAAATATATACACGAAGGATCTGCATACAGAGTCATATCAGCAACGCCTGGGTAATAATTTCGGTAGCTGTCACGGCATGCGGAAAAGGGTGCATCACCAGCATGACCTCACTAATGGAATGAAACCCTTTACTTTTCTTCTGGCTTTTAAAGACCCAGCACGTTCTCACTGCTCGTCTCTTTATGACCCTCCCTCCTTCCCTCTTTATCTCGGGACACTTATCCAGCTCATTTTGACTAGCCTTTACAATCACCTCTTGCCTAAGCAGTGTTTTGACCTCTGGATTGGAATGGAACAGCATGCTGCAGGACGTGACTACTCCAGGATCTAATCTTCTCCTTTCGAGACTGCTAATTGCTCTAGCGTCTCTTCTCTTAGTTTTTAAGTAGTCACTCGGTGTTCTTCTAAGAACGAGGCTCGAATGCAAGTCGAGTCAACCAAATTCGCCTTCCCACCAAAGATTTTTTTGCCTTCAAAATGAAAACAAACTCAAATCCTTTTACTGTTGCTGTACTTCCCTCCATGGCTCAAGTGTTGTTCATTGAATCATTGATCACCTTTTAAAAAAGGGTGGCATGATGATGCTCTTTATGGGATTTTCTCCTCTACCTTTACTCAACCTAACCCTTCCTTCCTTCCTTTATAGTAGTAATCTTTGACCAAAAATCACTGGGAAGTAAAGATACAGCGAAGGCAATTTGCGGGGGTTGTCAAAAAGCGACGCCCGGTCAAAACGACAGTGCAAAAGCACCCAGCGAAAAGAGGCCGCGAAACATTGCCCGCAAGAAAGTCAAAAGGAGGACAGGACGGGACAGCAGAAGAGGTTTAATGAAAAGAGGGAGTTTTTACATGGATTCGGACAGCATTTCCCCTCTTGTCAATCATGATGGGGGAGGCTTTTATCAACTATCTTCTTCGACACAACTTGCACTCATGGGTTTCGGAAAAAAAAATTAGGATTAACATCGCGAAAAATTTTAAATTAATACATTTACAATAAATTTACTCTAAATTATTTTTTTGATCACAAAAATCTCAGACTAGTATATTTATGATAATTTTACCCGAATTAATTTTTTGATCACTAAAAGTCCTAAATTGGTACACTTGTGATAAATTTACCCTCCGTTAGTTTTCGTTAAGTTTTACTGTCAAATTGCTAAGTTTGATGTCATGTGGTAGTTGGCGGGTGTACCGGTTTGAGGTTTTACTCATCTATTTGTCACAAGTTTATCAATTTATGATTTTTCGTGATATTAATCCAATTTAACGGACACTGACGGAGGGTAAATTTCTCACAAATATACCAGTTTGGGATTTTCAGTGATCAAAAAATTAGTTTTGGGTAAAATTGTCACATGTGTATCAGTTTGGGATTTTTGTGGTAAAAAATTAGTTTTGGGTAAAATTATCATAGGTGTACCAATTTTGAATTTTTCGTGGTATTAACCAAAAAAATTATGGAGTTATTTTCTTGAGTACAGAATTATTTAAGAAAATAATTAAGTATCTGTCTTTAATCAATCATAAGAATAATAATAATAAATTATTATAAATTATCGCGGGGTCCACTCATTTAAGAATTTGTGTCTCATATCACGTGATTACTCTTACATTAGCTCAAAGATTATCATGCTAGCAAAGCTCGTTTATTTATGAGTAGAGTTTTAGGAGCATGAAATTATAGATTCTCGCATAATTAATACTAGGGCTAGCAATTTGGGGATGGAGGGACAAGTGCAGCAGCATCTTTTTGACTTTTACTCTTTTAATTCCATAATTGGAGGGCGGGGAGGAAATACAAATTCCAAAATGCTAATAATTTAGCTGCCCAATGCCACAAAAGCGGATTGCTCCTCGACTCCTCAGTCTTCACGCCTAAATATTCTCGAAAATGTTGTGCTTGGGAGGACGAATTTTGATCAAAATGGTATTTTTTTTGGGGGATTTTCGCTCGGTAAGAGGGAGATAGGCCACGCTTTTTTTTTCATTAATAAAAGGGTGGGGAAAGGCGACTAGTCCTGGGGCTGCTAATCGGTTTATAAATGTGAGAGAAAGACTTGCCCTCTGAGCTAGCTTTTGGGGTGAAAGAGACCAGGACCACCCAATACTGGTATAAGAGTTTAGGTTGACAACAAGTCTGAACTTAACAGTCGCTCGAGAGAGAAACAGATTATCGCAGCTTTGACCTAGAGCCCGATGTGTGAGGGAGATATTGTTGAGATTGTGCCACATTAATCGTGTGAGGTCTAACGGTCAATTTATAAGTGTGAAGGAAAGTCTCACTGTTTGAGCTAACTTTTGTGGTGAGAAAGGCTTAAGATCACCCAACAATATAGAAACACGGTTTGAGACATAACTACTCCGCACCATCCACAACTTAGAAAGCTTGCGCTGAAGAAATATATTGCAGTTATTTCTCTGCACAGTTAGTTTACCAACTTTATTTGTAAATGATGAAAAGCTATCATAAAATGAATTCCGAATCCTAAATACAAAAAATGTATTCCTCACACAATATGTGCCCAAGAAACGACGTTCTATCATCCCGTGCATACGAACGTAATCTTCTTTTTTGTTGTGTTCTTGATAACCGCTATCTCCTCTTCTTTTTAATTAGATAATCTTTTATCTTTTGTTTTGAATTCTCAAGAAACCGCCATTTAGGTCACGGGCTGGGTTAGCCCAACATGGGCGGCTCCATTTATTATGGAGTTGTTTTCTTGAGTACAGAATTATTTAAGAAAATAATTAAGTATCTGTCTTTAATCAATCATAAGAATAATAATAATAAATTATTATAAATTATCGCGGGGTCCACTCATTTAAGAATTTGTGTCTCATATCACGTGATTACTCTTACATTAGCTCAAAGATTATCATGCTAGCAAAGCTCATTTATTTATGAGTAGAATTTTAGGAGCATGAAATTATAGATTCTCGCATAATTAATACTAGGGCTAGCAATTTGGGGATGGAGGGACAAGTGCAGCAGCATCTTTTTGACTTTTACTCTTTTAATTCCATAATTGGAGGGCGGGGAGGAAATACAAATTCCAAAATGCTAATAATTTAGCTGCCCAATGCCACAAAAGCGGATTACTCCTCGACTCTTCAGTCTTCACGCCTAAATATTCTCGAAAATGTTGTGTTTGGGAGGACAAAATTTGATCAAAATGGACTTACCTTACCAAAAAAAAAATTTGATCAAAATGGTATTTTTGGGGGGAGTTTCACTCAGTCAAGAGGGAGATAGGCCACGCTTTTTTTTCATTAATAAAAGGGTGGGGAAAGGCGACTAGTCCTAGCGGTCATTTTTGGACGCTACCATAGGGGTGTCACAACCTTTATATATGTCGAGATTGGGGCTGGTAATCAATTTATAAATGTGAGAGAAAGC
Source organism: Syzygium aqueum (assembly GCA_031216185.1). Lineage (NCBI taxonomy): Eukaryota > Viridiplantae > Streptophyta > Magnoliopsida > Myrtales > Myrtaceae > Syzygium > Syzygium aqueum. The sequence goes on from CM062239.1 coordinate 13,728,953, forward strand.
CTCGCCCTCTGAGCTAACTTTTGGGGTGAAAGAGATCAAGACCGCCCAACACTGGTACCAGAGTTTAGGTTGGCAACAAGTCTGGACCTAACAGTCGCTCGGGAGAGAAACGGATTATCGCAGCTTTGACTTAGAGCCCGATGTGTGAGGGGGGATATTGTTGAGGTTGTCCCACATTAATCGTGGAAAGGCCTAACAATCAATTTATAAGTGTGAACGAAAGCATCACTGTTTGAGCTAACTTTTGTGGTGAGAAAAGCTTAAGATCACCCAACAATATGGAAACACGGTTTGAGACATAACTACTCCGCACCATCCGCAACTTAGAAAGCTTGCGCTGAAGAAGTATATTGCATTTATTTCTCTGCACAGTAAACTAAGAAACGACGTTCTATCATCCTGTGCAGATTAAGTGCCATACTTGCAGCTCGTCGCTTGAGAGACTCTCGTCGCTTGAGAGAAGAGCAGTAGAAGGAACAAACGTAATCTTCTTTTTTGTTGTGTTCTTGATAACCGCTATCTCCTCTTCTTTTTAATTAGATAATCTTTTATCTTTTGTTTTGAATTCTCAAGAAATCGCCATTTAGGTCACGGGCTGGGTTAGCCCAACATGGGCGGCTCACATCCATCAAACCCATAATCCATCGGTAAAGAAGAAATATTTTTAATAGAAATTCACATAAACATCGATTTTAATCTAAATTTCGAGCCAAGAAAAAAAAGAAGGGGCAGCAACATCATGATGTCAAAAGACAAGATAATGTAAACCGCATCAGGAGAGGAGGAGGTCCATGCAGACGATAGAATTAAGAGTTCCGATTGGGTTTGGGGGGGACACACAGGCTACACGGATCTCGTCCTTTTCGCGCCTATTATTCGGGCTTCCCCAAAATGGGTCAGTTAATGAGTGTCACCAGTTAATTAAACATGATTAATCATGGCTTTATTAAGGTGCAAATATACGTAAGATTACCACCTTACCCCCCGCGGTCCTCAATGATTCTCCCCCCGCATCCCCCTCATATGGACGGATGGGGCGGTTAAAATTTTTTTTTAAATTAAATTAAATTAAATATAATAATAATAATAATAAAAGGAGCTCGACCCGACCCGGCCCCACCACCGGAAAAGCCTTTTCCGGGTTTTGAAAAGAGGAGGAACGAAACGAAACGAAACAAAAACCGCCCACAGTAGTACTGCAGCGACTCTCTCTCTCTATCTCTCTCTCTTCCGTCTCTGCACCATTTTGCACTCGCTCTCTCTGCAGCCGCTTCCTCACCAATGGCGACGGCGACGGCGGCGGCGACGCCTCTCTCTCCGCTCGCTCCGCGACGCATCCTCTAGCCGTTCCCGAGCCTCCGCCTCCGCCTCCCCCCCTCCCTCCTTCCCCTTTTCGCTCCCCGCCTTCCTCCGGCGTCTCTCGCGATGGCCCCCGCTCCTCCCCTGCTCCGCCTCCTCCGCCTCCTCCTCGTCGTCATCGTCGCGGCGGCGCTCTCCGGGGTCGCCGCCGCCCGGAGCGCCGAGGCGGTCGCGGAAATCGAGTCCCTCACCTCCTTCAAGCTCGACCTCCACGACCCGCTCGGCGCGCTGGACGGCTGGGACCCGTCCACGCCGTCGGCTCCCTGCGACTGGCGCGGCGTCACCTGCGCCGGCGGACGGGTCGCCGAGCTCCGCCTCCCCAGGCTCCAGCTCGCCGGCCGGCTCACCGACCGCATCTCCGGGCTCGCCATGCTGAGCAAGCTCAGCCTCAGGTCGAACGCCTTCAACGGGAGCATCCCCGCCTCCCTCGCCAAATGCGGCCGCCTGACCGCCGTCTTCCTGCAGTACAACTCGTTCTCCGGCGACCTCCCGCAGGAGATAGCGAACCTCACGGATCTCCACGTCCTGAACCTGGCGCAGAACCGCCTCTCCGGCGAGATAGCCGGCGGCCTCCCCGTCAACCTCCGGTATCTCGATCTCTCGTCCAACTCCTTCTCCGGCAACGTTCCTCGCAGCCTATCCAACTTGTCTCAGCTGAAGCTCATCAATCTCTCGTATAACAACTTCACCGGCGAGATTCCTGCCCTGTTCGGCGAGCTTCAGGAGCTAGAGTATCTCTGGCTCGACTACAATCTACTGGACGGAACTTTACCCTCTGCGATCGCGAATTGCTCTTCGCTCGTGCATTTGAGCGCCGAGGGGAATGCGCTCAGTGGAGTGATACCTTCCGCCATTGGCGCCCTCCAGAAGCTCCAGGTGGTCGCGCTCTCACGGAATAATTTCTCCGGTTCAGTGCCGGCTTCGCTGTTCTGCAACGTGTCAGGTAACTCGCCGTCTCTTAGAATCGTTCAACTCGGCTTTAATGGGCTCACGGACATCATTGGTCCGAAGACCACGCCGTGTTTCGGCGTCCTGCAAGTTTTGGATCTCCAGGATAATTTAATAGCCGGCACGTTTCCTTCGTGGTTAGCCAATGTACCAACTTTGACCGCGTTAGATTTTTCGAGGAACATGCTTTCTGGTTCACTTCCGGGCGTGGTTGGAAATTTGTTTAGATTGGTGGACCTGAGGATGGGGAACAACTCTTTCGGTGGAGCCATTCCTGTCGAGATCCGAAACTGTACTTCTTTGCAGGTGCTCGATCTCGAAGGGAATAGGCTTACTGGGGAGGTTCCTGGATTTCTGGGTGAATTCAGAGGTTTGAGGGTTCTGTCTCTTGGAAATAATCTGTTCTCAGGCCTGGTTCCTGCAAGTATCAGTAATCTCACGGGGCTTGAGACTTTGAATTTGAGACGCAACAGCTTGGTCGGTACTTTGCCGGAGCAAATGATGGGGATGAGCAACTTGACTACATTGGACCTGAGTGGAAATAAATTCTCAGGTCAGGTGCCTGCGAATATTGGGAAGTTGAGCAGATTAGTGGTCTTGAACATGAGCGACAATAATCTTTCGGGGTCGATTCCTGCCGGTTTGGGCAATCTTTTTAAGCTCACTACCCTTGATTTGAGCAAGCAGAATTTGTCTGGCGAGCTGCCGCTTGAGCTTGCGGGTTTGCCGAGCTTGCAAGTCGTTGCACTACAGGAGAACAAGTTATCTGGTGATGTTCCCGAAGGGTTTAGTAGTTTAGTGGGTTTGCGGTACTTGAACCTCAGTTCCAATATCTTTTCTGGTAATCTTCCTTTGACGTTCGGGTTCCTTCGGTCACTGGTGGTTCTCTCATTGTCAGGGAACCGGATTTCTGGTTTGATCCCACCGGAGCTGGGAAATTGCTCTGACCTTGAAGTTCTTGAGCTCAGAGCAAATTCTTTTTCTGGTCATATTCCCTCTGATCTCTCTCGGTTGTCACATCTGAAGATCCTTGATTTAGGGAGAAACAACTTGTCTGGCGAAATCCCAAAAGAGATCTCAAAGTGCTCATCGTTGACTTCTTTATCTCTAAACTCAAACCATCTTTCCGGCAGCATTCCCGACTCATTGACAGAGCTATCGAACCTGAAAACGTTGGATCTCTCCACCAACAACTTAGATGGGAAAATCCCTGCCAATTTTACGCTGATTTCTGGCTTGGCGAGTTTCAACGTATCGGGGAATAATCTTGAAGGCGAGATTCCTGCAATACTCGGTTCTCGATTCAATTCTTCAGCATTTGCCAATAATCAGAACTTGTGTGGTAAGCCGCTCCAAAAGAAGTGCCAGGATTCAACTGAGAGGAATCGGAGGAAGAGGTTGATTCTGCTAATTGTGGTGATCGCTTCTGGAGCTTGCCTTCTAACCTTATTTTGCTGCTTCTACATCTACAGCCTCTTGAGATGGCGCAAGAGGCTGAAAGAAAAGGCAGCCGGTGAGAAGAAAACGAGCCCAGCCAGAGCAAGTTCTAGATCAAGCGGAGGACGTGGAAGCACTGATAATGGAGCTCCGAAGCTTGTCATGTTCAACAACAAAATCACCCTCGCGGAAACAATTGAAGCTACTAGGCAGTTTGACGAAGAGAATGTATTAGCCAGGACACGGTATGGATTGGTTTTCAAGGCCTGCTTCAATGATGGGATGGTGCTCTCAATCCGAAGGCTACCCGACGGATTGCTTGACGAGAACATGTTCAGGAAAGAATCCGAAGCGCTCGGCAAAGTGAAGCACAGAAATTTGACAGTTCTTCGCGGATACTATGCAGGGGCACCTGACTTGAGGCTTCTGGTCTATGACTACATGCCCAATGGAAACCTGGCCACACTCCTCCAAGAAGCATCCCACCAAGATGGCCACGTCCTCAATTGGCCAATGCGCCATCTGATCGCCCTGGGGATTGCCCGTGGATTAGCGTTTCTCCACTCTTGCTCGATGGTTCACGGGGATGTGAAGCCCCAGAACGTGCTCTTCGATGCCGATTTCGAAGCCCATCTCTCGGATTTCGGCCTCGAACGGCTAACCGTTGCAACCCCTGCCGAAACCTCCACTTCTACTGCGGTCGGCACGCTGGGTTACGTATCACCGGAAGCCGTACTCACCGGGGAAATCACCAAGGAATCCGACGTCTACAGCTTCGGCATAGTACTGCTCGAGCTGCTGACGGGGAAGAGGCCGGTGATGTTCACGCAAGACGAAGACATCGTGAAGTGGGTCAAGAAACAGCTCCAGAAGGGCCAGATCACGGAGCTGCTCGAGCCGGGCCTGCTCGAGCTCGACCCGGAATCGTCCGAGTGGGAGGAGTTCCTGCTGGGAGTGAAGGTCGGGCTGCTCTGCACGACGCCCGACCCGCTCGGTCGGCCCACCATGTCCGACGTCGTCTTCATGCTCGAAGGCTGCCGAGTCGGACCCGACATCCCGTCGTCGGCCGACCCGACATCCCAGCACTCGCCGGCATGAAGGACTGAAATCGTCCATTAACACCACATTTTCCATCTCATTTTATTTATTTTTAGAACGTAACAGTGCATGGTAGCCGATTTTTTTTTCCTTTCTATTTTTTCTTTTTCCGAAAATTATCCCCCGGGGCTTTCTGTTGCCTTTCTGTTATTTGACGCTTTTGCCCTCTCTCGCGCTGGTTCCCTCCATCGGGGGGGATTCCGGTGCCGGCCTTGGAGTTTTGTTTGGTGGGGTTGGGGGGGGGGGGGGTCCACCGGGAAGTAAAAAAGTCAGCATTTGCCGGTCAAACTGTTCGGGACTGGAGGCCGGGGGGGGTGTGTGGTCCCCACGTGGCAGCAGGCTCCCGCCAAATGCTCAGAGGCAGGAGGCTACGTCACGTGGCTCGAGCTCCGAGCTTTTTCAGAGGGAAATGTAGCCGTTACTGGCGGCGGGCCCCCCGGCGCGAAATTAAAAGGGAACCGTCCCTTTCCCCCAGAAAGAGGACTAGGAGGAGGAAGCCAGACTCCGGCACGGCCTCGACCGGGGGAAAAACCCGCCACCGCCGCCCCGCTCCGGCCGCCACGTGGGGGGTCTCCGTTTCGCCCTAACGCGTCGCCTTTTCCCCGAAAAGGCAGCGGGGCCCGGTGGCTTTCGGGCCCCCTCCCCTACCCCCACCGCCGGGCCCAGCGGCGGTGTGAAGTCAGAGCAGAGGGAGGAGCCAATGTTGGCAGGAGGCGCGCCCCGCCCCCACCACCGCCCTTCAATTCATTTCGGAACTTTTCGTGGGGCCCCCCCGTCATCTCTTCTTTTTCTTCTTATTTATCCTTCGATTTACGGAATTGGGCTTTTGCTTGGTTGAAAATTGCCTTTTCCTTCTTCCCCTCTTCTTTTCATTTTCCCACTAGCTTTTACCAAAAATCGGCAGGAAGATGTCCATTGATCCAACGAGGGAGGGTTGCTTTCTACCTGCTCCCGCAACGCGTGCGTGCATGAATGATTTCTATATATATACATATACATAAAGCACAACAACCGAAATATTCGCTCCTTGCTGGGATTATTATTGTAATGGCGGGGGAGGCAGGACAAGCGATGTCCTATCCGATGAAGTGACCGTTGAGTCGTCTGTCCGACCCACTTTGTTTAATCCCCGTGGCATTAGATTATTGCTGTTGCCTGCTCGCCCAATTAAGATAAATTTTTCTGTCGCAGGGGATTTTCGAGGCGAACCATTTATTGGATGTTCCCCCTTAGGCTACGATTTGGTTTGGGAACCTCGACCGAAAGGAAAACTCGTCGACTTTACCATCGCGTACCGCATCGTTTGCGCGACCCATTCATTAAGACATAACAGCTTTCAGCGCACTCCATGTTGATTATTTAAAGAGCCTGTCATCAATGTCGAGTTTCTCGTGGGACTCCCTCCTGATAGCAGTGCCTCAGAAACTTTGCAATCGAAGGGAAAGAAAAAAATGTGATTTTCGATCTTTGTCCTGATGCTCATTAGGGGTATGCGAAATGGACTGTCCAAATCGGGAACTGTTCGGACCGGATTGAATCAGCCGGTTGGATCCGATTTCAGGAAGTATTGGTTCGGTTCTCGGTTCCTAAAAGTAGAACCAGTGTCCGGAAGGGCCACTTCCAAGGGAGAACATGACCGATTACAAGTATTTTTAATTTTTAATTTTTTTATTTCTTAAAAAAAATTAGTAAAATGAATTTAATTCACATGAATTTAAATGTGGTCTAAACTTTAAGTGACCGGATCCAAAATCGGACCGGTGGAATCAATCACCCCAAGTGCTCACGGCACAATCTCAGATCGGCAAGAAGCCGAACGACCCGCTGGCTTTACAGAAACAATGAAGCCAAACCCAAGATGCGATGTCCCCCGAAAGCTACGCTTGGGCACTATCCCACTAAAATGATAGTAAGCCCTCTCGGTGATTCTGTACATTTGGAGTCTAGTGTTTTTTCACTTGGCAAGAAAACATCAAACGCAACCCCTTTATATTGCTTCAATTCGGTCACATTCTCGCCGGAAATAGCCAAGTGCGCAAAGCCAAAAACGTCTCTTTCTTACGTCTCCCCCCGTTCCTCCTCCCGCTTCCTTTTTCCTCGCGGCACTAGTCCTTTTATGACGTGCGATGCCTCCCCATCAAACCAATGACGAAATTTGGAAATCCATTGCACAAAGCCTAAAAACTTCCCCCCATCTTTCAACTCCATATGAAAGCACGTAGATCACGTGCCCCACTTTGCGATCATAGTACCACATACCGCCATGATCACGACGCATCATTACGTGGCATCGTCTCAACAATCTCCCGAGGATATGTTATGGCGAAACTTGTCACGACTACTTCCAAGTCATCTAGGATATTAAAATCTCCAATGAAAACGCGATCTAATAGCTACATGTTATGGCACTGGCTTAATTGAGGCCTAATCTAAAGGGGCATGATCTAAGGAGTCGGAAGGAATTTGAACGCAAGACCCCCAATTCTTCGAGTCGTGCATCATCCTTTCAAGAGCACCGACATTGAAAGGACGATTTTAATGTTTCACTTGCAAAGTTCTTGAGTTGTTAAGCAAAAGAGATTGTACCACGAGTAGGGACCAATGCGACAAAACGTAAATGATGACCACAAAGCGTGAATGGTGAAAACTCAAAAGCGCGGTGGTTGGAATGTTGCTTTGTCTTAACCCCACCTCTCGCTTGACCGAATCGATCTTTTTTGCCTAAAGTTTCCATCATAAAAGTAAGTTTTTTTGTGGTAGTTGTTACTTGCAATGGGCCTGGATAGTAAATGCAGTGACTCTAGCAACATAAATTTTTAGGACAAATTCTTACCTACTCCACCAGTAAACTTCACCACTGCTCTAAATTCGTGTGCGCTAAATTTCAATGGAATAATCTAAAAAGAAAATCTTAATTTTTTCCGTTGAACATAAATACCCAAACTTTTTGTTGTCTCACCAATGCCCCCAACCTTGTACCAATGACCGAACAGTACCTTCCGTCCATATGGCCATTAAAAATTCGACGCGACAGCATGCATGGCAGTTAAAAATTTGATGTGGCTGTGCTCTTGATCGACGTGGCAGCATTTGTCCAATTCCACATCAGATCCGTGTGCCGGCATTATCCACGATTGCTGCCACATCAGATTTCTAACGGCCATTATGAATGAAAGCTTACCAGGAGATGCTATTGGGTCAACGTTACAAGTTTGGGGGTATTGGTGAAGCGATAGAAAGTTTAGGACATTGACGTCCCGTGGTGAAGTTTAAGATTTCCGGTGGGATTATCCCTAACTCTAATGTTGTTCGCCCAGGTGAAACTCCCTACATTGCTTACGCCCAATTGTTCTGTTCTGAAGTCCATTTCGTCATCTTGTCCTGAACTCACTACTGGCCAACCGATGGTCAAAGAATAAGGATCCACAAGATGCTCGTGCATTTTCAATGGGTTTCGATTACATTGATTGTAGGTTCCACGCATTGTTCTTTTATTCCTTAAATTGTCCTTAACTACCTAACTTCATGAAAAGAATCATTCTCCATGACCATGTCTCTTTGAGATTGGGTCATCCTGATGACTAAAGAGTCCAACAAAATTATTACAAAGTGTGCTTGTCGTCTATCATCGAATAAGGATAACGTGGGAGTTGCCCATTTGTTGCGTTGGACCCTTGACAATTTCGCGCATCTCGCCATGTCACGACCCGGGCCGTCTTCCCTCAGCTCAAGGACTGTGCGGCGCTGCATTTGGCATGTACCCAATTGAGGTCCGCTCGTTGATTGGTCCTGATCAATAAGGACACTTCGATAAACTCGGCAACCAACACGGTCCGTAATCGCACGATACGTCACAAGCTCGTCACCGTGCCATCTGCAGCTCGTACGCCGGAAACCGATAACAAAAACCCTAAAAAACCGGAAATTAAGGAGCATAAACAAGTTTTGTGGAGTATAATATCAGTAACAATCATCTTTGTTCATGATTATTACAGGAGAAGCCTGATTTTCGGTCATTTGCACAAGACCGCCTGACAAAAATAAATTTTTCGTTGGAGGCAAAATGGCTGGGCTTTACGGACATTTGCATGTTGGGCCTGTATTGGGCCTAGAAGCATCTAAGCAAGATGCTTTACTCTGAACCAAATTCAATGTCCTTTTACCGATCAGATGCTTTATGGTTATTTTTGGTTTGAGCCCAAAATAGTTTAGACTAACCAATCTTATCTTAAAACAAACAAATGTGAGTTTTGGCCATAAACCCATATATATAAATGAACTGAAATATACTTTTAGCTAAAATAACCCATTATAATTTGTATAAATTTGGATTTTTGTTATTTAATGTTGTTTTAAAATATTATGGCGGTGCTTGTTAAATAAATGACCTTACCAATGTGATGAATTTATTTATCTTGATAATATATATACTTGGGAAACTCGAGGCCGAGCGGGAGCCAAGTGCATCGCTAAAGGACCAAAAGAAGCTTTTCAATTGTATCCAAGAAAACACGATTTTCCTTTCTAACTTCTTTCTTCTTCTTTTTTTTCCCTTTTTTTCTTATGATAGGATGAAAATTCAAGACATGTGATAAGCCAATCACTTTGAAATTAAATGGAAGGATCGAATCCAATGAATCTTATCATCTAAAGATAACTAAGTCAATCGTCCATTATGGGTAGTCACATTTTCAAATCATCCAATTGAACATGTGATAAATGCTTAACTGGCTTTTTCCTGTAAAGATGGCAAGCTTTGGATCATCGATACGTTTCTCTCGAAGGGTTTTGTGTTGTTTAGATTCCAATCCCAGACTCAATGATTTCGGGTCTTTTATTTCTAGATTTGTTAGGATTTTTTCCAGTGTCGTATGACCATGTTTTTTGACGAGACAGAATCGATCCATCGAAATGGCATAAGACAAGAAGGTGAATCTTTGTGTAAGCACAAGAATTTCCCTTGTCAACGGAAGATGATTACGTGATATTACCTACAAATGGTAGCGAATTAAGCTTTTGCATGAACCCCGTGCAAGGCACGGGCAGATCAAGTAATATGTAACATAATATTTAGTGAAGCATAGCGCCATCTATCTAAATATATAATGCCAAAAACTTCTATGAAGATTGCCTCTAAAATTGAGGGAAAACTACCAAAAAAATCCTAAACTTATTGCATTGGTACAAATTCAGACTTAAAATTTTCAATTTGACCAATTCAATCCCAAACCTTTTACAATTGTGGTAATTTAGTCCATCGGGCCAATTTAAGCTCAAAATCGATTACATGGATGCCGGCGGTCTTATGTGGCATAGCCGGCGTGACATAATTTTGTCAATTGAGTTATAAACTTTTTTCATATTTTGCCAATTGAGTCCATCCGGCTAATTTTGATCGGAAATTACTGATGTGGCAGTCCAGTCAATACCGTCTGTCCCACATGGCACAGCTGACCCTCAACCAGTGTCACCAGCCCTTTGATTAAAAAAAATAAAAAGAAAGAAAATATGAACAATTAATAAAAATTCTAAAAAATACTATAATATTATTAAAAATTGTCCATATCAGCGCCAGTTGTGCGACATAGGATAAACGGCATCCATGTTATCGATTTCCGGCCAAAATTGATCGGATAAATTCAATTGGCAAAACTTAAAAAGAATGAGGACTCAATTGGTAAAGTTAAAATGTTTAGAACTGAATTGGCAAAAGTGCAATAAGTTAATTTTCCCTAAATAAATCCATTACGAGATATGATTTATGGATAAAAAAAATTACTATCTTCAAAATCTGCGCAAAGCTTGGGTTAACAATTAGTTTTTTTTTTTTTTTACATCAAGGGGTATCTGAACTTTTGACTTGATTGATTGTCATAAAAGAAAGCAAATTATCTAGTTCATAACCACGAACTCGTGGCCATGGCACCTCAGATAATCCTCAGCTGGAGGTTTTGTGATTCATACACGAGGTATGCCGCGTTCGCAATCAAGCCAAATCCAAGCTCTTGAGCATAGCTTGATCACATAGGCATCGATTTATGTGATACTTAAGCAGATGAAATAATCACATATGACGCAAATTGACTCATTCAACTAGTTCAAATAATTCGACCTAAAGAAAAAAAACCAATTCAAATAAGAGATGACTTGTTTTAGATCAACCGGTAATTCTCACTTTTGAGCGAGCCGTCTCGAGTGAGCTAAGTCCTAAAACTTGTTAGTTTTATGTACTTTAATTCTAGAACTTTCATTTCGTGCATTTAAGTCCCAAAACACATCAATTTCATGCACTTAGGCTCTTCCATTATATTCGTGGATGGAAAATGCCCCGTGGCTTGTCCTATTGCATTTTTAATCTTATGCACCCATTTTATCTGGTGATGGAGCGCTATCAATACAAAAATGACTTTTTTTTTTGCCACATCAGGAAATGTAAAAAATTAGAAGAAATTTAAAACATAAGTTCTAAAAAATTTTAAAAACTAAAATTGAAAGTAAAAATATTGGAAAAGCCACGTATTATCCAATAATAATAATAATAATAAAAAGCTACTTGGTGTTTTCCGCCCACTAGCTTAAATACTAATGGAGGTAACAAAAGGATTCAAGTGCAGGGAGTTGACAAATTTTAATAATTAAGTGCATGAAGTTTTATAAACATTTTGGACTGAATTGGCATAAATGCAAAATGTTTATGATTGAATTGGCAAAATTAAAAGGTTTAGTACTGAATTGACAAAATTAAAGGGTTTAGTACTGAATTTACAAAATGCAATAGATTTATAAGTTTTTGGACAATTTTCCCATGAGCAACAGCCTATGAAAATTTTGAGAGAGATTTTTAGATACTCCTAAAGTACAACATTTCTGTCTATCAATATTAATCACTACTCAGATAGAGTTATCACTTTTGGAAAGACATTAGGCAATAATAGGAAAAATTATCCAAAAAGTCATAAACTTATTGCACGGTGGCTAATTCAGTCCTAAACATTTTCAATTGTGCCAATTTAGTCCTACAATGTTTAATGATTTGCTAATTTAGTCCTAAAACTTTTAACGATTTGTTAATTTAGTCATTCCGATCAATTTTAACCTGAAATTGCTAACATGACGATCTAGTTAGCGCCCGCTGTCCCACGTGGAATAGCCGGCACTGACGTAAATCATTCTTACAATTTTTTTTTTTCAATTTCTTTTCTTTTCTTTTTTCTTTTGTCCTTTTTCCCTCCATTGCACCTCATCGAGTTAATTTGGCACCCAAGAGAACTTGAAGAAGAATAATTCGGCGCGCACATATGAAAACTTTGTTTCTAGAGCATACCTTGTCATATATGTTTGTCTTTCAAAGTCAACATGGCGAACCTGTTTTTCAAGGTTTTGTTTCTATATAATTTAGCACACGAATAATCTCTCTACCAAATTTAAAAATCCATGACTGGGTTTCAAGAGAGAGCTCTTGAAGTCATCTGGTTGGAGAGAAGTTCTCAAATGCATGAAGAACCACTTGAGCTAACTCATTTTTAGTTCTTGATACAGAGATTAGTTGACTCTCTTCTCATCAAATCCATTCGAAACTCCTCAATTTGTTTATAATTAACCTGTCTAGCTATATGTATCACTAAAATGGAGAAGGATTTTTCAAACTCATTGGACCATGCTTGGGTTGGCCTGGGCTAATATCTCCCAATCGAACATTGACAGCCTAGTTTTTTCTCCCTTTTTGCTTTGTCGTGTCATAGAAAACAAAAGAAAAAGGGAAGGAAAAAGTCAGAAAGAAACATTAGCCACAATAATTTCAATGATTGATTGATTTCATATGCGACGTGTGAAAGCTTCAGATCCAAAACGATGCAAATGTGTCATGTTTCTGATGGGAGATATGATGCTTCACACCCATAATTCTTGCTTTTTTGAATGTACTTAACAGGAACTTGTATTGCATGCACAAGTTCATCATATCAATGGCAAACTAAAGGTTGACTTTGATCATTTTCCTTATCTGATGGCGAAGAACCTTGATTTAATTGGGATGACAATTTGTCTTCATCTTGAGTGCATTCAATCATATAAAATTATGAGAAATACCAGAATTTCATGGAAGGGCACTAAACTTTGCCAAAAGGAGCTATTGAGACTGAGGCACACGTTCAGAATGATTGTCATTCACTCAAGGCTTGAAGAAAAAGATGGGACCGGAATTGATGGAAGCAACACAAGGTTAAATGAGTGTGATATGTGGACATGGCAACTAGAAGTATAATCATTTTACGTGGCTTCTTCGATAAATCGTGAATGAATTCCACTTTTGCTTTTGTTGAGGTGCACGTGTGAGGGGGTTCGACGAAAGAAATCTCACAGAGGATGCGAACTGAATCAATCAATATATTTTAATTGGCCATAACTTTTAGGTTAAAATTTTGAATGAAGGTGAGTCTAACTAGATATGAATTCGGATTTGGCATCTCTTTGGTTGATCTTTTGGAATGATTGGGTTTTTGTTGCGCCTCACAAATGTTTATCCCACAAAAATCAGAAATCTACCACTGATATAAATTAGCTTGCCTATGAATTAGGGCTAATATACCAGTTATATTAATTAGAATTGAGCCCAAACGTTTTGCTCAATGTGCATTTAAGCCCTAAATGTGTGAGAATATACAATCAAGTCCTAAATGATTCCGATTTGCTGCAATTAAGTTCTTCCGGCGATCACTGAGCCAATTTTGCCGACATGACACATCGAATTCCAAATTGATATTTGTTAAATAGTTGTTAGCATATGCGACGATGCTAATACAATGCCATACCAGAGAAAGTCAATTCTTAATACAAAAAGAAACATAAAATGGAGAGAGAGAGAGAGAGAGAGAGAGAGAGAGAGAGAGAGAGAGAGAGAGAGAGAGAGAGAGAGAGAGAGAGAGAGAGAGAGAGAGAGAGTTAAACCTAGACAGAACATATTGTGACTTCAAGTCTTCAATTTATCCTGAAAAATGATATTATTTACCATGTGTACTTTCGTCCTGACTACTAACGCGTAAGTAACCAAATAATGAAGAATCTTGACTAAATGAATGCGGAAGGAACGGGGGAGATAAAGCTTCGGGCATCAAGAAAAAAACAGAACCCTTTTTTATCTTGACTAAATGAATGCGGAAAGGAACGGGGGAGATAAAGCTTCGGGCATCAAGAAAAAACAGAACCCTTTTTTGTCAAATTAGCACAAGCATCATTCCTCATCAAACGCAAAAGAGGAGAGTCTGTAGAGCCTAAGGAGGCTTGTCGAGCAGCACAAGCAAACAGATATAATTAACTTGCCAATTTCACAATGTCACGAACATGATTTTGCAATTGGACCCCCCATCGGAAGCTTAAGCCATGGCGCGAATGAACACGAGCCAGAGTCGAGACCAACCACCATCTCTGTCGTCATCATTCGTCGTCTCTCCATTCGATACAGATCACCATCAAGGCTTGCATAATTTTCAATGTTCTTTCTCAATCAGTCGGGTCATATCTTTGTTGCTTTCACTCTTTTATGCCGACTGTGTACTGCTAGAGAGTTCCTGTTGAAGTGTATCACGTATCCACCCCGAATCATTTCGGCATCTCTCTTTTCTCTCTTACCTTCCATCTCCAAAGTCACACTCATGGAGATGAACAGGGATGGACATCGCACAGTTATTTTCAAAGGGAGAAGGTACTCGTCAGTGGGGTGCTATCATGTTTCATGTCCCCCTGAAAGAAGCTTGTGTTTCACAACTCTTGATGTGGAGAGAGAGAGAGAGAGAGAGAGAGAGAGAGAGAGAGAGGAGTGATGTTGAAGAGTTTGGTTAAAGCTATTGAATTGTTCCTTAAGGATAAAAAGGAAAATTCAGGGCCATTAGTCTTCCACCACCTAGATCAACCATAAAATCAAGATTTGCGCATAGCTGACTGTCAGGAATAATGAAGGATTAAATGTGTTCTTCTCGTGGAGAGAGAGAGAGAGGGTTTGGAGGAGGGTCGATGTCAAAAAGGTTTAAAGATCCCAATTGGACCCGCCAAGGATCTCCTTTTGCTGTTTACGCTAACTCTTCTTTCTCCTCCCCCCAAAGAATGAAAAATGTGATAAAATACCCATTAAATCATATGAACGAGGACGAAATAAGGCCAATCACTCTATAAAAGAAGAATGTCCAAATTCTAGATATTCGAACTTTTCGACTCGATTGATCCACAAAAATATACACAAACCACATTCGTGTAGATACATCGGTTTACGCCGCATCTGCTGAATGGCAAGAACAGTCTCCAAAGTTACTCGAAACGAGAGATACCGTGATTTCAACACGGAAAAGCGCTTGACCACTCCACCAATCTCTTGTAATTTACTTCCCCTTGTCCCATGCTTAATAGTTTTGTAAGAAAAGATGATTTCTTTTTTGACATGTTGAAATTTGAAACGCCACCTTTTAGGGTTTTGAGAAAGAGAGAGAGAGTCTTGAAGTTGAGCTCTCACCGCCCCAGCTTAAAAATGAGAGGTGTGGAAGTGGTGGGTGGGGACCGCCGAGAGCCTCATGGCTACAATGATGCGGTCCGCCGCATGATTGGCGTGTCCACGGCCGACAACCACCGCCTACGTGGACTCACCGTCTACACCCCTTTGCATAGCCTAATATTATATGGAACTAGGTCTAATTAATTGCCTCATCCTTGCAACCCCAAGCTTACGCCATTTAATCTGATAAGTTTCACCCACTTAAAGCTGGAAAGCGTATGAGCTCCCCTAATCTAAATATTATCATTCGCATATATGATAATCCATATGTCCATAACTAGAATAATCTGTACTTTTATAAACCCATCAATCGTACGATCTCGAGCACATCCTCAGCCTCGATTCTTGTTCGACATAACCTCTTACTATAGTCAGATGACGCGGGAAAGTTATTCGTCACAAAACTCGTAGTATCAACACGCATGGAGGGTTCGCTTTGACCATCAACACGAGATGCAATATGGGTTTGACATGGTGTGCCAAAGCCGAGCTCATGCCCGTATGCTCAAACATGGTATCATCACCTAATGACTAGGAATTTTGGTTGTTCACGAGAAAACATGTTGCTCAGTAGCACCGTCGCTCGAAGTCATGTGTTCACAATTCAACTTAAAAAAACCTAAAAATTTCGTAATCAAAGTCCATAATCATATGAATGCACAGAGGTCACCAAATGACAAGTACCGTTTGGTACTCATCTGAAGGAAAGAGATGTCTCTCTGTTTAGGGAGGCCAAGGTTTTTGACCAGCTTCTTTGTTAGAATTCAGTCAGTTATATGCATGTTATCATTCTTCATTAGAACCCCAGAATAAATCTTGGCCTTACTCCAAGTAACTTGCAAATATGTGGGCATGAACTTTTAGGTAAGATTGACATGGCAATTAGTTAATTTGCCGCATTTGGTTCTCGTGTCTAAATAGAAAATTGTGCCAAAAAGAAAAGAAAAGAAAAGAAATTATTCATCTCCTATATTTGTCTTCGACTCATTACTTTCCATCATTGCTATTTGATCTTCGCAGATCCAAACAATGATCTCGGGTCACCGTAGTGAACAAGGATCCTTTCACTATGTCGAGATTCTACCAAACTGGCTATCGATTATCATTGCCCATATCATATATTGGAGGAAGATATCCTTCGCATTGTCACCATGGAGCTGCTGCATCCATGATGGCTTTTGCTATATTGGCCTCTATATGCTTGTTTCATCGTAACAGGAACGAAGTAAGCATTTTGTAGAATTTTCTTGATATTGTATTTTTATTACAAGTTGTTTGAGCCATATTTATGCTTGAACTTCTGGTCATTTTATTTCTCGGTATTATTTGTGGCTCATGGGGCATTTAAGTTGTTCACAACGGCCAACTTGGTCCTCTTTCTCAAGGATCTTAGATGAGGGAACCCGAAGATAGCCGCTGGCTCCAACTACCGTGCATATACAATCCACACAAGATCTGCCTTGTCTTTGCTGATGAAACAATGCCCATCCAGATCGGATATATCTTAACGTAGAAGGTTGAAGTCTGTGAATATACTAAATTGGAACTTATTTAGGGCTATGATACTTTGTTTTCTCAAAGAAAAGAAACTATGCTTAAAGGTGCTGATGAATGGAACTACAGACGAAATCTCCATAATGCTAAATTTTACATCCAAGACGGTAAAAAAAAGAAGAAGAAAAAAAACGCTGTAGAAGTAGTAGAGAGCCCTAGCTTCTTCCTATATAGAATGAAATGTCGCAACACGTGCGTGCGTTGTTTCCGCGATTATTAATGATTTGCATAACAAAGTCAAAAACACTATATACCTACGTGGCATCTGGTTTGTTTGTCATTTCCTTTTCTTTTATCTTTTTTACTCTTGACAACTGGGTATGTAGAGAGTTGATACACACACACGTATATATATATATATGAAAGTATGTATATAATTCAGGAACACGATTGTAATTAGCCGGCTAATTGGAAGAAAACTAGTACATCAAACTATTGCCATGACCCTCCACTTAAATATAATTTGTCCACAGTAGGAATCCAATTCAAAACCATTAGTTATAGTATGGGAACACCCTTACCGCCGAATCAATCTTGGGATGGGTGGTTTCGTTTACTATAGTGTGGTGCATGAAACTGCTTTCTATTTACGTTCCTTCTGCGAACATATGCTTTAAATAATTATTGAAAACGTGACCATTTATTCAGTTTGAATTTCTTTAAGCTCTCTAGTTATTTAATGAAATTGGCAATTGTTGTTTGTGGCTTACTAGCTTTTTTTTCCGATTAAGTTAGCAATTGATTTTTGCTGTCAATTCTCATTTGAGTTTCTTACCAACTATTTTGTTAAGTTACCACATTCAGTTACCTTGCCTACCAACCCTTTTAACGATTAAATTACCAACTAATTTTGCATGTCCAACTTTTGTATGAGTTAGTTACTAATGTTTATTTGTTTTTTTCTTAAATTTACAACTTCTCTTATTTTTAACAAAAACACATATCTCATCTTTAACCAACTTTTTTTTTTTAGCTTTTTTTACCACTGTCCAACTATTATATGAAATTTTTAACCTTTATTTGAGTGATTTAACAACTTTAGAAAAGTTGGTATATTAAAAAGAGAAGAAAATAACGTTGGTAAGTAATTCTAATAAGAGTTGATAACCTAATAGGAGTCGATAACTTTATTGAAAAAAAATTGATAATTCACTTAAATTAAGATTTGTAGCTTCGTATAACAGTCGGTAAAAGAAGGTGTACTTAACAGGGGTAAACAAAAGTTGGTTAAAAGTTAAGAAAAGTTTGTAATTGAAAGAAAATTAAACCTTTTAAGTAGATGGTAACTTAATGGGAAAAAGAGTTTGGAAGACGCTTTAATTTAGGTTGGTAATTTCTAAGAAAAAGTTGGTAAATTCAAGACTTTGTAAAGAAATGTAAATAAAATTTTGTAAACTATAAGAAAATTTGGCAAATTAAAACAATCAAATGAACGTTGATAAGTAATTCAAATCCAATACTTTAATTGGAGAAAAACTGGCGAGCCATGCTAATTTAGGTTGCTAAGCTATAAAAAGAGTTAGTTAATATAATGGGTTGTTCGAGGCAAATAAAAGTTGGTAACTAAATAGAAAATTTGATAAAAAAAATAACAATTAGACATTGGTAAGTAAATCAAATGAAAGTCTGTAATCTAAAAATAGTTGGTAATCTCATATAACGAAAGTTCTTAAGTCAATCTAATTTCGGTTGGTAATATCCAGTAAATTCGAGACAAATGGTGAGTTTTGTAATAGTTGGTCAGTTAATCTGAAAATTGCCAACTCGCAAACTAGGAAAATAAAATGGTAACCATACAAAAATGTTGATAAGTTATTAATAAGCTACCTGAAAAAAAAGTCACCAATACATTCTTGACAATTATAAATATTTATTAGCACGAGAAAAAATTTCATATTTTTTGGGCGCGAAAAACAACAGAGTTCTACCCAATTCAAGATGCGACATCTCATAATTCAAAGTTGAGATTGTCACATGGAGCTGAACCAAATATACAGAGTGCTTCCTTCTGCAATGCTGTGAACTTACAGATGATATTTTGAGTAAGTATCAAAATATCTATTCAAAGGAAATAAAATAAAACAAAACAAAACAACAGGAGGAGGAAGTGGGGGTCCTCATGATCAAAGTCGGCCTTACAGAGCACCAGAATACATCGTCCCTCTCCTTGCTTGTTTATCTTCTACGTAAAGTACTGTGATCCATCCGCCAATCCCTCTCCTACACGTCGACACGCCTTTCCATCGTCTTCTTTCTTTGCTATTTTATACCAAGTTCCTTCTAGCAGATACTTGTCAGGCCTGAGATCGATTTTTGCAGAGCCCGCATTCGATTTGGTTAGGTCCTCACATTGACAAAACCGACCTCTTTTGAAAGTGATATCAGTCTTTGTGCTCCTTCATGCGTGCCTTTAGCTTGGAATTCAAGCTCATGGCTGATGTTACTACAGCTATCTGCTTGACAGACACAGAATTTTCAAGTTGTAGAAAGAAGCAGCGTAAAATTGTATAGTCTGTGAAAACATAAGAGTCCATTCTGTATTACTATGGTTGCATTGTAGTTATGTATACGTTCTAGAGTTGCGATGCTTTTGAACTGGATGCAACAACTTCTTGAAAGATGATATAAGCTACTACACGTAACTTTCAATGCTTTGCCATGCACTTTGTGAAAGTTAAGTGCCAAGAGAAAGTTGTATAAAACAGTCTGTCTATGTCATGCATATTGAAATGCTATGTTACAGAGACCACCTCTTAAAACATTTGAGACAAAGTGAGGACGGTGTGGGACCATAATTCAAACCGCAAGAGCCACTTCTACTATAACACTCTGAGTCTACACTGTGTAATATTGTCCGTTTTGGGTCCACTGACACTCACGGCTTTAAAATGCATTACACAAATATAAAACCCCAAGTCTTATAAACTAATTCAGGACTTCCCTCTAGGCGATATGGGACAAGAGAGGCTCCCCCTCCCTTTTCTGCGCATGTCCGAGGACCGAGACGCGAACACACCGCCATCCCTCCTCCTCGCGCACCGCCGCCTGGGCTGTCACATCTACCAATCCTACTTGCCCGATGAGGTCCGTCAACCGACACTGGTTAAGAACTTTGATGTGTTAAGTGGAGGAATTTGTAAGTTTCCACAACCCACGTCTAGGTAGAAATTTCTAAGCGACAGGACAACATGACTCAAACACGAAGAATTTGGATTTTATGTTGATTATGTTGGTGTCGTAATTGTGTCAACCCATTTGGCGTGATTAATAAATCAATCGTGTTTGATTTGAATCCGTGTAACTCGAAATCTATCTTTTTTTTTACAGAATTAATTAAACATATTGCGTGGCCAGTTCTACTAGAGTTACTGAAAGCTAGCTTTGTTTGCCCTTTACAAATAATGATAAGCGAATATTGGCTCACCTAAGTCTGTGCGAATTATGCTCAAGTTGGATTGATTCGGTCGGACCTATCTAATTAAATTAGTTATGCGAGTAGCATGAGAATTACTATGTATTATGCGGGTTATGTTGGATTTTAGTTCTCTAGCCCAATTATAGAAGCATCGTGCCAGATTTCAGATAATCAACAACGTGTCTTTTAATTTGAAACGAAATAAAAGAAAAGCTTTGACATGAAAATTGAGAGTTTGCGAAGTGATTCACGAATACTTATATCCTAAATTATCACCTATTTGAATTCTCCTCTTCTGAACATTTGAATGAGGAATCATGCATTTTCATTAGGAAACGAAAACATAGATGGTCCGCATAATCTAGTCCGACATCGTTGAGGGGCAACGTGGTAAAATTGACCAGAGAACTGGAGAGGGGGAAGCCGCCAGGTGGGAAGGGCCATTGGCCACGTGGGCTCTGAGCCGCTCACGCGCGTTGGTCGGGCGAGTCCATACGTGGCGACACGTGGCACGGGAGGGGTTTCGTGTCGTGCAGAGTGGCAGGTGATTCGGCGTTAATATCTCGGGCATCTTAGACGATAAATTGGAGGAGCGCGGGCAAGGCAAGCCTATTTTCTTTTTTTTTTTTTGGTAAGGTAAGAAGTATATTGACTTTTCTAAACGCAAATTACAAAGAGAGAGCTTGAACAAAAACCTCGAACCTGAGGAGACAAAAGGGGTGTCCCGATAGGTTAAAGGTGTGTCGACTCAACAAAGCAACAAGAGAGCATCAAAAGGCAAGGACAAGAGATGCGTCCAACCGGGGAAGGAACGAAAAGACCTACAAGGAGATCCCTCATAGTTGGTCAAAAATGGAAGAGGAGAGATCCCAATTTATTTGAATTCTTCTATTGCAGGGGGAGTCTTGAACACGAGGCAAGCCTATTTTCTTTCTTCCTTCCCTTGTCGAGAAAAATTTATTATAACCATATTTTTTTTATTGACGGGGTTACAGATTATTAGATCATTACTACATGCAAATTTAATTAATTGAAAAATAATTCATATCTATTTTCTGGTTTGGGTGAAAAAATTAAAGGAGAACATGGATCGGGGCCAATTAGGGTCTTGTCTGCTTTTATTTTTGAAGGAAAAGTTCTTCATTGACTTCCTCATGAAGATTAAAAGATTTTGAATTAAATAATTGGAAAAAATCTCCTTATAATTGTCATTGATCTTATAAAGCCACCAGATATATGCAAGGTTTGAAAGATTGGCATATTTAATCACCCGCAATGCTTTCATATTTTTTTATGAGAAGATTAATATTGTACCAAACCTACATCAAATTATTTGCTTTTTCGCTTGAACGAGATTTCCCACAAGAAGATCCTTCGATGCGAATCCCTAAATTGAAATCCCTAACTGCTCTCTTTCTCTCTCCCAATCTTTTTACTCAAGTTTCACCCCTTAGGGTGTTTTAGCATTGGCAATGAGATAAAGGGGGATCAACCGAAACATGACATGGTACATATCTGAGATAAGTAGAGAAGAGTCTCGTTTCGAAAAGTCTTTTGAAAAACAAAAATGTGCATCGCATTTTGTAACTTTCCCATCCAAGAATAATTGAATCCAAAGGGGATGAAAACTAGGAAGTTTGTCCCAATGTCATTAACTAGGAATGAACGACCAAAATGTCTTTGACGAGCCACAGAAACAGCAGCAAAAGGGAGAGAAGGGACCCGAAGCTTTTGGAGGAAGAGAGAGTTTGCATAGGGCAGGACAAGGAGGTTGAGGAGGGATGACGTGAGCAGCTGGAGGGGGGGACAGCCAACCACAATACCCCCCATGCGCAATCGAGCGGTCCTCTCTTCCTTCCTCTTTTTATATTCTCTCCATCCACTCTCCTCTCTCTCTCTCTCTCTCTCTCTCTCTCTCTCTCTCTCTCTCTCTCTCCTTTGTCTTCTTCTTCTTTAAGAGCTTCTGTCTCCAACCAGTAATTGTTGCACCGACAAGCTGATCTCTTCTTGTTTTATTGAAGTTTGTCCAAGGTGAGGGATGGGTTTGATTCTTATGGGATTAGTTTGGTCTTGTCTCCTCGTCTTCTTTTGTTTATGGTTGTTGTTGAGTCTGAGTTTGTCCAGTTCTTCAACCGAATTCATCCTGGCTTCAACTCGTTTGCTCGCGGCTGAATTCTTCCTCGTGTGGATTAGGGTTTTCTGACTTCCTCAGTCTCAGCTACGCTTCTGATACAGCTTCCAGTTTTTTAGGATTGGTGCTGTTTGATTTCTTCTTCTTCTTCTTCTTCTTCTCTCTCTGTCATTCATCAGCACAAGGCTGTTGGTCTGATCTGCATGAACATCTAACTGTAGAAAGCTCACACCCAGAAAGTTAGATTACCTCAAAATGGCAAGTTTTGTCATGAAAAGATGCGGGGTAACAGCCCTCTCTCTCTCTCTCTCTCTCTCTCTCTCTCTCTCTCTCTCTCTCTCCCCTCCCGATGAACCACATTAGTTATACTGTACACAACTCGAGTATCTACACCCTTCTCTCTCTTTCTCTGCTGGGCAGTGACAGACGAGTATCAGAAAGAATTCAGTCGTGATGCGTTGTTTCTGACGAATCATTCACCCCCTAGACTTTCGCTCTCTCTTGCAGTGTAAACACAGAGATAGAGATAGGTCAGATGTTGTGCAAGCCAAATTATCGACAAACAGACAGAACCCTCGGAAGCTCTTTACATGATTTTCTTTCAGAAAGCCCCTTTTAGGCTCTCTCTCTCTCTCTCTCTCTCTCTCTCTCTCTCTCTCTCTCTCTCTCTCTCTCTCTCATCCCTTAACTACCTTTTTGCTTTCACAAGGAACAGCGCGTGCTAACCAGTAATGACGTCATCCTCGTCTTCCTCTCTCGTCCCGTTCGAAGCTTAATAAAACATTTTTATGGGGGAGCTTGGGTTATCTCCTCCTTTTACTGTATATTGATATAATAGGAAAACTTCTTCCAGAAAAAGTAATTATTTGTTTTGTTAGCTAGCCTTCTGGAATGCTTATTCATATGTTTGATGTTCATTAAAGTTTCTAGATGCATTCATTTCATTGCCGTTAATTTTAATTGTTTGTATTATTTTAGTAGAGACTCCGTTCTTGATGAATCATTCCCACCATTTACCAACACAAGACAACATCATTAGCACAAACCACTAGCTTGCAACACCTGCACAAAACACATACCAAGTGACCATAACCTTGTCTTAGTGTCTTAGTTTTCATCAGAAAAACCACTCTTATGAGTCATGATTGCATACTCTCTCTACCTTTTTTCACACCTTTTTTCTTTTTATCCCTAGCTAGGACACATATCATTGTGAATAAAAAATGATAGGTGTGGTTCTATTTTGCAACAACCTGCTAATAGCTAGGCTCTTATCATTTCTCTTGCTGTGTGGTAACAAATGGGTGAACATTGCTCACCACCAAATGAGCTATGATTCTATACACATTTCTATAGCAATTGCCACCTTTCTCTAAAAGGGCCCATCATTCCTTTTTAATTGTTTCTCCTATTTTCTTCTCCTTCTAAGTTCTAACTCTCTTGTCTAGTTTTTTTAATCTGTTTCTCTCCTCCTCTCTTCAAGTTTGATCAAATCGATCATGATTCAAGAGTCGCAAAAGGATAATAAGTGTTTTATGTCATGGTGGTGGATTTGATGCAGTGTGTTAGCAAAATAATTTAAGTTGCTATGGAGTCGATGGAGTCAAGTGTACCGCCAGGGTTTCGGTTCCATCCGACAGACGAGGAGCTTGTCGGCTACTATCTGAGGAAGAAGGTCGCCTCTCAGAAGATCGACCTCGACGTTATTAGAGACATTGATCTGTACAGAATCGAACCATGGGATCTCCAAGGTAGTAGCATCTTAATTCTTTCCTAGTATATATAGATTATCTAAATCTAGCAAGTTCATGATCTGATGAGTACAAAGATCAGTCGGCTTCTTCTTGAGGTAGATCCTTATCTATGTGAGTATGTGGCTTCTTTAAATCGAGACCGATCCAACTCAAGAACCCTCGAACGCATAAGTGCGTATCTATAGGTGATGTTGATTGTGGGTGCCTTATTTGAATACAAAAGAAGAAGGGTCTTCAATAAAACCTGGCCGCAGAATGGCTAGATCTAACTGTGATCACCAACAAAACCACACATACTTAACCTCTTGACTCGTAACCTTACTTTGCATATTTTTTTTCCCATTAGACTTCTTTTAACTCATTTCTTGGGGGTTATGGATGGTCAGAGAGATGCAGGATTGGGTATGAGGAGCAAAATGAGTGGTACTTCTTCAGCCATAAAGACAAGAAGTACCCAACAGGAACGAGGACCAACAGAGCCACCATTGCTGGGTTTTGGAAAGCAACCGGGAGAGACAAGGCCGTTTATGATAAGGCCAAGTTGATCGGCATGAGGAAGACCCTGGTTTTCTACCGAGGAAGGGCTCCGAATGGTCAGAAGACCGACTGGATCATGCATGAGTATCGGCTCGAATCTGATGAGAATGGACCTCCTCAGGCAAGTACTGTATACCTCTGCTTCTCTCTCTCTCTCTCTCTCTCCACAGTGACTTCTATGCCCCGAGAGA
Source organism: Syzygium aqueum (assembly GCA_031216185.1). NCBI lineage: Eukaryota > Viridiplantae > Streptophyta > Magnoliopsida > Myrtales > Myrtaceae > Syzygium > Syzygium aqueum. The sequence goes on from CM062239.1 coordinate 13,753,917, forward strand.
GGGAATGCTAGTTTGACATTATACCATCAATAAAAGGGTTTGCATTCTTAATCTCTGTCGGAGATACTGACGAATGACATCATTCTAAAACGATGATATCACGCCAATAAATTGCCGCATTGTTCCGCGCATGCTTTTTCTTTCTCTTCTTTCTCATGAACACATACAGCATAGTTCCTTTGAGCATGCGAATTCGAGTGGATAAGCGAGAATAGTCATCATTGTCTCCGGCATGAGCTTTTAAACAATGCCTTTGACCTAGCATGGGTCGAGAAAATAACTCTCTCTCTTTCTCCCCTAATGCTCTCTTTTTTTTTTCCTGTAAGAAAATGGAACGAAGCTTGATATACTATATAAGACTGATTTACTAAATTGATGCATTAAATCCGTGCTTCACTTTAACACATTTATTTCATAGAGTAGACCAGTAGATAACTTCAATCTGTTCAAGTTATTTGGTGTAAATCGGCCTCCACCATAACAAAGTCAAAAGGTGCTGTGTTAAAAGCAAAATGCATGCACGACTTTGCTCGATTCCCTTTCCCCGGTATGTACTTTGCAATCAATGTGTTTGTCGAAAAAGAAATATTCCGTTTCCCCTCTCTCTCTCTCTCTCTCTCTCTCGTCATTGACTATCTCCTACTTCACTTTATCAATCAAAAGGAAGCTCACAAAGTGTATATATCAAGGAGTATATGATGCTATAAAAGGGACAGCGGGAGAAAGGAAGAAGCTCGGTTTTCTTGGTCCTTCTTTCACCTTTAATATGTTAGGCATGATTTGCGGATTTTGCTCGCGAGCTCACCGAGACATCTCCGTGTTTTGTCCAAGTCTTTGTCAGCACACAATGCGCAAATTGATTGCACTTTTTACCATTGGGATGGATAAATTATTAGACAGAAAACAACTTGCAACTTTATGAGTCTCTTAGATGTCTTTTGTGTATTTCATTGTATTTATTAAAAAACATCTCGCATTCTTGCACTTCTCTTCTTTCTGCTGTACAAATTCTTCATTTGCTTTTAATTTGGTCCACATCTATACTTTCCTCTTCGCAAATATCGTGCACTCTGGTAATGTCTCTTTCCCAATAAGGCAAATGGTTATCTAGTATGATGCACAAGTTTCTTGTGTAGTGAATTTCCTTATCTGATACATTGGAGAATTCCTTCTCAGGAAGAAGGATGGGTGGTTTGTCGAGCGTTCAAGAAAAGGACCAACGGGCTGACCAAGAGTTCCCTCGAAGGCTGGGACACGAGCTACTTCTACGACGAGCAAAGCGGCACGAGCTCGGTCATCGACCCAGCCGAGTGCATCTCAAGGCCAGTCCTCAGCTACATGTCCAGTTCGAGCTTTGCATGCAAGCAAGAGATAGAAGCGGCGGAGAACCTGAAGCTCTTCAACCCGGACGAAAACTACTTCCTACAGCTTCCCCAGCTAGAGAGCCCATCTCTCCCCTTGATGAAGAGGCCGATGAGCTCGGTTTCGCTAATGTCTGAAATCAATAACAACAACCACAACAGCAACAATAACGAGCCCTCAGAGGCACATAATGATGATGATTCCAATAAGAGAGTGACCGATTGGAGGGCCCTTGACAAGTTCGTTGCTTCTCAGTTGAGTCAAGAGGAGAGGTATGAGGGCGATGGTTTAACCGCAAGCTTTGATCATCATGATAGCTCGGACATGGCTCTGATGTTGCTCGAGAGTGCCCGAGAATGCGAAGCAACCAAGTTGAGCGGTTTCTTGACTTCGGGCGCCGAATGCGACGCGGGCATATGTTTGTTTGATAAACTATGAATTTGTAAGGAAGAGAAAGGTTATATATATATATGATAAGAGCACATATGGCCCTCTCACCTTGAATGATGAAGAGTGGATATTACTTCTATTGAACAAAGTGGGTTGTGAAAGTTTGAATCTCTCTCTCTCTCTCTCTCTCTCTCTCTCTCTCTCTCTCTCTCTCTCTCTCTCTCTGAGTAAGAAGCATTTGAATCAATTCTAAGATATAATAATTACGGTCAAAACTAGGAAAAAGGTTAAGCCATACTAGATTTTTTAGAGTCAAAGCTACGAAGAAACGTTATGTTGAAAACCCAGATAATTGTCACCCCACTCCATATGCCTGATCGGTTATTAGAAATTTATCGCGACAATTGTGGAATTTCACAGTGGATTTTGTTGTTGCTCCTAGAATTCATAACCAATTTTCCATTTCTCATTCTTGACGCCAAAATATGGCATGGCTAGCACAAGAAAGACCTCCGGCATCAACGAGCGAAAATGAGGATCGGCAACGAGCGATGCTAGATCTGAAAAAGACGACAATTCAAGATGAGAGAAAATGTTCATGAAAAATCTCAAGATATTTTGGGGAAGTAGGTAGATGACACGAAATCGCGATGATGGGAGACTGAGGGAATCGGATATGAATATCAACAGTCAAATCAACAGAATTAACTATCTAATGGTACCAGAGACTTACAATGCCAACTCGAGTAAACTGGAGTTAGTTAGAGGAAATTACCAAAAAAAGTTTTAAATTTATTGCACTTATGATAATTTGATCTTAAATTTTTCAATTTTGCTAATTAAGTACTGAACATTTTCACTTTTTATCAATTGAGTCCACTTGGCCAATTTTAATAAAAAATCACTGACGTGGATACTAATCATTCTACGTGGTACGGTCAGCGCTGACGTAGATAGTTTTTACAATTTTTTCAATTGATACTACGAAAAATCTCAAATTGTTACATTTATGAAAAATTTATCCAAAACTAATTTTTTAACTATCAAAAATTCCAAATTGGTACACCTATGATAAATTTGCCCCAAACTAATTTTTTAACCTCAAAAAATCATAAACTGATACATTTGTGACAAATTTTGAATTAATATAAAAAAATCACAAATTAGTATACTTGTGACAAATAGGGCGTAAAGTTCCAAAACTGGTACATTCATCAATTGTCACATGTCATTTATCTTAGCAATTTAACAATATAATTTAATGAAAACTAACAGAAGGTAAAATTTATCACAGATGTACCACTTTAGAGTTTTTGTTAATCAAAAAATTAGTTTGAGATAAATTTATCACAGGTGTACCAATTTAGGGTTTTTGGTAGTCAAAAAATTAGTTTAAGATAAATTTATCACAAGTATACTGATTTAGGGTTTTTCATAATATTAACTCTAGTTTTTTTCTTCTTTCTTTTGTTTCCTTTTTTTTCTTCCAAGCCTGGCGAGGGCTGCGAAGCCCTTGCTAGCCCTCGTCTATGGTCGACGAGGGTCAAGTGGCCCTCACCTGTGACCGACGATCCTCATTAGACTTGGTAGGAAAAAATAAGGAAAAGAAAAAAAGAAAATAATAATAAAATCAATTTTTAAAAAAAATTATAAAAAATTATTTACGTCAGCGCTGGCCATCCAACGTGACACTACTAGCGTCCACATCATCAATTTTCAACCAAAATTGATTGGAAGGACTACATTGACGTATCGTCAAAAGATTTAGAATTAATTTGACAAATTAAAAAAATTCATAAATATAATAGGTTTAAGATTTTTTTTATAATTTTGTCAGTTAGCTGCGGAACAATTCTAAAATATCAAATACGGTATAATAAGAGAACGTGCCAAATCTCCACGACAGTCACAGAAACAGTTCAACGCCAAGTGCGAATATTTTGGCAGAAGGGACGGGGCCAAACTTGATTGAAAATTCAAAAAGGCACGTAGAAATCACTTCGTGGCTTGGCAGGCACGAAACAAAAAGTAAAAAAGCAAGATTAAGACCGCAAGTACACACGCTCTCTCCACCAAATCACAAGAGTTTACATATTTTCTTTTGCCAATCTCTCGCTCCTGTGAGTTTGTTTTAAAGCTCGTGGTGCCGAGCTTTACCTTTGAGCGCCCAAAAACTTAGCATGCCTTCCTTTCTAAGCTGTAAATCGTTTGATCAATAATACAAGGACAACGTGCTTTTCATATTTGTCAATCTCGAGTTTGGCCTTCATCGAGGACTTTGGTTTGGCATCCATCTGGCGAACTTTGGTTGAAACACATTTTGGCATGTCCAGCGGGACAAGAGCGAAGACCCGATAATCGGTACGTACTTTTACTTTAGAATACGAATCTTTGGAGTAAGAATGTGCTTGAGAGTAATGTATGTGACAACATACAAGTTGCTACAGAAGATGTACCTAATCCCCCTAGTGAGGATAATGTGGGGTGGGAAGTGGAGAAAATGAGTTTGGCTAGTCCACAGGGCTAATGTTGGCATATGTGGATATGAGCATAGAGGCAAGAAATGGAGTATAGCTTACATGGTATGTCATGTTTAAAACTATTGGGGATGAGCATGGTTCCAGGATATCATCTGGAACCTAAAAACCTGACTAGTGGAAACCCGCAAATTCCAAGTTTCAAAATATGCAAGGTAGGTTCCAGGTTCGAAAAATTAGAGAATCTATTTCAACGGGTAGGTTTCGGGTTCAAAAAATTAAAAACCCTATTTTAACAGGTAGATTCCAGATTCTAGCTATGTGATACCTAAATTAGTTTTTTATGTTTTTTCTTTGTCTATCTTTTCGCGTGATCCTGCGGTATTTTATGGCGTAAGTGATGAGTATATAATATGGAATCACTAATATGAGCTTTCATTTTATGACTTGTTAATGTTTCATATTTTCGTATATCTAAATATATAAGTTGTGGTCAGTAAATCATAGTAGCAAGCGGATAGGTTCACTGCAGGATTTATTAAAGGTGATGATTGATTGTAATTGTTCAATTAATAATACAGGTAGAACCTAGGTAGACCCTAGAACTTGTGACAAAGTAGGTTTCATATTCTGAAAAATGTGGAACCTATTATCGTGGGTAGGTTCCAGGTAGAACCTGTACGGAATATGGAACTACTCACCCCTAGTATCGATTCACGCAATGACTTTTCATTTTAATTGTATTTATTTAAATCGTAATACCAGGAAAATTAGTATTTTGTATTTCCTTTGATGAATGATAAGCTTGTTCAGTATTATTCGTTGTCTTTAACTAAAAATGAAATATTAAAAAAAGAACCTATTAGATCCTAAAACCTGTGATAGGATAGGTTTCAGGTTGTAGGTTTCGATGGGTAAGTTTCAGGTTCCAAAAACTTATAAACCTGTATCCGAGAGGAGGTTCCAGATTCCAGATGGAATCTGTAATTAAGAAACCTGAAACCTCTCACCCCTAAAAACTACGGCTGAAGTGTTTAAACGACTAATTGTTGATTCATTCAACTTTTGATAGTGAAAAGGGTTCGATAAGCTACCCCCTTAGAACACGGTTTGGTATAAGCCAGATAGAGCTTGTTAGTAAGTGAAAGACTAGCTCAGACACCCCAGTTGGAAATGCCCAACTGCTATGGAAACGAGAAATTTGGCCAGAGCTCTTTAAACAAGTCTAAGTCACAACTAAAAATCATAGCCTACTCCCGTTTGAGTTGCTTACCGGCATTCATTTGATGATCTTTCATTTAATTAATCTTTCTATTGAGTTACCCTATTTATTTGTCCTGCTTACCAAACATTATTTCACGCTTAATTTACCAATGAATTTTGCGTTACTAACTCTTATTTGAGTTGGTTACCAATGTTCGTTTGATTTTTTTTTGAACGACCAACTTCTTTTACCTCTGACAAAAAAAGAAAACTTCTCTTATCTTTACCCAATTTTATTTACCTTTCTTACCGATGCCTTAAATAAACTAATTACTATGTGAAAGATAGCATCCTTTTTTTTAGTAACTTACAAACGTTTTTACCGCCTAAGTAATTAACCCAATAAAAAATTTGGTAAAAAAAATAAACGAAATAAACAGCGGTAACTAACTCAACTAAGAGTTACACATAATTAATTGACAACTTTATTGAAGAAAGGTTGATCCATCACTTAAATTGAAGTTACTATTTTTGTATAATGGTTGATAAATTTGAGGGGTAGTTAAGAAATATAAATCAAAGTTGGTAGAGATAAAAAGAATTAGTAATTAAAAGAAATATAAATTTGGTAAGTAACTTAAAGAAGAAGGTAACCCTAAATTAGTTGGTAGCTAAGTGGGAGAAAAGCTGATAAGTCTAATTAATGTTGGTAATTTCTTTAAAAAAATATTAATACATTTTAGGTGTTGATAAAATATGCAAATAACATATTGTAATCGATAAGAAAAGTTGGAAAAAAACACAAATAAATGTCGCTTAGTAGCTTAAATAAAAAATTTGTAACCCGATACCATGTGCTATTCAGTGGAACAAAAATTGGTAAGTCCCGGTAATTTAGGTTGGTATTCTCAACAAAGAATTATTATTTTCACATAAGAGTTGCCAAATTCACAGTGTTAGCAAGTTATGCAAATAAAAGTTGATAAGTTATTATAAAAATTTTATAATTTTCAATGTATTAAAAAAAGTTTCGTAAAATCAGAAGAGTGTTGGAAAACTACCAACGAGTTTCCTGGAAGAGAATGACTAGTCAATATTTTTTTGTCACCAACGGCTTATTAACACTCATCAATACTCATTGAAATTTACCAGCACAAAAAAGTTTCTATTCTTTTGCACTAGACAAAATGATTCTCCTTAATTGGTATGACTTCTTACCAATTCCATGTGCACAACACGCACAAAGATTTCTTAAGAAAATTATCTTCCTATAATTTGTAAAGTTTGATAGAACAGGTCGTTTCGTCTTAATATTAATATAACTCGAATTTTGACTCCTAATGATGACAAGTTGATTCTTATAAAACAAACTAAAAATTATCAAGTCATGTCATTCTGCAACTTCTCGCGAAAGGAAAAAGAAATACGGAGAAAGGCGACCGATATAGTTGCCACTTCTGGACGCCACTAATCTAAAAGGGTCTTGAGCCCGCTATGAAATGTTCCGTGTCAACCATTTGAGTTAGACATATTTGATTGCACTGAGTCCGCATCCTCTAACAAAGTTTAAAACTAACTATAGGGTCGTCAACCAATATAGGTGCTATATACATAAAGACACATACAAGGGGAAAGAAACTTCAAACACTAGGTCAACATAAAGACACATACAAGGGGAAAGAAACTTCAAACACTAGGTCAAAAAGATCAAGTAAGTAGGATAGAGATCAATCGTCTGAGATTCTTCTCAGTCCTACATAAAACAAGAACTGAGGGCACATTAAACAATGTACCAACTTTGTTCTCGTTTTTAGTTTTATCTGTCCTTTTTCGTACCTTTTTGTTTTGCTCTGCCCGAAAACAAAAACGGAGCACGAAGGAATGCAGCTGAGGAACGTGTGGGGTCGAGAGGCGGGACCGAGGGTTGTCTGGCATGCGCGGAACCAATTGGTGGCGCCGGCCGGGCATGCTCGCTCGTGTCGCGTGTCCTTTGTTCCACATGTCCCCTCGGAGCCATGCACAGAGACCACTGAGAGAAAAGTTTGAGATAAGGTTTCGCTTCACCGCATGCTGTAGTATAGTACTAGTAGTTCCATTCACTTTGGACCTACGGGCTTGCTAGTACAGAGATATCTTCCTCATCGATGTTGCTTAGCAGCAATTGGCGATGTGGCTGCTCAGAGGGAGGTGGTTCGAGAGAATTGCAGATGGCGAGCCCATCGTAAGTTGTACAGCTACACCTGCTCGGAAGGAGCAGAGGTCGCGAGCCAAATTCACGTCGATGGAGACATTCAAAGCGCTCTAATGAAAGAGTTGAATGGCCACAAGTACCGAAGATGGTGCGTCCCCATGCCCCAATGATGCGGTTAAGGGGGCTGGCGAGTGATTTTTTTTGAGTGATGTCAATGGAATCGAGAATAAATTAGAGTTTATGGGGATGGATGTCGATGGATGAATGCAAATGTGAGATCAATTATGATCAGAATCAAGGCATGCAGGACGCGCCACTAGTCGAGGATAAAGACCGGAATTGACAAACTTCACTACTAAGACTTACAGGACAAAGCACTTGCCAAGGATACAAGGCTTCGATATAGGAGAAACTCAACACTAGGGCCAACAACAAAACCATCCGCCGATGATGTAGGTTTTTTTGGCTCACTATCAAGAAAGAATCCACCTTCCGGGATATAGAAACTGGGGATATATATTAGATCACACAGAAACAAATCTCATATATTCTCAATATTCATCTAACTCTTCTTACGTATGAGAATTCGCTTCTATTTATAGAAGAACTAATACATAAGAAATAGACAAACATTAAAGACACGGGAACTACCCAACATTAATGATATAGGAGCTAGAAAACACAATAAAGTCCTAGGAAATAAAAAAAATGTATTTAAAACACGTAGAAACTTGAACTTTGACTCTTGAAACTTACAATACACTTATGGCTCATAAAAATAGAACTAATGACACTTGACCAAATGCAAAGTAACTAAACTTAGACTCTAAATTTGTTCACTATCCTTGACCAGAAAATAACCATATCAAGAGATCAACAAATCCTAGGAAATTATTCAAAATAGCCTCACATAGATATGTTGTTGATTAGATTTGAAACCAGCAAGTAGTATGATGAATTGGTAACTTAAAACCTAATTGGTAAGGAAAATCGATAACTTGATAGTCAATTAGCTACCATTCTTATATATTGATAACTAGCACGTGGAATCGACATCTTCAAAGAGTTAATCAACAGAGCCCGATGCTCCCGCATCACCCGCATATGTCCAAGACAAGTCGCGAGGTGCTTGGTCATCAGATAACTAGAGCAGTTCCGATATGGAATAGAGCTAATAGGGAAAAAACCTCAGTAGAACGCTTGAGTTGTCTAGAATTCCATATAACTGTTTATATATATATATATATATCAGATCTAAATCCTCTATTTGATAAGGTTAGGCTCTTCTGAGATCATGACAGGAAAATAATTTAGAAAGTACGAGTATTTCATGCCATGCATTTCGCAGATTGTTTCATTTTATAAACTAAGGAATCGAGAATTTACCCTTACTCCATGTCTCGGATTAGGAAAATTATCCAAAAAGTCTCAAACTTATTGCACTTTTTACCAATTGAGTCATAAATCTTTTAATTGCATCAATTGAATTCTAAACATTTTCACATTTTACCAATTGAGCTCATCCGGCTAATTTTAACTAGAAAATTGCTGACGTAGACGCTGGCCGTCCTACGTGGCACAACCGGTGCTAACGTAGTCAATTTTTAGTAATATTTTTTTCAAATTTTTTATTATTCCACTTTTTTTCTTTTCTTTTTATTTCGTTCTTTACTTTTTTTCCTTTTCTCTTCTTTTCTTTTTTTTCCTTTTTCTTTTTCTTTTCCCTTTTTCCCTCTGCTGACGATCATTGAGCCTCATCAATGGCTGGTGGAGGTCATGGGCTTCAGGCAAGGCCGCCCTCACCAGATCGGGCGAGAGCAGCCCTCACCCAAGCAAGGGTCGCCCTTACCTACGTAAGAGCGAGGGCCACTTTGCCAAGCTAGTGGGGGCAGTCCTTCGTCAAATAGGTGAGGCTTGCCTACGCAAGGGCGAGGGCCGCCTTGCCAAGCTAGCAAGGGCGGCCCTTGCATGCGGCCGGTGGAGGTTAGGCGATGGCAAGTAGAGGGAAAAAGAAAAGAAGAGAGAAAGGAAAAAAAGTAAAGAAGGAAAAGTGAGAGAAAAAAAATTCAAGGCAAGGGCTGCCTTTGCCCGCGAAGGTCCGACGATGGCAAGTGGAGGGAAAAAGAAAAAAGAAAAAAAAGATGAGAGAAAGGAAAAAAAGTAAAGAAGGAAAAGAGGAGAAAAAAATTCAAAAAAATTGTCAACTTCAACACCGGTTATGTCACATAAGACAGCTAACGTCTCGTCAACAATTTCTGGCCAAATTGACTGGATGGACTCAATTGGCAAACGTGAAAAGATTTAAGATTCAATTAACACGATTAAAATGTTTAGGATTGAATTGACAAAAATATAATAGGTTCAAGATTTTTTGGGCAATTTTTCTCCCGGATTAAAGAGGACTATGCTATGCAGCGAGTTTCTCCAGGAGTGGCACATGAAAAGCCATGGACTCATCATGCTAACTATCGTAGCCTTTGGAGCCCATTGCATACATATGCCACATGATATTTACTTCTCAATATCTAATGTTCTAATACCATCGATAACGAGTCAAACTAAATCTATGCGGATGCTAATTCAGCCGCCAGGTAGGGGACATCGGTGTCATACGTCAACTAGTAGTCTTCACTTATAAATAGCTTCCAGTATGTTGCTTCAGTCGCTAGAAACTGACTTTGCAGTTAGTATAAGATCTTGCACTCGCCACTAGATCGTCTCGGACACATCGCGCGACAAAATCATGTGACATATGCGCAGCTAATGGGTATGTGCTAGACCTAAATAGGACGAGTCTAGACAGATATTCACCATGATTGTTGTTCTTTTTGCCAAACAAACATCCTGATGTTCATCAATGATGAAACTATATTGGAAACGAGACTTGTTTGCACCTGTCAGTAGACCATATGAATGGGCCAAGCTACGGTTGTGGGCCTTTACGAGTTTTCAAATGCTTAACAAACCGTTGGACAGGGGATGGCCCGAGGTTAAGGCTTCAATAGATCATGGCCCAAGTCCTGCACATGAAAATGTCGTAGTAGAGTTCGAGCAAAAGCGGAATCGGCCGGTCATGCTTAAGAGGGACAATGAGTGTACTTGAATCTAAAGGAAAGCCAGAGGTCCAAACTTCCCCAAACTTCATTCTCTTACCTTCTAGGCCGAGTCCTAAAGAGGGACCAAGTGCTCATCGAAATGATTAATCTTGATAGTTAGATCTAATGAGATCCACGTGGAATCCGCATCAATGATCGACACTTGATTTAATATGTATTAGGCTCATTGAACAAGTTTTCTTAGATTGATCTTTCAGACACGTTGGACCGATGGTGCTGCAAGCTGAGAATTGTCCAAAATCTTGGGTTAATAACAACTTTCCACTGAAACCTATTTTGAATAAACAATCTCTCAGCTGAGATGAAGTAGCTCTTTTAACATTTTTGGATGAATAGAATTTTTATTGATCACGTGGATCTTATGATAGGGTCCACGTGATTAAAAGTGGCAATTTCCGACAAGACACGGGACATGAGTTGAACACAACATATAGTTAACGGGCTTGGATTTATGTTAATTGTGTTCATGCTATAATCGTGCCAACTCCTTTGACACGATTAATAAACGGATCAAGTTCAAGTTGAACTCATACGACTCGTTCAATGAAATGAGCCATGGCGTCTTGACTAATAGCATGACTTATATTAATCTATTTAATTTAAATTAGCTATATTTTTCTTCTTTTTATTGCTAATAAGTGAAATTGATTAAAGTCGTCGATATAACTGGACCAAGTATTGGAGTAATAATCTTTTCCATAGATTACGCAAAAAGAACATTTATAATCTTATTGATTCTTCTATGAAATGATTAAAATTATCATATCAAACTTACTAAGCACATAAATCTTGTGGAAAAAAGAAGTCATAAAAACGACATTTCATCTAGAAGATGCTATTGGGATTGTCGTGTCACGTTTGGATTGGAGTGACCCTATCTGACCCCTTTAATCGAACCGGCTACACTGGGCCGTGTTTGAATTGCCTACTTAATCAACAGGTCATGGTCGGGTCAAGTTGTTTTAGATACAATTAGTAGCGAAAGGATTCCAGTTAACCTATATATCGGTGTATATCTCTGAACAGAGACGGCACGGACGCGACTTTGGAACGTGAATTGTCACCCCCGCACATGATCAACAATCCAAATGGGACTTGGCAAAACATGATTTGGGATCATGCGATGTTTTTCTTTCAAAGGAGAAAAGAGGCTCGAAGTTCGTTCCAACCCCCTTCTTGTCTGATGAAAAAAACGAAAACTGCAAACCCTTTCCGGCGATTCACAGCAACCCATGTTTCAGACACGATCAGCCCAACCCGCATACAGCGAAGCACACAGATAGATGGGGGGAGTCCACTGGACCGACAACAAAGGACGAAGCCACCGTCCTCCACGATGTCTTGCCGATTCCGATTCATGGCGTTGCACCATCGTGCACACGCGTCGCCCGACGTTACATTAAAATCCCGTCCTGCGCGCCACGTGAAAAGCTGGCTAGCATTTCGCACTTTTGGACCTCCGGCGATTCGAGAGAGTTTTCGCACATGCGTTTCGTTTTCTTCTAGCGGGGAACGCCAGCCACGCTCACCGTCGCACTTGCTTTCAGACGCACGACCGAACAAAAATCCCTTGTTTCGTCATACCTCTCTCTTTTCATCAGGCCATCCTCAGCCCCTGGAAGACGGTGATCTGTCGTGCGATACTCAATGCGCCATCTGATAACGAAGCATTGCAGATACGAAATCGAAGAGTCCCGCGAGGCGTCAATCATTTTGACTTCAGGGATTGTCTTAATAGCCCGAGATCATTTAAGAGCCGTGCTAAGATTTCAGAAAAAGGATCGCACGTACCAATTTCCCGAACACTCCAAGTTAGTCACAACGGCACAAATTCAAGTGTACAATAGTGATTGCGCAAAGCTGAGCATCTAGTAAAGCCATTTGCCGCAACGCTCAAAGCTTTTTCTGCCATGAAAACTTCAGAGCAAGACAGAATTATTGCTTCGAAGCGCAGGTGGGTACACATGCTCTTGTCGAAACCACTCTCGGGAACTCGGGAAATATCCGAAATCTCGATCATATCGTCCATATAGAGACACAATGATTCCGAATTCAACACGACATGATTACTTCGAGTTTTGGAGTAATGAACGATATCAGAAATGCAAATCGAATTGTCCAATATAACCCCGTTTTGTCTTGATGTCTTCGCTAAACTTCCACCACCCATTATCTGTACTTACGGTCGAAACCTTAACCTTGGAATCCAGTCTTCCCATAGGCAAAAACTACAGATTGCAGTCGTGTAGTCCAATCTTGATTCTTTACCCCCAGCAAGACTACGTAGCCAAGAAAGAGCGAGAGGGAATCGAATCCCTTTGCGCCCAGAAAAACTTTTAAGTCGATGAAGCGATGGAGAGAGACCAGAAATCAAAGCAAAGGATTAAGAGCTTCAGCTATATCACCATTCGGTAAACATCAGACGAACTCTTCTTTAAACCCTAGTTACAACCATCTTCTTCATCAACCCCGGTTTTATTGACGGAAGAAGAAAGAAACTACCAGACGCAGCGACGACCCATATCCCATATTCACATTCGCATCTCCCCCCACCAAAAAGACAAGCGCCCAGAATTAACATTACACTCTGTATCCCCGTCCCCGCGACCCCGCCTCCTCAAGCAGCAGCTACCTTCTTGGCTCTCTTCGCAGCGGGAGACCTGATGGACTTGGGCTGCTTCGGCTTCGCAGCCGCCGCCTTCTTCACCGGCTTCTTCGCGGGCTTGGCCGCCTCCGGCTTCCTCGTCCGCTTGGCCCTCGGGACGGGAGCCGCCTTCGCCATGGCCGCCTCCTTGGGCTTCTTGGCGGCCTCCGCCGCCTTCCTCGAGGGCCTCGGCGCGGGCTTGGCGCTCTCCTTCTTGCCCGCCTCGGAGAGCTTGTACGAGGCCTTGACCTTGGTCAGCTTCCCCTTGGAGGCGCAGTTCTTCAGCTGGAGCGCCAGGGTCTTCCTGAAGTTGGACGGCAGCACGGCCTTGTGCTTGTCCTCCATGTACTTGGCGATCGCGTACGGGCTCGATCCGCTCTTCTCGTTCAGCGCCAGGATCGCCTCCTTGATCATCTGCTCCAACAACAAGGAGAGAAAAACCGGCACCCGCGTCACATCACGAACGCCCCTGCGCAGACACTCCATCGATCGAGTCGTGCGGTCAAATACCTGGAAGTAGGGAGGATGCGTGGCGGTCTTCGGCGGCCTCGGCTTCCTCTCTCTCGGAGCCCGGGGCTTCTTCTCCTTCGCCGGCTTCTTCGCCGCCTCCGCCTCCTTCGGCATCTCCTCCGCCTCCGTCGACGGCGCCGGAGCCTCCGCCGGCGGCGGCTGCTCGACGGCCGGGGCTTCGCCTTCCGCGGTGGTCGACATGGCCTCGCGGCTCGCAAGTGAGCGGTCGCAGCAGAAACTTCGAAAAGGGTCGTTCGCAGTAGCTAGAAAGGCTATGAGGACATCCCGAAATGGCCTCCATTACTATTTATACCGAAGGGACGATCTGTGGCGAAATAGGACGCGGAGCCTGATTGGTCCGCTGGGGCTCCCGAGGATCGCCAGGTGGGGGGAGGCGGGGAGAGATCTGGGCCGGACACGTGGGGAGGGATCGGACCGTTGCTTCGGGGCCTGCCCGTCCCCGATGGGGAATTTCTCCCAGGGGTCAAGGGGCGAGGGGGGGGGGGGGCCGCGGAGAAGAAACGTGGATCGGATTTTTGCCGCGGGACCTGTAGAGCTTTTTTTGGTCTTCGCTGGGGAAGGGGGGGTGGGGTGTGTGTTTTCTTGCTGGCTTTGGGGCCAAATTCGATTGCTTCTGCTTCGGTTCTTGGGATGAAATTCACGAGGGCTTGGAGCACGGAAAGTGTAGGTTCCAATGTGGCTTGAATCGTCCAAAACGGTTGGGGTTTGGGTACCGTGGCAAGGTGTGAAATGAGAGTGGTTCGCTTCGATTGCCCCGCTCTTTTTCTTTTTTCGTTTTTGTGCCAAATGAGACTTCCTTATAATGTGCAATGATGTCTGCAAACTTTTAATTTGTTCGATGTGGTTTATGAACTTTAACTCGATGTGCAATATCATCCATGGACTTTCGGTATATATTCAATTTAGTCTTTGAAATATATAAAGATATTACGTGTTGTCCTTCCGTTAATGCAAGCTAGTAGAATTTACTGATTTGACTTCCAATCAAGTTTGTTTGGACGATGGACAAAAAAAAACGCACAGCATGAATTAGATTGGGGTTATTACCACGAAAAACCCTACACTTGTGATAATTTTACCCAGAACTATTTTTTTATCACAAAAAACCCAAAACTGGTACATCTGTGATAAATTTACCCCGAACTATTTTTTTTTTACCACCAAAAACCTTAAACCGGTGTACTTGTGACAATTTTATCCTAAACTATTTCTTTGACCACTAAAAACCTTACACTAATACACCTGTGACAATTTTACCCTCGGAACTAATTTTTTGACCACTAAAAATTACAAACTAGTACATTTGTGACAAATTTACCCTCTGTTAGTGTCCGTTAAATTATATAAATATCACAAAAAATCACAAATTGGTAAACTTGAGACAAACAGAGGGGTAAAACCCAAAATCGGTACACATGACAATTACCACGTGTCATTAAACTTCGCAATTTAACAGTAAAATTTAACGAAAACTAACGAAAGGTGAATTTATCACAGGTGTACCAGTTTGGAGTTTTTGGTAGTCAAAAAATTAGTTCAGGGGTAAAATTGTCACGGGTATACCAGTGTGAAGTTTTTTATGGTCAAAAAAATAGTTCGAGGTAAAATTGTCACAGATGTACCGATTTAGGGTTTTTTGTGGTCAAAAAAATAATTCGGAGTAAATTTATTACAAATGCACCAGTCTTGGGTTTTTCATAGTATTAACCCATTAGATTATCTGTGTAAGATATTCAATTTAAGTTAGAATAAAATAATTCTTCTAATTATTTTTATTTGTTTAATTTGGAAAAATGATTGTCCATGTTGTTTGATGACGTAGACTAGTATATCCTAATTGTAGTTGAATATCATATATGGATAATTCACGTGTATTGTCATTTTTTGTCCATCGTCCAAACTTATAGAGTTGGAAGCCAAAAAAAGTTCAAATAACATGTTAAACAAATTAAGAATTCATAAAGAATATTGCATTTTCAACCAAAATTCAAGAAATATTATTTAATTATCCCTTTATATTATTATTAAGTGATGGAGATAGAAAATGTTTTGTGCTACTCATCATCGACATAACCTGAACTGAACTAATAATAACCGTCGTGAATCGTGATGCACTCCCATCCCTTCTCAAGTGGGTATGTTTGTTTATGGACTTCCACCTAATCAAAATCTAAAATTTCAGTTCAACCTTTCTTTAATTAATAATGAATTTAATTTTAGACTTTGCTAGCACAACAATCTTTTGGCCACTATGAAAGTAACAAAATATTGTGAGCCATAAATTCTTGAAGAAAAGAATTATTTGTTATTTATTTTTCTGTTGTCTTAAACATGCTGTTAATTTTATAGCAAATTAAGGGCAACCACTTAATCATTTCCCTTGATTTTTCTCAAAAACAGAAATAAGCTCAACTGCTAGTAAAGCAACACATTAATTCAATTAATTACATTAAGTGACCCTGTTCTTCTTAGCTTAGGGTTATTCAGCTTATTTGGCGTAAGTTAAGGTATCGCTAATTATTCAGAATCCAATAAACGCTTATTGAACAGGAGGAATTCGAATGAGATATAAGGTAAAAAATCTCTAAGATTTCAATAAAAACACTGTGAAAATTACAAAATTTTCGATTTCAAGTAAAATAACAATCATGTCCATTTATTTGAAGGAAAACTATTTTCGATAAATTGTTTTTGAACTTTTCCGACGTTTGGATGAAGTTTACTCAAAACATTCTTCATAGATGAAAACAAGAAATTTAGATCGAGAGAAAATAACTTACTTTTCTGATAAGACAGAAAACACTTTCCCCAAACGACCCTGTTCTTCTTAGCCTAGGGTTATTCAGCTTATTAAACATATATTCATTTATCATGAAATTTTCAGTGAAACAAACGCATCATTAACAACGTGATAATCTTGTGCATTCATAATGATTATTTTTGTCCTTAACGGGTGACTAGGGTTGAGAACGTTTACAAAGTTCGATTATTGTATAGAAAGAAAACTAGAGATAACTTCCCGATCAAAAAATAAAAAAAACGTAGAGACACCTTGCAAAGAAAAATGAGTACCTATTTTTTGGATGGTGCAAGTGATGCACAGATGATGCGTCGAAATTAGTTCTTAACTTTTTCTCTCTAATTTTTTGAAGGGCAGTTTTGGAGGGAACATAAAGTGGGATGAAACGATACCACATTCCGATATATAAAAGATATGCATACTATTTTTCGGCTGCAATAAGCAAAAACAAACTTCGATCATTTTCGGGTTTAAAAGAAATTAAACTTATCTTCGCCACTCAGAAAATGGATTTGCATATGATTTTAAGGAACTTAACACTTCAAATTTTCAATCAAAGCATATATCTCATTTTTTGCAGTGTTTGTCATGTGATAGAAAGTCTACATATATAAATAATCTTTACTCTTCCAGAAATTCCTCGGACTTGTCCCGCACGTGAAACTCAACAGTGTTTGAAGAATATCTGCATTACAACTAGATTTTATATTCGACCAAAAAGAAAAAGACTAGATTTTATAAAGGTATTCTGCTCAAATTAAGTGCCGGTTTTCCGACCAGACCAAACCAGACCACTAGGCAATAAGCAATAACCAAGCATCTACCAAGAACCCATTTAATTAAGAGTGCATTTATTTAGGAAAAACTTCATGATAAAAGAAAATACATTCGCCAAATCATTTTTCAGAAAATTGGTTTCTTCTCTTTTGTTTTGGTGATATGTAACCAAAAACGATTTCTGGTGTTGGAATCTCATTTGAAATCACGACTTTATCTCATGCAAATAAAAATTACTAAGTTTTTTTCTTCTTTTTTCTTTTTTCTTTTTTTCTTTTCCTTCTTCCTCCTCCGCTAGCCCCCAGGCCTTGGCGATGGCCACGACAGGCCACTGGCGAGCTCGACATTGCCAAAACCCCGCGAGGCTCAAGCTCACCGGCCGACCGGCGAGGAGGGGAGGACGAAAGAAAAGACAAAAAAGGAATAAAATATTAAAAAATTCAAGTGAAGCAATTCTGAAAAGTATTTTCACCTTCTTAAATTTAGGAATTCACTTTCTTAATTTTATGCATAAATATTTTCCTTAACCAAAAATTTTCAATTGACTAATCATTTAAAGTTCAGAAAACTAACTCCGGAAACAGTTCCCCATAAACAAACGCACCCCAAAACATACTTTGAAACGTCCGGTCAGATGTTACGTGAAGATTCTACTTTCGTTGAGACAATTTTGTAATCTCATAAGAACACCAGCAACACGAACTATATATCGGGAAAAGAGGGGCAACCTAATGCTAGACGAAAAGCAAATAAATAGGAAACTTGAGACCCTAAATGGTCCTCTCTCTCAATTGTCTAGTCCAAGAAATATGCACTAGATCCATTGCTCAAGAGTGGAAACGACCGATTCTGGACAATTATAAAGGGGGTTTTTTTACAAGTTGTAATATAAATCGCGGAAACTCTCATCAATGCGAACTTGAACTTTTTTATCAAAATTTAAGGACACTAAAAAACACGATCCTTATCCTCATCTATCCAAACAGGAGAGCACGCATACCGCCCACAGACTCGAGACATATCCGAAACGCATGCAGTGAAAGCAACACCAAAACAAAGAGTCCCCACTGTACAGCGAGTTTCTTTCTTTCACCATTAAATTCTGCATGGTGGGAAAATTATGACCCTACCGTCTACAATATGCATGTCGAGTGTCCACAAGACCTCACTGGATAATAGTCAGCTAACCAAATACATTATATTCACGATAGCCAAGTAGTCAGCTAGCACGAACACCAAATATGAAGAAAACACACATTAACTTCAGGAAAAAAAGAGAAGAGAATTCTTGTACAGGCAATGCGCCGATTCACAAAATTGATTCGCATAATAATGCAACAAACTACATGTGGCCATTTCAATGCCAAAAAAAAAACCCGCCACGTCAGCTTGCAAACGAATCTTAATATACTTAGGATTATCCTTATCAGGTTTCACTCCGACGAGTATCGCAATAGTTAATGGAAAACACTAGGCATACTAAGAAATTTACTGAAAGTCTCTTACTAGGATAAATAACAGTTGATGCCTGCCGAAGATTCAGCTACAACATCTTTCTAATAAACTGTCTAAAAAGTGAGGCAACAGCGTGTATGGGCACAGCTAAAAGAAAGAATGTATATGAACCAATGATACAACAGTAGCACTAGGCATACTAAGAAATTTACAGAAAGTCTCTTACTAGTATAAATAACAGTTGATGCCTGCCGAAGATTCGGCTACGTCTTTCTAGAAAACTTCTCAAAAATGAGACAACAGAATGTATGGACTCAGCTAAAAGAAAGAATGTATGAAAAACAATAATACAACACGGCTTCATTTATTGCCTATGAATAGCAGTCTCGCAACAGTTAACTTGCCGAGAAATTACAACTTTACCAGGTATAGATAATGGAAAAGTAAATGGTCCAGATATAGAAGCATAGAGGTATAAGGTACCCCTAATTTATTACAGTCGACCAGACGTCATAGCCGATGCACGTAGAATAGAAATGGATGAAAATCACTAGTCTCAAAGCAACTACGGTTCCACAACTGAACAGTGTCTTATTACTTTAGAAACTTCTTTTTTGCATAAGTGATCGAGGCAGTTAAAAAAGCAAATTCTGGAACAGATCTTTAGAGGAAAAAAGAAGTTTCTGAACGAATAAGACATGGATTACGAACATTACATGAGCAAATCATACAAAAAGGAAAGAGAGGCCATCAAAATATCAGCAACTTCAATGCAGAAAGAAGCACAAAAACTCTGCCTACACTAGATGAAGAAAAAGGAACAGGAAAGATTACGGAGACCAATTTAACTATAATGCTAACTGAAGATCCCAAAATTGCCTCAGTAAATGAAAGACGCGGATGCCTAAAGTCACCTCAATACCTCTTCAAATGACGTTCACTAAATATTTAAGTTGCCAAAACCCACTTACAACAGATATTCCACCATGTACCAAAACTTATGACACCCAACATTACACCAAGTACTCTGAGAACTCTTTCTAATTCTCCCTAATGTGCCTTAACACAATGCCCATAAGGAATATACATGGTAAGCCTAGTGAGAGCATAATAATAATAAGGGAGAAACTACAGGTGCCGTTGTCCTCAAAAGTCACCAAGTCAACACTCAAAACTTCATCACTGATCCACAGAGATTATTCACATGAAAATCATGATGATCACAAAGACAAGCATTCTTAAGCCAGCAGAAACACTTCTATCCTACAGGAAAACCCAAACTAAAGCTAGTTCCGCATTATTACCATCCACATCATAAGGAGCATGTGGAATCTCTTGTATAAAGGACATTGACATCCATAAAGCAATGATAGTCGACTTCAAAGTTTGTACAAGTGACCTCTGAATCTTATTTTAACTTATAGATGAACAATCACACATTAAAGAACTTTAAACTTGCATAAATTTTACTCACTTTCTGCGTGGTTCTAAAAATATATGCTCAGAAAGATCATTGACATGACTGACAACGATAACATGGAAGACAAACATAAATCTCTATGCAGATAATGATCACCCCAATCCAAATAAAGAAACCGATCAACCTATGTTTTTTTTTTGGTCAAACTATCAACCTATGTTAACAATCTGCAAATTCATGGCATTTGATACCACTGTCACCATAACGCTTAGAACTTTCTCCAAATTCTTTATGCCCTTAATTCTTCCCAATTCCCACATTGAATGGTTGAGACAAGGATTTCTCAAAATCTCCAATAGTCAAAATCCCAATGCATAAGCCATAACAACACGATTGGCTTTCATAGCTACTAAACTCCAAAGCACCCGAGCAGACTTTTCCATCTACAGGAACACTTAGATCCTACTGAGGATATCTTCTCACGAAAGATAGCCACTAAGTACAACAACTACGTAACATACAGATGTAAATGGAATAACAGACCACCGAATCAGATTGCTATTCTGCTTATAGAGAACATCCATGAACCGAAATCAATAGGCTCAGGAATATGCATCCACCTAAAACTCTCATGCAATTAACCATGTCAAATGGCAAAGGATTTAGAAACCATAAGAAGTTCGGACACATTAGTTGACATGATTCTGAGCTATACACCGAAAACTTCACCAACTAATTTTTGGAGCAACATCGCCTATGGTGTAAATTTCCAAAGTTTCTGCTTTAACCTGCCCATCTTTAATATACTTTTAATATAGGAAACAACTTGATCCCCTGAAGCTGATGGAGGAAATCACCTCGAGCAAGAAATCCTTGCCGCATTCATCCATAGTAGCCAAAAACCTCTGATGATTGCACGCAATTTAAAGCCTACTTGAGCTCTCTTAAAAGCAACTAATATTGTCTCTAGATAAGTCTCCACCAAAATCATTAACTTTAAAATCAGCTCTCCATCAATTAAAGTAAACTGAACTCCCAAAACTTTGGACTACCAATAAATTCACTTGATTTATTTCATTAAACCAAAACATTAAAAATGACCAGCTGCACATGATGTCCATAAAGCATAGTACAACATCTGCACTTCAAGTGGTAGAAAACCTCGAACTCCTCATACGTAGTGCAAATGCAGGATGCTCTTCTACTTTCACGCAAAGAGATATCACTTATATGGTCCCATCCTCAAGCCACCTTATCTACAAGACTCTAAAGTCTTCATCATAACCTAACAACTATAAGGAATCCAAGAACTGACGAAATGCAGGATAGATATGAAAAGAGGTTAGATAGTAGATGTGATGTAAAAGACTAAAGCAAAATATCTTATAGGAGAAAGGTAATCGAACTTAGATGTTCTTGCAACAGGGAGCCTTTCCCCATTACCGATGAAGCATTTCCTGCATTTCCAAACTTACCTGAAAACAATAATTGAATGCTTCAATAACCAAATTAGCATAATTCACATTCAGATACAAGAAAATGGCATCTGAACAAAATGGGTTACCTTAGGATTTGAATCTAATAGTAGTAGCCACCTCCATAAGAGTGATCATCCCCATAATAAGATGGATATGGACCTCCGCCATACTGCCGCATTTCCTAGATGTCAGGATAGCATATTTGGAAAGACTAATATTAAGTCGGGAAGCTATGGTTTTGCTTACATCAGAACTATAATAATCATGTGGATAGGGCCCACTTCCAACTCCAAAAGCATCTGAAGCAGAGAACCAGATAAGCCAGTAAGTGATAAGAAGAAAAAAGCAGTATATCAGTAAGAATCAGGAAAATTCTGGGGCTGCTAGCAGATAACATACCACGATAAACATTTCCATGTGATGGCAATGAAGAATCCATATAATCAAAACGAGGACGTAATCTACTTGGCTCCATGTAATCAGCATTTTGATCCTGAAAACGCAAGAAGAAAAAAGTTGTTGGATACAAGACTTGGATATGATACTTACAGTAGAAGATATCAGATAAGCATGCTTATAATAGAAGAAGAGATTTAAGAAAGAGGAAAAAGGGGAACAACAGTGGACACACTTACTGTCATAGGAAAGGGACGCTTCAAACCATGGGCACCACTCTCATAGAAGAATGGGTCATCAAACTGCCTGCCGTCAAAATGTCTGTTGTATTGTTCTTCAGGAGAGTAAGGTAAAGGCCTAGAAGGCAGATGCATGCCAGGGCCTCTGTCGGGATAACCACGCCATAATCTATCAATAGGTGGTCTTGAAGACGTGCCTACAGGTACATGACGACCAGACATATGACCAGCTCGTGATATGCCCCTCCTTCCCCCTGCATTAACTCAGGACATCAAACCAACAACTCTAGCTGTGTAGAAGTTACTAACAGAAGAAAGCCAAATCAACAACCTCGTCCAGAAGATTGCCTCCTATGAAAATCGGGGTATGGATTATCAAACTCGTGGTCATAGCTAAAACGCATTCTGCTGCTTTGACCACGTCCACGTTGATGGAAACCCCAGCTATGGTAATTCTCTCTGTTGTACGAATGTCCTCCCCAACCAAATCCCCTTCCTGTTAATAAAAGAGCCCAAGTAAGATGGAGATGGGATAAAAAAAATATTAAGCAGCAAATTTCAGAAGATACCATGTCTTGGAACAGTGCCAACGCTACCGCGACCAATTCGAAATCCACCAGACATTCCACCCTTCACTGCCTGAGTTTTAGGCATTGGATTGGAAAGTCTTGCTCTAACTTTAACCTACAATCTCCATATAAACAACATTTGCAGATTCCACTCAAGCAATTGTTCAAAGAGTCACTAATATGTGTGCAGCCTGCATCTTTATTGTTGTAAACAATAAACAGAGAGGACAGAGGCAGTAAATAAGAGACAGAACTTAAGGAAATTAATCAACAGAGTTTGAAGACAGTCACCTAGCTTAATGCCCAAAGGTGAAAAACGGCTCACAATTTTCTTAAAATCTCTTCATATCATGTAAACATGTCCCTTCCACATATTCAGCAGAAAAAGAAGTACCAAAAGGCATGAAATAATAAGCACGAGGGAGTACCTTGGTGCTATCATCACCTGAATCTGAAGTGTTGATTCCATCAACACAAGCAACAGCTGCCTCATGGCTAGAAAAATCAACAAACCCAAAATCTTTCCTCTTAGCAGTCGACATGTTTCGAGCAAGGACTACACGTACAATCTCTCCGAAAGTTTTAAATTGCTCTCTTACACACTCCTCATCCCAATAAGGAGGAAGCCCATCAATGAAAACCGATTTCACTTGAGCCATGACATCTGGGTCAGGGTCACGTAGTGGTTCGGCAAAAGCAACTTTAGCCGTTCTCTCTGAATGACCAAAAACAACATCAGGCTTTTGAAGCCTCTTATATGCTAGCATTGCATCAGCATGGCAAGAAAACTCGAGAAATGCAAAACCACGACTCAACCCTTCACGTTGAGCATCTGGAACAAGAGTTATGCTCTCTACCCCTCCAACACCATACTCCTTCAACTTTTGTTTTATCTGCCATTACACAAAAAATGAACAACCGGAAGCTGAACTTAAGTAATAGCTATTGCAAACATTTCAACACTTACAGCTTCCTTTGTCCAAGTGTTGCAGATATTTCCTAGGAACAATATGTCATTGTCCTCACTAGGTGCAGTGCCGCATCTCTTTCCACGTATCTACAAGTAAAAACAAGTGAAGCGTCCTCAGTTCCTTTCTTTGCAACAACTAGTAAAAATAGTTTTTGGGACAATAATGTGCAGAAAGCCTAATTGCACTGGTAAATAAAACAAGATAAAATAGAATTAACATTCTCATACAACAGGATTCTTCATCTCTACCAGGGCCCGCTTTGCATGCTCCTTGTTTGCAAACTTAACAAAGGCATATCCCTTGTTCTTATTGGTTGAAAAATCTTTATGCAACCTAATCTCAATTATCTCACCAATCCTCTCAAACACCCTACTCACATCCTCTTCTACAGCATCACGGTCGAGACCACCAACAAAAATTTCATGCTCTTTCTTAATCTTTTGCTCCTTTGCAATAGCTGATAGTTCCTTATGCTCCACTTCTAAAGTGTCTGCTTCTTCAGCAGGTTCATCTCCATCATCCTCACCAATGTCTTCCTCTCCAGGTTCTCCAAAGTCCAATCGATCACCATACTCCTCCATTCCCTCATCATCAACCCCATAGTCATCATTTCTAGTCTGAAAAAAATCTCCTTGAAACTTCTCCTGGCCATTCTCTTTCGTAGTTTGGGATTTCTCTCCACTCCGTGCATTATTTCCGACCAGTACATCTCCTTTTTCAATAACTTCCTCTCCCCGCTTCACTTCGCAGACTTCACGATCATCTGACGGCTTTGAAGTTGCTTCAGCATTTATCTCTTCCTTGAGAGAATCCTCACCACCTGGAAGAGGAGCTATTTCACCTTCCACTTGCATTTGTTCTTTTTCCTCGAATACTGTAAAATTTGCAAGTGGAGATTTTACATTGTCCACCAGATGCCCACCATCTTCAATAGCAGATTTTTCCAATTGTACCAGAGCCTGTTCCTTGTCCACCGGTTTAATGACATCTTCAAGGCGTTCAACTATTGCCAAGTCAGATTTTTCCTCTCCTAAGGGTTCTTCAACACACTTAGGCACACATTCAACTTTTGTGTTATCATCTTCACTGTGGGTGTCAGCTAATACCACCATCTCCTCCAGAGTCTCCTCTACAGGAACTTCAACAGATTCAAGCAACTTGGGCATCTGCGAGGATAAAGCTTTTGTTGAAGCAGGAGACTTAGTACATCCTGCTGTTTTCGTCCCTGTTGACTTCGGAGATGTCCCAACTTTTGTCACTGGTGTC
Organism: Syzygium aqueum; assembly: GCA_031216185.1. Taxonomy (NCBI): domain Eukaryota; kingdom Viridiplantae; phylum Streptophyta; class Magnoliopsida; order Myrtales; family Myrtaceae; genus Syzygium; species Syzygium aqueum. Next base: position 13,779,202 of record CM062239.1, read on the forward strand.
ACTTCGGCGGCAGCATCGGCCGATGCTTCTACTTCTTCAGCTGTAAGAACATTTTTTAAAAACCAAGGACGACAACATTCACGTGAGCCAATGTGCAATCAAACAACTAAACACTTAAAGAGTGGAATATGTCATGTACAGAAATTGCGCTGCACAATTTACTCTCAATTGAAATCCCGAAAATTAAATACACAAAGACAACCTTTGCTTCATTGCCATTGCACACTTCACGCAGCTCAGCAAGCATAAGAAACAGATTACCAGATAACTTATCCTTACCGAAACGTCCAGAACCCTTGATGCGAGATAGCACATGCTAAACACAAGGACGTACACAAACAGCCAGAGGCCAACGACATGAAACAAATGAACTTTCGGCACAATTCATCAAAGTAGCAGCTGAGAAAAGTTCCCGACAACCGTCTCCGACATCGTCCTAGTAACTCTAGCAGCTAAGCCAAACTAGTCCCTTATCATCGGGAAAAGCCACGAGCAATCACCATGATCAGAGGCCAAAACATACCCCGCGAAGCTTCGGCCGCAGGATCCGAATCCTCGTTCCTAGCCGGCGTGGAGGCGGTTTTCCTCGCTCGCCTCGCCCGCGCGGCGGAGGCGCGCCTCGTCCCGACGACCTGGGGCGTCGCCGAGCCCGCCGCCGCGTCGTTCGGGTCGGGGCCCTGGCCCGGACCGGCCTCGACGGCCGATTTCCTCGCCCGCGGCGTCCTTCTAGGGGCGGCCGGCTTGGGCGCGCCGGCGTTTCTCGTCCTCATGTCCGAGGGAAGCGGCGAAGACGAAGCTGGAATTTAGGTCGAGAGCGAAGGCTCGGAGGTGTTGCAATGGCGATTTGGTTGATACGAGAGATGTCGACGTCGCCAGGGAGCTCGGCGTTGTATCAGGGCGCGCAGACAAGCTGCCCGCGACGTCGTTTTTGAGTCTGGGGTCATGCGCGATTTTATTTTATTTTTATTTTTATGGGCCATTTTGATGGCTCGTGATTTTTCTTTGTTTTTTTTTATTAATGAAAAAAAAAAATAGCAGATCGAAATGAGTGTGGGCTTGGGGCCGAAAAGGGTAGATCGACATAGGCCGTGAGAAAAAATTCGAGTTCTAATCAAAATGAAAGTCTTGCGAACCTTACGCTTACTAGATTAATTTAATAAAAAAATCGAACTTATTTTTCACGATTTTTCTCCGATTAAATGATATTTTGCCATGCTAGTTGTCGGCCATCTATTCATCGCATGAAAGCTGCGTTTGGTTGAACATTGAAGCCCACTTGCCTAGGCCTTTCAGCCCTGACGAGGCCAGCATTAGGCCAAAAGGTTGGGCAACAAATTTGCCACACGCCCTTAATTTTTCCCAAGTCCCCTTGGGAAAGTGGTTTCCAAATGGAGCTGACAGGTGATTTACACCAATATATTATATACTATACTATATTATGTTAAGTTATGTTACGTTATTTTGTCCTATGAAGCCATAATTCCTCTCATGCTCCACCTTCATAATTTATGGGGATAGGGATACAAATAATCTAAGAACTTTGATTTAATGTGTAATGCGGTCCTTAAACTTTTAATTTATTTATTAAAGTCTCCAAACTTTAACTCAATTTGAATGTTGTCTCTAAACTTTTAACTTGTTCAATCTACCATAATACTATGAAGGGTCCATATTCTAAACAAGAACTTAGCAAATGCAGGTATTCAGTCCTCTCGCGATGCATTTCATAGCTTTACCTTTGTCGGGATTGCCTGTTAGCATCCAGCTAAAACCTCATTTTGAACATAAGGCCTTCTAAGCCTCAGTTTCTAAGGCACAAAACCCTCATGGAGGCAAGTCCAAAGTATACTTCCAGAATAAGGCGATATTTACCATTTTAAGATATCTAATATTGGAAAAAAATTTGAAAAGAAGAATGGAGAATTAGTTTTGCATGATTTAAGCACACAAACACACAATTTTATTTACGAGGGCTAGTCTGCCTCAATCTATTACAAACCATGCCTTTTATACGTATAAGGGAAAAAATACAAGTAATGTTACATCATTGATGACGCAGGCATATTAATACTTAATAAAACATATGGTTCACACATATGATGTATAATTAATACAAAACCACGGCTCATCCTAAAACATTTATTACAATGTGACTCATCCCAATGATACACTATTAATCCACTTTCTATTCATCATCTAATGCGAAGGAAACGAGCATTCTACCTCCATTACCTTGTTTGAGCGAAGTTCGACATCTTCCCAACCCCAACTTTTCCTTCTTTGTTCTATATTTTCCTCTATAAATCGCAAAAATCTAGATGGAACGATCTCGAATGTGGATTCTTATCGTAGCTTTTTAGGAGAAAACTGGTAAGAGCTTGATAAGACATCATTAAAATCCTGAAGGGATATCACTTGGATCTACTAAAATATTACTATTAATAAATGTGTTATTGGCATGATAGGTTGGGGACAGCTGTCCATATTCATCATTAATGAGCAATCTCCAGACTTAATGATACTTTGTAATCAAAGGGATCTTCAAAAAATGGTTCACCGACTTTTGTGATGACAACGGTTGGTATAGATTGTTATTTTTGAATTTTGCTAAGATGGCATTAATCAGGGGTTTGGTCTTGAGATAATCCCAAGGTACATCACTATTGTCGTCTAGCTAAACTCCCGGAGGAATTGTGCAATTATTCTCATAAAGGATTCACTGGATTTTCCATACTCTTGTGGATTAGCTTCGATACAATATGAGAGTGGCTTATAAAGCTTAGCAAGGACTACTTGAGCTTCATAGGTCACAACTCCTATATCCGCCGAGTATATGGAAAGATTGCTGTCATGGTTAACAAATAATAATGGCTTGTAAAGAAAATGACTGTGTGCAGCTCTAGATATAGCCTGCATGCTCTTAATTGTTCTAAGAGAAAAGCTTTCCATACTTCCAAGGGTTTAAACCAACAAAGCATTTTTGCAAAATGGTAGTATTTTCCACCGCCAATTTGTCGAATTGCTTGACTGATAATTCCTAACGCTGTTGCTGTTGAAAATTGAATGGCAAAAGTATGGCAATTAAACGCGTACCAATAAAACCATTTGAGCTCTTCTGGAAATTCATCTTTTAGGGAGAAAGACAAAGGATGAATGATCGGATAATTTGGATGCATGCCACTTGGTTAAAGATTCAGCCCACAATACCTCCTAAAGATCTTGTACCAATATTCCTATATGAATTTTGCGAGATTATCTAAAAGAGTGTTGGATTTGATCGAATCTAGAACTTCTGGAGGATACATTATATTAGGGAATGTGGGCTCTTGTGTTTGAAATCCACTAGTTAGACTTTTGAAACAAACATAAATAATGAAGAATCTTCCTTGGGCTTAGGAAGGAAATCTGCAAGGACATTCTTATCTCTTTTAATATGCTTAAACTCAAAAGAGTGTTTTGACAACCATTATGCCTATCGGAGAAGTTGTGGATGAGACAATAGCTTATGTTTGAACTTTATCATCTAGTTGCATGACAACATATCCATTTCCATAAGAAAATGATAACAAATGGAATATAAATTTCTTGATTCCATACTTAAGGGCTAAAAATTCCTTAAAAGTTTAGCGATAATACATTTCAATATATGAGAACCTTCCACTTTTAAATCCACATATACGTTGAAAGGATAGCTATCGAATATTTATCACTAGCATCTATTTAGAGGATCTTTTAACCATCGGAAGGGATTTGCAATAGTGGCAAATCTTGAAGCTTGAGCTTTGACTACAATAATATGATATTTTCCCCAAAGAAGAGTATCTTTCTTGAGCATCTTTTCCGGTGGCGCAGTAGTTAACAATACCAATGAACTTTTGCATTTGTTAGGGGGAAAGATTCTCATCAGAAAAATTTCAGCTGTTCTTTGGCAATGTGCTCCACTTGATAGTAAGAAACATTTTAAGATGCATTCCAAGGAACTCAAATTCTCTATGAGCTATTACCACATTCCTCTATGAAAGCATATTACTTGACAAGATCAGCAAATTGGGCTAGTAATTTACAATCATAACTGAACAAGAGGATATCATAAATGTAAATTTGAGAATTATTTAGCACTAACTGACTAGAAAATCTTCCATATGGCTTTCTGGAAGGGGGAATGTGCAATTTTTAAACCAAAAAGGAGTATCTTTCATTGATAATGCCGATTGGGAATACACGATCCATGTTTTGTGGCGATCTTCTGGATGATGGATTCGGAGTTGCCAAAATTCTTTCTCGAGATCAAACTTGGAATGGATCATTACATTCGTCAAGCATGAAAACAAGGCTTTTCTATTTAGTAGAAGAAACTTGTCATTTTGCTAAAAATTATTTAGATGCTGGTAATTTATTACCAATCTCTTTTTTTCTCTAATATGCTCAGCTCTTTTATTAATGCAGAATGCTTCATATGCCTACTAAGAGTGAAAGGGCTCAATTAGTTCTTACTGAATCAATTGATGGTGAATGGGTCGCCTTTGTTGGATCGATATTTTCATTTATCTTGAAAGGCAATTTAACAAAAACTTCAGATTCTACCGCAACGGAATTGAGCATTTCTCAAAAAACTCCGAGTGAGTTTTTGTATAAGAACTCAGTAACTACTGTAAAATTGATTTTTCTTGAGCTAACTGTAGGGAATACATCCTCCTAATTTTAACAAACACCTCGAACTGATATTTGAAGTGTAGACCATTTGAAAAGTATCCGGAGAGCATGAAGTCGGTTGATAATACCCCATCCAACTATGAAATCTCTATTTGGATTTGAGGAACCAATGATTCTAGCAGTAATATGGAGCATTTAGGAAAAAACTAAACTTGTATGTGCTTACTCCTTACTGTTGTAGAGAATCCCGTTCCAGATGCAAATCGAAACTTTCAAGGGTTTTGAAGAGCTTACATTCCGGGCATTCAGTCCCCTCGCGGTATCTCTCATTAGTCTATCTAGTCTCCGAATTATACGAAAATATTTAATGTTCCATTAATTTAAGTTTAAAGACAACATCGAACATTTTCGTATAATCCAGGAACTAAATAGAATCAAAAGTTTATGGACCATATTGAATAAATTAAAATTTCAAGAATGATGTTGCACATTGAATAAAAATTCAATGAGACAAAATCGAACAAACTAAAATTTTATGGACGATATTATACGTCGGGTCAAAATCTAGGAACAATTTATGCCCGTTTCCCTAATTTATGCCGCCGAAATACTTTTCCTTAGATAACGAGTGTTCAATTTGAAATTACTTTTTTGCATTAATTTAGTAATTGAAATTTTAATAAATAATATTCTTTCGTAGATGAAGCAAGGTGAAGATAAAAAAAAAATTTGGGATGCTCCCCGCGTTGCGGCATGGAATTTGCCCACTTTCGCCCATCGGTTGCCACGTGTACGCGCGTCAAGGTGGGACTCCTCTACATAAAAGCCGCTTGGGACCCACCCATCGGTGTCTAAGGGTGCGCATGGAATGCATTCCGGAATAAAAATTCTGTTCCGGAATGCATTCCGGAACAGAATGGCGTTTGTTAAAAAATTTCCGGAATGCATTCTGGAGCGATTTTTGCATTCTGGAATAAAAATGCGTTTGTTAAAAATACTTGATTCCAGAATGCATTCTTGATTCCGGAATGCATTTTTGATTCCAGAATGAGTTTTTGGCAAGAAAAAGAGAAGCTACTTTTTGTAGCTTCTTGATTCCGGAATGCATTCTCCCTATTTTCTCATAATTTTTTTTTCAGAAAATGCATAAAAATTGAAAAATTCTAGAAAAAATCATAAAAATTTCCAGAAAATAAAAAAAAGTTAGATTTCAGGAAAATATGGAATTTGGTGATTTTTTTTAAAAATAAAAAAAATAAAAAAATAAAAAATTTCAAAACTTCACGGAATAACTGAAAATACTCATGGCTACCCACTTTGAGTGAAATTTAAATTTTTTGAGGTGCCCAAAAAAATAATAATAAAATAATAATTTTCGAAACTTCACAAAATGGCTTAAAATACCTGTGGCCACCCACTTTGAGTGAAATTTAAATTTTTTGAGGTGCCCAAAAAATAATAAAAAATAATAAAAAATTTCAAAACTTCACAGAATAGCTTAGAATACCTGTGGCCACCCACTTTGAGTGAAATTTAAATTTTTTGAGGTGCCCAAAAAATAATAAAAAATTTAAAAATTTCACAGAATGGTTTAGAATACCTGTGGCCACCCACTTTGAGTGAAATTTAAATTTTTTAAGGTGCCCAAAAAAATAAAAAAATAATTAAAAAATAAAAAAATAAAAAAATTTAAAACTTCACAAAATGACTTAGAATGCCTGTGGCCACCCATTTTGAGTGAAATTTAAATTTTTTTAGGTGCCCAAAAAAATTAAAAAAATAAAAAATTTCAAAATTTTACAGAATGGCTTATAATACCTGTGGCCACCTACTTTGAGTAAAATTTAATTTTTTTTAGATGCAAAAAAAATCAACAAATCAAAACAGATTTATGTTCCAGAAATCAATTTCTGGAGCAGAATTAGTCATGTTTTACCAAACAGATTTCTCCTCCAAAAATCAATTTCTGGCAAGAATTCCAGAAATCAATTTCTGGCAAGAATTTGATTTCTGGAGCAGAATGGTTACCATTCGCACCCTAATGCCCCTCCCACTTTCTTCTCGCCTTTTCCCTCTTCTCGACGTATCCCCGAATCTAAATCCATGTTTAACGATCCGTAGCCCGCCGTCGCGGCGGCAGAAACAGAGCCGGCCGTCGCCGCCGTCTCCGCCGTCGCAAGCTCGCCAGTCCGCGACCGCAGCTATCTCGGGTTAACCGCCGGCGACCATCCTGTGCGCCGCTCCCGCAGGTCGCAGGAAAAAAAAAAGAAACCAAAAAAAAACAACACTCCTCACGGGTTCCCAGAAAGAACAAGCCCGACCTCGCAGGTCACGGCCACAGGCCGCACCCCGACCGGTCCGCTCGCCATCGTCCAACAATTCGCGATTCAATCCGTGGCCCCCGAGGAGCCACAGCAATGCACTTACATCTCAAATATAAAAAATAAAAATAAATAAAAAGGGCGGGATTTGATAAAAGGCGATGTGGAAAAATACTCCACGTGAAATTTTTTTTCCGAACTTTTTTTTTTGGGGTACGCCGACGTAGCCGCCGCGGGAGCTCCTCCCCACCAAAAAGGAAAAGAAGAAGACCACCTTAGCCATCGAAGTAGACATGGCCACGGGCCCGTTTTGGCCTGGAATCGGCCTGGCTCAAACCTGAGATCGGCCGGTTGACCGGGCCCGCGGTTCGAAATCGGAACCGGCCCGTGATCTACGGCCCCGATTAAAAAAAAAAAATTACTGCTGCACAATAGCCCCACATTCCCACCCCTACTCACGCCCATCTCCAATCCTCCTCCGCCAAATCCCTCCTTCCCCCCTCTCCCTTGCGCCTCCTTCGGTCCTCCCCTTTTCTCTTCCGCCCGCCCCCCATCTTCCCAGATCTGACCCCCGCCGCCGTCGCCCCCGCCCATGGCCACAGCCGCTACCGCCGACGCCCCCTCCTCCTCCCCCCTCGCTACCCTATGCCTCCTCCTCATTTCTCCTCCTCTCGCCCCTCATCTCCCCAAATCTAACCTCGGTCGCCGCCGCCCATGGCCACAATTGCCGACGTCGACGCCCCCTCTTCCCGACCCCGCCCAGCCCTCGGAGGAGGACCCCCACTCCTCCTCCCCGTCCCCCTCCACGTTCCCCTCCCGGCCCCCTCCTTCTCCCCCTCGCCACTGCCCTTGTCTCCCTCTTCATCTCCTCGCCACTTTGAACCCCGCCTCTGCCACCGTGGCCAAGGCCGCAAAGCCCAAGCGACGACCGACGGAGGATCAGGCTTGCAATTTTTATTTTATAATTTATTTTATTAATTTTTAAATTACGAACCGAAATCGAAACCGGTCTGAAACCGCCCCTTGTGGTTCCGGTTCCGATTCATACATTGGCACGAACCGGAACCGGCGGTTCCTAAACCGAGGCCATGTCTGCACGGGAGAAGGTAAAAAAAATTTAAAAAGCAGAGAGACGCCAGTTGTCCCTCGGCGCGATCCAAATCATTTAACTTTTTCCCCATCAGTCGACGGGGAAATCCCCCGCTCGGGACAATCGCAAACGGAGGCAAGCTCTTCAATACCCTTCCTTCTTCTTCCCCCCCCCTACCTCCCACTCCCACTCCTACAGCCGCGTCGCCTCGTCGCCTTCCCTTAACGAGCACCGCCCCGCTCATTCAATCCCTGCCCCCGCCTCGCTAGGGTTCCGCCGCAGCTCCGTGTATAAAACTGCAGCCCTTCATGAATCGGCTCGGCCCGCTCGGCATCCCGAATCGCCGTCGGCACAGAGCGGGGAGCAACCGAGTGAGCAGCAGCACCGGGGAGCGCCCCCTCGGGGACTCGCGTGGCGTGGAGAAGACATGAAGAAGGGCGGCGGCGGCGGGAGGACCAGGAAGTCGAAGCGCGTGTCGTGGGCGTCCGATGATCAGCTCTGTCAGGTACTGCCGCGGCGCGGAGGATCAGTGGCTCGTGTGTTTTGGGTTTGATTGTTTTGAGCCTGAAAGTGTGGTGTTGGTTTCGTTTATGCTTGAAGAGTTTTATTTTCTTTTTGCATTTCTGTTTGAGGAATGCGTGTCGAAAGTTGAAACTGTGGATTGCTGAATGCGTTTTGACGCGGCATTCCGGAGTCTCGGCTTAATGGTCGGTCAAAAGGCAGGGCTTTTAGTTAGTTGACGATGATGACGATTTGTTGATTTGGCTATGTTCATTTCAAGCGCTTTCGAGTAGACATGGATAGCAGTAGGAACAGGGAATCGAAGCGCGTGTCGCGGGGGCTTTGGATGATTAAGCTCTGTCAGGTACTGCGACGGTTGAACGTGTTTTCCGCGCGAAGAATCAATCGATTGCGTCTTTCGTGTTTGATTTTGAGCTAACAAATAAAAGCCTAATGTCGATTTTGTTATGCTTGAAGAGTTCTTTTGCATTTTAGAGAAAATGAGTGTTGAAAGTTGAAACGGTAAATTGCTGCATGCATTTAACGATGCGTTCCGGAGTCTGATTAATGGACGGTAAAAGGCATTGTTTTTAGTTAGTTGATGATGATTTGATTTCACTATGTGCATTTCAAGCTCTTTGAAAAGATTTCCTCGATTGTCCTTGGGTAAATGCTGGCGGATTGTTGCTGTCCTCTTTTGAACTATTTTTCAGGTTAGTAGCAGATATTTTTGTCGGTACGATGATCGCATTGTTTATTTTCCACATTTAATAATCTTGGACTTGACTTTAAAACGACCGTTAAGCCACGATATGATATGGATCTCGGCTTAAGTGGAGTGTACTTATAAAAGACTATTCAGGAACGACTTGCCAGGTTTGTAGGTTTAGTGTGGTTATGCGCAAATTAAATCTCCCAGGATCAGACACGTGAGAATTCTAATAATGGTCCGGAGTGACCTACGAGCAAAAACCATGTTCTCCGAAGATGGAGTTATATATTATTCATGGGTATACAATCGACATTTTGAAAGAATAACTTGAGCTATATTTAAAGCTCCAGTTGGCCTTCTATCGCTATCCTTTTATGTGGGACGTCTTTAACATATTTGCAAAGGGTGATCAGATTTACAATTTTCCGGGGCACCACGGGTATTTATGTAGAGATTACTCCATATGGTACAATGAAATATGGAACCTCATTCCTTTTTCTGATTGATCTATTACCAATTACAAAGACTAAAAACTTTGTCAAAAAGAAAGTCCGCCAGAATGTCAAAAGTTAGTGCCAAGATCTGCATAGGAGACGTTTTGCAAGCTGTTTATAAGCTTGAGGTGCAGGTAAAGGATCTCGCAGTCTTGTTGGTTACTTACTGAATTGTTTCACATAAAAAAGGTGATTGCAGCTATCCCCAGACAATTGCTTGACTTAGATGAAGCTGCAGTGGTGTAATTTTTTAGTCTTGAGAAAGACTTTTAGATTGTAAATTCATATTGAGGACATACTTTTCTGTTAAAAACCTTAAGCTTCTCTAAACAACGTTGTTTGAAGACTTGCGTATGCTTAGTCGTTCAATGCAGTATCCTTTATGTTGATTAACATTTTTGGGGAACTAATCATTGCCTGTGATTTAGTGTGCCTATTGCCCACCAATAAAGCATTTTATGTGTTGTTTAGTGAAAGATTTGGTCATTACAACCAATACAAAGGCGGCTTGTGAAATTTTTTCCGCCAGGCCGTGTTTTAGGATAACGGTCCCTAATTTAACCCAGTAGGTCAACTTGTTCTGCTAGTAATGATTATGTATGGGTTGACAAAAATAAGCTTTCTTGATGATCTGGATTCTGGAATATAACTTTGCCATCTCATAGTAAACTGCTGTGTCTTCTAAAGTGTTTTTGATTGCTTGGCATGGCAGTTGGTAAAATTGTTAACTCGAATCACTTGCTTGAATGGTTAAATGAAGTACATAAATAGCTTAATGAGCTAAACTTTAGGATGATTGACACACATTGTACTGCATGGTTACGATCAAGTCACCATGTTCTCCATGATCTTTTGTTAGTCCGGTGGCCCCCGACCCTAAAACTGCCTTTCACGTATAAATCTCTCGTGTGTACTTTTTTCCAAATTCTTGACAACTAGCAACGACGGAGTCACAAATCGAATTTTGGACATGAAAGTAATATGACAATATATATGTATAATCTTCTGTGTACAATTCTAATACAGATAGGTCTTTAAATAACAATTAAGCGGAAAGACTTGGGGATTCTCTACTTTGTTCCTTGCATGTTCAATGATCTACTTTTTAAAGGGTTCTTCTGGATTATTATACGCAGTTTGGAATATGGATTAAGCAAGTGATAAGCTTTTCCTGATTCAGAGTTCGTTGGCTAAGTCCGAAGATATCGTGAGAATACTAAAGGGAATTGTAAGATTTGCAAATCGTGGTGTGTAGAAGATCATGACCTTCTTATTAAAGAGACTTTGACGAAGCCATGAGAAGTTTATGAATTGCCGAGTATGCATTTTGATTAAGGATAGAAGAAAAGAAACTAGTTAGAAGCTTCCTCTAAAGGACTTTGAATCTATGACGGAGAGGGGACTTTAATGATTTGCCAAGTATGCATATCCTGAGGATTTCATGAAAAAGTTCTTAAAAGAAGGTTTCCTTTTTTTCAATTGCATTCAAATATCGTTTGGAGGAGCATGTTCCTAAGATGATTTACATTGCTTATCTAATTAGCTAGTGTTAATATAACTTTAGCCTCTCATTCATATTTTGACCACGGTAAATTATATGTATCATGTCACTGTACTAACTATGTTATGAGGTATTACTGTTAATGAACTGATGTTCTTCTCCTGGTATGGAGAATATGAGACAATGTTATTTATAAGTGGTTATTATTAAGTCAAACTTGAGTACAATGGAAGATTGTCCTTTCATGCAGTTTGTGCAGTCCCTGTCGAGGGATTGTCCTTCATAAGTTGTACCGAAAGCTAAGCATAATTTTGCGGCAAGTCGCTGCAGGTATCGGATTTGAATGGTGCGAAATTTGACACCGTGCCACCGGGACATGGAGGCAGCTCTCCGGCAACACAATCGAGAGAGCGTATTCATATCCCTTGCATTCGTTGGACCTGCCCTCCCAGAGTAAGATTCTCCATTCTAGATATCTTCAGCACGTGTTGGTGTTAAATATTTTCTCTGGCATTAAATATGGTCTGTAGCTAGTTAATTTTTTATCTGAATGCATTCATTGCCCTTTGTTGTTAAAATTAAATTTACAGTCCTGGTGTTTCCTTTTGAATAAACTTTGTAGTTCGCTGTGAATAGCAACTGGCTTGTTGCCGCTGGTGAAGAAAGCAAAGACGCGGGAGCTGAAGTGAGTAGAGAATTGAGAGTGCTCGAGGCGTTTTACCCGCGCTCAATGTATATACCGACTAGGTAAATATCACTCTTTTCTTCTGAATGCTCATTTTTCAGGATTACTTGATTCTGCATTTACATTCTTCTCGTCTTTTTCTTTCTTTGTTGGTAGCCCATTTGTATCCCCTGCTGTAGCGCGCGAAGACTATGATGATACCCTCACACCAATCATTCCCATCATCGGCATTGAAGAGACGGACACCAGTGAGTCTCCACCTGACTTGGAAACACTCAGCATTAATTTTACTTCCTCAAATTCGATACTTCGATACCTTATTTCCAACTTCTGTCAGTTTCTGAAACTCCTTCCTTGGAACCTCTGGTAGGTAAAGGGGAAAATACAACTTCGATTGAAGGAAACCAGACGAAAAGTTCAGGAACTGAGACTATAACTGTTGGAGATGTACAGATATCTGTTGGAGATGCAGAGTTAGCTGCTGCTGCAGCAGTGATGTTTTTCACTGTCCTTGTGAAGAGCTGCGAGCAGGGAAATATGGTTGACACCGATGTGCTCGTCAAATTCCTCCACGATCCCCAGATGATTGGAAAGTTTTTGAAGAATAAAACTGCATCGCCCGAGTCAAAGCAAGCTAGTCCCCAAATTTCTCAGTCAAGCCCTCCACTTTCTCTACCAGAGTTAAAGCAGACAACTCTTTCACTTCCCATGTCAAGCACGGAACTTCCCCCGACCGAGTCGAAGCTAATTGATCAGCCAACGCCCCTGTTAAGGCCCGAAGTTTTGCCATCCAAGTCGAAACAAATGCGTCCACCAAATCTCCTGTCAAACTCAGAACCTTCGGTAACTAAGTCAAGGCTATTTCACCCACCAATTCCCCTGTCAAGCCCAAAACGTTTTGTACCTGTATCACAGGAAAAAAGTCCACCAGCTCCTCCATCAAGCCCCAATTTGTTGCCCGCTGATTCAAAGAAAAGTCAACCACTGACTCCTCCAGCAAGCCCCAAAATTGTGCTACCTGAGTCACAACATATTCGTCCCCCAATTCCTCTGTCAAGCCCTGAAGCTTCCCAATCTGTTACCAAACAAATACGTCCATCAATTCCTGTTTCAATCCCCAAACACTTACTAACTGAATCAAAGCAAGAAACTCCAATTCCTCAATCATGCCCCGAGCTTTCGCTACCTCAACCCAAGCAAACAAGTCTACCAAATCCTGTGTCAAGCTATGAGCTGTTGTCGTCTGAACCAAAGCGGATAAGTCCCCCAATTCGTCCTTCTCTGAAATTTCCGCCACCGACCCCTGCTAATGCAATCTTTTCTGCACAAAACCAGATGCAACCACCATTCAGGGCACCGCAAGCTCGGCCAGTTGTTCCATTGCTCGGGTTAGATGGAGTGAAGGCTCAGAGTTCTACTCTCCCCATTCGATTTGCAGGTCCTCCGATAGCAACTTCATGCACCGTGCCAGATCGACCAACTTTCACCTATAAAGCAAGTGCTGTACCCAGTCCTATTCCAGTCCCGATTATGGCGGGAGAAAGAGCACGTCCTCTGAGTGTTCTACCGAATGTGCTGATTCCAACCTCCTGCACCATGCCGGATCGGCCGACTTTCACTCCTAAGGGGAGTATTCTACCGGGTCCTACTCTCATCCCGACTATGTGGGCATCAACAGCACATCCTGGGCATGCTTTACTGCCTCTGCCAATACCATCTTCCAGCACTACGCCAACTTGTCCACCTTTCAATTATAAGGTGAGTGCTCTACCGAGTCCTACTCTTGTCCCAACTTTGGAGGCTGTGAGACCACACCCTGTGAAAGATGCTGACTACTATAAGAACTTGGTAAGAAAACATGGAGGAGAACAGCCAGAAATCTCGGTGCACATTACACCACATGGGGTGAATCAGAATCAACTGCAGAATCTGAAAATGGACCAAAATCTAGGACCTAAAGAAGTGGCGACACTCAAGAATGAGAAGAGGGTCTGCATGTTCTTTAATACTGTGAAGGGTTGCCGAAACGGGTCCAATTGCTCTTATCTGCATGAAATGCCTTCTCAGCAGGGGAGTAATGATCCAGCTGGGGAACAGAGTGCAAAGAGGGCGAAGTTTGGTGCTTAAATTCTTGGAAGGTGATGGCTGTCATGAATAAATTGGAATGGATGGCGCCGACATCCGAATAAGTATTTTCTTTATTTCATCATAGAATCATTAATCAAAAGGAACCGGAGGGAGGACACATTTTATTACCTAGTTAAATTACTTCATGAGCAGATTTGACTCTGATTCGTTGGTGTTAAACTGGAATTCCAGCTTTGCCTGTGCAATTCATTTGAAGGAAACTATTTGTTTTCTGATTTATAGCGTATCTGCAGCGATTACATTAAAAGCTGGTTGGATTTTTTTATCGTTAGAGAATCGGGCTTGCAAGTATGATTCCTTAGTAAATTCCGTCGGAATGGCGTCGGAAGTCACATGTCTAAGGAATAATTTGCACCCCAGAAACGTTATTTTTTTGTGATTGTCGATCATAAATCTTCGTTGCAGTCGGATTGGTAAAAAGCTCTCTTTGATTTACGCGTATGGTTTAGCCGGTCTGAGGAAACCTTTGCTTTTTTGTCTCACTTTTCCCTTTTATGTTCGTGGGTTTGCGGTGCTTATGGAGATCTAAACCCCGGACCTAGTAGTTTCCGGCCCCACTCCCTAATCTTTTTATCAGCAGGGCCGCAAGTTTGTTGGTAGGTCTGAGGAAGCTTAACCATAAGCATTTGGCGGATTTCTGGCAGGTCTGAGGAAGCTTAACCGTAAAGCATTTGGCAGATTTCTTAGGGAGAACGTATGAAAACATCTCTGTCGATTGTAAATAACCCTTTTTTTTAATAATAACTCTCGCAGGTACAGCTAAACAGCTTTTGATTTCTGATAGAGAATTGCAGCAACATGGCCACCATAGCTGATTGAAAAGCCCCCATAGATAAGGTAAAACTGTGCAAAGCATCACACTGATTGCAAAGCATTCACGTCGCACGTTGCAAATGAGTCAAGTTGTTGATAAAAAAATGGAAGACATGAGCAGAGAAATCATCATCATCAAGCGCTCCGCGGAAGCAGACATGGTGGTGGTTCACCGACTGCCGGAACAAAGAAGAATGGGAAGAACATGTAAGGATTCGGGGTGTGCTTGTTTGAGCAAAAGGATTTTTCACGAATTAGATTGGTGGATTTTCACGTGTTTGATTTACTGAAGATAAACGGTCAACAGAAAATCATTTATGGTCAAAGAAAAGTTAGGAAAATGAATTTTTTAACCTGGAAAAAATATTTTCCTTAAAACTTGTTTCGTAAAAAATATTTTCCTTAAAACGAAGTTTTCCTCTATTAGGAATGAGAGAGAGAAGAATCGCATGCAATCGTCTAATCGCATAAAGTCATTTTCCTCCCTTTTGAATACCTATAGAAAACAATTTACTCTATCAACTTAATTTCCCCCACAACAAACACGGGTGAATAATGAAAATGTTTTTTTCAAATGTAATTTTTCTTAAAACAAACGAAACCTAAATGTAGATATATTTAATCCTATCAAGGATAATAATAGAAAAATTCAATTAAATCGAAAAACAAAAAACTAAAATATTCAATACAATTCAAAAACCGAAAGGGAAAAACCCTAGATTGCAGCCGCCCCCGCCGCCATTCAGAGTAGCTGCTCAATCGAAGAAGGCGACCGTCACAGTAGCTGCAATCGAAGAAGGCAACCGCCTGCGTGACCTTTGCACGACGGTTGTCGCGGTGGTCTAGCGCGGCGAAATCAGAGTGATCGAGCGCAAGGGAGAATAGAGAGAAGCGGGGTTGGGGAATCGTGGTTTATCGATTCCATAGTTCTGAGATTGATATTTCTTCTCAGCTCGACTGTTGTTTGCGGAGCGTGACTCAAATCTACCGATATGAGATCGTGAAAGGGATCTACGTCGAGGAGTGCGGAGGCCAACCAAAGGACTAAAGTATTTCAATCAACCAAAGGACGTGAATCAACTAAAAGACTAAATTCGGATCGCGAAACGTCAATGACCAATAATATGGACATATACTCTCATCAACCCGGACTGTAAAGTATTTCAATCAACTAAAGGACGTTATATAAAGCACCGACCTTATAAACATTACATGGTGGTTGTGCAAATGTCCCGAGAAACAGCGCCAACATTTGAAGTACAGAGGAGGCTCCCAACCTGATCATACCCTGACGGCACTGCTAAAGCAGACCGACCAACGGAATCACAGCCTCCACCATCCATCGCCAAATGCCGGAGTAGACGTACAGCTTCCGCATCCGTACCCGGAAAGCCCTCTGTCATGCTGCTCCGCCACCGTCCGCCACCAAGCACCATCGACCTGAATAACACGTTGTGTACACTGCGCTCTCTCTCTCTCTCTCCTGATATGGCCAGCAGCAATTCATAAAACAGTTAAAACCATCCAACGACAGCCTTTCCCACTTTTGACCCAAAAATAAAACTGTTTAAGGTACCACCATCACCCATCCACCACACCCAAAGCCGTTGCAGCTCTGGGAGTAAAGGGTCAAAGCCATTAGAAGAAATTTCCCCAAACAGAACCAGAGGAAAGAGTAGGAAACAAAAGCAATTGCCATTCAGCTCATCACATAATAAAAGATCCCAAGCAACACAAACAATCATATATAAAATGATCGTGACTCTCGCAGTTGTTGAAACTTCGTCTACAAAAGGCACCAACTAATCTTTGGAAGTGAACTACAAAAGGTCCCCAACGAGACAATCCCCAGAGAGAGAAAAAATAAGGAAAAGACAAAATAGCAATGCTCCTTAAGCGCTCTTATCGGCTTTGGCAGCAGTAGCCGCAGCTTGACCTCTGAGCCTACCGGTCCTCCTAGCAGCAATGAGACCAACCTTCTGGCCAGGAGGAGCATCGCGCCTGACCGTGCTAGCATGCCCAATGTGTTGGTGGTTACCTCCTCCGTGGGGATGCTCAACGGGGTTCATTGCCACACCACGAACCTTAGGCCAGCAGTTCCTCTTGACCCTGAACTTGTGGTACGCATTGCCAGCCTTGAGGAGAGGCTTCTCAGTCCTCCCTCCACCAGCAACCTGCCCGATCATCGCTCGGCACCCACTTGGAACGATCTTCTTAGAACCGGAAGGGAGCTTGATTCTGCCATCCAATGCAAACAATGTGAGCTCGAAGGTTATTTAGTGAGCTTCACTTATTTGGTGTCGGAACTATAAAATATAACGTCTATGGGTGCGCTAATATGACATCACAATCTGATAATGCAATTTCTAACCATAACGTGCACACCATGTCATCACAATATGAAGGTCACATCATGTCAATATACCTCATGTCATCACCTTCCCTTATTATGAAAGTACTTTCTCACTGTGTAGGACTCTTTAAGTTAAATGTCAAACACGATTCCAAGTTCAAAGATTTCCCTTGTTCCATGAAAATAGTCAGGGATTTCCCTTCCTCTCATAAGCATCACTGCCGCATTTATGTATGTAAAACATCACCTAATCTTCACTTTATCAACTCTACTATACCTACCCCTTCCATTTGGCTCCCATCCCCTTAGCAGTAGATGACTTCACATACAAAGCCAAGAAAACATGCAAGGAGTGACCCCCGGTACACGATAATAACAAACAATTTACTTGATGGAAAAAAGGAATAGTGGCATAGCATTGCAGTGGGCTAAAAGTCCACTGACTTCAACAATGTAGTCATATAAGCAAAGCATCGAAGACCATCCGCAAATTGAACAAGATTGAAACTCCCCAACAGTTACAAGCTATTTTTCTTATCTCTGGGAACTAAAGATACAAAATTTCTTGTATGTGCGCATTATATGATCAGTTGCCTCACCATTGACATTTTTCCAATAGACTAATAACTTTAACAACGAAGAACATGTTAAATTATCTCCTTTGGATGTGAGAGCATCGGATGAAGATGCAGAAACCCATACAATGAACATAAACAAGTTTATAACTTGACAAGTGTGACCTTTTTCTTTTGGGGCCTTGCTGAAATACACCAACAAACACAATAGTGAAGCGAGAATAATCCCGTGATCAAGATAATCATCCGATGTTCTATTAAGTAAAGAAATCACCCCGCTATTCAGTTCTTACCCATACAAACAAATGCTCATTTCTAGTGAACACAACCGTGCTTACATTGGA
This sequence comes from Syzygium aqueum, assembly GCA_031216185.1. Taxonomy (NCBI): domain Eukaryota; kingdom Viridiplantae; phylum Streptophyta; class Magnoliopsida; order Myrtales; family Myrtaceae; genus Syzygium; species Syzygium aqueum. Next base: position 13,797,392 of record CM062239.1, read on the forward strand.
CCTACGAATAACACATCTTACTAAAGGTTGACCATTTCAAATCATAGAAGCAACAAACCGAAGCAGCTAAAGAAAATCCCATAACGTCGCGACCGGAGTTCGCCATATCGGCCCAAAGGTTCTTGAAAATGAAATCAACCACAAGCAAGAGCAACCCAACACTCCATCATGACTCAGGCAATCACAATTCGTATCTGCCGGACGCTCTGTTCGCGCCCACCTCATTCCCTCAGCTCGAGAACACTTAAAAGACAACCTTATCCGATCCGATCCGAAAAAAACAAAAAAAAAAGCAGACAAAACGCACGCACCTGCTGGTGTCGTTGTCCGGGTTGTGGCTGATCACGATGGCGTAGTCCCCGGACGCCCTGGCGAAGACGCCGCGGTCGCCGACGTGGTGCTCGACGTTGCAGACGACGGCGCCCTCGGGGATCGACCGCAGCGGAAGCACGTTGCCGACGACCAGGGTGGCCTTCTTGCCGCAGTAGACGAACTGGCCGGTGTACATGCCCTCGGCGGCGACGAAGAGCTCCTTCTGCTTCTTGTAGCGGAAGGGGTGGCGGAAGGCGACGCGGGCGAGCGGGGCGCCGCGGCCCGGGTCGTGGACGATCTCGGTGACGACGCCCTTCAGGTAGCCGTTGCGCTCGCCGAAGTCGAGGCTGCGGAAGCGGGCGGGGCCCTTGCGGTGGTGCGTGTGGGACTTGAAGACGGACCCGGCACCCTTCCTCTGCGCCCGGATGACCCGACCCATTCTCGCGGCGGCGGCGGCGGCGGCGGCGGCGGCGGAAGGGAGGCGTGCGTGCCTGTGTGTGCTGGTGTCGGGGAAGAAGGAGATGAAGGTGAAGGCTTGTTAGGGTTTGCGTGAGAGTGTTTATATAGTGAAGAAGTTGTGTTTGGGCTTGAGTTGAGTGACTGGGTTGGGCCATCTTCGTTTGAGGTTTTGGGCCAAATGGGCCTATTTCTAGTTTCGGGGGATTTTATTTTTTTCTATTTCTACCTAGTTGCATAATTTTTTTTTGTAATAAAATATGGGTATTGAATCATTTCGCTACGAAAATAAATTTTGTGTAGATGATTATGTTGTTGTTTCTTCATGTTGAAATTTCAATTCTTTTTCAGTGCAAATATTTTCTCGTGTGGTAAGGGCCTAGAAATTTTCAATTATTCATGTCACTGAACAGCACTCGAATATGGACGGAGCGAGCGTCGGAGCAGAGAGTGAGGACGAGGGACACAGATTTTTCGAATTCACGAGAAAGGGAGACATTTGCTTTGTCGAAGTAGGGGCGGCCTTAATGTGCTCCGTCGACAGCAACGGGAGAACGGCCGCTTGGCGAACGCTGAAGCAGCAGCAATGGGTGTGGGAGTAGCAAGATCCGGTAGCGAAAGTAGAGATTCAAAATTCGAAAGTCTTCGCTGGAGAGAGAGGAAAGAGGGGAGATAGGCGCAAGAGCTAGTGTGCAGGCTAGGGAGAGTGTAAGAAGATTATTTTTGGTGCAAAAGTTACATCTTAGTGAGCTCGTCCCACAACTCCCACGTGGCTCCAAGTGGCGCTTAAGGAGTGGCTTGAGACTACGCTAACGTGAAGTCCCCTTATCACCTCATACTTTCTCTGGCTAATATTGCCAAGGATGTTTCATCTCTGCATAAGCAAATGGCTATACTACTTCAAACTTTCGAATTTGACAGCACAGATTTTTGATAGCAACGTATTTATAGGCCGGACCACCTCATACTCTCTCCGGCTAATATTGCCAAGAATGTTTCATCTCTGCATAAGCAAATAACTATATTACTTCAAACTTTCGAATTTGACTGCACAGATTTTTGATATCAACGTATTTATAGGCCGGTTTATTTCGAAAAGATTCATGATTGATTATCGATTAATCATGAAGGCAACAACGGTTCTCATTTTGTTAAGCTCTTTTTTTTTTCATCTCTTTTTCCGGATTTCTTATCCGACATTTTATCCGGACATATCCGGGCATATCCGGTCCGGAGGGGTGTCCCCAAGCAAAAGATACGGTAACAGCTTATATTCTATCCGATCTATCGAAAGCGGCATTCCATCTTGAACTTTGGTAAATCCTATTTGGACACCGGAGATAAACAGCGTTCAAAAGGAGCCTAAAGTTTTTAGGACTTGCGCGATGGCTGTTAACGACAAAAATTGAAAAAGCGGCGATTCAAAATTTTTTAAGGGCGATCGAGTCACGACAAACTTGCGCCCCCCCCGGGACGCTGACCATCTACGCCTCTAGGGGTCGCCTCCGCAGAGGGGCAAAACGGGGAAATCGGAGGAGCAGAGGGGGGGAGGGGGCCCCGCCTCTGGCTGACGTGGCGCTGCGGCTTTTTAGCTGGCGGTGGCGAGGGAGGAGCGTCTCGTGATCGAGACGTCCCGCTCCTCCCCCCGACGCACGCGATTTTTGAAGCGCTCCCTCCTAATTTCCTCGCGTCGTCGTCGTCTCCTCCCCGCGGAGACCTTGCACAGTCGACGGAGCTCCGATCGACCCCGTCGAGTTCGAATCGTGGCCGCTCCGGTCCGGTGAGTTTCCCAGTTCGAGGAGAAGCAGCGCTCCCTGCGTCCCTCGCTTTCGTACCGCATCGCTCTCTCTCTCTCTCTCTCTCTCTCTCTCTCTCTCTTGTGTGCGCTTGCTGGCTCGCGTTTGCTCGCGATCGGTGGGGCGCCCGCTGCGGTTTCGAGGTGTCGGCCGAGCAGGAATCGCTTCCGTCGGGGCCGCGTCGTGTGCGGCGAGCGTGTACCGTTGAGCTCGTTCTGGTTTTTCCTTTTTGCTTCTTTTTGCTACTTCTAGTTTTGCCGATGGATGTCATTGCGGAGCGCACGCTCTCTCTCTCTCTGTCTCTCTCTGTGAATAGGAGCGAGTGAAGCAGAATCGGCCATGGATCCTGCTGCTTCGTTTTGGCGTCTTGAGTGGTTTCCGTGAAGGATTGATCGGACTTTGACTGGTGAAGTTTACTGCGCGACGATCGTTTTTTTATTCTTTTTATTCTTTTGCTCTTTTTTTTTTTGTGGCAGGTTAGCTCTGTTCTTCAGTTTTGTTTTGTTTTTCGGTGGCTCGCGAGCCGTTTAGCATTTTTGAAATGATGTTTGGCTGATCCTGTTCTCGGTGAATTGTTTTCCTATGACCGTGGGAGAACCCGCTCCGTTACTTGGCGAATGTTGGTCGTAGACCCGAGCGAGGATTTTGGGCCATTGCGAAAATTGTTCTAAGCTTGTGTGATTACTGAGTGGTTGATGCCCGAGGACGGAGAGAATTGATCTTTTCGCGAGAGGTTTGGATAGATTTGGCAGCAGATGATGATGATCTCATGTGTATTTCAATATCAATGTGATTTTGAGACGATCGGCATCCACAACATTCGAAGTCGTTCCTACTTCCTAGTAAAATTTTACATTTTCTTTTTCCTCACAGGTCATCCGTTCTGTTGAGTGCCCTCCTTTTAGTTGTTTTTTTTTTTGCTCATTTCTGTTGTTTACTCCATGCCTCCTACCCGGGAGACTAGATAAGTCATTAAAAACAATTATGTATTGTGAACTTAGGAAGCAAATCCTGAAATGGACCGCCGGGGCTGGCCGTGGAAGAAGAAATCGTTGGGCAAGAGCCTGTCTGACAAACCGGTTGCCCCATCTGATCCTGCATTTACCTTGGCTAAAGCAGCATCCATAGGACATGAGGTATGCTCATTGAACTTGGGGTTGAAAGCATAATTTGGTAGGCATAAGAAAGCTGCCCATTCGTTGTTGTCAATTTCACTTATGCCAGGGAAGGGATCAAGGGAGTAGTCTTTTTATTTTTATTTTTAAGGAGTACATTTTAGCAAATTATCTCATGCTCTTGGTCAAGTAACTCCTTCCTAAGTTTCTCTGTTTTCATGGCCAGGACTATGTAAAGGTGAACTATGTTCAGATATCCTTGGATTCATATAGGCATTTGAGTGGATTGGAAGATCATGTCACTGCACTGGAATCTCAAGTTACTACTTTGGAGTCTCAAGTTAAGGACCTGAATGAAAAGCTCTCTGCAGCTTATTTGGAGATTAGTTCAAAGGAGAATCTGGTCAAGCAACATGCCAAAGTTGCTGAAGAAGCTGTTTCAGGTTGAATCCCTAGTACTCAGCTTAGCTCCCTAAGTAGTTTGTATAATCTCTCTATCTCTCTCTATCTCCATGCAATCATACAGATAAGAGCGATAATTAGCACTCCCTCAGTCAGATTTGCCAACGACTTTTGAAATGTTCACCTAGATTACTTCAGTGAACATATGAGTATGATAAAGCGATAGTTGTCCTTAACTCTCTTTAAACTTTTCAAAAACGGGATCAAAATGCTTAACTGGTGTGGGGACCGGAAAGTGCATTAAGCAATAGAGTTCGTACTACCAAACTTTACGTAGGGTTTGACACGTTCAAAATTGTGGGGGCCCTAAATAGGTTAAACAATGTTACCTCAATTTTTCGCAGGATGGGAGAAGGCAGATGCAGAAGCCCTTGCACTGAGACAGCAACTTGAATCTACTATGCTGTTGAAGCTCACTGCTGAGGACCGGGCATCTCACTTGGATGGTGCTCTGAAGGAGTGCATGAGGCAGATAAGAAATGTAAAGGAGGAGAGTGAGAGAAACTTGCAAGAAGTAATTCGTACCAAAGCCAAGCAATGGGACGAAATGAAACTTGGTCTTGAGGCACAGGTAGCTGAATTAGATGGTCGACTTCTTCAGGCAACTGCAGAAAATGTTGCACTTTCCAGGTCATTACAGGAACATATTGATACAATATTAAGTGTCAATGGAGAAAAATCTCAAGCTAATTTGGAGATTGAAGTTCTGCAACGGGATATCAAGTTATATGAGAAGGACATGAACTCACTGAAATATGAGCTGCACATGGTTTCTAAAGAACTTGATATTAGAAATCAGGAGAAGAATATGAGCATGAAGTCAGCAGAAGCTTTAAACCACCAGCATCTGGAGGATGTCAAAAAAATTTCCAAACTGGAAACAGAATGCCAAAGACTACGTGGCCTCGTTCGCAAGAAATTGCCTGGTCCAGCTGCATTAGCTCAAATGAAGCTGGAAGTTGGGAGCTCAGGCCGAATCTCCGTTGAACCTTGGCTAAGGAAGAATACAGCTAGAAATCCTAGTTCTAGGTTGCCTCGTGAGACTGAAATCTCCTTTGACTGTCCTCAGCAACGTTACAAAGAATCTGATTTTCTCAGTAAACATTTGCTGGCAACGGAAGAAGAATCAAAGATTTTGAAAGAAACTTTGGCTGCTCGTAACTCAGAATTGCAGGCTATGAGAAACATGTGTGCCAAAACAGTGGGCAGGCTTAAGAGCTTGGAGGCTCAGATTCAGGCAGTTGAACTGAAACGGTCCCCTGAGTCCAACATGGGTTTGGATATTGAAGATTTTTCAAGTCACGTTGCAAGCACCCCGCCAAGTGCCAGTTCTACTTGTGAAGATGGAATTGAAGAAGAAGGAAGCTCCTCTGAATCTTGGAGTCCGCATATCTGCAGTATGTCTTATTTGGAGAGTGCTAAGAGCAGAGACAAATCTAATGAGCGGTCGCATGAGAGTGACAGACAATTAATGGATGACTTTCTTGAAATGGAGAAATTGGCCTGTTCATCTGATGATATATGTGTAAACAGTTCTGCTGTGAGAAGTACAGGTTCTACCGGCAAAGCAAATATAGAACATGTAGCACCAGCAGATGTTACAAATTCCAAGGATGCAAATCTCCTTCCTAATCAGGATCCTGGCATAAATTCATCAGTGAATCAGGATGTGCCATACCCTAGTTCTCCAACCAGACAGCACAAGCCCCATAGAGATGTTTTGCAATTACCCAATCTGCTCTCCAAAATCGGTACGATAATTGAGTCTCATGCTCCAGATGTTGATGTAGGAAAAGTTTTGCTAGATATAAAACATGCTGTAGAGATCCCAGATTCTCCATTACTTCATTCAATCTGTCCTATCTCAGAGGAAGTTCATCCAAGTGATAGATATGGTCAGCATCCTACTGCTGAAGATACAGTGAAAACTGCAGAGAGCGTGATATCAGTCATTCCGGGTATCCCTAAGACTAGCAAAACAAATATCAGAAAGCAAAACCTTGAAAAGGCAGTTTCTCAGATACACGAGTTTGTATTTTCTCTAGGCAAGGAAGCAGCCTTATGCCAGGATTTTTCCAGTTATGGGCAGGGGTTCGAAAAGATGATACAATCTTTCTCCACCTCTGTTGAGAACCTTGCATGTGACAACTTAACCTCGGCTGACTTTGTTATTGAACTTTCAGATATTGTTGGTAAAGCTAGTGAACTAAAATCTGGCATCATTAACTACACAGGTCCTGAGGGAGATACTAGTGATGGAGAATGCATTGATACGGTTGCTTTGCTGGAGAGTAAGGTTGTTGAAGAAAAGCTGTCAGGAAATACATATACAGTTGAATGTGGCAATATCCCTTGTACTTCCAATATTAAGGATTACAGCAAGGGATTTCAAGAAGAAAAAATGGGCTCCCAGGTTGGATCGAAGGTTGCATCTTTCAAGAATTTAAAGGAGGACGTGAACCCATTCAAGTCAGAGAAAGAACACGATGTATCAGGCATAGCTAGGTGCACTGATCTTGAGACTACAAAGCTTCGGCTACTGGAAAAAGAGAAGGTTCTTACAGGACTGACATTGCAGTTAGAATCATGTCAAAACTCACGCAGCTTAGCAGAGGTTCAGCTAAAATGCATGACAGAGTCTTACAAATCATTAGAAATGCAGGCACATGACTTGGAAACTGAAGTGAAACTTTTACGTGACAAGATCGAGAAGTTAGAGGAGGAACTTGCTGAAGAAAAACACCATCATCAGGAAACTCAAGCTAGGTGTGAGGATCTTCAGCGAAAAATCAAAAGGTTGGAATTTGTTGCCTCACCTTAATTTGTCCTGGGGTTTGAACTTACAAACTAAAAAATAATAATTATTCATCTTGAAGATAGGCTTTTTGAAAAGAGGTGGTTCCCTGTTCTTTTAGGGCTTGAGGTCAGATATGCCCTACATTTAGACCCGGGACTTGTGGATTGCTGTTTTCTCCTGCTTGTGCCCTATAACCATAGGTATATATTGGTTAAGTCATCAGAGTTCCTTCAAGGTTAAAAAAATCTTAAAAGAAATGTCTTGCAATTTCTTAGTTGGATAAGGCCCTCGGATCAGAGTCTGATAAAAATGATGCCTATGTCCAGAAAAAAATGTCGTGCTTGTGCAATATCAAATGTTGTAAGTGAGCTACCTTGCATCGCTTCTGAGTAATTGTCATGCTATTCAGGCTACTAACTTCATACATCGGCGGCATAACTTGTTTTTCATCATGAAACTTTTTTTCGGACTTGATGTCCAAAGTATATCTTACATGCCCTTTATCTCTTTTCAAAGGAAGGAGAACTGCACAACATGCACATCATCTGCAGTAGATCTTGACAGCAAGAGCAAACAGGTATGGTAGATTCACCTAATCTTAAGTAGCTATAGTCATCCTTAGACTTGCTTCTTATCTTCAGGAAGTTAAAATGGAAAGAGTCATTAGTATACACATACATATTATTGCAAGGAGAGTAATATGTGGAGGCATTTAAAAGTTGCTCTCGGAGTTCCACACATATTCGATATACACATACATTTACGATCATGAGGAATATGACCACAATTTTGTCACTGTCTACTAGTGGCTGTTAATTTGCTCTTGTTGTTTTATATTTTTTTCGTGGACTATGGATCAGATGCCTTGCCAACAGATATGCCCGTGAAATGGGTCTTTCTTTGTTCAAAATCCATTGATAGGACAAACTCCTCTGTGTCATTAGATTCTAGTCAACATTAACAGTTGCTGTTTTCAACCCCGCTAACAAAATAGATCGGCTTCATATTTAAGTGCAGACTGCTAAGCATTGATATTTTAAAGATGCAAATGTTTTGATCTCCAATTTTCTTTCCAGTCCCGATGCTATTCAATGACTACATCCAGAGATGTAAATAATCGATTTCGTGATCGAAAGGTGTGAACGCATGTTTTCCGGTCTGTCAGCAATTTTGCATCCTTTTAATGTTTCTCCGACACTATGGCAGGAGAAGGAGATAGCTGCAGCGGCACTGAAGCTTGCAGAGTGTCAAGAGACCATTCATCTTCTAAGCAAGCAACTGACGGCTCTGCAACCCCACCCAGAAAGCAAGGCCTCTCAATTTGATGAGAAGCAAAAGGAGGAAAGCTTGTAGAGGCGAAAAGCCGAGACGACATCATTTTGATCAAAAACGAAAAAGGCCGCCCCGACAGATTAGATGAATATGATCAAAGCTGAACTGTGTAGTGTTGATCCCAGTGAGTGGCGAGCATTGATTGAAGAGCCCTCCTGATTTCTGTTCCGATTAGTTTCCACTCTCTGGAAATGCAAGACTCTTATGGAGTGAGTTTGATTCCATCTCGAGGATTAGACCAATGTTTCCCATACTTAGTTAAAGAATGCAAAGTAATATGCCTTTTTCCCACTAATCAAGTTGGAGCTAACAAGCTTGCTCCCGGATAGCCAAATGAACATGCTAATTCACATCATCTGCAGCCTCACTAGCACGCCATCGATAGAGGTTCGACAAACTTCTATCGTAGTCCATTCTCATGGCACCTTGCTCCGACTTTAGCTACCATAAGAACTGTGGAATCGCACCCATCAATTTACAATTTCTGCTCGACACGTTCAAGATATTAACGCGTTTGTCGATCAATCTCATATTATATTGATGGGGACGAGCTACAACCACTGATCTTGTCAGTTTCGTTGTATAACTGGGGTCCTGCAATTGCTTGCTAGCTCTTTCTCGGGTGTATAGACATTAAAAGCTGGCCTCAGCGATTACCGGTGCCAAGTGGAAGGGCCATCACTCGACGAATAAAAGTTACTCTTAGTATAACAGGCCAATCTTTCCTTAAAGATTTCACATCGATGGGAAGGTTCGGCATCTCGATGTCGGCTCTTTGCCTTTTGGGGTTGTAAATTGTTTTAAGGGTTGGGTGGTGGGCCGCGTTCAGAATATCGTGAAATAATTCAGTCCTGTGAGTGTTAAGGCATTTAAGAGGATCTTTCCTTAGTACGAAAGGATCGGGAATGCACCGGGTGTACCAAATATGTAGCCACGGTGACTCACATTGGACACCCTTTTCACCGTCATGAAAGTATATGTTTGCTGTGTAGGCTATTATTTAACTGAGCACGGATGTATGAATTAGCTTTATATTCCGTAATTAATCAGTGGATTATACAGTTTCAAACTTAATTTTGAAATTATTCCCTAAAGTCTCCAATCTTGGATCTGTCACACCATCGAAGATAAGGCGTCCCTTGAGAAAACTTTGTACAAATAGTTTATGTGTGATACGGTGGATAAAACCTCTTTAGTACAGAAAGTTCACGGCTGATATGGTAATGCAACGGTGTTAGGCTTTCATGCACGATTGATCAGCTAAAAGCATAAGAGCATTTTGTGGCTTATGATCACGCACTTTTCTTTATGGGAAAAAATTACCAAAAATCCTAAACTTTATCATTTGTGACACATTTACCCCGAACTTTTTTTTGTATCATGAAAAACCTCAAACTATGCAACTTGTGACATATTTACCCCAATATAATGTAGCCTAGGGCATTTTAGTCTTTTTCCCCTTTTCTTTTTTTTTTTTCTATTTTTTTCCTTTTCCGATGGTGAGGTTTCCGGCGACCTCGCCGGCGAGGGTCCCCTTTGCCTGACGCCGGCGAGGCGAGGGCGTCGGGCGAGGGACCCTCGCCTCCCCGGCGTCGGGTGAAGGGGACCCTCGCCGGCGAGGTCGCCGGAAACCTCGCCATCGGAAAAAGAAAAAAATAGAAAAAAAAGAAAAGGGAAAAAAGACTAAAATGCTCTATACTACATTATATTGGGGAAAATATGTCACAAGTTGTATAGTTTGGAATTTTTCATGAAATAAAAAAAAGTTCTGGATAAATGTATCACAAATGACAAAGTTTGAGATTTTTGATGGTTTTTTCCCTTTCTATAAACACTAGAAGAGGAGCTATTCAGTTACTAGTAGCCTTGGAGCACAAGAGTGAAAGATGTGCACACATCACACATGAAAAATGCAATGACGAACTTATAGGGGGCCGGTGGAGGATACCTCCGCTAGGTGGATGGTGTAAATTTTTAGTAATTTTGTACTATCACGTTCAAAAACCTTTAGACTCGACTAATCCTCGCGAATTTAAATAATTGCTAACTGTCAGTGCGTGATGACATTTACGACCGGCCTTGGACAAGACTTGGCCTGTGTATCACGATTGTGCGACAGCTGCATAAGATACTTTGGAGAAATATTACCAAAAAAGTCGTAAACCAATTGTGTGGATACCAATTTAGTCATGAACCCTTTAATTTGATCAATTTAATCCTAAACTTTTTGTCAATTTGCTAATTTAGTCATTCTGGTCGGAAATGCTGGCCATCCTTCATGGGATGGCATGACATGACATGACCGGCGATGACATGAACAATTTTTGCAGTTTTTTTTTTTTATGTTTTTGTTTATTTTGCTATTTATATTTTTTTCATTGCGCGTGTTGCCTTGCCCAGATTTGGGTGGGGCCTTCGCGCCCTTGCCCGCGATCGATGAGGGCATGGGTGAGGGCCGTGATCCTTGCTAGCAGCCGGCAAGGACTTCTAGACCTTTGTACCATCGCCGGCCACAATAAAAATAATAATAATAAATTCCAACAATTGTAAAAATTATCCGATTTTCGGTTACAATTGGCCGAAAAAACTAAATAAAAAAATTATCAAGATATTTATGACTAAAATAAACAAATTGAAAGGTTTATGACTGAATTGACATTTATATAATAAATTTAAGACTTTCTTGATAATATTCCGCATATTTCGACGTACAGTACCGAGAGTGCAGAAGAACAAAAGCCTGAGAAGACTTAGGAGACACAAACAGCCGATGAATTTCGGGAGACAAGGTGTTCGGGACATGTTCGCGGCCCGACTTGGGCAAAGTTGGGAAGATTTCCAGAGTTCGGCCATTGAAATTGTGTGGCGAGCTAGAAGAGCTCGAGAAGTCAAAGTGAAGGAGACGAAGAAGGGCCAAAACCCTCGACACAATCGAAGAAGGTCTCTCTCCTCACTCGCAGTTTCCGAACCTAACAGCATGTCCTGTCACCTCCACCTCATCTTCACCCAACTCCACTCCTTCAAACGTAAAGAAGAAAAGCAGTGAATCGATGAGGACTGTTTTCAGCAATAAGAGTGAGGTAAAAATAAAAAAAAGGAAATCTGACTTTTGCAGATTGGCAGACGAAGTCGAAATGCCGAGGCCACCAGCGTCTCAGAGATTCACAGAAATGCGATATTTAACTTACTGGGGAAAGATACCTGAGAGAATAGCACGGAAGACGGGTAACATGCCTCCCCTCTTTGTTACATTACACGATCTTTTGTCTAAGAATGACCCATTCTGATGGTGACGGTCATCTGTGTGTGTTCTGTTTTAGAAACTCGTGCGTGATGGCGCTTTTATTTATTTTACTAAAAAGGGATAACGACACAACCAGTCGATCGATCTTAACCTGATGCGCAATGTGATTCTTGAATTTATAATTTGTTCAATATGGTCCCAGACTTTAACCCTGTATAATGTAATCCTTGAACTTTTAATCTGTTCATGTGGTCTCTAAACTTGGGGTATATATATTCAAATTAGTCATTCAACTATATGAAAATGTTTAACATTATATAGTCCAGGGACTATATTAAATATGCATCATATGGACTATATTGAACAAATTGAAAGTTCAAGCATGACATTACATATTGGGTTAAAGTTCAGATATCACATTGAATAAATTAGAAGTTCTGGGACTACATTGCACATTAGGCTGGCGTTTAGGGACCATTAATGTCATTTTCCTTAAGAAAAATCACAACATGCCACGATTATCAAGAAGTTTTTACACAAGCGATTTTATCCATCCCTAATTTTAGGACTTTAATCACTCACTCTCTCACTAACCATCAAATTTAAGCAGGATTAGATCACTTGTGAAAAAGAACTTTATTATGACCGTATGTGCTATAATTACGCTTTTTTTTATAAGGTATAAAATACAATATGCGAGATTTTCAACGGGTTCAATGTTTTGAGAAAATCGACTCACTTAATTAACAATTAGTAGGTACAAAAGTTTATACTTACACCATTCCATTTGAGAAAAGTGTTATATTAGTAAGCACTTAGCAATTGCTAATTTATTATGTTAAATAAAGCATATTGAATGCCGGGCTATACGCATTAATAAAATGTAAATGCTTAAGATATAAATTTTTCTTATTTGATTGCGTAATAAGCACTCTAAAAACATCTGTTTACGATATACTAGGTAAAAGATTGAAAATTTATGCATTTCAATTGGCAAATGATCACTTAAAAGCCTTTCATCTATCAAAAGGTCAAGAGACAAAAGAGGATAAGTTCTAGAATACTAATACTATCAAACGCATAACGCGAAGGAAAATTGTCCAAAAACTCCTATTGTGAAATGGACAAATCATTTATAAACTTTTTAATTTGGCCAAACTTTTTGATAATTTGTCAATTTAGTCATTTCATCTAAATTTGGCCGACATTCGATAACGTGGACATCGACTATCCTACGTAGCATAGCTGGTGCTAATGTAGACTATTTTTTTGAAATTTTTTTTAACAAAATTTTTTATATTATTTGCTTTTTTTTTAACTGTTCTTCTTGATGGCTACAAGACCCTCACCGAATACATGCAAGGCGAAGGCCATTGTGGCCCTCACCTCACATAGACCTAGTGAGGGCTTTATGGCCCTCAATTGTGGCTGGTGAGAGTCGTCGGCCATCGTCAAGGCCATGGCAATCTCCGCTGGCCATTTCAGAAAGAAAAACATTAAAAACAGAATAAAATATAAAAATTATAAATTTTTTTATAAAAATTGCAAAAAATGTCTACTTTTGCACCGGTTATGCTATATAGGACCGCCGGTGTTCATGTCATCGATTTATCAAAATTGACAAATTGTCAAAAAGTCTAGAACTAAATTGATCAATTTAAAAAGTTTATGACTAAACTGGTTATCATATAATAGATTGATGACTTTTTGAATAATTATCCTCACGAGGCAATCCAACGGCCCTATGCACAAAAGTCTTTTGCTAGCATAAAGACAATATCAATCTATGAAACGTCCTTGGTCAACTTCAAAAAGGCAGAAGAGAGAGAGAGGACGAGCAACAATGCAGTTTACCTGAATGCATTATTTTCTCCCGATCGCACGTTAATGCTTGTCCTGTCAACAAACCCAATAAGAAAAGCTAATCGAGCCACGCAAGTGTAGATTTAGCAAAAGATGTGTGCTGTGTGGAGTAAGACAGACATTGATATTTGATTCCCACGGAGCATGCGTAGACACGAGAGCAAAATGGAGGGTCGTCGTAGTGTATTTATTGGTGCGAGAAGCAGAAACCCAATTTTGGTGAAGGAGGATGACTTCGAGATGTGAAAGATTATGGCTTTTCATCCATAATTCAAAATAGCCATGTGGGATTTGTCTCCCATATCAGAAGTTAGGAACCTCGTCCAGCAAGCAAGTTCTTCAATAGTAATCTCTTCAGCCAACTCAATTACTCAACCTCAAACATTAACATTGGACCACTTACTACTATTCAGTCTTTCCTTTGAGGGGGGTTACACAGGGTATTCATATGTAACCGGAAGCCTGCCTTAGATCGTTGGTGATGGTTATACAGGGTATCTCATCAAAGCAGAGATAGCATAAGCTACCAACAGGGGTCTTTGCCACCTGTCCGCTAGCATGTTGATGGCGGACTACAAAGATGAGTTCTTTGTAAGGTGAAATAAAGCTGTTTTCAAAGATTGTGTTGCTCTTGGATGCCGATAAGAGAAAACTGACTGAAGAAAAATAAACCCGTTTTCCCAAACTCCCTCCACCCTAGTTTTGGTGAACACGCTTCTATGTAACACTCAGGTAAACTTAACGTAATGAAACACACAAAAAAGTTCAAATCCTAACTCCAACTCTCGAGCATCATCAGCCCACGCCGCCTCTCTCTCTCTCTCTCTCTCTCTCTCTCTCTCTCTCTCTCTCTCTCTCTCTCTCTCTCTCTCTCTCTCTCTCTCAATAAATAAAGTTATTGAGGTGTAAACTTTCCTTAAAGAATCCACCGATACTCAGAGCGTGAGACAGTGGTCAATAAGTTTATAAAAGTAATACAAGCGGCATCTTAATGTGTCTTAAGTGTACTAAAATGGATAGAGAGAGTCGCTTGTTTTGCCGGATACATTAATTTTCAGTATATGAATGGAAGGTCACTCGCTTACGTGCCAAACACAATTAAACTCGACCAAGCAATGTATTAACATCTCGTGTGCATGTCGATATGTGGAAAACTACTTGAGACATCGGACAAAATATGCTGTAAGCACTCCTTTGAGACTAGAATTGTACATCCACAAGTTATAGCAAACTAATAGCATTCTGATAGAAACAAAACTCGGGACCGGAGACTTGCTCTTTGCGTGTCTGAGTCATTGCCAGGCATGAACTCCTCCGTTTCGAGTTACATTACTCTCTTCAAACGAACTTGTTTCTATCGCCTCGTTCCTTTGCTGAGATTGATCTAGCTTAAATGGTGAACTGGAATTGCCTTCTAACATATATACTCAAAACTGCCAGGTCCGAACCGTGCGGCGATTCTTTCAGGCCTTTCACATCTCAAGCTAAACTTTCTCAAGAGGGAGAACTATTTTCTCTACGCGGCGAAAGACCAATGCTTTGACAACAAATGTCACTGCACAAGCTTACACAATCGAATTTTCCTAGCTAATTCACCAGTTGGTAGTATGAACACAAGAAACCCAGTAAAAGAGATCGACGAAACAGAAAAACAAAAACGATTCTACTATGGGCAGTTGTTATCTCTGGCTGTTTTATGCGTGGTTTACCTGGCGGCTTTACAATGCCAAATGGGAAGTGGAAAAGCATGGGGCGTACGTTAGGCTTACAATAGGGCAACTGATGTCATGCATGTTTTATAATGCATACCTCTCTCTATCTCTCCGACTTCCAAATAGTATTATATTTCACTCAGACAGCGAAAAGAAGGGAGATAGTCTGTCGCACCAAATTTTGTAAACCAGTTTCAGTCGAACTAGCATTACTCTTTTCGGCAATATTGTCTCTGATTTGAATTGCTGGAAAAAAAAGCACTCCATGTCCTTACAATGTTCCTCTCCGTCGGACAATATTGATCATCAAGAAGGATGGGATTAGGTTTATGATCAACAGGAAGGAAAATGAAGAGCACAAGGGACACTGCTCTTTAGTTACTCTCATAATGTCAAGCTCTTCTTGATCAATTTCATTCATAAATGTTACATGCAAACCATGAACACGACTCTACAAATATCCATAACAAATTGGTCAGAACCAACCAAGACCCCCCTAGAAGGACTAGATAAATTATTTGTCATATATCCAGAAACTAGCTCCCTATAAATGCAAATCGAATCTTCCCCAAAGAGCTTCTCTCTCTCTCTCTCTCTATTTTTTGTTCTCATCATCTGATCAGGGAAGCTAGAGACTGGAACACCACTTCTTCACAAGGGATGGTGATTCCCATGTCATGGTTGAACCCGTACTCTTCTTCAGCTCTCTGAAGCAGGCTCTGGAACTTGGGGTGAGCCAGCCAGGAGATCGGGACGATGTATCTGCTCCTGTTCTCTCCCACATACACCGCAAAGTGACCCTTCGGCACATCCCCAGGCAGGCCGGCTTCCTCGTTGTTGTACCCGTTTGAGGATCTCTTGCCCAAGCTTGAGCATTTCTTGAGGATCTGTTTGATTGCTGCTGTTTGAGGCAGCTTGTTTGATTTCCTCATTGCCATATAGTCAGTCCAATGTTCTTAGGTGCGCCCGTGTGTTTGCTTGATCTTGGAGAGAGGGAGAGAGGTTATTGGGTTTCTCTCTGGTGGGGTTCTTTGGGAAGAGTCGAGAGGTTTTGGAGAGGAGTTCTTGAAGGGAGGTGGTGGTGGGGGAAGGAGTGAAGAGATGCAGAGGTATTTATAGTGTTCTTTCTTTTGTTTTTTTTTTTGGGAAGGACATATAGGAGGTACCAATTTGGAACATAGTCATGTGACATGTCAGAAGGAAAAAAGAAAAGGAAAGAAGGGGATAGACTGTTTGGCATTTTGCTGGGCTTAATGTAATTAGCAAGGGCAATGGAAAATTGTTCAATGCCAATGCCAATGTGTTGCGGGGTTGTAACCTAAATTGTTGCTTTCTCATTGGGCAACAGGGGACCCTCACCTCTTTCTCCTAACACTTTGTCTCTGTGCAATGGGTGGTGTCCCCACTCAGGTTGGAGGACCGTCCCACATCCAAGAAAAACATCTTCATTTGAACCAGTTAGATACTATGCTAGTGCCTTGACCAGTTAGATACTATGCTAGTGCCCAGTTAGATACTGGGCCTAAAGTTGTTGATTTCTCCATTTGCCTGGATATTTCCTATTCAGAATTGATGCATAATCTGTCTCTTTGAAAAAAAAAAACCTAAGAAACGACTTTAAGTGAAAAATATTTTGCTGTGAGAGTAATTCCAGTGAAACGAACAGTAAGGAGAAAGGAACAAAAAGAATATGCACCTTTTGATCTCAGCTCTCCTCCTGTTCAAATACCCAGTCGTTACGATAAAGTCGCACGTCCAATGAGTTGGCAAAAGGTCCCAATAATACGGAGAACAGGCACCGAAGTACGATAGATAGAGACTGATTCGTCATCTTCCGCCCGTTCTTTACCTTCACATTCCCTGACCTTTTATCTCAGTCCTCATCTTCTCCCGGTGCAAGGGAAGGGGCGAAGGTAGAGAACCCGTGTCATCCTCTCAACCGTTAAGCTTTTATAGCACTTGGCTGTGTACCCGGTTGAGTATTAAGAGCAATTGCTTGAAGCGACATTATAGTCCCACGAACCATGTACGTCGCCGAGCAGGAACTTACTTTGCTGTGGAACGATAACACCGTCGTATGTATTAATATTGGTTACGTTGCGTGGTTAACATAAAAGAGTCCAAACAAATTTTCACTTCATGGCAATTCGTCTACCATTGGTACCCTCGCAAGCTGGCGATCTCTACGTTCACTGAGCTCTTCAGCATGAATCCTTCCTGGTAATTCAGTGCTCGACAGATAAATTAGACATTGAGACCGAAGATTGGCAAAACAACGCTAACATATGTTAGTTTTCACCTCATACTGATGTCAATTAAGATATCAAAACTCGAGTTATTTCGAGTACAACTTCTGTTGTCGTCGTTTTCTTTTCCGACAAAACAGTCATGCATGTGTTCTTCGTTTTTCTCACAAAATAGTCTGCTGATGCTACCCGAATAATGCCTCAAGCTTGCTCATTATAAATGAAGATGCCCCCATGCCTCTATTTGTACTCTTACACATCTACACACATAAGAGGAATACTAGACGGATCCGGCCAGTGGACCGTATCTTCTGGTGTCTGGCCCACAGCTTCCGGAGTAAATTTACCTGAGAAACTATATGGCTCATCGGCATTCCCTACAACGGTCCCGGGTCCATGCAGTAGACTTCAATCTAGTTGATGACAGCTTAAAAATCGTTGCTGATAGATTGACCCACCGTATTTTTCGCTTTTTGTCTATCAGGCTCCACCTATCCTTAAAAGACGCTGCCCCCCAAGGTTCCCCACCAAAAACCACGGTAAGAGTCCTTTTTCAAGAGCAAGAAATTTACCTCATAAAGGGGACGTCTCAGTACAGTAAAGGAATGATTCAAGCATTAGATACACATAACACCCCTGGACATCTATTTACTCCATCTCAAGGTACAATTTTTCTCAAAGGGAAGGAGGGAACAAAAAAATAACCCCTGTGGATCTTGTGCACCAAATGCACGTGGAAAAGCTAAAAAAGCCTCCATCACACGAGAAAACAAGTCCATAAGATGTCAAAACAAAAGAAAACAACCAGGAGCAAGCTCATCATCTCAGGAGGAACCCCAGGCAACAAGGTACAAAAGGGCATGATGAATGCTTGAATCATCAGGGCATTCAGATACAATGCAGCACAAGTTTTTCACGCTCTCCAGTTAGTTATGGCGACTGTTTCTGCTTTAAAGAACCACCCACCCACATGGTCCTGCCAAATCCAAGCCACGACAATCACACAGTATAGGACTTTAAGGACGTGTAAAATTCCTGATAAAGTCCAGCACCACTTATACTCGGTGGAAAAGAGGTGAGAGGCCCGGAGAGCTTTTCTTTTTTGCTTTTAATGAAAAAGCAAGCAAACAAAAACCAAAACAAGAGTGAGTACTAAACACAAACCAAATTTTGGACATAACTACCGAGTCCTCGCAGAACCTGCCAAATCAACTTAAAAAACAATGTTTCGCACAATTGTGATGCTAATACAAACTTTTCGAGTAAGGAACATCAATCAAGCCAAACATAATGAGAATATTGGAAGCCAGCAGGTTGTTGTCTGCAGAGGCAGCTGCACATGTTCTATGAAGGTAAAATAGGTAACATAAACGAGGACAAGATGTACAGGATAACCTATCGTTGTCATTTCCGGAACGAAAAATATCTGCAAATTAACGATTCAACAATTCTGAAGAGATGATGAGACCTGGAATAGAAACATGTGATGACCATGTTACTCTTGTCTTCTAAGTACAATAAAAAGACAAAACTTCGGCCACACCTTCTTACAATTCATCGGGGAAAGAATTAAAACTTGTGTACATTGCTCCCAACATCTTATCCCCGTAAAATAAGCTACGCAGGATATGAACAAATAAAAAATATCAACAAACATGATGTCATAAATGACATAGACACGTCGATGGTTGCAAATACAGAACCATAGTCACCCAAATGACTCAAAGAGTTTTTAAAGGATTAACAAATTAAGAGTTTGACACAGTATTTTAGCATCTAAGACAAGTTGGAGTTACTGTAGAAAATGCGAACATTAGATTCCTAAATTGTCCTACGCCCACGTAAAAGTAAACATTAATTAGATTCCCCAATAACTATATATATGGTGACTATCTGCTTGAAAACTAGATTATGACCAGAAGGTACATTAAAAGTAATCACCAGTTATAATAATAACAGCTATCCTAGGAAATCTGCCACCATATGCATTTGCATAATTTGTTGCTCATAATAACAACCATATAGGGAAATGCTAGATGGAATGAAGCAGCAGAATCCCAGAAATATCTATCACACTTGGAACTAATTTTTTTGTGAGCAATGCAGAATCTCAGTTTAAGGGCATTGCTTTCCGTTCAACAGTTAAAAAGTTAGTGAGACCGCTACCATCTGTTATATAAGTGGACTTTATCAGATGAAGACGTGGTTTGATATAAATGCTCCGCCGGCTTGGATTTGGCCCAAGACTAAAGTGTGAAGATATATAATTGTAGAGACAAATTAGAGCTAGGAAAATTTGAACTTAGGACCTCGTACTTTGATGTAGAATTTCCAACATATAAGTTTAAACTGATAGGTAAAGTCGTGATTTACCAGTTAAATGCTCCGACAAATGGTTCCCAAAATTATTGGAAGTCACGTCAGATCGACCCAAGTTAAAGACATCAGCTACCTGGATAGTAAAGTAGAACAACCACCCACCCAAGAATTTCTCTAATGAAGTTAAGCTTCCTTTGAAAAGATTCCTATGTGCCAAGACGCCATAAATAAAAAAGATACAAAATGGAGGAAAATGAGGAATCCTCAAAAGAAGAAGAACGACTGGCATTCTGAAACTATCTGAAATAAGACTGATTCCTACTTTTCTTCGTGCGTTGATGGCTACAAGATGTGCTTTGCGATAATTAAATATTGCAAACTTATATGAAGCATACAATGCCAAAGTTGAATACATGGACATGCGCAAGCCATCTTGGTAGTAAAACACAATTACTGAGATAGCATGAAGCTAAGAACTAGTGATTCCCACAATCTTATTAGTTAGATAATAGATGGACACTTCACACGAAAAACTGAATAACTGAAACTTACCATTAGAGCAAAAGCTTCTTCCTCCAAGAAATTCTCCTCATAAATTCAAGTTCCATCTATTTACGTAGATCATCTCTATGAATGGTTACCAACTATTTGGAAAGAGAATAAGCATTCCAAGAAACTAAAAGACGTGACATCCATTACAGCGTTCATTTCAATAAATTAACAAAAGGCTCCCCAATCATTGAAAATTGTAAGTAACAAGTAATTACATTTCCCTCGTCAATATCCCTCATATATGTTAGCTGTCTTCAAGAACTTTTCTGAACTTCCGGAATAGCTGTTCTGACTTACAACTGGCTCTATTTCTCTTCGTGATTATTGGCCAATGACAAAGAAGCCATGCCTATAGGTAATCACAATTTTTTAGTATCATTACACGAAGTATAGCATACGAAAAATTTACTTAGGTATATAGGGAAGAGGCACGATTAGGACGGATGCCCCATAGACGACGTTCCTAATTATAATCCAGATTGGATTCCCAATAGACCAAGGATGATGAGTACACTGATTCCATGGCTAAAGTTGGTAACACTAAGCATTTAACTTGGTCATTCTAAATTTTGTTTGGTAAGTTCAATAGACTCCAGAAAATTGACTCATTTTGTAGCCCCGTGAAATAATATTTACTTCTTATAAGAATGAGTAATGTAAGAACCACCAGACATGGCGAAAAATGCATCTCTACTCTGCATTCAGTTCCACATTGCAGACATTATCAAAGAGCTGTAAATGGAGATTGATATTGAGCTTCCAACCAGTTAATTTCTACTGGTCAGTGTATCCCCAACCGACATGCACCCGGAAGAAGTAGAAAAAGGAATAAAAATAGTGAGAATTATTTCTTTGTTCCTCATCCAGTCAGATTCTTCACTAAGATATTGTTTGACCCTTTTTCCATCATATTCTTAAATTCTGAACTACCATGCAGAAAACTCTTGGAGGAGTATATACTCAACAAAAGGAGAATGTTTCACAATATGCGCCACTCCACTATCCGACATAATCTATCAGTTCCTGCATGAGAAAGCTGAAGGAGAAACTTCAGAAGTCTCACATGACATATTTACTCATAAGCAGAGGGTGGCTTTGACAGTTGAGGCATCCCATCCATCACACTAAGTTGTCTCCTCAGCTTGACAATATGAGCTTGCACCTAAAAGCAAATTATGTTTAAACAATGTTAACTTTTAACACGACTCCCCATCCTTTAAACCTATTTCCCAACCAAAGATGAAGTAAGGATGCATTATTGAGAACCGAACAGATGAGTATTTCCAAATTCCAACTGCATGTGACATCAAAGACTATCCAAAATTCCAGGTTTAACAAATACATGAGAATAAAGATTATTATCCAGGTTGTGCATGGTAGAAAACTGAGACTTAGATTTGTGTGGATGTGGAAGCAGATGGAGGGGGAGAAAGAAGGAAGGGGGGCGGAGCTGGTGGCAGCAGCTGCCCCTCTTGGCAGATGTTTGTTCAAGAGAATAAAGATTATTATCCAGGTCGTGCGTGGTAGAAAACTGAGACTTAGATTTGCATGCGTGTGGAAGCAGATGGAGGGGGAGAAAGAAGGAAGGGTGCCGGAGATGGTGGCAGCAGCTGTCCTTCTCGCCAGATGTTTGTTCAAATATGCCAATGAAATTTGTCATCAAAATCTCGTCCCTTCGGTTTTTGTTCAAAATTGCTTGACTCAACACCACTCACCCCATTTCATATCTTGGATACACCATAGATGTAAGCCAACACGTAAAAGCTCTGAAGTCTAATCCTAATTCCTTTGAATATCACAAGATTATCAAAATGCATGTGGATGCCTATGCCCAACAACTTCAGAAAAAGCATAAGAAAGTTAAGAATGACGACAAACAAGAACAAAATAAGGCCTTTCTGACCTGCTGGCGAGCTGCAGCAAGTTTCAGTAGCTCGTCTGCCTCTGAGAAATTCATGAACCATTGACTAAGAGGATGATCTTTAGTATCGCCTCTCTCCCGTTCATTATTGTTTTCTAGGGGTACTGCAGGGTCTATAGAATAAACAAAACATCCAAAGAGAAAGCATAGGTAATCAGAAGACAGAAGAATAAAGATTTACCAGGAGCAGAAATGTTAAAACCGGGGGGCATCCGCGGCACTATAACAGCTGGATGATTCTGAACCCGGGCATAGAAAGCCTCCGAAGGATCGGGAAAGACAACCTCATCATAAGATTCAACAACAACTGGTTTCTTGGTTGATTGAGGACCAGACTCATCTTCCGGGTACAGCTTCAAATGGTGATAACTACAAGCGAAACAACAGGTAAATAAAACTGCCTCCCACAAGGAGAAATCGAAGAAGTAAGCGCACACAGAACTCACAGATCCAACTGCTTGTCACAAACGTCAGGGTGAAAGAAAAGGGAAATGGCGATTTCAAATTCACCCCAACCACATTCCGACAACTCGAAAGGCGGGGCCTCGACAACTCTCGTAGGGTTGTTGAAACTGGGATGCAATTGGAACACGACTCGCTTGACCACCGCGCCGAGATCTTCATTAGTCGCCCCGCGGACATACACCGTCCACTTATGCGATTGGGACCTTATCACGGGGAAGACAAAAGAACCGGTGACTCCCAACGCATCAGGGGGCAACATGATACAGCCAACGTCAATCCGCCGCCAACAGCGCGGACCCGAAAGACGAAAAAAAGACTCGATACTTACTCACTGGCCTTTCTGCCGAGGTAGAACGCGATGGTTCCGTACACGATCGGCAAGCTAATTTCAGCGTCCTTGAGCCTCCGGCTTAAGCCCTAGCAACAAAACCTCAGGAGCAACAACACTCAGAGCAAATCCAAGAAGTAAAGCACCTTCGCTAACCGACCCCCCCCCCCCCCCACCTTCCATCACTTCACTCACTCCCCGGTGAATGCGCAACACTTCCCCACTCGAGAACACAAACCTACGGTCGCACGCGATGTCGCGAGGCCTGAAATTCCGGCCGCCGCCGGAGACTAAACTACGGAGGACGACGATCTAGACTGCCAAAGAGAGAGGGAGGAGGGACACGAGGATCGGCACCTTCTTCTCGGGATCTTCGGAGGACTTCGTGATCTTGATGCGCTTCACGCCGGCGGTGCCGCCGTCTTCGGAGGGCTGGCTGTCGCCCTGTTTCCTCGAGGACATCGCTCTCCCTCTCCGGTGATTCTGAACCGAAATTCCGAGCGCGCCGGAGGACTCCGACGAACGAGGGTTTTAAACGGGGCCTCAATTCCTTCCGGCTCTCCCTTTTTTTGGCCGTTGCGTTTGCTTTCGTTTTTTTCTTTTTTCTCTCCTTTTTTTTTCGCTTTTATCCCGATTTTTTCCTTTCTGATAGAAGAATTAACCCCTAAAAACTTCGTATTGATTTTCATTTAATACCCACATTCGGAAATTAGCAAAGTTTCTCTCTTCTTCATTTTCTTTTTGGGAGTAAGAGTCAGGTAATTTCCCGAGTTGGCTTTCGTGCGTCGTTAGACTAAATCCGCCTCTATAGTCCAATCATAAAGAGATGATCTGCTCATATCTTTAAATTAAATAATGATGCTATTCGATAACCTCAGTTTTCGACTATGATTAATCCCATCTTCTAAAATATGATGCGTCGTCTGTCAAGCAAAATCAATTGGTTATATATATATATGAATTTAGAACTTGAAAAAAATTAAAATTGAATCTGTTCTTGAGATCCTGAATCCCTGACTGTACACATCTCAGTAAATTGAAAATTCGAAAATCTTGCTATCGAAATCAGAAAAAGTCATAAATCATAAAAATAGTAGAGAACATCCAGAACTTTCCATTCATTCGTTCAAATTTCATTAGGATCGGAGTTCGTTTACTAGATCAAAACATTTTTCAAAGTGCCGATCAAATCTCGATGCATTTAATAGAGATATTCAGTTCTGACATTGGGCCGATTTTTTGAGGAAAACGATGATTGAATTTTGAAAAGTCATGAGCTAAGCATCAAACAAGCAAATGAAAGCAATCTGAAACTTCACAAAGACCTGATACATTCTGAAACTGACCCATTTTAGTCAAGAAGAGTCTGTTTACACATGATTGAAATGGGTACAGATGTCCAGATGTTCAATAGCAGCAAAGCAAACTGGAGAAGCCTTCAGTCTAATTTCAAGAGAAGCTGGCAAAAAGCTTATCACTCTTGCAAAGTGCTAGGGGATGCCTTCCAACTCCTAATTGATAGGTAGATCCTGACGAAGAGTAGCACATGGACGTCTCCGGATTTGTACAAGGATTTGCCAACCTATAGGAAAGATTTCGCCACTGACGAGCTGGTGACCAAACCCGAGAGGACGCCGACTATGAGCGCACTATTGTAAGTGCTTGGCTCGCCTTGCATCGAGTTTTTACGAGAGTCTCTGTACGTCTCATTCTGGAAGGGCCTGCCGACAAGCGCTCCGACCGCGATGTTCGGGTTGGGAGCGGAGGAGTTGAGCCACTTAAACCCGTCTTTGCACCGGGTAGTCGCATCGACCGGGATGGAAGACCCTCTGTGGTGTACATACCGAGGGTAGTTTTCCCCAAACCCGACTAGATAGCTCAGCTTCATCGGGTTTTCACCCAATACATAATCCACCTGAGAAAATTTGAAACGAGAACAAGGAGTGGTTAAAATGAGCATGATTCACATTGAAATAGTTACTATGATGATTATGGTTTATATCGACTAGAAGTATCTTCCTCAACAGCATTGAACAGGTTCATGAAGAAGTCTTGCAAAGAAGCAAAGAAACAGGGATGCCAATGTCGGATTAAGCGCTTCATGAATTGAGAACTCAGAATCACTAATCCTGGATATCAATGTTTGACACCCCACAAGTCTTAGCCAACCATCCAACGATTGCACTTTCCAGCATCAAAGTGCACCTGCGAAGTCGCAAAATCACGAAGATCGCCTGGTCTATAGGATCTCCCGCTGCAATACAAGGCGGCGGTACCGGAAGTGAGCATGTAATCGCTGTAAAGGACGGCTAGAAATGCAGCACCCACAGGATGCAGCAGTGAGTTCCATTCAGTCACCCAAATCAGCCCACCTGGATCACAGGACAATCTCATTCGTCATATCTAAAAAAACAAAGGGCAGGACAAATCTGGATCCTGTTGAAGTCACCTTTTGCTTCAAAAAAAACTAGCCCAAAATTTCATAAGACAAAATCTCAGTGTCAGAGGGCTATCCAGATAAATTGTGACTAGGAAATTTTTTTTCGTTCATGTTCAGGCGCTTACTTTCTGTTCTGCTTGATGTGGCAGTAGGTGAATCAGGCAGAAGGCTACACATCATCATCTCGGCGGTTTCCCTGTACATCTGGAGCGCAAGATTCTCAGAGATCGGAACTTCGCTCGCTCCGAAGAAATCTACGCGTGATAGTAACACCTGCTTGAAGATCACGAAGAGTCATGTCTTGTTTTCCATACGGGAAAGATTCATCCCTCTCAAGTTATGGAATTCCAGCTTGACAAACAGGCACAAACTAAAAACACGATAAAGCCACTTTCCATGAGGTAAAAGAAAAAAGAGGATCATGACATGCACGTGGACTCCTGGAAGTTTGTCATTCCAACTAATCCAGCTTGGTCGTCTCCAATTACCAAATTCCTGTCCGTGGTCAATTGTTACATATCTTAGGTACGAACTGTCGGCAGACGCAAGGTAGAGCCAGCTAGCTGCCCAAAGCAATTCATCTCCGTAGCCCGAAGAATTGTAGAATCTTTGCCCACTGGGGTCCGTGACGCTATAGGAACCCCGATAGGTATCAGCAAAAGCAAATAGCCGCTGCGCATGCATCAGCAGCGCACTTGAATAAGTGGAGTTGATCTTCTTGAAGACCAATGAAGCCGATGCCAACGCAGCAGCAGTTTCTGCTGCAACCTCTGTTCCTGGAAACGACGTGTTCACTTAAGTGAGGGGTCTTTGCAAGGTCATGGATTCGGGCCTTTGCCAACACTTGTGGTCCAAGTCGGGATCACCCACCTTCAAGAATTACACAACATATAAACATTAAAGCGAAAAAAGGAAGGATCAAAATCATAAAAAAGCAGACGCTTCTTCTTCGAATGCTCATATTAGACTGGCCAATTAGGTGGTTGAGAATGAATGTCCCAGGGATACAGAAATGAGAATCTCAGTTCCTATTGACAATTCAAACTGGCTCATTAGTCATGTTTACAATACAATTGCCTGCAACATGTTCATGTTGCGGCACAAAATTGGCTAGAAAACAGAATCAGGGAAAGGAAGCAAGATAGGCTTTGTCGATGATAGAAGGCAATCGATGACAGATATTAATGATCATATCATCATCCGCTTGATTCTCTCACAAAATCATCTGAGAAGTTGTGAAATGGAAGCACAAGTACTCTTTAAGCAAAAATTCAAGAGAAGCTACTTTACAACGTCTAGTATAGGCTTAAGAACCAGGCTTGCCTGAATATAGAGCACATTTGGTGAAGGATGGGCATTGATGAGATAATCAGTGATCCATTTGAGCGAGTCCTTTGCTTGTCTCAACTGCTTCACCGCATTCATCTGATCTCCATACTCAAGAATCGCCCATGAGAGCATTGTTGCAGTAAAAACCATGGGGAAACCGAACTTTATTGAGTCCCGGCGTCATACATTCCTTTCAATAAGTCTAAGCCTTCTTCGCTACCATCCATAAGCCCTGAATCGCCCCTCCAAGAAATCCTGTTATTCACCAGCTTACCAGCTGCAGGAACATATCGCACTGATAAGTCATAATCTCTTTTAAGTCTCAACTCAGAAAAATATCCCAATATGAGGAAGAAATTCACAGAGAAGAATTGCTATTCTCCTTTCTCAACATTTTTCAAACTATTAATCACAGACTTTTATCATCCGCAGAGGGCGAAAAGCTGGATACGATTGCCTAAACATTTACAACCCTATGTTTGAATTCATGCCAAGCCTGTCGCCCATCCGCATCGACAACATTGACAGTGAACTACATCTACTATTTTTTTATCTTTTGAGAAGGGCACGTGGACGGACATTTTTGAACATCAAAGAACTGCACAGCGATTCCCAGAGCATCTGCATATTTCTGCAC
This sequence comes from Syzygium aqueum, assembly GCA_031216185.1. Lineage (NCBI taxonomy): Eukaryota > Viridiplantae > Streptophyta > Magnoliopsida > Myrtales > Myrtaceae > Syzygium > Syzygium aqueum. The sequence goes on from CM062239.1 coordinate 13,824,718, forward strand.
GACCGGACCGTGGTGGCTACGGACTTTCAGCGCCTTGGAACGGAAATCCCTCAGAATGGTGAGTGTGGCCGCCGCGATCACAAGAACTCCAATGACAGTCACCAAAACCCACCAAAACCATCCCTTGGACTTTTTTCCATCGCCAGCCATCTTAGTCTCCATCTCCAATCCTCAGAACTCATCCTGCTTCAAAGAGCACGGCAAAAGGGGGGGAGATGACCATTTTTCCATTTTTCTGGTGCTCAGTCCTCATGTTTTAATTAAGTGCCACTCGGTCTTCCCATCAGAGTATTCGATTTTCCGCGAATTCGTTGCATTGTGAACTCAAGACATAACCAAGAACCAGTTGAAATTGGTGGGCTTTCAGCTGATCAAAGAATGGCAGAGGAGATCAACTGTGACAAGTCGAAACTGTGGTCCTCTTCTGTACCAATGTTTACGTGATAGATTCGCTCATTCGTCGTTACCTATATTTGGAATGTGTTGAACCGTCAAAAGTGAAGTCTACGTGGGAAGGAGGGTCATGATCTGGCCGAAGAGGGATACCACCATGGAATCGGAGACAAGTGCTATGGCTGCAGATCATGCCAGAACAAGAACGGCAGGGGTCTGCTTCATTTTTCTTGTTGGAAGCAGCTGACGGCAGTGATTGCTGAGAAAAAATCACGATTAGTCTTGAGTGCCACATGGACCCAAATTTTTTTTTAACTTCATCTAAAAGTTAAACCACAATTCCGTTGATAATAACGTCACGTGTCGAGATAATATTATTTCAATTGTACTTTCAAAAATCCATTAATGATCATGGTGCGATCCGTTTGATTTGGTAATATCGTGTCGATGAAAATTATACAAGGTACAATTGAAATGACCACTTCTGTCATCATGCATAATAAAAGAAATCTCCGCTGACCAAATAACAAAAAAATGGAAAAAGAAAAAACAATTTTTTTCTAGTTGGATCTATGTATGTTCGAGAGCGTTGACTTTTCAAGGCGTTTGTCAGTCTGCCTAATAGCGAGAGGGTTCAATTGAGATTGACCGAAGTTGAGTGTAAAACGGGACAATGCTCAAAGAAATGGTACAAATATGTGTGTTGAAAATAAATATTCAAGATGTGAACTTTCTGTAGAGAGGTTGATGTTAGGATAGAAAGGATTCAAATTCTGAAATGCTGTCGCGAATTTACATGGACCGTCGACCCAATTCAATGGACCGTGCGGTGGGTAGTATGCTGTTCTTGATCACGAGTAGCATGCTAGCCGACTCGTGTGCGCAATACCTCAATGGTAAGGCCCGTGCAGGATCAGTTTCTATTAAAGCAAAAACAAAAGCGGGTCGTGCAAAAATAATCTACGGTTGTCTGCGGATAATGCGCTTTGGACAAGCCTGGATCAAGGCACGCAAAGAACTTGTGACGGCAGTCATGAATCGTGACTAATGTCAAAGATAATATCAATAACAGTGCCATAGACTAGTGCCCGATCTTGCACTGTTCTGTTGATTTTCATAACTTCACCTGGAGAAGAAAGATTCAGGGTATTCTATTCTTTTGCGGTCAGAAGCATTGAAGTTTTTTTAGTGTTTACAAGTCTCGGAAGACGTTTCCCTTCTTGGTCCTTCTCATGATTAGTCAGATACAGAAATCCATTTGACATGCCTATGTTCGAGTGCGATTTCGATTCCTGGAATCTGAAACTTAGTCGAGCCAATGTTTTGCTGGAGTTTTTCTTTATTGAATCTGGCAGTTTTTATCGTCTTCTAAATGACAACATCTCAGAACTCCAAATGGAGTTGTTGTCCTGAGTCCATGCTACAAAGTACAGAACGGAAGGGCATTCCGGTACAGGAAGCACTGGGTATTCCATCAACAAGACCTGAGCATTCTAATATAGGAAGCACTTGAGGGTTGTCCATATGATTCTCAACCCGTTTTATTTCATCGATGTACGTATCAGAACGAGCAGCAACCAACGAAATCGGTTAATAAACTGGAGATTGGCGGGGACAAAAAGCGGTGAATTACTTGCTGGACATTTCTCTGCGTGTCAAATGAAGGCCTCAGCATCATAAACAGAACAGAACAGACGTGCTCGTTGTACACATCGCTACAGTCCTCTAAATTTGAGAAAGCTGATGTTTCTAGGGACCAATCCTTACGCACGCTCAAATTCGTGAAGAAAATGGGAAGTTAAACTGCGATAAGATGAAGTTCGACTCTACTTAAAGCAACAGAAGAAGGCGAAAGCAGTAAAACAACACCGCCTCCGAAAGTCAGCGAACTGGGCGCGCTGAATTCCCGCCTTACGTGGCTTGGTGGTTCGCGCGGAGGGTAAAACGTTAATCTCGATGGAACAGAGAGATGACAATTATTAATTTGTTGAGTGCTTCATCTTGAATTCTGGTCACTTGGGGGTGGATGGGTCAGGTCGGGTCAGGCTTTGATGATACGGGACCCAAACCCTATAGGGTCACACTTGACCTGATGCGACCCGACCTTACTCAACGTATAAAATCAAGAGACAGGTCGGGTCGGATTTGGATTCGGTTTTGCCGGTTGTGGGTCGGGTCAATATTTTGGAATGAATCAATAAGATAAAAATAATAATAAAAAATCCCCGCGAAAGTGACGCTTCACTTTCAGGAGCTTGGAATAATCTGGACTTCCGTCCTCCTTCTCCTCCTCCTCCTCCTCTTGCAAATTTCTCCATTGAAGACGACTTCTGCAAGAGAGCACAAGTGAAGAAGGAGAAAGCTCTCACCTTTCGCTGTTCCCTTTCCATGGAATAGCAACATTCGCAATTGCTTGCGTGTCGCACTTCACTACGTATATAAGCATCCCGGGGTGGTGATGTGACTTGTGAATGAGTCAACCAAGCTCTTGAGTGCCGTCCCCAAACTTCCCGAAGGTTCTCGCCGGCTCGGCCCTGCCCGGTGCAGGCTTTTTTGGACACCCCGGTCAGTAGTCACAGTGAAAGGGATTATAGACACGGAATATTATGTTCGATTCTTGATGATGCCTCATTTACCTGATGACTAATTTAAGGATGACCAGCTCTGCGAAGAATCGGATCAGTCAGGAGGATGTGTGGTGGAACCCAAATTGGCCGTGCCGTTTGGAGAGAACATTTCTGAACCCGTCAATTGCGGAAATGGAAGATCATCCGAATGCGGGAGCACCTCGATCTTGATGAGGACTCATTGGATCGTGTGCGAAGAATTGATCCGGCAGAAGTGTGCGGAGCGCAAGAAGCTCAAGCTCAGGAAACACCTCGCCATGTCGAGGGAAAGATACGGAATAGTGAAGAGGGGTTTACAAGTATGGCGGTCGTAAGGAGGTAGGCATCGATTTCGCGACTTTCGAAAAATGTGTGAAGGTGAAGCTCGTTGGTTCCATACATTAATGCGACTTTGCTTTCTGGTTATTGTTCCAGTTGAGCTGATACTAGGGGAACTCGTAGGTGCATTTTCAGGTTTAGCCATATGAGAACTGGAGCTGTCCGATTTACTACTATAAGCAGCGCATTGTCCTTGGAGAACTGAATGCCAACATGGAGTGTCTAACGACCCCGGTCAGGCGTTTGCGCTCTTGTGCACTAGTTCCGAAGTTTCGAATGGATGCAAGGACCATTGGTCAAGTGCAATTCGTGGTAATAGGACCTCACAAGAAATCGAACAAGGGTGCTGAGGATTTGAAAGGAGAGGGAATGCCAGAGGCTCGAAATATGAATCGCGATCAAGATGCAATTCCCGAAAGTTTACAGTGATCGACAAAAAGGACGAAACCCTGCAGGCGCCTTCCCACTGAACTTGTGCACGAGGTGCCGTGGGCTTGTTTCAGAACCTGACATGAAGGAAGATGTTCATGTCGTTAAAGGGAGGAGAAGCATTTGCCGTGGCAAAGGCCATGCTTCTAATGATAAGATGCTACAGAATTTTTTGGGACAGTTTCGACATTTTCTCAGGCATGAGCACTGTACAGTCCGCCACCAACTTGAGTTCACGTGGGCTGAGGAAAAACGGTATATCCTGTCCGTGTCGGTGTTGTAATCGCCGCTTTTGTTTGCGATGCTCGAACGATCAATTCCAGCTACTGAGCAACCCATCAATAGATAGATCCTGCTCAGAAGGATGGGTATTTAACTGTGCAGTAGCAAGTACGGTAGTAACCCAGGATGTGGTTAGTGCTAGAGTACTCAGTGAAGCTTTTCTCATGACATGGATTCAGAAATTGAGTTCAGTTGATCTATCCGCTTGGTACTGTCAAAGTTGCACAACTTGATTCCGAAATATGGTAATTGGTCGTCGGGATTAATCGAGTTCTCAACCCGTCTAGATGAATTACGGGTTTCGAGTCCAATGCATTAGGCACAAGTATGAGCTGATCTCAATCTATACTTTAGGACCTTCATCCAAATTATAGCAGCACACAAGAATTTGGCATTGCGTAGCTATAAACATCTCTACTCTAGACCAACTAGTGCCGAACTGGAAACACCCACAAAAGGGGAAGCAAGAGAGAGAAAGGGAGGACTCAACTCTGTTTCTCCTCGGGAGCAGAAACCAGTGTGAATTTTGGATACAATCAGCCCTTGAGCAGGGACGTCGGCGCCAAGGGAGGAGTGTCCAGCTGGTACAGGTTGAGCGCCGGCCCGACGAACCTGAACAGGATCCAAGCTCCGATCACGATGAAGATCGAGGCGTAGGCGAACTTGTTGAGCCAGAACAGCAGCCCCTTCTCCCCCACGTACAGCTCCACTGCCTTCTCCGCCACGCTCATCTCCTCCCACTTCTTCGGCAGCGGCGGAGCCCTCTCCTTCGCTGCCACCGTCACCGCTCCGTCCCCCCTCGGCTGCCTCCTCCTCCTCGACCCCCTCCGGAACCGTACCTCCACCTCGTCCGGGGGCACTACCGGCGGCGCAGGGGTGCCCCGCTCGCCGTCCCCGGAGCCTCCGGAGGTGCTGGCCGAGACGGTGGCGAGGGGACGCCGGCGGAGGCGCCGGCAGAAGAGGAGGAGGGGGGGAGACGCGGTGGCGGTTGTGAAGGCGAAGATGGACGGTTTCGGACTAGGAGCGAGGGAATGGAGTACGCCAGCCTCCATGATTTGTCAAGGGAGGGAAAATGAGTGGACGGATTCGATGCATTTATCCTTCTTATTTATCCTCCAATTTTTCTTTTCTTCTTTTTGAGTTTGAGTCCGCCAACTCTGCGGGACACCCCTGACAATACATTAATTCCGACAAAATATGGGAGAACAATTCTACTAAGCTGTCACATTTTTCAACACAGTTTGGAAAGTTGCTAATGCACGATAGTGAAAGCTACCAACACAAAGCCATTAACACAGTTGGAAATCTACCGTGAAATATCAGACCTTTAGAATTCTGCTGATGCAGAACAACATCAGATACGAATACTCGCACGCTTTGACATCAAAGCCAGCAACAGTGGAGTTTTCGAAAGAAGACCATGAACCATATAGTAAGCTCCAAAGGTGTTCCGCAGATCAAGGACAGTTTTCCCAAAGAATGTGATTCCAAGTCTCACAAAATTATATCGGAAAGGTCAGAGAAACTTTTGGTAACAGCAGACTTGTTAGCTGGAAGAGGAGATTCAAAATTCCAGTTTCCTATCAAACAAAGTGACGACCTAACTATCTAACTATTTACAGGGCAGTGAAGCGAAGGCCCAAAATTACTCTCACATTGGGAATGTCTACAACACCTGAACAGTTGTCTTTGCATTGTTTATGAGTACAAACATCTTTTTTTCTGGATAAGTTGGCATCTTAAACTCTTTCCAAATAAGTCAGCATCGCATCTGAGCAATGATGATCCTGACAATCACCCTTCTACTTTCTTCCAACATAAGCTCCCAATTTAGAGAGATCGGGAACCCAGAATGATAATTCGGACGATCCTGTGGCGAACATGAGGCTTCCTGGGGCCCATTTAATCACAGGAGGCTCGGTGTCGGTACTTACCCAGCTTGCAACCTAAACAAAGGGAAAATCAGTTCACAGGGCCTATCAACAGTATTGCACAGAATATTGTTCACATATCTACCGATGAAGATGTCGCATGCAGTGCTATCTTAGTGAAAAAAAGTAAATTCAAACTTTAAGCAGCTATTTGTTTTCCTTCGAAGAGTCGCTAACCAAATGGAACAAATGACACCATAGAGAGGATATAAAGCAAATGTTCTATGTCAAGGCAACAGAACATCATGAACATGGCACTAGGAAACCATGCATCTTAAGCGTCCAATGGCTAGAGACCAGAATTGGAACCCCTCATCTCCACGAGTAATGATCCCAACAAAGAAACAACTGAAATATCCAACAGAATCAACATCAAGAAATACCTCTTTCCCACTCCTTACGCTCCACGCATAGACACTGCCATCTCCGGAACCTGCCAATTGAGCAGTCATTTCAATGCAAGCAAGGCAAAATAAATTTTCCATGGAAGCAACAGGACAGAAAGAGCAAGGCTACTATATATACAAGTCAAGTCACTTGAAGAAGTGGTAAACAGTAGTTAAGTAAGAACAAGAAAATTAGAGGCTCCTCATGCGATTCTTTCCATTATAATGAGTTATTCCAAGTGTCCATAGACCAGCGTACCATCTAGGCTCCCTAAAAGTTAATCTGGGATTCAACTGCATGCAAATAAAGGTATAATCATTCGTACTTTGGTCCCCAAAAAGGAAAAGGAATCAAAACCCAACAGTTGGACAGACTACACCAAATCTGATATGGGTTAAGGCCGGGAAAAAAAAACACGAGTCTTAAGAAAAGTGACAAGCAATTAGAGTTCGGCATGGAAATGATTCCTGTGGACACTCTTAAATAACCGGGATTCAGTATTGGAACCACCACAACATTCAAAGGTGACCCTAGCAAAGATGAACAGTTTACCAGACATGACAAACATTCCTTCAGGGCTAAAAGATGCCTCCAAGGTGGACTTGCTTGACGTGGGCTTGACATTGAAAGTGGATAACTGTTTGAAATTAACCAAATGAGGACAGATATGAACAGACTTTAAAGAACAAGAAAATAAATTAGTCTTATAACTGATTTGAGAAAACTCTAACCAGTGTGCCTCGGAATGAGTCAAGAACATATATATGCCCATCCGTGGTAGTCAAAAGCATAAGCCTTCCATCATTGCTAAACTTAACAACGTTTGCATCGGACACATCTCCCCCAACAGAGAAGATGTCGAAAGGACCCTAATTTTTCAAATATCACCACAATCAGTTTTTGCATAAGTGCTTGATAACCCCACGATTTAGGGCATTGAGGAAGATTAATATGCATAATTCTGCACAGAATACTTGCTTTTTCATATTTGCGAGCATCAAACATTCTAACGCATCCTCCAAAAGCAATTGCAAACACCAGGCCTGGATCATCATAAGCTGTGGCAGGCCTTCCTTGTACACGTAAAAGACCCTATAAGTGCAGATAGCATTTCAGCGATTGAGTTCATTTAAAGAGGAAAAAATTTAGAAGTGACACAATGAATCCACCTGACACTTCTCAGCTCGTTGATCCCAGAGTAAAACAGTGCGATCCAGTGAACCAGAGATAAAGCATTCATTGCGCGGGCACAAGCTAAGGGAGACAACCCTGAATAAAAAGATAACAACACTGCTCTTAGACATAGCATATGCAGAAGCAGTCACTTTCTATAAGAACCACTAGTCTCATATTCAAACCTGTCATGGTGACCTTTAAAGTAGCGCAGGTACTTGTTGTCATGCAAGGATAATAGCCTCAGTGATTCTGTGAAGATTCAAATGTAAGCATGCGATTCTGGAACAAATATAACATTCCCAATGTTCTGAGGACATACCATCCCAACCATTCTTTGAGGAGTATATAACAGTCGTCGGATGAGAAGTGAATGAGACCAGATCAACCCCATACTTTTTGCTATTAATTGTCTTCAGACATCTGGAGATGACAATATTCCTCAAGTTTAAGTGGTTACTCTATTTAATATATTACAATACTAAAATGTATGAGAATCAGACTTGGACAAGTAAAATAAAGGGCATCACTGCTTCTAAATTCCCAATACACAACAAGCAAAAAGCCGAATCGTACTTGCACATGAATATTACAGTAGACAGGACGTGAAGAGAAATGCATCTAGATATCTCTTAATTTCTTCTCCAGCTCTCAATACTCCTAGCCAAAGTCACTGATATAGATTTCATGCTCTGGACAATTTATTGAGCATGTGTGTACTTGTGCTGAGTGCTGCGCAAGCAACAGAAGAAATCTAAAGTTGGTAATGACAGATAACTCAAAACAACCTCGCTCGACCAAAATGCAATAAAAAACTTGATAACAGAAACATTGAGCAGCTCTTATGTTGAATATCACTATGGACGAACCAACTCACGGATCAAACTCGATTCTGACTAAGAAACCAGATAAAGAAAGAGCTTACGTTGCGCTGGCCACATCATAAAGGCGAATAGACTCATCGTCACTGGCCGTCACCAGATAGCTCGACGCCCGGTGAAAATCCATGGAACTGATTCTACCACTCTGCGAAGAGCAATTACATCGAGAGCGAGACCATTAGCAATCCAAGAAAGCAACATCCATGAGCATAAGACCGTGCTGACAAATGTTCAAACTAGGGCTTCAAACTCGGACCAAAGTCACCAAGGAAGGCACAAAAATCCCAATTTCCACATGAAAGCATGTAAAAGGAAAACTCCTGTCTTTGTTTCAAAAAATATGCAACACCACCCAATGAAAATTCCGCGACAAAATGCCCCATTTCGAGGCGACAAGAGCTTCTCGGTGCCGATAACGAAGCGAGTATGTGTGCAATTCATGTAAAAGAAAACCCCCGTCTTTGTTTCGAAAAATATGCAACACCGCCCAATGATAATTCCACAACAAAATGCCCCATTTCGAGGCGACAAGAGCCTCTCGCAGCCGATAACGAAGTGGGTATTCGTGCAATTCGACTGAATTACAAGAAGTGCGGTACAATTTGATCGTAACAAAAGTCGAAGCTTAGACTGGACTGGAAACAAGAGCAGCTCACATAGTCTCTAAACGTCATGCCGACTTCCATGCTCTGGAGAATCTCCTCGGTGAGCTCCAGAGAGACCCTGTCCTTGTCTTCTCTCTCGGCTTGCACCCCTGCGAGGAAGAACCGGAGCTGAGCGAGCGACACAGAGAGAGAGAGAGAAGCAAAGAAATTCGATCGAAACAGCCACCGAAAACAGAAAACCAAAGAAGAAGAAGAAGAAGAAGAAGAGAGGCGACGTGCTGGTCACGACATACCGCCCATGTCGATTGTCGCAGGGGAAGTTTCCGATCGATGGTTCTGCTGTGCAGGGCGAGAGGTTTGGTGGCCTTGAGGGGCGGAGGAGAGAATCACCAGAGCTTTCGTAGAGGAGCGAAATTCATGTTCATGTCCAGAACGGACCGGGCCGGGCCGGTCCGGTCCAACAGCTGATGGTCTAATTTATGTATCCAACTATGGTTGATTTCTTTTACTTCACTTTAGTCCGGTTCATAGGGAAAGAGAAAAAAAAAAAAAGGAAATTGTCTTGCCAACAATGGAATTCCTTGATGTAGAAGGAAGTCTTGTCGAGAAGAGATTTCTTCTTTCGACCATATTTCAGCAGTTGTTGTTGTTTTTCGCGCGGACCGAAACTTACCCGGCTAGGAATTTCGCTACCTTAGAACCATTGTAATTGAAGCCGCACTTCACCGGTATTTCGGACGCCGGAACCCGGCCTCCTGGCACTCGACCCTGTACATGGGTCTTACAGCTTTATAGCTTCGAAAGGCTTTGCAAGTATCATCTCAAAACGCACCATAAGTTCGATTGCACGAGAAAAATTGGTAAAAAGAGCTGAAAAGGATCGAGCAACTCCGTCCTCCACCTCCGATCATTTACAAAGGATGGAGACCGATATACAGACAGATCACCGGACATGTTACTCGAAATCCTCGTAGAAACAAAACGACATAAACAAAAAGGTACGTCAAAGGTTTTCTTCTCAAGTCCCTCGTAAGATGAGCTGTAGGAAATTTTTTTTTTTCATACACACAAATCAATGTACACTGCAAGAGAAACTATACGTCCCGGATCACATGACCGGCACCGGCATGGCCATCTCGGCCGGAGCGTCCAAGGGCCCGCCGGAGATGGCGGCGGCGTCGGCATCGGCGTCCGAAGCCTTCTTCTTCCTGTTGATGAACTCGATGCAGTCCGCGAGGGCCTCGCTGTGGTGCGGTTCGTTAACCGTATAGTACGGGCGGCGCTGCGACGAGGGCGGCGGCGGCGGAGGGGGCTGGGGCGGCGGGGAAGAGGACGGCCTGGAGAGGGCGGACAGCATCATGAGGCGGAACACCGCCTCGCGGCAGCGCTCGAGCAGGGACGAGGGGGCGAACCGGTGGCTCCGGGCGGAGCAGGATGAGGAGTTGGCCACGGGGGCTCTCAGGCGGGGGATGCACTGGGCCTTCACCTTCCTCGGGCTACTGCACCGTTCTTCTTCTTCTCCTCTCAGCTGTTTCTCCATGTTTCCTTCTCTGCTCTTCTCTTTGGCTTTCTTCCTCCTCCTCCTCCTCCTTCCTCCTCTTCTTCTTTCTTCTTCTTGATTGCGTTGTGCTGTGTTGGGTTGTGTTGCAATGGTGGTGCGAATGGATCAATCATACGGTTGAGCATTTATGCAAGAATCTTTCGAGACAGGTAAGGTAGTTCATTAATATTGAATAGATGTTTGACTGTATTGGGTTTCGAAATGTGAGAGTTGGCCTCGGCTTGATGGCTACCTGGCTATACAAGCTTTAGCTGGTAGGGCGAGCTTATTGAAGCACTTAAACCCACAAAAAAACAAAAAAAAAAAGGAGAAAATTACGCGGTGATCCCTCAACTTTAACCAAATATATAATGTGCTTCATAAATTTTTAATTTATTCAATATAGTTTTTAAACTTTAGTCCAATGTATAATGTATTCCCTGAAGAACGATCCGTCTATCAATCAGGTCTAGATATTTTATGTGAGTACGATGAGATGTGTTTATCATAAAGGAGTGAAGTTACGCTTAAAATCATCAGCGACATGTTTGCTACGTGAGAATGGACCTATATCAAAGAAGAAGGGGGGAAATAAAAGTGAGTGCGAAACATTGAAAAAGAAATGATAGTTTGTTACGAAGAGGAAGTTAGGGAGAGGATAATTAAAAAAAAAAAAGTTCTCACCCCTCTCTTCTCCAAACCGCGATCTGATCATGTAATTTAGAAACGTTGGACCTGCTTCCTAAATAAGTCACCTAAGTTTTGCTTACGCCGATCGACCCGAACGGATTTCATTTATTTTCGCGAGAAAATCGAATTTTTTCCCTAAAACGTAGCTCGATTTCAGATCATATGATTCCCCCCAATTTCTTGATCCTGTGTCAACTTCTCTTTGTTGCCTATGGAGACCAAGCACGCGCACTCCATCTCCTTGCCCGGAGACGAAGACATGTCGCATCGTCGTCCGCAAAATAAGGGGAAAGGAACACTCTCCCGAGTGCAACAAAAACGACGTCGCTCTCGCGAAGATGTCAAGCTCGCATCTTATTTGCGGGATCAACCCGAAATGCTGCAGCATTTCCCGATCTGTTCCCCCTCCTCAGTTTGTACTCCTGCCTTTTGTCACCACTCGCACGCAATCTTATCTTACGTTTTGTAAATTATGTTCCTTGGTATCATCTCTCCCCCTTTCTTTTTATAATCCGAGGGCAAGAACATAGAGACCCGGTTATCTGGAAGTCCGTAGAACACCGTGGAAATAAGTCCGATAATTCTTGACATCGCCCATCCACACGACACGACATGCAGTCGGACGAGTTTTGGTACGAAATAAAAGGACCCGTCTTACGCAGATTGACCCTGCTCGACTCGCTTAGGCACTATATCGGCATGTGTTGAATTACTGCATCGACTCGTCGTGTGTTTCAATTCGACGAGTTAGGGGTTAGCATGGTTCCAAGGTTGGAAAACCGGACGAACCGGAAAACTGAACCAATGGGAACCTATCCGATTCCAGGTTCTAACGTATGCAGAATAGGTTCTTGATTCTAAAAATTGGAGAACCCGTTTTACCCTATAGGTTTTAGATAGGTGAAACCTAGAACTTGTAACAAGTTTTTATATTTTTCTTTGTCTATTTCTTTGCATGATTCTATGATATCAAATGATAAGTGTATAATCTGGAATTAATAATCCGAACTTCCATTTTATGGCCGAGTTTTTTATTTTGTTAATGTTGAATTTGGAGTATCCTACTTTCACGCTGTCCATATTTCATGATCATGGGTGTCGTATTATTTGTAGCAGCAGTCCTCATATATTGTATTAACAATCGAAATATAGTCGAAAGAAAAAATCTGGAATTCCTTTTTGTATATTATATGGATGATCTGATATGCAAGGATCATGATCTTCGTGTGTTTAAATATGAGTTGTGATTAGTGAATTACAACAGTAAATGGTAGTCATTAAAAGTAACGATTCATTGCAATCGTTCAATTAATAATACATGTGGAATCTAGAACTGATCCTAGAACTCGTGACGAGGCAGGTTCCTGATTTTAAGACATGCATGGTCGGTTCTAGGTTCTAAAAAACGAGGAACTTGTTCTAACGGGTAGGTTCTACGTGGAACCCGTACGGAATTTGGAATCGCTTACTTCTCATTTTTAACCCATTTAATACTCATATTTAAATATTTATTTTCTTCATCTTGAAAGTTCATAAAAGAAGGGGGTTCCCCCAAATCGGCTGGCTACTTGGCTTGAGGGGCTGCAGCCGAGCCGAAGCAGCACAAGATTTTTGTCCGTACTCGAGCAGGGCTTCACATGGTAACATGTGCGCGGCTCTACATTTTTCCATTTTTATTCCATCATGCCTTCACCACATCCGCCCCCCCATAAAATTTAAATCCAACCGACCATACGATCGAGCTCCCTCGCTCATGCATGAAGGCGACGCTGCAATTCAGTTCGCAGCATCTCGAACTTTACATTGCCCCGGACATTGGTATCGCGATTTTGTATGCTTTCCCGATCGTTTCGGGTTCGAATGGATGGGATTGAAGTGTCTCGAGAGCATCCACGTAGCTCTGGTAACGTCGAGAGATGATTTACGGACACGGTGGAGCGACCGGGTATTTTATCCGTCGCGAATTTTGGCGAATGATGCTGGACGTGCAAAGGCTGGTTAGTCGTCTACCAAATTTGTTTCTCGAGAAGTGTTGCGGGTTCTTATTGGGTGGTTAAATTGGCCCGTTAGTTAGTGCTAGATCATTCGGGATAGCGGTTTAATATACGAGTTTTAGTGTCACTAGCAGGGGAAAGTATAAAAAAAGTCATAAACTTATTGTATTAGTACCAATTCAGTTATAAACATTCAATTTGAGCAATTCAGTACATCTGGCCAGTCTAGGCGGGAAATTACTGACATGGACACTGGCCGTCCCACATGGCACGGCCGACACTAATGCAAATAATTTTCAAATTTTTTTTAAAACTTTATGAATTTTTTTTTACTTTTTTTTTGTTTTTGTTTTGTCTTTTCTTTTCTTTCTTTTTTTGGCCGGCGAGGTCACTGACCGACCCTGGCTAGCCACAAGCAAGATCTCAGCGAGGGGCGGCTAGCCACAGGCAAGGGCGTCGGGCCCTCGCTCAGATCCAGGTGAGAATGTACGGGCCCAAAGTGTCTCAAAAAAAAGTAAAAGCAAAAGAAATGTAGAGCGAGCTAATGTTTTTAGGCATATCTTTCGATGAGCTTTTAGTTATGTATTTTATGGTATGTGTGTGAACGAGCTTTACTCCTTAATACATCACGGTGAGGACTTAATATGAGCTCGTTGAAATTAGTAGATGAGCAGCTCCTTCCGAAGAGGAAACGTGGACGAACTAATAATCCTCTTTGTGATGATCAGGTCCGCCCTTCTTCCTTGCGAACAGCCGCCCCACGACGGAAACGAGAGCCTTCTTGTTCTTCGATCTGTTCGCCGACGGCAGCCTCTCGAGCGTAGCTTCGCGCTCTTCTCTGCTCGCGATCACCCGCGTCAGCGACGGAGGGCTCGCGAACTTCACGTACCTCGTCTTCCTATGGAACTCGAACTCCCTCCCGTCATCGCCTTCGCCGTCGACGCCGTCATCTTCTTCTTCGATGGCCAGCGCTAACTTTTTCTTGGCTCCGCCGACTTTGGTGACGTTCTCGATGAACTTGAAGTCCTCGATCTCGGGATTGAGAGAGTGTTTCGGAGATGCCACGGCCTTCAGTCGCTTTACCTCTCTCCTGGCATTCTCGAGCTCCTCTTTCAGGGTTTTGATGGTGCTGGCCAATCGGTTGTTGTCTTCTCCGGCTTTCATGAGGTTTTGCTTCGTCTCCTCGAGCTCGACCATTAGGGCCGCGATCCGGGAGCGAGCCGCTTGGGCGGTTTTGCTAGCTCCGGCTCGCATCTGGCGCATAAATTCACAAGCACGGATACATACAACGTACGTCGGATGTCATGTAAAATTCGAGCTATTGTCCAAATGATGCAAGAAATCTATTTCACCATGCAGGAAAGTCGTCGATGCATCGGATGCATGACTCTCATGTACATATGAACTACTTCACCCTAGAGTGATGCTACAGAAGGAGAAAGAAATAGGACCTCTTTGAGCTTATTGGCAATGATCTCCCCGGCGAGAACCCGTTCCCCGAACAGCGCGACCGCCTCTCTCACCGACTTGAACGGCGGCCTCGTGTCGATCTCCGCCTGCCCGACGACCACCACCCTGCCGCCACCGCCGCCTCCTTCTTGACCCTCCATCCTCCTCCGACCCTTTTTCCGAGAAGGTGCTTATAGAGAGGCAAAGAGGCAGATTGATCAATGTCAATGGCCTCATCGAGTCGCCTTTAAGTACAAAGTTTCCAAGGCATGTGTGGATAAAACGCGGTGCGGATGCATAGGAGCTCATCATGAGGTCGTTACTAATGGCGACGCTATAGCTGGTTGATGATCTTTAATGGGAGTTGAATAAAGATCTTGGTAGAGAAAGAGAGAGGTTAAATTTCTTTGCGTTCACTACACACTGGAGTCTTGTTAGAAGAAGATGACAAAGAAAAATGGGTGGTTGGACCTTATCCTTTGAGGGTTTGATTCGTTAGTTCCGATCGGACCCGTCTTGATTAGGACCTTCCTCCTCCTCTCTTGAGTGCTGTTCGACTAGCCAAGCTCTGGCCTTCCTTTTTGCCTTCTATCCGACACATGGCCCAAGTAGTCTTGATAAACCGCAAGTGATTGTTTGAATTAGCATATGATAATTGTCCAAAAAGTCATAAACTTACTGGCCGGTGGCCAATTCGATCCCGAACTTTTTAATTGTGTCAATTTAGTCTTAAACTTTTATTTGGATAATTAGTTGAAATGATTATATTGACAAATTGCTAAAAGGTTTAAGACTAAATTGGTAAACCGCCAAAAGGTTTATAACTAAATTGGCATGCCGTTAAAAAATTCAGGACTAAATTGGCACAATCGAAAGATTTAGGACTGAATTGACCGCCGTATAATAAGTTTATGACTTTTTGAACAATTTCCCAAATTAGCAAGCATGTTTAAGTTTCGAGTGGCGATTTGTCGTGTCACTTTGCAAAGCAATTTAGTGGTGGGGGGTAGACATGAGGGAGGCTTGAACGTTTTGCGCGTTGGTCAATTGAGTCTTGAATATTTAGCTATGGACGATTGAATCCCGAATGCTTAAAGAACATGCAATCGAGTCCTTAATGCATTTGCCGGTCGAGGCTTGTCGGCATTAGAACAACCCATGTTGGATTGATTATGAGTTGAGTACTTGATTACACTTTTTTTTAGACGTTCAGCACTCTATTTACTGACATCGGACGAGACTCAATTGACCAATGTATCAAACGTCTCGGATGTCTTTTGTGCTTATCCCAAATTAACTGTACGCTAGTAGTTTATTGCTGGTACGTTGCCACCGGAGTACCTATTTTATCATATGTTCTAAAGCAAAATACATGGAACGTTCATCGGTTTATTTCAAATTTCAAACCCACAAACACACATAAACACCATTTAAAAATGTAACTTTAAATAGTTACAATAACAAAAAAAGCCGAAAGAGCAAAAGAACAAAAAAGAAAGAAAGAAAGAAAGAAAGGTAACCGCGTGTGTACAGGCCTTTTACGTGGTGTTACGTACTTTCTTGTGATGACCCTTTATACACAAAATTTGTCTAGTTAGTACTCTTATATACCGATTTAATTTAGGTAAGCACTTCTGATTTTTGTTTTGACTTTTACAGTATGAAACATAATATTCATTGCATACTATATGCTTCCAATCCAATTAGCATGTCGCTAATTTTTTTTTAACAATGTTTAAAAGTCTACACTTCCTCTAAGAGCTTTCTTTTTGTTCTTGTTTTGACAAAACTAAATACATTTGTCGGTACGGACTTAGGAAACGCATTTAAGGTGACGGATGTAAGAAAATATATTACTGATTAAATCATATAAGTTACACTTATGGTAAGTTGTGAAAGTCGAGATCATAAAATAAGTACTTTTTTTAAGGCTATATGTATTTAGGAAAAATATGCACTTTGTATTTAAAATAGTACGTAAGCAAAGTGAAGATACGGTCAAAAAAAGAAGGGAGGAGAAATTGTCACTTCAAAATGAAAAAAAGAAAAGCAACGTTGCAATCGGCCTGCCTTAAAACTAGAAAGCCTGCAATAAACAAATAGAAGGGAAGATGAAGAGCATTTGTAGGTGCAGTCGCCTAGCCATAGAACAACACCCAACCATCCAAATCCTCAGGAACCTCAAAGTCCTTCAACTCCTCTTCCGACTCCTCTTGTCATCTTCGACCTCTCTCAACTTAAGTAGCTTCGACCTCTCCTCCAATTTGTCCTCCCTCTTTAGCCCGACAACGCTCCCCGTCCAAGCTCAAGCAATTCTTGCCGGAGACCCCCCTCGAATAGAGCCTCTTCGACCTCTGCCTTGCCATCAGCAACTTCCTCTTTGGCCGCCTCTCCTCCTCCCGGCATTGAGCCTCTCTCAGCCAGGAGGATGTCGTCTTCTAGCGTTACCTCATGTGACCCCTCAAATTGCACTGGCTCCATTGCGGCCTCTCTACCATAACCGAGTGCCGACACAGTAGCATAATCAAGCTCATGGGCTCCTTAATCTATGGGAAATTCATCTACATGGTCTCCAAGTTTGTTCGCAACAATGTTAGCAGCTCGAGCATCATCGTGGCATAACCATCACTTAATGCTAGGATTTGCCAATTTGGGACCGCCGGATTGGGTGGCGAGGCAGCAGCCCTGGAGGAGGAGAGTAGCTCCGATCCTACAGGCAGCCAAAACAAGTTCAAGAGGACGAGTAGAGGGAAGAAATAAGTGCGAGAGAGAGCTTTATGGGCTGAAAGTGGGTTTTGATTATTCTGTAAAGGAAATGGGGATGTTCCCAACCCAACCCATTTTTTTTTTGGTCGGACCAACCCAACCCATTTATGATATGGCTCATTAAAAATGAGTTAGATGGTAAGTTTTTTGGACCCATTTTGACACCTCTATTTAATCATAAATTGATGTGGGCTCTATTTACTCGAAAGCCAATTGAGGACGCTTTTGTTTTCATTGTTTTTTTTTTCAACATAAGCGCAAGTGAGGCTTGTTTATTGATCGAACCTAACTATAATAAGAAGTGAGCAACCGAGCCAATTCAACTCGAGAACCAAATCAAATCAATATACATGATCGGTTGAAGGCCGATTCACACTGGAACCGGTTTGGTTCTCGAGCGAAAATTTGGGAAGCAAACTTGACTGTTCCGATTCCCTTATATCGAGAACCGCCTGCTCTACTTAGGTCAACTCTAAAATCGGCAAGTTTGGTTCCATGCCGATTTCAAGGCCGACCGGTTCGGTTCTTGTTTAAAAAAAAATTGAGAATTGACTCCGACAGAATAACTTTCGGGTTTATTAGTTCGGTACTCACCAACCTTGAAACCGAACACCTTTAATTGCAATCGCCAACCGTGCAAAGCTGCTAATAGCATGGTTTTGATTCCTACAAAACAAAGGGAATCGGATTCAATCGAACTCGATTCGCTCGGCATTTCAAATCTGGTCCAACCGAACTGGAATCCATCCTCCTCATCGGTCCTTGGTCAATAGTCCTGACTCACGCAAACCAGAGCCTTAGGGCCCGTTTGGTTCAATTTTGCAAATGAGTTTTAGGAGAATGCAAATACCTTTATGTTGAAGCCCATTAGAAAAATGCAAATGACGTTTGGTAAAAAAAATTTTGTGAAGCTACTTCGACAAAAGTAGTGTTTGGTTAACTTTTTTTTTTCAAAGGGCTTTGAGACCCTCTTTTATTAAAAAAAAAAGTTACCTTTTGCCGGAGACAATGAAGGGCTACGGCCGTGCGGCGAGCCAGATTTGGTGCCGGCAACGGTTGCCTGACCTCAGGCAATGAGGCCTGAGGTCGTGTGACTCAGGCGCTGTTGCTTGAGGTCGAGCGACCCCTAGCGATAGTTGCCTAGGTCACGGCCCAGGTGGACGTCACCTGAGGTTGTGCGACTGAGGTGACGGCGTCTTGGGTCAGGCGACCCCGAGCAACGGCCACTTGGGTCGCGACCCAGGCCGACGTTGCCTGAGGTCGTGCGATCGCCCAGGCAATAGCCGCCTGGGGTCGTGCGACCTAGGCCGACGACACCCAGGCGATCCCGTTACCACATGCAGCCGTTGCCTGGGTCGGACGACCTCATCGACCCTTCGCCGTCTAGATCTGGTGTCGTCGGCCGCCCTCGCCGATCACGCTTTCGTGAAGAAGATGAACAATAACGAGGGGCAAAATTGAAATATTAAAAAAATGAGGGTAGTTTGGAAAGGAAAAAATAGTTTCAGCATTTATAGAATGGCAAAAGCTCAAAGCTGACCTAGCTTTCTAAATACTAGTAATTGGCCAATGGAGTCCGGAGAGCGGAACCAAACGGTTAAGCATTTCTTGTGTTTGGTCGATCGGATAAAAGTTAAGATATGACATGTTTTATCCTATCTTGTGTTTGGTGGTGGTCCAAGATAAGATAAGGTCAGATATAGACCGGATATAACCTGGATACAAAAATTCGAGGGGGGAGAGATAGACCCGGATAGGATTTCTAATGCCTATTTTTTCAAAAATCCTACGATTCACTCGTCGTCATTTTCATCCCTACACCTTGTAAGCTTTCACCAAAAAAATTTATCAGCTTTTTTTCCTTCACCGACTCTTTCGAATCAGTAAATAGCTAAAAAAAATTTATCTTATTTTAAATCCATAATCTATTAAATAGTAAATAGGATATGAAAAAGTCACATAATTTCGCATCATATTCTATCGAGTCCAGTCCTATTTAAAATTCCGGACGACCAAACGAACGGCTTTCGGTCTTTCCCACAAAGCTGAACCGAACAGGGGTCTTATAAAGCTCGACGACTTCCTGCGAACTCGCGCAGACATGGAAACCCCAGCCAAGAATTCACGAAGTCCTTCGGGGACCTGACGATCGCAATCGCCGAGAGGTAGAAGGAAAGCTCGAAAGCGAGAAATCGCAGACCGCCGAGACGAAGAAGAAGGGGGGCGAGATCGCCGTGATCTTCTCGGCTTCCGAGCGCAAAGCCCAAAACCTTCCCGCGAGGAATTCTCATAAACCCTAGCTTCCCTTCCTCGCTGAAGCAACCGGGGCTCGTTCCCGAGCACCGCGGTGCGCCCGCTCGCTTCTCTTGTGTAAATAGGGCTTGAGTTACGCGGTCCGAGCTCGCTGCTCGAGGCGGATGATCCGTCGTCTCCCGGAGCGGAGCTTCGGGCGGTTGCGCGAGGGAGCGTGACCACGTTGTGTGCCGTCTGTCTGTCTGGTTCTGGTGCTGGTTCGCTTTGGAAGAGCGGCGGTGTTCGGCAGATTCGCGCGAAAATGAGTCCAATTCAGAATTTCGAGCAGCATTCTCGCCGTTTGGTGGACCCTGATCTGAGTACTCCTCTCTCTCTCTCTCTCTCTCAAAACTCACTCACTCACTCACTCAATTACCCATGAGCATGATTACATAAGCACAGTCATTTATACAAACATACGTACGTACGTACGTACATGGGGGAGGATCATAGAGTGTGTTGTAAGCGTGGAAGGCTGTTCCTTGCTAAGGAAGAATGTTGGAGTTTAAGCTTAGGTGCGAGAACTTGTTCTATGTCCGAAAGGGAAAATTGATGAATTGCAGTCGTTATAATATAATCAGAGGGTTATGTGGGTGTAATATTTCTATTGTGGTTTAAACTCTAGACATCTAATTGTCCCATGGGTTCTCTGTTCTTTTCAATAGAGGGTTTCTGCTCTGTAATCTCAAAAAAGTAGCTTTATAAATTTCATTTCACACGTCATGTTTTTGGAATGAGTATCTACCGGTTTGAACATGAGGTTTTTGTTGTTTTGAAAACAGCCATTCAGGCGAGGCTGGCGATGGCGGTGGATGTACGCGACAGTCTAGAGATAGCCCATACTGCAGAATATTTAAATTTCCTAAAATGCTACTTCAGGGCATTCTCTGTAATTTTACTGCAAATCACAAAGCCTCAGTTTACTGATAACCCGGAGCACAAGCTTCGAAATATCATCGTGGAAATCCTGAACCGCCTACCTCATAGTGAAGTCCTACGCCCATTTGTTCAGGACCTTCTAAAGGTTGCCATGCAAGTTCTCACGACCGATAATGAAGAGAATGGCCTAATTTGCATACGCATTATATTTGACTTGTTAAGAAACTTCAGACCAACATTGGAGAACGAGGTGCAACCATTTCTCGACTTTGTATGCAAGATATACCAGAACTTCAGATCAACTGTCAGCCATTTTTTCGAAAGTGGAGCATTAGGTGGTGAAGATGTCAAGCCGATGGAGACTAGCTCTTCAGATCAGGGCATTTCTACGGGTGCATATGGAGGTACTGGGCACCTCAACCCGAGCACTAGGTCATTCAAGATAGTGACAGAAAGTCCACTTGTGGTCATGTTTCTATTCCAGCTGTACAGTCGGCTTGTTCAAACGAACATTCCTCACTTGCTGCCTTTGATGGTATCTGCCATATCTGTTCCTGGACCGGAAAAGGTTCCCCCCCATTTGAAAACTCAGTTCATTGAGCTGAAGGGTGCTCAGGTTAAGGTTGGTATTATCTTCATAGTGCTGGATTTATTCGTTTTCTGAACTTTTTCTTCTTTCAATTATAAGTTCCATAAATGGTTGGAAGTCATCTAGACTATGAGTCTGTTTGGGACAGTGCCAAACAGCTAAAATTGTGAAAAGGGTTGCTTCGGCTTTTATGAGAGGTTTGGCTAACTCTTCACAATCGAAAGCTGTCTCATCTAGCTATGAGATGTTGTAGTCACAGCTATACCAAATAGACATCATCAAAGTAGGCCTAGAATCGAATCGATGCTCCATGAAGATTTGTCTTAAGTTTAAGCGAATGATGTTAGTTATAGGATAATAATGTATTGTCTCTTTTCTGTTTTTATTGCGGAAGAGACACTCATACGTCATATAATAGTTATGGGGTCGGAGGGAATAATAATACGTGTAAGTTTCTGAGTTTGCTATCACATGCTTGATCTTTCATAGTTGTATCTCTTACAAGATCACTGAACCCTTTAAACAGACAGCTAAAGCAATAATCTTTTCTCAACTGAGAGGGGGAGGAGCATTTTTTAGAACTGGTGGAATCGCCTCTTATTTTTTTTAAATTTCGTGTGCTGATTTTGATTTATGGCGTGGGGATTAGCTGAAATATAGATGTTTTGATAGTTAATTTTGTAGATCATTTAAAGTGATGTTGTCCTCCCTGAGTGCCTCTTTCTCGAATTGTGTTTTGAGTTCAAAAGAGTAACTATTTGGCAGATATGCAACTGTAGGTAGTTTGGGCAAAAATAAGAATCAATCGACCTGCTTTCTTTCTCTCTCAAGAATGTGGCTAATGCCTCCAATCAACTTTACTAAATTCTCTGGCTTGTCATACTTGCTTAGCTGGGCCCCTATTCTCATTAAAGTGTCTTTCATCTATCACGGTTTACTTAATAGTGAACGACAATCTAAGACAAACACAAACGAAATGGAGCTGTAAAGTTGTGTTTCCTCCCCTTCATATTATATCTTAAATTTTATGAATTGTGTAATGCATGTGATATCTTATGGATTTCGAGGAGGCTTGGGAGGATTCATACTCAGCCGAGCTGAATAAAGCTTTGGGATTGATTCAATATACTAAGTTTTCTCGCTCACATGAAGTTTAGCTTATACACTCATACATTCTATTTTACTTTTGTGGTATGCGTGGAAATGCTGGTCTCATCATGAAATTGTGGAACTTTGATGTTTGTTTATGGTGGAAAGTGAGATATTGGGAGCTCTTATTGATTGCATTAAAAGCCTATATCATGGTCTAGTCTTAATATTAGGATAAGTTCCTGACAACCAAAGCTATCTTCTATTGAGGTCACAAACTCCATGCTGATGGTATCAATTTGCTATCACAAGATAAAAAATTTCTATGATTAGTGACAAAGGTGTATCATAATATGCAAATTTATATGCTTTGGTCTCCTATTAAATGGTAGTAATCTATATTATTGGTGGTGCCTAATAAGTCAACTCAGAATTTCTAAATCATGGATCGAACCTTTTTGGCCCTGCAGATAGAGCTATTGGCTTACCTTTGTCTCTGTTTCTGTTTGCAAAAGTATTTCACATTGCTTGTTGGGTTTTCAATGGGCCTTATTTTCATGTACATAATCTCCCTTCACGTATTAGTTTAAGCTTTTGGGTTTGAGTTTCTAACATTGTGTCAGGGCTAGATTCCGCTCCAGTTTATTTTATGTGTGCGCTCCTCCATTCATCAATTCATTTGTCATTCCTAATCCCGGCTTGCACAATAGAGAAGGTGTTAAACTTACAAGTTTTTCACATTGCTTGTCTGTGGGGTTTCAATGGGCCTTATGCTCATGTACGTAGTCTCTCTCCACCTACCAGGCCAGACTTCGTGACACTGTTGAAGCCACTTCTTCGCCAAATCTTGGAAACGACACATGTCATTCTGATTTTGGAAAAAGTTTAATGTCACAGACTTGTAAAATGGGATAACCTTCAGTGCCAAAACTTATTGATACCTTTTATGCTGTTCTTTTTGGATTTACATGTGGATTCTAATCCTTTTATTTCCTCAAATTATTGCAGACAGTCTCTTTCTTGACTTATTTGTTAAAGAGTTGCACTGATTACATCAGGCCCCACGAAGAAAGCATTTGTAGAAGTATAGTCAATCTGCTGGTTACCTGCTCTGATTCTGTAACGATTAGAAGGGTGGGAACTGCATGTTTGTCCCTCTTCTGTTTCTTCGCATTTCTTGATTTCTGTCCAAATAAAAAGTTGATCTAAATTTTTGGATACAGGAATTGTTGGTGGCGCTAAAGCATGTACTGGGAACCGATTTCAAGCGGGGATTATTTCCTTTGATTGACACATTACTGGATGAAAGGTAGAGGATATCTTTTAATAACCATTGAATTGGTAGGGTCATAATTTGATTATTTAGGAATATGTAATTTGCAGTTAGATCGAGTGAAATAAGGTAATAAGAAAATGTGCTTGTTTATAAGCAATTTATGGACAGAAGTGCATGGTTGGATACAAAATTTTCCTTTTTGACAAGATAAGATTTTATTGATGAATAAGCTGTCCATTGCATTATAATATACAATAACAGATTGGAAAACAACAAAACACTGGTTCTTAGTAAGATTACAGCATGAAGCTGATAAGCGCCTCATATCAACAAAAAACAGAATAAGGTGAAGATTAAGGTCCTTCCAACAATGTCTTATTTAGTTCCTTTGGAATGCAATGCATGAGTCAAAGTGGAGCTACGCTTGAAGCCTTTTGGACAAGTGAGAGCAGGAAGAAAAGCCCTAGCATTGACTAACTTCGCATAACCAACATATACAAGAGGAATTGAAAATAACATGTCAGAATTGCTGAATAAATAACAGTGAAGGAGCAAATGATCTCTGGATTGTCCAAACAATTTACACTTGTAACACCAATAAACCAAAATAGAGTTCCACTCCCTAAGAGTCTTTAAATTGAGGATTTTAAGAAGCTGCCCAACAATAGAAGGAAATGTTGAGTGGAGCATTAGGAAACCTGATAGCAATGATAGGAACTAACTAGATTGATTAAAGTTAAAGCTGCTAACAGCTCTATGATAGGGTTTGATGGAGAAGATTTGCTTTTTGAGAATTTCCACTCCCCTCTGAACCACCAGAATTGAGATTGGAAGGTGGAAGAAGGAAGCTAGCACCATAATCAAGCTCCCAACCATTAAAGTTTCCTAATAAAAATAGGAATGTCGATATAGAATCGACCTACCAAAAGTCAGAAATTATATCATTTTCATAATTGGAAGTGAGAAGGGAATCTGGTTTTAAGAGAAGTGCCGCAACAAAAATCGTGATAGACATGGACTCTAAATTTAGTTTCTAGATTTCAGAGTGTATTGTTGAGTTCCTTCTTCAATAAGTTGTGGGAGTATAATTGCAAAGCGCAGTTCCCCTGAAATGAACATGAGGGAGTGCTTGAAGACCTTCATGTTTTGTACATATGTATTTACAGGACCTATGGTGGTAGTCCAGAAAGGTCCCTTGGAGTGGGCTCTCTCAGTGAATTACTGCTAAATTTTGTCATAGAAAACAAGCAATGTCAGTCATCACATGAGACGCAAAATTCCATTTAAAGGCTTTTCTGAGATAGATGGACCTCTAGGATTTAGTGCTTTCACTTGTACAAAATTCTTACCATGTATGGTCTTCAAGGAGTAGGTTCGGTGATTCTTGCTAGTTGCTCCTCTGAGGTGGTTTATTTTGTGATGGTAACTCAGGTTAAAGGGGCAGGGGAAAGACCTAAAATGATATGCAAAAAGATAAGACTTTAGTTTGTTGTTCTTGTTGTTGTATATAGAGTTCTATGTTTTTTCTCTTCTGATTTGAATTGAAAATGGAAATGCTGCAAATAGAAAAAGAATGGACTGCCAATCTCTAAATTGAAGAGCATTCTGTACTTTATGAGCCTTTTCAATTCTACCCTGAACTTGGAGAACTTTCAATTTTGCCATGAACTTCAATGTCAATTTCAGTTCTATCTTAGGTGCGGTAATTCTCTAGTATAATTCTGAACTGATGATTTGGTTGTTAACAAGGGACAATTGTGATGCTAATGTGGTCAGATGTTTTGAAGTGGATAACTTCATAATGTATGCCATGTGGCTAATAGTATGGTCTCTAACTATGAAAATCTATCCTATTTGTTTGTTGGTACTAAATCCTAGTCAACCTGTTCAAAATTGTGGCATTTGATAACATGTGCTTGTATGTGTGCTCACAACAGGGTCGAATTGAAAATCACTATTAGAATTCTTGCTAGAATTGGAAGATCTTTAAGTTTGGGCTAGAATTGGAAAAACATATAAATCTTTAGTTGATTAAGCCAAATAGTTATATTTGGTGAGGAAGAGTAATGGTGCATCAATTGATTTTAAAGATTGGTGGCTTCTCCTCATTCTATGTGACGTTCTAAATTGGTGATCATATTTCTGTAACTTATGGGTGTAAACCTAACTTGTCTTTAAGGTTTTACTCATCAAGGAATTCATTGTCAACTCTGTATAGTGTTCCTTTTACATGCAAAATGTCATTTTACTGCTATCTGTTTTTTTTAAGATTCAGTGCTTTATTATAAGAAAAGAGATGCCAGTGGTTGCTTTAGTTCCCACTGGTACATTTCTGGAGCTCCTTGTGTCTAAACTAGCGCAACTGTTTGTTGTTTTAATGGTGTCTCAACTTACATGATAGTATACTTAACTTGAAATGAGTTTTCTCCCCTGCATTCCTCTAGAAGAATATGGAATGACCTTTGTTTTTTCTCAGCTACATTTTCCATTGGTAAACTAAAGAACAATCGTACCTGTTCTCTTGCTGAATACTCGGTTGACCCTTTTTTTCTCCTAAACGGTCAGTGTGCTAGTAGGACCTGGTCGGGCATGCTTTGAGACCTTGAGGCCATTGGCTTACAGTCTGCTAGCAGAGATTGTACATCATGTTCGGTCAGATCTTTCTTTGACGCAGGTGAGCCTTTAGTGCTATATGGATTTATTGTATTCTTGAGTTGTTGGATAATTAGGAGCATGCTGTTACTATAACCTGAGCTTGTTCATCTTTGTGTTCTTAATATTCTGTCTTGGTGTTCCTGCTTAATTGCAAAAAATTCCTGATTCTTTGGACAAGGATTTGCTGAAGAATGCCACTATATTGTCTGGAGTATGTTCCTTGGATTTGCAAAATTCAATTTGCTCGATTTCTAGGAAGATGCTTTGAGGCTTCTTCTATGAAGTCTTAATACCACACTCAGTTTGTTTGCTCGTTGTAATTTCTTTTTACTACTTGAGCTCCTCGTGGTAGGTATTACTATTTTTTTGAGGATTTCGGGCTACTATTCTGTTATATTTCCCTAATAGCTCTTTTATACTCCATGTTTTATCCTGTATTCGCCAATGATTGTTTATGTTTTTTTGTAATGCAGCTATCAAGGATCATATACTTATTTTCAAGCAACATGCACGATGCTTCGCTGTCGCTTAACATTCACACGACTTGCGCTCGCTTGATGTTGAATCTGGTGCCAATGCTATTCCTTGCCCATTCTTGCATTTTTAACATCCTCTTGTGGCATATATTGGTCTATAGTTCACAGGTTTGATACATTGTATATCTTTTGTTTACTTCTTTGCTTTTGGTTTCATGGGAACAAGGTGGAGCCCATCTTTGAGAAAGGTGTTGATCAACCATCTATGGATGAAGCCCGGAATCTACTGGTCTGAGCTTCTTTACTTCATCTTCATTTGCTTTATATCTGTTTTGTTGTGGCGAAATGGTTTTATTTGTTATTTTTTACAGGGTCGCATTTTGGATGCTTTTGTTGGGAAGTTTAGCACTTTCAAGCGTACTATTCCACAGGTAGTTTTTGATCATGGTTGCACATGTAGAGTCATTTTTGATTGGTTGAGCTTGTACTGAAGGGGAGATTCATTGCAAGGATTGTGACTCGAGTGTAATGGTCATATTGCAGCAGACTGTCCTTCTCCCTCCAGTGTAGAAGTAGAATCAAAATTTTCTTGGGGAGGGGCGGATGATCAAATTTTTCTTTGGGCGGGGAGGGGGTTATAAATCTTTGTTAATATAGAAATGTCAGTTTTTTTAACCTATTTATAGCATGCTTGATTGATAATTTACAGCATTCTCCTGTCAATTGCCTTTTCCCAGGATTGGCCTTTTCAATCTGCTGAACCTATATTTGTTTTACTTAATCATCTTTTGCTTTGATAAGTTACCGTTACACTTTCTTTAGACAATAGCTCTCAATCACTTGCAAACAATTTGTTTTCACTTTCCACCTGTCCGTAGAATATGCTAATATGTAATGACTTACTGAAGAGCAATCTTTATTATTTTGTTAGTTTCTGTTTTATTACCTAATTTTCCTTGTTTTTTAGATTCTTCTTTCTTTGTGTTCAATAGCTGTTGGAGGAAGGAGAAGATGGAAAGGAGCGAGCTACTTTGAGGGCAAAACTTGAACTTCCAGTGCAGGTTGTTTCACGGCTGTACATTTTTTTTGTCCCCTGCGTTTGCTATCCATGATTCATTAAAGTAGCTTATTTAATCTGGGAGACAATCTGGATTAGTGATAAGCTGAGTGCATGGGCTGACGATCTCAGGGCAATGCTTATCAAATACCCTCTCCCATACCTAGTTGTGGGTGGTTCTTATGTGAACTTGTTGTTTGTGAGTAAATTGCTTCTAAAGGGAGGGGGAGTTAATTACTCCAAAAGTGAGGGGATCCTAGCAGGTAGTGCGACCATGATCATAAAGTTACTCCTTTGAATAGATTACTTAACTGTAATGGATAGGCTTATAAAGTTTTTTAGATGCTTATGCAGGATTGATGTCCTCTTTCGTGGTGGAGCTGTTTCTTTCCTTTTTTTTATTTTTATTTTGGGTGGGGGTGGGGGGTTGTCTTTGCTGTCTTCAAGTTCTGATGTTTTGGCTTTAGGCACTAGAGAATAAGTACTAGGAAAGTGGAAACAGATTTACTTGGGAATCCTGGTAGACCAGGTATTAGACCCCTACAATTGGAATTCCACGACTTCTGAAATGTGCACAGATGTATTTTGATGATTGCAAAGGCATAGCTGTTATAGTTGCATATGATGCGAGCAAGTTAATTGGACATATATTCTCAAAACCAACATATTGTTTCTATTTGTCTCTTGTTGGTTATGATCTATTATGCATTTGCAGGCAGTTTTGAACATGCAGGTCCCCCTGGAACATGCTAAAGAAGTCAATGATTGTAAACATCTGATCAAGACATTGGTTATGGGTAATAAAATATTTTATGTTGATGGCTTGCAGTCTTTTAGTTGTTATATTGTCTTAGCTTGTTGTGAACCCCAGTGTTCCTTTTTCTTCCCATGGCTGAATCTAATGTTTGTGCAATTTGTGCTACTGACAGGGATGAAGACAATCATTTGGAGCATCACACATGCACACATCCCCCGTTCGCAGGTTTTTTATCGTCTGACTTGACCATCAGATTCATAGTTGTCACGTTTGTTCTTACGCGATTTAGGTGTTTTATCAAACAAAAAAAGTGATAATGAGGTTTTCTCTTGTTTACATGGAACACATGAACAGGCTGTTGGATCAGCTTCATCTAGTTTACCAGCACCTCAAGTATTTAAAGGGATGCGTGAGGATGAGGTACAGGAATGATGATTGTAGAGGCTGTCTTTTGGGTACCAAGGGTTGGTCATTTGGCTTAACTACACTTTTTGATAGGTTTGCAAAGCTGCTGGTGTTCTGAAGAGTGGTGTTCATTGCTTAGCCCTCTTCAAAGAGAAGGAGGAGGAAAAAGAGATGATGCATCTATTCTCCATGATTTTGGCAATCATGGAACCACGGGATCTTATGGACATGTTCTCTTTATGCATGCCAGAGCTTTTTGACTGCATGATTTCGAACACTCAATTGGTTCATATTTTCTCTACCCTCCTGCAAACCACTAAAGTATACAAACCATTTGCGGATGTGCTTATTAATTTTCTTGTGATCAGCAAACTTGACGTCTTGAAGCATCCAGAATCTCCAGCGGCAAAGCTGGTGTTGCAGCTCTTTGGGTATATATTTTTGGCTGTTACCAAATCTCCTTCAGATTTTGAAAGAATTTTGCAGCCTCACGTCCCTGTTATAATGGAAATATGCATGAAAAATGCTACTGAAGTTGAAAAGCCTCTTGGTTACATGCAACTTCTTCAAATGATGTTTCGAGCACTTTCTGTATGCAAATTTGAGCTTCTATTTCGGGAGTTGATTCCTATGTTGCTCCCCTGCCTAAACATGCTTTTAACCATGCTGGAGGGTCCAACTGGAGAAGACATGAGGGAGCTATTGCTGGAGTTGTGCCTATTGTTGCCTGCACGATTAAGCTCATTATTGCCTCACTTGCCCCGTCTCATGAAGCCTCTTGTCTTGTGTCTGAGGGGAAGTAATGAACTGGTGAGTTTAGGTCTGAGAACACTTGAGTTCTGGGTTGATAGCTTAAATCCCGATTTCCTGGAACCAAGTATGGCTAATGTCATGTCAGAGGTGATTTTAGCCTTATGGGGCCACTTGAGACCTGCGCCATATCATTGGGGTGGAAAATCTTTGCAACTTCTTGGCAAGTTAGGTGGTCGCAACAGACGCTTTCTCAAAGAGCCTCTTGCACTTGACTGCAAGGAGAACCCTGAACATGGACTTCGCTTGATACTTACATTTGAGCCCTCAACCCCATTTCTGGTGCCTTTGGATCGATTCATAAATCTTGCTATAGCAGCTGTAATGCACAAAAATGGTGGCATTGATGCTTTCTACAGGAAACAGGCATTGAGGTTCCTACGTGTTTGCTTATTATCTCAACTTAATTTGCCGGGAAATGTTATGGATGAAGGATATACGCCCAAGCAGTTGTCCACTATATTAGTTTCGAACATTGATGCTTCTTGGCGACGGTCCGAGTCCTCAGATGTAAAGGTTAGTGTGGTGGTAGTATTTTCTTCACATGTTTTGACTCGTAAGTCCTCTGTCTTTTATCGTCATTCCGAACTAGGTGGACAAATAGTGATGTAATCAATTCTGACCCATGTTTTATTAGATTTGTGTTTGCATATTTTGGATGTGCCATTCAATTCAAATGCATTTATTTTGACAAAATCAGTATTCTCGGGTGTCAAGTGAGTATGGGATGGGAAGGTACTAAGTCAACTCAAGTGTCGGCTATATTGGATCACCACTAGGTCAAGTTATTTCTGTTCCTGTCTTGCTCTGATTTTTTATGTGATGATTTACTAGCTAAAGATGTCACGGACAAAAGGTGACTGGGCTCCTCCAACTAAGAAAATGGGCTAAGATAGCCATGAGTTGGCCAAATGAACCATGTAATCTAGAATCTTATTGTATCAAGGGTTTTCTAGGAGACTCTAGAACATTCATGTGGGTAATGAGAGTAGTTTTACACTTATAATTTATAGCTTACCATTGATTTTCCCAGTTAGATCGGATTGGATATTTCGATTGTAAATGGACTCATGAATATATAGGGGTGCCCTCTCCTTCATCTGGAACCACACAAGTATTTGAGCAATACAAACATC
The DNA here is from genome assembly GCA_031216185.1 of Syzygium aqueum. Lineage (NCBI taxonomy): Eukaryota > Viridiplantae > Streptophyta > Magnoliopsida > Myrtales > Myrtaceae > Syzygium > Syzygium aqueum. The sequence continues at coordinate 13,855,604 of CM062239.1, forward strand.
TTTGAGAGCTTCGCTCTCTCTAGTATTCCATGCCTTGAGTGTAAGAGTGCGAGCGAGAGCAAGTGAGGATTTGCTTATGCCACTGCTAGTTGTGCACTGAACTGGTTCTCACGGCCTCTCAATGATGTAAAACAATCTATGTGGGGTTCCCTACTAAGTGGGAAAGGCTTGGTGGTGGAGGTGGTGGTTCTTAGAGGTGCTCCAGTCAGCTATATTATCCAGTCCTGGGATGTTGGAGAGAGGGAGGGAGGGGGCCAATCTATTTGATGATTATTATTACTCTTTTGTATACTTTCTTAGAGGTGCTCCAGTCAGCTATATTATCCCATAATCAGCTAAGTTTGTATGGGATCAGATATGTGCTTAACTGGACTTCTCTGTGTCCAAGCTTTTCCTCTGGGTAGTGAGTTGTATTCCATTTTAATGCTGACTCTGATCTGCATCTTCAGAGTTTGCTGGTTGTGCTTGTTTTTCAAGTGATTTAGTTGTTTTCCTTGATATAACTTATCACCTTCCCTAAGCTTAAATTCTCTTGAATGTTTGACAAACTTTCGTACTTTTTGGCATATAGTTTGTTAATTTGCTGTGGGTTAGTTTCAGAGGTGGGGGCAAAGAGAGACCTGAAAAAAGATTAATTTGGACGTGATATTGAATGGTTGAAAATTGATACCCTACTATTGAGAAAAGCTATAGCTGCTTGACCTATATAACTGATTCGTGCAGGCAGATTTAGGTGTGAAGACAAAGACTCAACTTATGGCTGAAAAATCTGTTTTCAAGGTGCTGTTAATGACTGTTATTGCAGCCAGTGCGGAACCAGACCTTTTAGAGACAAAGGATGATTTCATTGTAAATATTTGTCGTCATTTTGCAATGATCTTTCATATTGAGAATTTATCAAGCAACACCTCTAATGCAACTCCTGCTGTTGGTGGCCCTATTCTTTCATCAAGTGCCAATGTCAGCGGAAGGTCAAAAAATAGAAGTTCCAATTTGAAAGAACTGGACCCTTTAATATTTTTGGACGCCTTAGTTGATGTGCTTGCGGATGAGAATAGGTTTCATGCAAAGGCTGCCCTTAGCGCCTTAAACGTATTTGCTGAAATGCTTCTTTTCCTTGCTCGTTCAAAACATTCTGATGCATTGATGTCAAGAGGAGGCCCCAGCACACCCATGATTGTCTCTAGTCCCTCCATGAATCCTGTATATTCACCGCCACCAAGTGTTAGGGTCCCTGTGTTTGAGCAACTTCTGCCCCGTCTTTTGCACTGTTGTTATGGAAATACGTGGCAAGCACAAATGGGAGGTGTGATGGGACTTGGTGCTTTAGTTGGTAAGGTCACCGTTGAGACATTGTGCTTTTTCCAAGTGAAAATTGTGAGGGGCCTGGTGTATGTTCTCAAAAGACTTCCTGCTTATGCTACCAAAGAGCAGGAAGAGACAAGTCAAGTGCTTACACAGGTTCTTCGTGTGGTAAATAATGTTGATGAAGCAAACAGTGAAACACGCAAGCAAAGTTTTCAAGGGGTGGTCGAATTTCTTGCCTCAGAGTTGTTCAATTCCAATGCATCCAGTACCGTGAGGAAAAATGTGCAGACGTGTTTAGCACTTTTGGCTAGTCGAACAGGTAGTGAGGTGTCTGAGCTGCTCGAGCCACTATACCAACCTTTACTTCAGCCTCTCATAATGCGGCCACTTCGATCAAAGACCATTGATCAACAGGTAAGGAATGTTTTATGGGTTAGATTTATCATGTATGGTTAGTACTTACTCCACTGTTGTCCTATAGGTTGGCACGGTCACTGCTTTGAATTTCTGCCTAGCATTGAGGCCTCCTCTCCTTAAGTTGACTCCAGAACTAGTCAATTTTCTTCAAGAAGCTTTGCAAACTGCTGAGGCTGATGAAAACGTGTGGGCTGTGAAGTACATGAACCCAAAAGTTGCTACATCATTGAACAAACTAAGAACTGCTTGCATTGAGCTACTCTGTACTACGATGGCCTGGGCTGATTTTAAAACTCCAAATCACTCAGAGCTGCGTGCTAAGATCATATCAATGTTCTTCAAGTCCTTGACGTGCAGAACTCCTGAGATTGTTGCAGTTGCGAAGGAAGGTCTTCGACAGGTTTGATCCCATACCTCTTATTAAGTCATTTGCTTTACTGTAGTTTGTAACTTCAAATGGGGCCTGTTTAGCTGTAAAATTAATGAGCCAGATACCATTGTTTGAAACTATGGTCTGTAGATTTAACTATTTGCAAATAAAAAATATGGTGATCTGGAGAGAATCTGTAATCTCATTCACCTGTCTTCTTCAACTTGGTCACCAACTCCAACTGTTGTAGGGATACATACTGCTAGAAAACAACTTATTATCCTAACACAAAAGAACTGGAAGACATATTTCTGTCTTTTACTTGATGTGATAATTTCAATCATGCTTAAACGATTGTAAATTTTGGAGTGGGGTTGAGCATGTGGAAACAATTTCATGTGTTAGTTACTCGCCAGAAACATTCCTAATCCTAATTATCTTCTTTTGGTTGTGTCAAATTAAGTTCATGATGTTTGGGATTTAGGAGTTGATATGTCTCTTGTGACCATTCTCTTTTAGGTTATAAATCAGCAAAGGATGCCCAAAGAACTTCTTCAAAGCAGCCTCAGGCCTATATTAGTCAATTTGGCACATACCAAGAATCTTAGCATGCCTCTTTTGCAAGGTTTGGCCCGGCTTCTTGAGCTCCTATCCAACTGGTTCAATGTAACTTTGGGTGGCAAGTTGTTAGAGCACCTAAAGAAATGGCTGGAACCTGAAAAACTAGCACAAAGCCAGAAATCATGGAAGGCAGGTGAAGAACCAAAAATTGCTTCAGGTAAAGCATCTATCTAACTGAACAAGTTTCTGATTCTGCGGTATCTGTGCCGCTTATGGGCACTGTAGATGTCATCTTATATCAGGTTTTGTTTATCTGCAGCGATAATTGAACTTTTTCACCTGCTTCCCAATGCTGCTGCAAAGTTCCTTGATGAACTTGTAACCTTGACAATTGAGTTGGAAGGCGCTCTTCCTTTGGGACAAGTTTATAGTGAAATCAATAGTCCATATCGACTTCCACTCACGAAATTTCTGAATAAATATGCAACGCAAGCTGTAGACTATTTTCTTGCTCGATTAAGTCAACCAAAATACTTCAGGCGGTAAGAATATCGGCATAAAAGGGTACACTTCAATTTCATACTGAACTAAGTACTGATTGAGGTTCTCATCCAGGTTTATGTACATCATTCGATCAGATGCTGGCCAACCATTGAGAGATGAACTTGCCAAGTCACCACATAAAATACTCACCAGTGCTTTTCCTGAATTTATGCCCAAACCTGAAGCTACTGTGACTGCTGGATCTTCAACTGCTACTCCTGTGTCTTTGAGTGATGAAGGCCTTTCTTCTGTCCCTGCACCTGATAGTTCTAACTTGCCTTCGTCCAACTCTGCTGCAACTTCAGATGGGTACTTTCAGGGCCTTGCTCTTGTAAAAACAATGGTTAAATTGATACCTGGCTGGCTGCAGAGTAATGCTATTGTCTTTGAGACTCTTGTACTTCTTTGGAAATCACCTGCAAGAATAACCCGATTACGCAATGAACAGGAACTGGACTTGGTGCAAGTAAGTTTTATGCAGACTTCTCTCTCTTTTAGTTTGTGTATGGATTTCTTTGATTGTATGTAATTTTTCAATGTCTATGTGCTTCAAACTTCAGACGTGTGCGGCAGGCATTTTTATACTGCCTAATTCCATCATGCATTCTCATGATAATTTTTTAACTCATTCTTCAGCTAGTAAATGGATGTTCAAATCTCGACACTGTTTGCTTCTTTTAGACTTTTTATAAATATTCCATGTCCTGATGGCTTTATATAATTCGTCGGTAATGGATTGTGTGATGTTTGCTGTTTGATTGATCTGGCTTTGCTGCTTGACTAAGATGCTTGTGATACTTGTTTTGTGGTCATTAATGATTAAAATTGAGTATGTTCTTTTTGTCTTTAGTACTTTTATGTGGATCATATCTGATTGTGTATCGTCTTAACTTCTAAATTATGGAAGTTGAGTACTTTTTCTATGCACAATATTTCTTGTAAGTTCCTTTGGTATGAACTATCTTAGCTTTATACTCTATAGTGGTCTCGCTATCAAAGAAACTTTTATATACTTGCTTCAGGTATAGCTCATGATTTTGATGTGCTAGTTCTAGATGATTTGAGCTTTAGCCCACCAAGTTTCTCAATAAGCGTGCTATTACATTTGAAGCTATGGCTCGCTGTTTTACTTTTAGTTCATGTGTCTAGGTACAACATTGCATATTCTAAATTAATGAGGATTGTATGCAGGTGAAAGAAAGCAAATGGCTTGTCAAGTGCTTTCTGAATTACTTACGGCATGGTAAACCTGAATTAAGTGTTCTCTTCGATATCCTCACCATCTTCTTATACCATAGTCGTATAGACTACACTTTCTTGAAGGAATTTTACATTATCGAGGTATCTCAATTTTTCCAAGCTTCCTTAATGTCCATTGCCTCATTTTTTTACCTCAGTTCAAGTGATCCAAACTAAGTGATTTCCATCTCTCCTTCCAGGTTGCAGAAGGTTACCAACCCGACGTGAAAAAGTCAATTCTCTTGCATTTTCTCAACCTTTTTCAATCTAAGCAGCTTAATCATGATCATTTGGTGATTGTGATGCAAATGCTTATTCTTCCCATGCTTGCTCATGCTTTTCAAAATAATCAAAAGTGGGAAGTAGTTGATCCAGCCATCATAAAGACCATTGTCGACAAGCTTCTTGATCCTCCAGAGGAGGTGACATTTTGTGCCTTTACGGTTTTATGTTCACTTTGATCTTGTGATGCCATCTTCACAGCAGTTTCTGTTTTACGAAACCTGAAGTCAGTTGATGGTTGTGTTTTGAGTTGTATTTCCAATACTTTGTTTATAGGTTTCTGCCGAATACGATGAGCCATTAAGGATAGAGCTTCTGCAGCTTGCCACTTTACTTCTTAAATATCTCCAGATTGATCTTGTCCAACACAGGAAAGAACTTATCAAGTTTGGTTGGAATCATCTAAAACGTGAAGATAGTGCCAGTAAGCAGTGGGCATTTGTCAATGTTTGCCATTTCTTGGAGGCGTATCAGGCTCCAGAAAAAATAATACTCCAGGTGCATTGGTTTCTGGATTCTCTATCAAAGTAGACTATGTTATATTCAATCCTTTGAAGTTTTTTTTTTTTTTGGTAAGGATCCTTTGAAGTTTTTGCTCTCTGGCTCTTCCGAACATGTTCAGAATGTTGTTTGTCAAGAATGTAGCGTATTCTTTAGCAATATATCAATAAGTGTGTGTATGTGTTAACTAAAGTAAAGTTTCTGAGATGTACGGTTGTAAATTTCAGGTTTTTGTTGCACTTCTAAGAACATGCCAGCCAGAAAACAAGATGTTGGTCAAGCAGGCACTTGACATTTTGATGCCTGCATTGCCGGGGAGGTTACCCCCTGGGGATTCGCGAATGCCAATTTGGATAAGATACACAAAAAAGATTCTTGTAGAGGAAGGTCACTCTGTCCCTAACCTAATTCATATATTTCAACTCATTGTACGCCATTCAGATCTCTTCTACAGCTGCAGAGCACAATTTGTGCCTCAAATGGTAAACTCTCTCAGTCGACTTGGATTACCATACAATACCACAGCTGAAAACAGGCGTCTAGCTATTGAACTTGCTGGGTTGGTGGTTGGTTGGGAAAGGCAGAGGCAAAATGAAATGAAAGTAGTAGCTGATGCTGATGTCCCTGGTCATAACACTGATGGGTTTGGTACTTTGTCTGCTGGAGCTGATCCCAAGCGCTCCATGGATGGGTCTACCTTTTCTGAAGACCCTAGTAAGCGAGTTAAAGTTGAGCCCGGTCTGCAATCACTTTGTGTCATGTCACCAGGGGGTGCCTCGTCGATCCCTAATATTGAAACTCCGGGGTCTGGTGGCCATCCTGATGAAGAATTTAAGCCTAATGCTGCTATGGAAGAAATGATAATCAATTTTCTCATAAGGGTGAGTTCTATCTGGCTTGCAATTTCATCATAATGATTGTTGAGAATGCTGAGCTGCTTTTAAATTTTTCAATGTAAACACAAAGTTTGCTTGTCACTTTCTTCAGCTATCAGATATTAATTGGTGTATCGTATTCCTTTATGATGTGTTATTCTTTTTTTTTTTTTTTTGGGTCGGGGGAGGGTTTTCAACTTAATCAACTCTAATTGGTTGACCTTGATTTGTTGCCATATGGCATTTGATAAATGAACTATCCATCTTACTGATTTCATGACCTATCATAAGTATTCGTCCATTTGGCTGGTTATAAGGTTTGGCTGGCACGCAGTTTGCTTCATGATGCTGTTAGTTACTCCACAATGACCATTTGATCAGTGTCTCATAAGCCTTAGGACTTGCTGTCACTCTTTCCTGTGGTTGTCTAGTTGATATTAAGAGCTACAAATTAGATCTAATGCTAATTCTGGCACTGCAAAATGTATTGCACATTAATATTGCATATGACTGCATCCTAACGCTTTACTTCTTCAATGTAGGTTGCTTTAGTGATAGAGCCCAAGGACAAGGAAGCAAGCAGTATGTATAAACAAGCTTTAGATCTCCTTTCACAAGCTTTGGAAGTGTGGCCAAATGCCAATGTTAAATTTAACTATCTAGAGAAGCTGCTGAGTAGTATTCAACCTTCCCAGTCAAAAGATCCTTCCACTGCCCTGGCTCAGGGCTTGGACGTCATGAACAAGGTCTTGGAGAAGCAGCCCCATTTGTTCATTAAAAATAACATCAATCAAATTTCACAAGTATGTCTTGAAGCTTTGTTCTTCTATGCTATTTCTCTATAAATCGATTGTAGAGGTCGAGTGTGACATACATTTTGTATTGGAGTGCTTAAATGTTCTTTTCATTTCTTGTTTCTCTTTTCCCCTTTTCAGATTCTTGAGCCGTGTTTCAAGTACAAAATGTTGGACGCAGGGAAGTCATTATGCAATCTATTCAAGATGGTCTCTATTGCATTTCCATTAGATGCAGCTATGACACCCCCAGATGTGAAGATGTTATACCAGAAGGTCGATGAACTAATACAGAAGCATATTAATGCTGTCACTTCTCCCCAGGCATCTGTTGAAGATGGCTCTGCAAATACTATCAGTTTTGTGTTGCTCATCATTAAAACATTAACCGAAGTGCACAAAAACTTTGTTGATCCCCATATCTTAGTACGTATTTTGCAAAGATTGGCACGGGATATGGGTTCATCTGTAGGGTCTCATTTAAGACAGGTATGCCCCTCATAATGTCATCTGTTTACTTTGACAGGTTTCTGCATACATTTTCTAAATCTCAGGTTCCGATTTGAAGAACTTGTTTTTCCTTCGTGCTGATAATCGTTTTATGGTGTCAAGGCTTCTCTTTATCTTTAATGATTTCTCATCGAAGTTCTGTGAGTCACTCCTGATGTTGAGCTCAGATATTTACGGGGTATCAAATTGGGGTTAGGTTCTTATCTTCCTCTTGAAAATCTTAAGCCTAAAATAATTTGATGGGGATGAAATTTTTGGTTGAAATTTATATAGGGAATAAATACCCTAAGGTTGAAGATTCTGCCAAGATGGTAAAGTCTTCGAGTGGTTGTTGCAGGGCCTGATCATTGTCTTCTTGTTAGGAATACCAACTGTTTGAAGGTTCTTCATTAATTAGGTGGTAGCCTTTAAGATTGTTCCAGAGCGCTGGAATTACATCCTACCTATATCAGATTTGGAGTTTTCTTTTTTAAATGTTTGAGAGAGTTATTCCTTGTATAGATGAAAGTGCACCATATCTTGAGGCTTGTTTTGGTGATATTACTACAATTGTCTTCATCCTTGTGCGATGCATACAAATTGGCTCCCAATTGTTCCTGATTTAGGATTTGTCGTTTGGTGTTAACTCTCTCTCAATGTGCTGTCAGATTCTCTGTGTTAAAGTACTATCCCACATTGATTGACGACGGGTCCTAAATGCTTTTTATATTCATGTGGTCTCCTCCATCTATCAACTTAAGTTTTTGGGTTGGACTTTCTAATACTGTGATTTTGCATGAGGCAAACTCTTTGTTGGTTTGGGTTTTTTCTTTGTGTTGATCTTTTTGGAGTCATGTCCCTTAACATCCTTTTCTTTACAGGGTCAGAGGACTGATGCAGATTCTGCCGTTACTTCTTCACGCCAAGGTGCTGATGTTGGGGCCGTTGTGACAAATCTGAAGTCTGTTTTGAAACTTATTAATGAAAGGGTCATGCTTGTTCCCGAGTGCAAACGATTAATAATTCAGACATTGAATGCCTTGCTGTCAGAGAAAGGTGCTGATTCTAGTGTGCTACTTGGTATACTCGATGTGATTAAGGGGTGGATCGAGGATGACTTCACCAAGCCTGGTGCAACTGCTTCATCATGTGCTTTTCTCTCCTCAAAGGAAATAGTTAATTTCCTTCAAAAGCTCTCTCAGGTCGATAAGCAGAACTTTCCCCCCAGTGCCTTAGAAGAGTGGGATAGTAAATATCTTCAACTTCTTTATGGAATCTGTTCTGATGAGACAAAGTAAGTCGCGTATTGGGCATTCATTAAGACTCTTCTTTGGTTGGCATCTAACATGGCAGATATTTATTCATTGCAGATTTACACTCACCCTACGGCAGGAGGTGTTTCAGAAGGTAGAAAGACAATACATGCTTGGCCTAAGAGCAACAGATCCTGAAATGAGGAATAAGTTCTTTTCCCTCTATAATGCCTCTCTTGCAAAAACATTGTTCGTAAGGTTACAATACATTATCCAGTCGCAGGACTGGGAAGCTTTGGGTGATGTCTTCTGGCTCAAACAAGGGCTTGATCTTCTTCTGGCAGTATTAGTAGTGGATAAACCTATTACACTTGCTTCAAATTCTGCCAGGGTGCCACCGCTTGTGTCTTCAGGTTCTTCTGATGGTTCACTTCCACAGGCACAGGTTGATCTGCCAGAGGGCCCTGAGGAAGCTCCTTTAACATTTGAAGGCCTTGTTCTCAAGCATGCAAAGTTTCTCAATGATATGAGCAAACTTCAGGTTCTTTTTTCATTTGTCTTTATGAATAAAAGTTATTGCCATAGAACTGCTTCCTTTGATTTAATGCTCATAAAATCATATATTCTTGCTGAAGACATTGCAAGGGAATAATGTGTACCACGGCAGTTGAGTTCACTTTGTAATGTTTCTTCCCACTATGCCTGGTTGTTCAATTTTTATGAAATAATTGACTGCAGCATCACCAACATGAGAGTGGTTCTATACAATTATAACTTCATACTTTCTAGATACCATGTTGGCAAGTTCTCTCAAAGCATTTATTTGTATTTACAGAAAATCAGTTAGAATATTTCTTGCATCATCACTTTGGAAATTTTGCTTTATTTGGCATTCTTTTGTTCCATTTGTAGTATTTTTCAATCACTATCTGACAAGAATGATGATACATAGTTCAACACTATCGGCATTTCTTAAAAATTGTATGTTAAGGTTAGCTTTTTCCTTTTTGCAGGTGGCTGATCTGCTTGTGCCTCTTAGAGAGCTAGCCCACACTGATGCCAATGTTGCATACCATTTGTGGGTGCTGGTGTTTCCAATTGTCTGGGTCACCTTGCTCAAGGAGGAACAGATAGCGCTGGCTAAACCAATGATTACTCTCCTATCGAAGGATTATCATAAAAAGCAGCAAGCAAACAGACCAAATGTTGTGCAAGCACTTTTGGAGGGTCTTCAGTTAAGCCACCCTCAACCTCGCATGCCTAGTGAGCTCATTAAATATATTGGAAAAACATATAATGCATGGCATATTGCATTGGCTCTGCTTGAAAGTCATGTTGTGTTGTTCATGAATGAGACAAAATGCTCTGAATCTTTGGCGGAACTTTATCGATTGCTTAATGAGGAAGATATGAGGTGTGGTTTGTGGAAGAAAAAGTCAGTCACCGCAGAGACCAAGGCAGGGCTATCACTGGTTCAACATGGATATTGGCAACGTGCTCAAAGCCTGTTTTATCAAGCAATGGTTAAGGCTACTCAAGGTACTTATAATAACACGGTTCCAAAGGCAGAGATGTGTCTATGGGAAGAGCAATGGCTTTACTGTGCTACCCAGCTTAGTCAATGGGATGCATTGGTGGATTTTGGCAAGAGTGTTGAGAACTACGACATACTTCTTGACAGTCTTTGGAAGTTACCTGATTGGGCATACTTGAAGGATCATGTAATTCCTAAAGCGCAAGTTGAGGAAACTCCGAAACTATGTCTAATTCAAGCATTTTTGGCTCTTCATGAGAGAAATACAAATGGTGTGCAAGATGCTGAAAACATTGTGGCGAAGGGAGTTGATCTTGCGTTAGAACAGTGGTGGCAGTTGCCTGAAATGTCTGTTCATGCAAGGATTCCTCTTCTTCAGCAATTTCAGCAGCTAGTTGAAGTTCAGGAGTCTGCCAGAATTTATGTGGACATTGCTAATGGAAACAAGCATTCTGGAAATTCTGTTGTTGGAGCACATGGTAATATGTATGCAGATTTGAAAGACATTTCGGAGACCTGGAGGCTACGAACACCGAATGAATGGGATAACATGTCTATTTGGTATGACCAGCTTCAGTGGAGGAATGAAATGTATAATGTTGTAATAGATGCTTTTAAGGATTTTGGCACCACGAATTCTCAACTCCATCATCTTGGCTATCGTGAAAAAGCATGGAATGTCAATAAACTTGCTCACATAGCTCGTAAGCAAGGACTTTACGATGTTTGTGTCATGGTACTTGACAAGATGTATGGCTATTCAACCATGGAGGTTCAGGTATGTGCTAGTCTCACGAAATAGCAAATAAATTGCCTTTTTTCCCGTCTCTCAGTGATGGTAACTCGTATCCGACAATTTTGTAGCTGTTGGCTCTTGAAACATCTTTGTAGTTGACTATTTTTCTAGTGAATAAAGAGTGACACACACATACAAAGATATGTGTATGTATATAACATTGTATATTGTGAGCTGGTGATTCTTTGCAGTCTCAATCGGCATCATATAGAATCTCCTTTTCTGCCCCCGTCCTTACTGTTGAAATGAAGCTAACAGATCTATGGTAAATGCTATCTTTTCAGGAGGCATTTGTTAAGATAAGAGAACAGGCAAAAGCTTATCTGGAGATGAAGGGGGAGCTCAGTAGTGGTCTTAATTTGATAAGCAGTACCAATCTGGAGTATTTTTCTCAAAAACATAAAGCTGAAATCTTTCGTCTCAAGGGAGATTTTCTGTTAAAGCTAAATGATTCTGAAGGTGCTAACCTTGCATATTCCAATGCCATCTCCCTCTTCAAAAATCTTCCAAAAGGATGGATAAGCTGGGGAAATTATTGTGACATGGTATTAATCCTTCTGTTTCTTTTTCATGCCTTAATATGCTCGCAGCTTGGAACAGTGGTGACCTTGCACCTACTTTTACAGGCTTACAAAGAGCTTCATGATGAAATCTGGCTTGAGTATGCAGTCAGTTGCTTTCTTCAGGGTATCAGGTTTGGTGTGTCCAACTCTCGAAGTCACTTGGCTCGTGTTTTATTTCTCCTAAGTTTTGACACTCCCAATGAGCCTGTTGGTAGGGCGTTTGATAAGTATTTGGACCAAATTCCCCATTGGGTTTGGCTTTCATGGATTCCGCAGCTGCTACTCTCCTTGCAGAGGACAGAAGCACCTCATTGCAAACTTGTCCTGCTGAAGATTGCCACAGTCTATCCACAGGTTAATATTGCTTTTTGTTATTAATGTGTGGATGGACTGTTTTAGGTCATCATTAACCTTGTTTTTAATCTCAGGCTCTTTACTACTGGCTTCGCACATATTTACTGGAGAGGCGTGATGTGGCCAATAAATCTGAACTGAGCCGAATGGCAATTGCTCAACAAAGAATGCAGCAAAATGCCTCTGGGGCTAGTGCTGGTTCTCTTGGCTTGGTGGATGGACACGCTCGGGTTCAGAGCCATGGTGGGAGTACCTTAACCTCAGAAAATCAAGTCCATCAAGGTCCTCAATCTAGTGGAGTGGGACCTCATGAAGGTGGAAATCATCCACAAGAATCTGAAAGGTCTGCAGTAAACGAAAGCAGTATTCACATGGGAAACGACCAACCTATGCACCAAGGTTCTTCAAACATAAATGATGGTAGTCAGACTGCTTTTAGGCGTAACAATGCTTTGGGTTTGGTAGCTTCTGCTGCCAGTGCATTTGATGCTGCAAAAGATATAATGGAGGCTCTTAGAAGCAAGCACACTAATCTTGCCAGCGAGCTTGAGGTGATTTTTTTTTAACAAGTTTATGTCTCTGGTTACTTGCTAGAATGCAAATGTTGAATCTTATGGCGCTCGAGCTGGAGGTTGGACTTGGATTAGTATTTTAGTTTCTCAGCTAAGTCCATTCAAAGTAGAAGAGTGGCCTAGTCTGTCTGATGAAATTGCTGTTATTACTAGTTTATCGTACAATAGGTGGTGTATATTGACTGCACATTTAGAAGGCAGTGGGTTGCTTTCTGATGAAGTTTATGTCTCTGTGTATAGATTCTGCTTACAGAGATTGGTTCAAGGTTCGTTACTTTGCCAGAAGAGAGACTACTTGCTGTGGTTAATGCGCTGCTTCATCGCTGCTACAAGTATCCGACTGCCACTACTGCCGAGGTTCCCCAGTCTCTCAAGAAGGAGCTTTCTGGAGTATGCAGGGCTTGCTTTTCAGCTGATGCTGTGAATAAGCATGTTGAATTTGTGAGAGAGTACAAGCAAGAATTTGAGCGGGACCTTGATCCAGAAAGCACGGCTACTTTCCCATCGACCCTCGCGGAATTAACTGAGCGTCTGAAACATTGGAAAAACGTTCTCCAGAGCAATGTTGAGGACAGGTTTCCAGCTGTCTTGAAATTGGAAGAAGAAAGCAGGGTCTTGCGTGATTTTCATGTTGTTGATGTTGAGGTTCCAGGGCAGTATTTCAGTGATCAGGTAAATCCAATTTGTGTCAGCTTGGTGTATACTATCTCAAACGAGAACAGCATTTAATTGTACAAACTTGCTTACTAGAATGATCTCTTTTCATGATCCCTAATACTTGATTGTGTCTATCTCTTCTATTTTTAAGGTGGTGTCCTACGCTTTTAAAATCTGCATTGCAGGAAATTGCGCCCGATCACACTGTCAAGTTAGACAGAGTTGGAGCTGATATTCCAACTGTGCGAAGGCATGGAAGCAGTTTCCGGCGTTTGACTTTGATTGGATCCGATGGCTCACAAAGGCATTTTATTGTTCAGACATCTTTGACTCCTAATGCTAGAAGTGATGAGCGCATTCTTCAGCTTTTCCGCGTGATGAACCAGATGTTTGATAAGCATAAGGAGTCGAGAAGACGCCACATATACATTCACACGCCCATCATCATTCCTGTCTGGTCCCAGGTGAGGACTCTACTCTCTGGAGAACGTTGCTTGTTTGTTCTTTTCCATTCCCTTGTGCATGTCATGCAGAAAGGAAAATTTAGCATGCCCTAGTTTTTCACCTTTGTATGCTGTTATCTCCTGGAATTTTGCGTCATCCATGTACTACATCTAAAACTTACTACTCAGTTTCTCTTTCTATCATGGTGATTCAGTTCTTGTCCACGTAAACTACTAGAAAATATTGATTCTGACTGATAAACTGTCTGAACAGGTTCGAATGGTAGAAGATGATTTGATGTATAACACCTTTCTTGAGGTTTATGAGAACCATTGTGCAAGGAATGACAGAGAGGCTGATCTCCCTATTACCTATTTTAAAGAGCAGCTAAACCAAGCCATATCTGGCCAAGTATCTGCAGAAGCTGTTGTAGATCTGCGACTTCAAGCTTACAATGATATAATGAAAAATGTTGTAAATGACAACATCTTTTCTCAGTACATGTACAAAACTCTGCTGAATGGCAATCATATGTGGGCATTCAAAAAGCAATTTGCCATCCAGCTGGCCCTTTCAAGTTTCATGTCCTTCATGCTACAAATTGGGGGAAGGTCTCCCAATAAGATTCTGTTCGCTAAAAACACTGGCAAAATATTTCAGACTGATTTTCATCCAGCCTACGATGCAAACGGGATGATCGAGTTCAGCGAGCCTGTGCCTTTCCGTTTGACGAGGAATATGCAGGCCTTCTTCTCCAACTTCGGTGTCGAAGGTCTCATTGTTTCGGCAATGTGCGCTGCGGCGCAGGCTGTGATATCACCTAAGGTGAGTTTTAATTGAATAGTGAATGGTGATTTATGCTTGGAGGCACCATGGTTTGACTTAGCCGTGTGACATTTTGCAGCAAAATCAGCACCTATGGCATCAATTAGCAATGTTCTTCCGCGATGAGCTGCTGTCCTGGTCTTGGAGAAGACCGCTGGGCATGCCTCTGGCATCAATTGCTGCCGGTGGTAGCATGAACCCAATTGACTTCAAACTTAAGGTCACAACCAATGTTGAGAATGTCATCAGCCGGATCAACGGGATAGCGCCACAGTCGTACTCTGAAGAGGTAACTATTTGGCCTTCAACGTAAAATAAAGAGATGTATCTTTTGGCTGATCATCTAATTTGAGTTTGGCATCTACGACATTCCGGCAATGGCCTTGACCTGTTTCCTCCGTGCTCCACTTTCAGGATGAGAATCCAATGGATCCACCGCAATCGGTGCAAAGGGGCGTCACCGAACTGGTCGAAGCTGCGTTGACTCCGAGGAACTTGTGTATGATGGATCCAACGTGGCATCCGTGGTTTTGAGATGTGGCTAACATAATGGAGAAAGTGAGACTGTACATCACCATAGGGGCAGGCGATTAGGAATTTAGGCTGTAAATTATGCTGTACAGATATTAGCGTTGATAAGTATGCACATTCCTAGTAGCTGAGGTTTGGATATTAACGTTTGACAGTATTGTAATCTCTAATATGATAATGCAAAGTCTCTGCATGGGTGAACTTTTCCTTTGCTTTTGGGATGTTTTCTGGCTCTTTTTTCTGGAAAAATGACTTCATAACTTTCGCACGGTGCTCATATTAGTATCATAATTTTTCGCCGGATTACTTGAGTGTCACTTTTGTGAAAAAACGTTTAGTGTGTAATTCCCGATTTGGAACGCCGAAAATTAGACATGATAATGTTTAATTATTTTTTCGAAATCAACTTTTTCGTTCAGCATGAGTGCCCAAATTTAAACCCTAATTTCTGAACCAACAAAAGCCAAAGACACTAATCACATTCCTTTAGGCAATGAAATCGAATAGAGAGATAGCAAATAGCAGATTTATGAATGAATCCTAAACCCTAACCAACTTGTCTTTGAATGATTTTCAAAATCGATTGGACCGTCAACTAATAACTAATTAAAGAACGCAAAAAAGCTGAATCAGGTAATCAGCAAAGCGGGAATCAACCGCGAGCTACTCAAGGATGGTGGCGAGGTAGATTGGAGCTCTGGCGCTGGTGTGCTCGGCGTACTTGCCTGCCTCGAGGAATTGAGCGATTTGGGAACTGCAGTTCGACCTTGCTGCTGCAAGACTGATCTTTCTTTGACCGGAGCTTGGGCTTTTTGCCTCTTCCGGCCATGGTCAACCGATCCGAATCACGAAACTACAAACAGTGGAACTCTTCATCTCTTTCAAAATGACCCTTGTGCGACCGTGCATTTTTATCTGGGGAACAAATTTTACGAGCCTCTTCATCTCTCTTGTAAATGAGCCTTGCAAACGCGCTATTAATGAACATTTTGCTGCCATTTCGGAAAGAGAAATCCTCATTGTGTAAGTTCGATGAAAAGAAATATTGGAGTTTTTAAAAAAATGAAACCCCTGATTTCATCTCCGTGTACATGACTTTTTCCCGGAATTTGTTTCCGCGAGGAAAAAAGTGATTCGGCGATGAGGCACTAAGTGCCATATGAAGTTTTATGGCACTATGTAAATTCTTCTTTGTTCTCCTAACTCGTTTGCGGAAAATGCTGTCCTTTTTTCTCTTTGACATTACATACAATTACAGTTTTGGGTTTCATATCTTTAACGACATTATCTTGCAGGAAACTTTTGACAAGATTTGGGGAACAGCGACCAAAAAGGACAGAAAACATCTTAAAACAGATTATCATTCGACTGGATTAATAGCAAAATTTCAATTGATTATTAGAAGAAACAATAGTTTCTGCAGATTCACCACATATTCTCGTCACACTTGTCATCTGCTTGATGAAATCACCAGTAACAGCATCCAAACCATTCTTCCCACAAGAAAAAGAAACCAGTAAACAGCAAAAAGGAGGGTGTGTGTGTGTCTGTCATCAATCACCACTCACATCGAATCTGCATTTCCTTCCTCAGCAAACCGCATGTGCTTTCCTCTTGGTGTAGGCAGTCCCTTCAATCGCACGACACCCGGCGAAACATTGCCCTTTCCGCCGTTTCCCTCTTCTTCTTCTCCGACGATTTCATCGTCGCTGTTGTAAACAAACCTGGTGTGGCTTCCAGCAAAGTGGAGCATCTTCTTCTCGCTGTTCACCCACATCGTGCTCATTCCTTGACACAGTTCTTCCACTAGAGATCCATCCTCTTCTTCGTATTCATCTTCCTCCTCCTCCTTGACCTCTTCTTCTTCTTCTTCTTCGACGGATGCATCCTCCTCATCATCATCCTCACCATGGGCACTTGCATTGACCTGAATGGACCAGACAGAGGCATTGTCATCGTCTGTGGTCGATGACTTCTCTTTGGATCCACTCTCTCCCTCTGGTCCTCCCAGGTAGGTGAGCGCGGATGAGCATTCAGATGAGTCAGAGAGTTCGGATTTCTCGGAGAAATCCGACAGCAGAGACCGAGTTATGATGCTCTTTTGCGACTCAAGACTCTCTTGCTCCTTTTCATCAAAGATGTCACTTATCACCTGCTGAATGCATCAATAAGGAACACAATAAGCCAAGTGTGAACTAATTTGAATAGCCTTAACAGATAGTATGTTATACATCTGAAGAAGTTGTTAATCAGACCTGAGAAATTAGTTGCTCTTCACCATTGACTAATGCAGTTGAAGAAACCAAGCCATTGTTTATGCTTCCATCATCCGATAGACTCAGCACCTGTGGCGTGTTGGCAGGAGTTGGGGCAAGAAGCCCCATTGGAGAGTTAACCAAGCCTTGAAGGCGAAGCAAAGGCCTGTTCTCCATAGAAACCCTCGAAAGCACGGCCTCCTCCTCTACTTTCTGCAGTAGAATCTTAACTTGACCCCTCAACAGCGCCTCCCCGGACCCAGGAGTGCGCTTGGCTGTGTTACTCCTCTTATTCGTAATCGATGAGGACGGGGTCCGCAAGCTGTTCCCAGCCGCAATCCCAACGATCGGAGAATCATTGGTTATGTCAATGAGCGCAGACCTTTCTTGCTGCTGCTGCTGCTTCCCATTAGTCCTCTGCCTCAAATCAGAATCTTCCAACTTCCCTGCAAAATTTCACCGAACACCATATCATCATAACCAATTCCAAAAGACAACAAAACCCCACGATCCTAACCGCGACAGATATCGCAAAGTCACCCACGTCACACACAAGAAACACAAACATGGGCAGAACACCCACGAACCCATTTTCCTCCCAAACAAAAGTCACGTCCCTTTCTCATAATCTCGTCCCTAGAAACGACAAACGCCATACAAGACACCATCAAGTTTCGATTTTGAAGAGGCGAGCAGAGAGAGAGAGAGAGAGAGAGAGAGAGAGAGAGAGAGAGAGAGAGAGAGAGAGAACACCCACGAACCCATTTTCCTTCCAAACAAAAGTCACGTCCCTTTCTCATAATCTCGTCCCTCGGAACGACAAACGCCACATACAAGGCACCGTCAAGTTTCGATTTTGAAGAGGCGAGCAGATAGATAGAAAACACCCACGAAACCCATTTTCCTTCCAAACAAAAGCCACGACCTTTGCTCATAATCTCATCCCTCGAAACCACAAACTCCATACAGGACACCATCAAGTTTCGATTTTGAAGAGGCGAGCAGAAAGAGAGAGAGAGAGAGAGAGAGAGAGAGAGAGAGAGAGAGAGAAAGAGAACGGAAGGACTCACTCGAGGTCGGAAGGTTCTTGCTGTTGCTAGCGGCGGTCTGAGACCTCGTGACTCTCCTGTTCGACGAAGGGGTCTCCATTGAAAGCCGTGCGCGAAGAATGCTCCAAGAAAGAACAAACGCGAGCGTCCTCTGTGCGTTAGAGAGATGTAGAGAGAGAGAGAGAGAGAGGATGTGAGGAGAGCGAAAGGTGGAGAGGGTCTTAAAAAAGGGAGTGCGGAACGGCGTTTTCAGAAGGTATTAGGTGACCGTTAGATGCCAAAACAAAAAAAAAAACTAGCCGTTGGACTTTCCACCATTTTTGAAATACGTCCCCCACCCCCGTGAGGCCAATGGGATCTCGCCACGTGTCCTCCACGGCCTAAATCGCGACAGGGGCCAAAAAATAAAAAGGGGGAAAGAACTACAAGGCGTCGGGAGGATTTTCGGAGGAAAAAAAAAACGAGGCTTTGAAAATGATTTTACGAAATCTTAATTTGGTTTGATATCACGAAAACTTCAAAACTGGTAAATTTATTACAATAATCCCCCCCCTTTTTTTTCCCTAGTCGATAAGAAGTTCTTGGCTGCAAATACGATTTTGCATCGATAGTATACAAAATACAACTTTTGGCACCCAAAATATTTCGTCGTGTTCCATCTTTTTCTTTTTCAGCCGATATTTAAGTTTTTTTTAAAAGAATGTTGACCAAAAAAAAAAACAATGTCGAATGATTAAAATTACCACGGTCTCTCGAGTCATGTGAAGGTTTCATTATGATAGACGAGAATGTGACTGATATAATGGCGTCGAAACATTGTTCATATTGATGGAATCTGAGATACAACTTACTCCACGAGTATTTCGTCTTATTTCCATCCTTATCCACCTATTCTCAAAGGTTTGGTCTTCAGATCAGGGCCCAAAGTTCCCCTTCGTGAAAGAGGAAAAATAATATGACAAATCCTTGGAATCTTCATGGACATTAAGATGAAAAAAACATCATGGTAAGAATTTTTAGGATCCTGTTGTAATTTCAAATTTCAATATAATCCCCCGACCCGAAAGAAGAAATATGAATGTAAATATTACGCGGGCCTATACATGGTTTGTAAAAGATAGATATAGAATGATTTTCTCAAGCGCATAAGCACGGTCACTTATATTACAAGCCTAATAAACCGATGTAAATTTCAATTTCACATAAACTGGATGATAAGCTCGAGAATTCTCGGCAGGGAGAAACATAACACTTCCATAGGTTTGAAGAAAATAATAATATGAAAGAGTGTCCCTTGGACACTCGTTAAGTTTTAGTATATATGTTTTGGAAATTTTGAAATTCGCAATTCGAAGTAAGTGACTTTCTCGGATTGTGTAGTTCTTCTATTTTTCAAGATGTCTAGGAAATTGTTACTTCTACTTTGAATTAACTTAACTAGTGTTGTAGGGGCATTCGTTAACTATGACCCTTAAAAATATGAACATCTCAAGTTAATTATAATCGTAAGTAAAAACCCTAATGTTAAAAAAAAAATATTGAGCACGTATAGTACGAAAATATTGAGCACGTAGACTATGAAAGTAGCATCGGATATTTTGCAAAAATCCTACAAAGGCAATGATTGTATCAGACTAGTGCGGCTTCAAACACTTTAAGGAGATTTCGAGTCTTTATGCACGAATGACTTTGAATATATATATCTCGGCGTACTTTGATAGTGTATAACCATCATTAACCAATTGAGGGTTAATGGTGAAGAACTCCTAGATGTTCAAGTTTTAGAACAAATTTTAAGGTCTTTGATGGAAAGATTTGACCACATTGTTGCGGCGATTGAAGAATGCCAAAATATATCAACTATGATGTTAGAGCGGTCGACGGGTTCATTATGTTTGCATGAGCAAAGAATGAATAAGAAGTCCATTAGTTCGAATCTCGAGCAAGTGCTTCAAATCGAGGAGATTATCAAGGTGGTCCAGGTCATGGAGGTGCTTGAGGTAGAGGTGGAAATTTGATTCCCACTGGTAAGCATAAAACACCCGAGAAATTGACGGTTAGGTGTTTTAAGTGCAACAAATTCGGACATCACAAATCCGAATGTCAAGGAAAGGTGACGAAACATGCAAGTGCTTTGAGATGAGACAATACAGCCCAAGTAGAGAGAGAGAGAGAGAGAGAGAGAGAGAGAGAGAGAGAGAGAGAGAGAGAGAGAGAGAGAGAGAGAGAGAGAGAGAGATGGTGGGGGTAGGGGGGGGTTGGCTCTCTATGTATGAGAGATAAACAGAATTATACCGAGAGTGTCTCTGTATAAGCAAGTATTGCTTTGAGAGTTTTGAGTGTGGCAAGAGAAAGTAGATTGTAATGATTGTATGAGGTAATATTTAAGTGTTATACTTGAACCGCAGTTTGGTATAATGATTGTATCTCCAGTTGTCAATTACAATTCTCTCTTATTAGGACCAAAACGCTTCCGTATACCCAACAAATGGTATCAAAGATATATCTTTAAATACCCTATAGTTGATATCAGAGCAAGGTTACGCACCTAATTGTTGGGAAAAATGTGTATGTAAGAAATGTAATAAGAATATAGTCATATTTTGAGGCGTGTAATCATTCTCTTTTAGAATCAATTTGCCCCACGAAATTGCTATAGGTTACTGGCAAATTCCTTTCAGGATACAACAAAGTCACGATGAGAATGCTGGATAGCAATTCCAGTAAATCTCCTAAAACTCTCTGCAAAACAATTGAGAAAATGATTGTCCCGTTTTTCTCTTAAGGAAGACAAAAATGAAGAGAGTTCTGAATCTGTCAATTGAACAGAATTGTCCAATATATATATAAGCAAATAGAACACACCTTTTGGTGTCTAACTGCCAATATGACCACACCCATTCGTGTCTGAAAAATTGCAATTCAGATATAACCCTTTATGTCTGAAAACTGCCATTCGGACATTCATTTTCGTGTCCTAAAACGAATAGTTTTGTCCGAACAGTCATAAGTTAAAATAAATAAATAAATAAATTGCTGATTAAGGCTTATTTGATCCGCGGCGCGCATGCGTGCAAAGTTCTAAGTGCTCGTAATATGCACACTAAAGGATAATACCTTAACTTATAAATAAACCAAAACTTTCATTTCTTTCCTAATGTGGGATAAAGAAATAAACTTTTTTATTTGTTTTACAAACAAACACCAACACCAACACCCCGGCCCTCTCCTGTGAAACTACGGATTTCATGGTTCGGGGGTTTGCATCGCATATCACGAATATTTTGGGGGCCTAGTTTGTGGATTTAAGGTGACGCGAGATAGCCGAAGGGCTTATATCGAATAGCAAGGATATACTATTTACGGAAGCACATGGAATTTATGATCAGCTAATGAAAAACAAATGTGGAGAAACCGGTTTTGAAAGTCACTTAGGGTGCGTTTGGTAACGTTTCTATTTCTGGGAACAATTTCTTTTTAGAAATAGTTTTTTCTATTTCTATTTCTTGGAAGAGTTTCTGAGTAAAATAATGCGTTTGGTAACTGCACAAAATTTCTATTTCTAGAATAGAAAAAGAACAGAAATGCGTTTGGTAACTGCACAAAATTTCTATTCCCAATTTTTTGCATTCAAATCTATATGTTTTTTTAAACTATAACTACAAGTTATAAGTGAAAAAAACCAATAAGCATGGTTTATTGGTTTGTATAATCCTTTTTAAGGGTTTAAAACCCTTTTTAATACCTAAACTAAGGAATATTTAAAAATACCACTTGAGCACCTAAAAAATTTAAATTTCACTCAAAGTGGATGGCCACAGGTATTCTAAGCCATTATGTGAATTTTTTTTATATTTTTTTGGGGTAAAATTTATTAAATTTTTTTTTTGGTAATGGAAATTTATTAAAATTTTTTACTTTCCCTAAATCTGTTTCTTTTTATTTTTCCGAAAATTTTTTATGAAATTTTTTTAATTTTTTCAATTTCGGAATTTTGCAAATATTTAAGGGTTTTCTGAGTTTTTCTGATTTTTATGGATTTTCTGAGAATTTTTCTGATTTATATGAATTTTGGGAATTTTTTAATTTTCTAATTTTTTATGGGATTTTTCTGAAATTTTTGTAATTTTTAAGAATTTTTGGAATTTTTTAATTTATTCTAAGAGATTATGTGAATTTTTTATTTTTGATTTTTTTGGGGAAAAGTTTATTAAAACTTTTTACTTTCCCAAAATCTGTATTTTTTTATTTTCTAGAAAGCTTTTTATGAATTTTTTTAATTTTTTTCAATTTCGGAATTTTGCAAATATTTAAGGGTTTTCTGAGTTTTTCTGATTTTTATGGATTTTCTGAGAATTTTTCTGATTTATATGAATTTTGGGAATTTTTTAATTTTCTAATTTTTTATGGGATTTTTCTGAAATTTTTGTAATTTTTATGAATTTTTGGAATTTTTTAATTTATTCTAAGAGATTATGTGAATTTTTTATTTTTGATTTTTTTGGGGAAAATTTTATTAAAACTTTTTACTTTCCCAAAATCTGTATTTTTTTATTTTCTAGAAAGCTTTTTATGAATTTTTTTAATTTTTTCATTTTCGGAATTTTGCAAATTTTATGGGTTTTCTAAGTTTTTCTGATTTTTATGGATTTTTTGAGAATTTTTCTGATTTTTATGAATTTTTGGAAATTTTTAATTTTTTATAATTTAATTAATTTTTGTATTATTTCCGTCGAGAATGGACCGGACCGATGCTTTGAGACAGTTTGTAGACGACGGAGGATGGAGGAGCTGAGGTCGCGGCTTGAGGACCGGATCTTTCTATTTCTATTTCTATTTCTAGGAACAAAGAAGTAGATTTTTTCTACTTCTTATTTTTGCTCCAAATCTATTTCTTGGCCACTTTTCTATTCCAAGAAATAGAAAAATAAAATGCGTTACCAAACGGATTTCTGTTCTTTTTTTGTTTCAGGGAACAGAAGAATAGAAAAATAGAGAAACAGAAGCGTTACCAAACGCGCCCTTATTTTCCTGGTTTTAGTTTAGGTTGACATGGTTTGCACTATGGGCTAAGCGTATTTTCTTTCTTTCAGGATTGAGTGTGGGAGGTGATGGTGATGAGATCTTTTTATGTCAGCCAAAAAGGTTTCTAGGCAAGTGATCTCAATCCTATCACGCACGTCTCCCAGTCTCTTCTGATCAATGAAAATACTGATAACAGTACTTGACCCCTCTGATCGCACCGAAGGAAACATTATAACGGCTCTCGAGTCGCAACAAGCATTCACAAACTATGCGAACCTTGAGGTGTAGAGAGTATCGAGTTCCTGCGTCCATTCCGAATAGCCATTTTAGCATTTGATCATATAGCCAAGTGTGCAACCATACCCATAGATGGAACGAGCCCCTTTATTCTTCATGAAAAATAAGAGAAACGAACTTTTGCAAAAGGCTTTTATGATGCTGCGGATTCCCACAGGCCAGTGAATGGAAACATTCACAGGAGGTGGGTGGACTTTTGTGAGATTAATAGTATTGTATTCACGAAATGGTGGAATCACATCAAGAAATATGCTTGGCCCTTCAGATGGAGAATCAGTCCAGCCAAGATTTGCCCCTCTTTATCCTCAAGAGAATGTCCAGCTCATAAGTCAAAGCACATGTTGGTATTGCTTCCGGCGGCGCCGTGCAATATGCTCGTGGGAAAACAAAACCACTTGAAAGCTGTAGCATTCATGAGTACAGGCACATGCGCAAAACACTGAATAAAACCGAGAATGAGAATAAAGCTGATTTGGCAATCCCGGACTTGAGGTTTGATAAGATTTTGCAATCAAGAGAAATCTCTATATATACAGACCGATCATCTGGGGCTTTGTAGTTGTGAATTGAAATTGCAAAGTCTTCAATTTCCCTTAAAGGCTTACGATGTTTCGATAGATAGGTCGGAAGATATCGGAATGCCGATGTTGGGACTTTGAAGGCCTGCACCATGTTTCTGAAGAAAGACGGAACCCTCAAGCGAATTGACGAAGTCCTCGGTACCCCTCAAAGGCTTCCAATATTCCATCTGAATACGTTGGAATGTTGGTTGCCAATGAGGGATATTGAAGGCTTACTCAATCGAGTTAAGGATCGTATTGCATCAAGTTCGGTCCATCATGTTGATGATAGAACACAGAACAACTGAACCCTCCAGTCTAGACTATCTGGAGCTGATGACCAGGTATGTTGCTGCGAGTGCATTCTCTTTCATCATCACTACGTAGAGCATTCTTCCCTTCAGACTCTCGAGGAGCGAGTGTCACGACGAAGCATAGGAAAACACGAGATTAGCCATGTCGATGGAAAGTGGTGTCGACCTATTAAATATTGTCGATGATGATGCTACGAAGGAGATAGAGAACGAAAGATTTTGTTAGTTGAGTCACAAATGGCAGCTACTGCATTATTTCCTCCATTTTTTTCTTATAAATTTTCAAGTGATTACTCCATATTATGTTGTCATAGATTTACTATGAAAAGAATTGTCGTAAGATCTTTCACTTTGATGCCTCGCTCGTCTCTGCCATCCCTCTCTCTCTCCCTCTCTTTAACCTTTCTTCGCCTCTTCCACTTCTCGAGGGGAGGGACCTCCTAGTTGCTTTTCCTTAAATTTTCTTTTGCGTTTTTTCCTTACTCTCTCGATCCAGTTTTAGATCTGGGAGCTTTGCTCTCCCGATCTGATTCTAGATTTTAGAGTTTTAATGAATAAGTGCTCCGTTTCCAGTTTCAATGGTGTTCACGGTAATTTTGATGTCAAATATGTGCTATATTTAACATGTTTTAATTAAAAGCTTTGGCACCTCGCACTAACTTAAAGGGCTCGCTCTCACATGTGTTAGATATGAGTTTATTCAACATGTTTATGTTGTCTCCGTACGGGGATGGTGTTGGAGATGCCGACACTAGGCCAACATCGTTGAAAGGCAAAGCCATAACAACATATGAAGATTCCGATATGTGCTTATCACTGATGATGCTGTGTGATTTTGTGATCGACCGCCGATTCTTTCACTTGATAATAGTCACAAATCTGTTGTTGAAGGATGAATGTGCGATTATCTCTGTCAACCATGTTATGAGGATATGCCTTGATTTCTGGTTTTCGGTTTGTTTTAGAATTTTATGAGCTTGCCTTGTTATTATGACTTTTGAGATTTTCTATTAATCATTTCATGTGTCATTTAGGTAATGAATGTAAATTTCTTTTGACCAAAAGAAAAATGCCTTGCTCGTTAAAGTTAGTGATGCTACTTATTGCAAAAATTCATCCTAAAAGCTTAATTGTTATATGAATGCATGGTTTAATAATAAAATATTTTAATTAGTCTGATCGTTTTGCCTAGTACTAAGTATGAAAATATTTTATTGAGAGAGGCAAATAGGGGCTTGGAAAGATTTGAACTGAGGATCCCCTCCTTTGATACAATGTGTTGGGTGGTTTTGGTCTCTCTTACCCTAAAAGTTAGCTCAATCAATCAAGTGAGGATTTTTCTTATATTTATAAACTGATCACTGGACCTTTTCACAACTGATATAGGATAAAGCCAACAATCTCCCCTTCACACATTGGGCCTAGATTAGATATGACTAGTATCCATGTCAGTGATTTCCGGTCAAAATTGGCCGAATAGACTCAATTGGCAAAACGTGAAAAGATTTGAACTCAATTGACATAATTAAAATGTTTATAACTGAATTGGTAAAAATGCAATAGGTTTTGATCAATTTCAGACATGGAGTATATCTTTTGCAATGATAAATGGCCACATGCATTGTCCTGGCATGATAAACCGATCATGCATGATGTCTTTATCCCTAATGGGTCTAAACCTAACAATTACTCAAAAAAAAGTCGAAAACCTTCTCATTTTCGATTTCCTTCCCGAGGACGAAATCAGACTGTTTGCCCACGAATTCTACTTGCCTAACCCTAGCTAAATGCATTCAATGCATTTCCCATCTATAGATGCAATCAACTCCTTGTTTAGCTTGACTAGATAGCTTCGAAATTTGCATGATTTTGATCCAACCATAGCCATTTTGTGGCTTTGATCTGATTGGTTTGGTAATAAACTAATTCGGGCACAGCCATGTGCTGTAAATAATGAACAGTAACCTAAATGAAGGAGCTGATACATGCTTTGACCACTAGGAGAAGTCCGCCTGTAAAATAGCATGATTAATTCATGCAAATCAACATTTCTAGTTATATTAAGATTGATATACAAAATTAATTCCCAAACTATGGCGTTTATAGTCATGTCAAGCGTTTCAGTCGGATATAACCCACTTATCCAAATGTTTATCGTATCACTTTGTAAACAAATTTTTTAACCTATTTTTGGTAAACTGCTATTATTTCTTTTATACAAGTTCAGTTTATAGAATTTGGTATATCAAGCCTTATTTTCAAAGCTTATCATGATCAATTTGAATTACATAAGTGGTACACTATCGATATGGGTCAAATAAATGAAATAAAGTATCCGATGCTGATTGAATCGATCACTTCGTTCCAATGGTCGAAACAGAGATATTCGATGAAGCAGGATCGTCTTATCATGTGCTTTATATCGGATTTGGTTAAATCCATTTAAGGCTCTAAAAATTCAATTAGTATGTGGTAATGTTATATGTCAATGATTCTCAAAAAGAACAAAAAGATAAATAAATAAGAGGTAGCACCCTTCTTCTTTTTTCTTTTTTGAAAATGAGAGCACCTTTTCTATTGTGAAACAAGAGGGCACTGAGCAACGATCGGCTTCGTTTAGAACACTTCGTGGACTGACGCTGGTTATTTAAGGTGCGAATGAGAACATTTCTCTTCCTCGACTCTATTTTTGGCTAGAAATAGAAAATTCTATCTGTCTTTCCTGGACAAATCTCTGAGCAAAAAGTAGTGTTTGATAATAATACAAAATTTTTATTTTTGGAATAGAAATTTGCTTGAGAACAACATAGAATTTTTGTTCCCATCGACCAGTGAGTAGCAGCGGCAGGGAGAGACGGTTGACCGGCGAGCGGTGATGGATAGCCAGCCAGCAAGCGGTGATGGATGGCATGCTGGCAAGCGGCGGCAATGGGCGGCGACGGTGAACGGTCGGTGAGTGGGCGATGGTAGGCGGTAAGGACGAGTAATAAAAGAGAGTTGTTATTTCTGTTTCTGTTCTAGAAATAAAAAAGTAAAAAAATTTAACTTATTATTTCTGTTCTAAATTTATTTCTGGCCAAAATTTATCTTAGAAATAAAAAAATAAAATTATTTTACTAAAGGAATTTTTATTCCAAACATGTTCCCTAGAAAAAAAATAGGAAATAGAATGATTATTATTTGGGCTCTCAGTTTTTTTTTGTCTGAACGACGGTTGTTAGTTTGTTTTGTTTTGGTCTGAACGACGGTTATTCAGTTCGTTGGGTGGACTCTGAAGCTGAACACGACGCAATCTCTGTAAGTTTCCCACCATCGCCATCACCCCAGAACCCGCAAGTTTTCCTTCTTCTTTGTACATCCATTGTCGGTTCCGTATTAAGGTCGAAGCTTTTCAAGAAACTACACTTTCCCCATTTTCTTTTCCCTTTTGCCTTCACGGTGCAGCCCCCACAAAGAGGCACGAGATCGGTCGCTTCTAGATGGGGGTTGTTGGCGCCTGCAGGAGCTCTCTCAATCACTAGCAATGGGTGGTAGTTGATGCTGATCATTCACTTCCCGCCACCCTATATATCCCTCTCCGTGGCTCGGCTCTCGCTAGCTGTAGAGTTTTTGGCCCAGAAAAGAGAAGATCCCCAGTAAGCGTTTGGTGAAGTTCCGGAGAGAAATAGGGCACCTGAGATCGGGATGGCTCCGTCGACCCTCACTATGCTGGCCGAGGAGAGGACCCTCCCGGAGAAGTTTGTGCGTGACGAGGACGAGCGTCCCACGGTGGCCTATAATCAGTTCAGCAACGTTGTTCCGGTGATATCGCTTGCTGGGATTGATGAGGTCGATGGGAGGAGGGATGAGATATGCAGGAAGATTGCGGATGCCTGTGAGGAGTGGGGGATATTCCAGGTGGTCGATCATGGGGTTGATGGGAAGATGATAGGCGAGATGAACCGCCTCGCTGGCGAATTCTTTGTCTTGCCTGCTGAGGAGAAGCTCAGGTATGATATGACTGGTGGCAAGAAGGGTGGCTTGCTTGTCTCCAGCCATCTACAGGTAGTTTTTCGAAACAATCATCTCTCTTGTTGTCTCGACTGCTCTGGCTGCTGTGCTTTTTTTTTATGTTGTTGGTGGTGGTGGTCTCTTTTTGGGGTCTATGTTTAGATGTTCTCTCTGTTGATATGTATTTACCTTGGCTTAAACATCAACGTAGGTGGAAAACTGATAGAATGGTGTACAAATGAAATGAAGACACTTTTCTGGAATTGATTACAGCCAAAAACTAGATTTCCTTTGACATGTTGTCAATTATTTTACGTTCCTGTTCACTATTCTTCTCATGTCTGATTCCTTAATTGAAACCAGCACCCATATTTTACGTTCCTGTTCACTATTCTTCTCTTTTCTGTTCACTGTTACTACTTACTAGGAAATATTGCTCAGCTATGTTAATGGATGAAGATTTAAGTTGTAGAGTCTTGACAGATGACAATTTTGTGATGAATACAGGGAGAAGCTGTCCAAGACTGGCGTGAATTAATGATATACTTCTCATACCCAGTTCAAAGCAGAGATTATTCTCGATGGCCGGACAAGCCTGAGGGATGGAGGGCCGTGACTGAAGAGTACAGTGAGAAGTTGATGGGGCTTGCTCGCGAGCTCCTGGGAGTCCTATCGGAAGCTATGGGATTGGAGAAGGGGGTATTAACAGAAGCATGTGTTGAAGTGGATCAAAAGGTTGTGATTAATTTCTATCCTAAGTGTCCACAGCCAGATCTAACTTTCGGTCTCAAGCGGCACACTGATGCAGGCATCATCACCCTACTGCTCCAGGATAAAGTGGGTGGACTCCAGGCCACCAGGGACGGTGGCAAGACGTGGATAACTGTGCAGCCCGTGGAGGGGGCCTTCGTGGTGAATCTTGGTGATTACGGACACGTGAGTTCATTTAGTAAAATTTTTTGTGATGAAAATCGTTGTGGAAGTGTTAGAACATGTACTTAACTAGACCTGCTTGTTTCATGAGGTCAGGCTGAATGGCTAAACTCAATCACTAAAAAGTTGGCTAAACTTGCAAATTCTTCGGAAAGCAGCTTTGAACTGTTAAAGGTCCTTTGACCCGAAGTTGTGAAACTCGATAAAAACTACTTCTAAGCTCTTTGATCATGGATCCTGAAGCGGCTTGGTAAAGTTTTTCTAAATTACCCTGAACAGGTCCTCGAACTAATTGGGTAGGTGTAGGTCCAAGTGTTCATAGTTGTACTTCTTTTACGCTGGCCAGGTTGGACCGTCACACATTTGTTTAAAGCTGGCTTGAGCTAGACTAGTTCAACAGCCCAATACTGATGAACAGGCCAGGCCAGCCTATGTCATAACGAATACCACTCATGGTCAATGAGTCAGTACATACGCTCCCTACTTAGTATCTCTGGTGACACTGAGCTGTTACAGTGACACAAGGGAAAAGTTTGGCTGCCTAAACCCATTTTAACACTCTTGTCTTCTAGATGACATGTTGAACCTATGGCTATGGTTATGCATTAGCATGTCAGGTAATTGCGTCTGCGCACAAGCATGCTTCACACAAGATAGCTGCTGAAGTTTACTGTCTATGCATTCTGTACTGGCAAAATCAGTATTTCACCAGATGTTCTATTGTGCGGTTTCAATTCTCACTGAATTTGCTCTTTCTGTGCAGTATCTGAGCTATGGGAGGTTCAAGAGTGCAGACCACCAAGCGGTGGTGAATTCCAACTACAGCCGGTTGTCTATAGCCACATTCCAGAACCCAGCACCTGAAGCCATTGTGTACCCACTTAAGATCCAGGAGGGAGAGAAACCTGTGCTGGATGAGCCTATTACTTTTACAGAGATGTACAGGAGGAAAATGAACAAGGACATCGAACTTGCCAGGCTGAAGAAGCTGGTCAAGGAGCAGCAATCGAATGACTTGGACAAAGCAAAGTTGGAATATAAGCCTATGGAGAAGCTCCTGGCTTGAGTCTACAAAGGTCCTAAATACTTTGTTCGGAATATGGTTCTGTATCGTTTTTCTGGTGTGCTGAACTAGGTCGGAGACGTGCTGATTTAGTCACTCTTTGAAGCTAGATAATCATCAATGCACCACCTATGCGCTCAATGATGTGTTAGGCTGGAGTAAGAGGAAAGAAATGTCAAACTACTGAAATATGAACTGGTCACCAGTAAACTTGCATGTCACAGCATGTTTTCATCATGCTACGACTAATATACAACTCTGCTTGTTCTGTGTGGAAATGTGATGTTACATATTCTCACAAAATGATGGAGCCGCCCTACTTGTATATCGTAAGTATATGGATCCGCCCTGTGTTGGCCATTACCCAGTTTTCGCTTCCCCAACTCCCAACCGAAAAGATCGGCTTTGAGTTTCTGAGGCCTGGAGTTTTCTCATTCAGAGAAGTATAAATGTGGATGTATAATGTTCTGGCGGTTTAATGCCGACAAATATTCCTCGAATGCGAAGTATATGTATCTACGGTTTATGTCGAATTACCAACTACTTCGACACTAAATCTGTTTTCTTTCCACTCAAATTCTCATTCCCATTACTAACTCTCATTTCCAGAAACACAGGCTACAAGATCTCAGAACGGCGTTCGATTGGAGTGGGTCATGTGATATTCACTCTTCCACTCAAGAAAGATGCAGACCTTCTGGAGGCCTGGAGAAATTGAAACTAGACCCTGATTTAGAAGCCATAAGTCATGTGATGATCATTGATTGAAGGATCAACTCAAAGTGCAATGACTAATATAAATTGCAAAAGCTTTTTTTTTTTTTTTGCCGAATTACTTGTCTCATTATAATTTTCTTGTTTTGCGAAATTCAAGGGGTCCCTTCTAGAAACGAGGACCTCTGTAGCTTGACAACTTAACACCGTAAATTGTGTGGAGAATCCGTCTCGTGTGAAAATATTTATCAAGCATTCGAAAAGTCTCGGATACCTTCATCGATCCAAAGAATAATGTCTTGATTTTCACGGTCTTGGGGTTCGCATGACTTGCCACGAATTTATCAGGGGTATAGCTTTGGAGATTTAAGGAAAAGCTCGAATGTAATAATGTAGACAAAATAGAGATCTGAAAAGATTTGAACTCAGGACATCCTATTCTGATATCATGTGAGATTTTGTGGATCACTGTCAGCTATTTAAAATCTTTGAGCCAATAAATGAAGGGAAACTATATGAATATGAAGAGCATATAAATCTCGTAGTCTAAGTGATGTGAGATATTTCAATATTGATGTCTGCATTTTACTCGCAAGACAAGTTCACCTTCCGGCTAAGCCTAAAAGCAGCACTCCAATCCGCGTTGGATGGGAGAGGATCGCTAGCTTGATTCACACAATTAAAAGACTCAAGTTAAGACATGTTCCATGTGGGTTCAAGCATGGATTTCAATTCTTTTCTCTAACTCATTTCGCGTTTTCAATCTTTTCTCCATCTTGAATGATACGATCTTTCGAAGGAAAACAGAAGGTATCAAGTCACGAGATGGTCCTTTGGCAACTACTGCATTATCTCCTCCATTTATTTTTCTTTTTCAAGTGAGTTAAGTAGATCGGGCTCTCTAAATCGATATGACCTAATCTTGCTCTAGCTTTTTCGACGTTAATTACGACATATTTCGTCATGTAATTATAAAGAGTTGAACGCTATTGGACGTTGTTGCCCAACTTTTACAGGATCGGCATATGGATCAGCTTTGTATAATCTACTAGCGGTTTAGGGCCCGTTTGGTTCAGCTTTGGGATGGGCTTTGGGCCTCGAAAGCCTATTCCCAAAATGCTGAAGTGTTTGGTTTAGCATTCGGCCTAGTATTGGCCAAATGCTAGCATTTCAAATGTTAAAAGCCAAAGGCTAGTCGGGACCAGTCTCGGGCTTTCAGCATTCCACGAATGCTACTGTTCACTTGCTTTTATTTTTTTTAAGCTGTCTTTTTCTTCACCAGAAGGGCCGGCGACGATGGTTGGCGAGGGAGAAGGGTCAGCGAGGTCGCTTGGGGTCGGGTGACCCTCGGCGAGCCAGATTCGCCGCCACCGGCGGTCGCCCAAGACCAGGCGACCCTCGGCGGGGGTCGCACGACCCATGCGACGGTTGCCTGGGTCGCGCGACCCAGGCGGCGGCCGCCTGAGATCGCGCGACCCAGGCGACCATCGCCTGGGTCGTGCAACCCCTGCGAGCGACCGCCAGCGAGGGAGAATGGCTGAGGAGCCAGATTCACTGCCGCTGGCGGTCGCCCGAGGCCAAGCGACCCTTGGCGGGGGTGCATGACCCAGGCGGCAGCCGCCTGGCCGTCGCCTGGGGCCGCGCGACCCAAGCGGTCGTCGCCTGGGTAGCGCTACCTCGGGGCCTGGGTCGTGCGACCCCCGCCGAGGGTCGCCTAGCCTCGGGCGACCGTCAGCGGATCTGGCTCGCCGGGGGTCACCTGACCTCGGGTGACGGCGGTCGGCGGCAGGCGGCCGACTCCTGGCTCCGGTGATGGGTATGTTTTGTTTTTTTTTAATAAATAAGATAATTCTCTCAAAGTCCATTTGCAAAAAAAAAATTCACCAAACACTATATTTTGACCAAAGTAGCTTTACAAAATATTTTTAGCAAACACCATTTACCTTTTCCCAATGGGTTTTAACCCAAAGGTATTTGCATTCCCTCAAGTAGCATTTCCAAAGCTGAACCAAACGGGCTAGTTCCGACCAACATTCCTGGAACCCGAAATACACGTACCTACACCTAACATTAAATTACTGACGGCTTCAACAATCAGCCTTGTTTCCCAAAGTACATCAAGTTGGATGATGACATTCTCTTTGGTCAAGGTACGAAACTTCTCTCGATAGGATCAAGTTGCAGCAATTGCATTAGCGAAAGCTTTGGCAAGTAGCCAGGCAAAGAAGAGACTCGCCAATCAAACCCCATTTCGATGCCCGCCCCACTTGCCCGGTCACCATCAGGACACACTGTTCAATTATCTTATCATAAAATTTATGTTAGTAATAATACTATGTTTGGAGTACCAACTCAAAGTAATATAACAAACATAAATTTAAAAAGGAAAATCGTTTGTAGAATTTCGTGTAAAACAGTTCCTCTTATTTTGCAAAAATTAAGATGACACAAATGATTTTTGAATTTTGGCTTAATGTGTAATGTTATCCATGAACTTATAATTTATTCGATGTGGTTCCTGAACTTTAACCTAACGTGCAATGTGATTCGTGAACTTTTTCATTTGGTCAATGTAAATGTAGTCCCTGGACTATATGAAAATATTCAATATTGTCCTTTTATTAGTTCAGGGATAATATCGAACATTTTTTATATAGTTCAGGGACTAAATTGAACATGTACCAAAAGTTTAGGGATCACATTGAATAAATAAAAAGTTTAGAAATCAGATTACATATTAGGTTAAAATTTAGGAACTTTATCGAATAAATTAAAAATTTAATGATCACACTACACGTTAGGACAATATTCCGAAATCGATTGTGTTGTTTTCCCAAAATTAAAGGGTCACTTCTTCTGAACAATAACAAAAAAAGGGTCACTTCTGGAAACAAGGACATGCGTACTTGTTTTTCTTTTTTTGGAATGAACGTGTGTACTGTTTTTTGGTCGGAAGAACCCCGTGTACTTTGCTAACCATCTCCTAGACGTTGTGCGTAGAAATTGCAAAACACGTGAAGAGATGTGCCGAGCGCTCTTGAAGTTTCAAACGCCTCCTTTCGTTCAAGGAAAATAGAAATTCATGGGTCCAAGAGATAACGTCTTTGATTTCCTTCTCAACAAAATCACTCTACGTTTCTAATAACAAGAGTTGCTTTTCACATTTACTAAATTCATCAATCTGCCATCATGGACCAAACCGCCGGCCCCGCTCACTCGCAACCGCCTCCTCTCTCCATCGACCCCATAACTACAACCGGCGCTCGACCTCCACCACCACCAATCGACCGCAACAATCACATTCATTTTTTAAAGCCGGAACCTATCATGTATATCTTGAAATCTAGAACCTACAGATTCTTATCGGTTAGATTTTCAGGTTCCCGAAACCATGCTCATCCCTACTTACCAGCTCTCTTGGCTGCCGTTGCTGACTAAAACCCTCTACCCACCACGAATACTGAGTAATGCTCTCGAAAAGGATTTCTCATCGAAATTTCGGTTGAGCACGCGCAAAATTTCTTGTCCCACTTGCAAATTCCTTGTTTCCCATTAGATATGGTCCAATGTTGAAAGCGACAGGACCGGACTAAGCCCTCAAACTTGGAGAGCTGATCGATCGAGGAATCTTCAATTTGTACGGGCTTGTCTAAAGAACGGAACACCGTCCCAAATTCTCAACCGCTCCACACGACTGAATCTCATGTCATCCCAATCCGATCGAGGCTTTTGAACGAGTCCAGGTCAAAGAAAGACCACGTCAACTGTCGAGAAAGTTTGATGTCGACGACTGCTAACACGACTTGACGAATTAAATGGCAAGAATCGACCCAACGTCTTGTCCAATATGAAAGTGTCCAATGGGCGCAACGTTCACACGTAGCAAAATCAATAGATTTTTTCCATAATTATTAATTAACGGTGGCTAAACACGTTTCTTAATTTCTCTCTTGATATCCTGTTATCTAATTATTTATAAACTTATTGTACGGATGCCAATTCAGTTTCAAATTTTTTCGATTATGTCAATATAAACGCTTCTATGAAATTTCAATATAATCATTCCGGTGAATTTTCACCGGAAATTGCCGACGCGACGGAAATGAAATTGTTAGTTGATTTTTGTACGGACTAGGATAATGGACTGGTAACAATCCAGTCGATCTACCAAAGATGAGTGTGCGTGTGTAACGTGTGAAAGCAGAGAAATGAAACCCACCGACTACGTGAACTGTGAATGTATCATGCCGATGATGATGATGATTGTGATCTTGATCTTTGCTGCACGACCGAGTCAAAGATTCATTAAGGGATTGAAAATCTTTATTGAACCGGTAAATTGGGCATTCATGTGTAAACTAGAATAGAAGGATCAGGGGCACTTGTGATTATGCTTCAACCTAAGCCAAAAGAGGCGCACTTTCCACTTCCCCCCCCTCACTCCATGTGTCGAAATTGGGTATCGTGAAAGTTTCGGGTATTACGAGTCGAGGAGAAAGTCAACGCGGGGTTCGTGATAAGATTTGGATTAAGTAAAATGTAAAAGTAACAGGTTATCCGGATACGCCCCGATTCCGATTAAAAAACAGAAGTAGATATTTTCGGTCTCATGAATAAAAATAACATCTAAAATCCGTTATCATGGCATGTGGAATTTGAATAATGGAGGTGGATGCACATTTGCCAAAAGAATAATACTAACTCCAATATCATGTTAGAAAGTCAAATTGATAAATGAAGGGAGACCACATAAATATAACGACTATATAAGACCTGTTATCCGTTATCAAGTGACGTAGGATAATACTTTCAACAAAAATAATGTACTTGCCTTATCAGAAAAAGAATGATGTAGTTGCTGGCCAGTCACCATGAGAAAGAGAAGAAAAAGAAAGAGAATGAAAAAAAGAAAAAAAATTCAAAAAAATTATAAAACAAAATGTTCGCGTATGCATTAGCCATAACGCGTAGGACCACTGGTATCCACGTAAGTAATTTCTGATTTAAATTGGCTGGATAGACTCGATTGATAAAAAATAAGAAAAAAATTTAAAATTAAATTGACACAATTTAAAAACGTAATAGGTTTATAATTTTGTTTTGGTAATTTTCTCGAGAATTACAAGCATATCTTAAAAAAACAAATAACGTGGACGATCCAATCTTCAGTATCCCATTGGCTGCAAATTCATCCAGTGTCCCCGTCACGACAACTTCGATCATCACGTGAAAAACGAGGAAAGTTTCCTCCTTTCCTCAGAAAAAGAAGAGTAAAATTTGGCAATATTTCCATAAAATGACCATTATTAAGATGAGCATCGAATACGCCGCTTCGAGAAATATCTGAAAAAAACTTTGAACTCTTGCAGTTGCCGGAGCTACAAAACGGACAAAAAACGAGGGAAAAAATATCTTATTAAAAGGATGGATATTTTTCCCGCACAATTCTTTTTGCAATTTACCAAAAAAAAAAAGAAGCAAGAAGGAAAAACATATTTATCCCTCCCATTTATAGAAACAAAATAAAATAACACCACCCGCCTGGGTGGCGCTCTGGAGAGGGCACTCTTCCTCTCGCAAAAGGTTGAGTGTTCGAATCCCGGGCGCTGCAGGGTGACTTAACCGGTGCACGTGTGTGGTGGCTAGCACGTGTCGCCCTCAGGGTTTACCTCCCCGCTGTCGATCGTGCGGGGTTCCCTGGATTATTAAAAAAAAAAACAACAAAAAAAAAGGGGGGCATTTTCTTCCACTTTTCCCATGAAGGGCACATGCATCCCATTTTCCCAACACGCGCCTTCCTCATGAATCATGGGCACAAAATCACAAAAAATAAATTAATGAATAAGTAAATAAGCGAGGCCATTATAAAAAAAAATAAAGGGCAAAAAAAAAAAAGAAGAGAGATTATATCGAATTTGACCTTCTCCTTCTCCCTCCTCCTCCATCTCCATCGCCATCTCCGTCTCCGTCTCCGTCTCCATCTCCTTCCTTCCTTCCTTCCTTCCTTCTTCCTCTCCGCTGCTACCGACTTTCCCTCCCCGAAATTTGCTTCGTTTTCACATATATATATGTATATTGTATTGGTCGGAATCCGCCATTGGTGTTGATCCGTCGAAGCTTTCCAAGAGGATATCGAAAGCAACGCGAGGCCCGCGGCACCGCGAGCATGGGAATCTGCGTCTCCACCACCAAGGCCGGCGGCGGCTCCGGCGGGGGCCCGGAGAAGGCCGCGGCTCGGCAGGGATCGGCGCGGCGGCGGCGGGAGCGGGAGCGGGAGGGGGCGAATCAGAAGCCGAAGGACGATCGGGAGCCGGCGAAGGGCTACAGGAGGAAGCCGGGCGGCGGGGCGGTGCCCTGCGGGAAGCGCACGGACTTCGGGTACGCCAAGGACTTCGAGGAGCGGTACGCGCTGGGGAAGCTGCTCGGGCACGGGCAGTTCGGTTACACGTACGTCGCGGTCGACAAGGCCAATGGCGATCGAGTCGCGGTTAAGCGGATTCAGAAGAACAAGGTGATTGCTCTCGGTTTTTTTTTTTCTTTCTTCTTGTTTCCCCGCTTCGAGTTTGAGGATTCGGTTTTCGCGTGTTTGTTGGGCGAGTTGTGAGGATTTTAGTGGCTTTTTGGGGGCATGTTTTAGATAATGCTGCTGGATTTTCTGAGGTAGGGTTGCGTGATTGTGGCGAAAATTGATGTTTCTGTGTGATTGGGACGTCTCTCGTGAATCTCGCGGAGGATGTTTTCGATTAATTGTAGTGGCCGTTACGCGCCTGACGAACTTTTCTGTGAATGATCTTAGTTAATTGGTGTCTTTGAGGAGTTACTAAATATGAATGCAGGGTTTTTGGGTTAGGATTGAGTCGCAAAACTCTATGTTGACATTCTGATTCTAAGAATAATACTTCAGTTCCCGTAACTCTGATGCAATTACTTCAAAGATTCCCTTTCCCAATGGCTTTCCAGTTTCTTTGATCTTTACATGGACAACTCTTATTGGATATACCCACCCATGGGTAGTTCAGTTGGTTAGGGCGTATTTGGGATTGTGCGGTTAGGCGCACTGGTCCCAGGTTCGATTCCCCAGCTGAGCACTTGTGATTTAAGTGGGGGGTCATGGCGGTGGGTTGCTGTGCTAGTCTCCCCCAAGGAATAGTCGAGGTGCACGCAAGCTGGCCCGGACACCTCGGTTACCAAAAAAAAAAAAACTCTTATTGGATATAAAGCGAGAGGATCATGCTGTCATACGATTGTTGAGCTTAATTGATTCATCTTTCCCAGTTGCATGTTATAGACTAGTGTTCAAGAGTCGGTAGAGTGTTGGCTGCAGTTTGCAGTTTTTAATGCTTGAGATTGGGATGTGCTAGTGAGTTTGTACGACTGAAGGAATTGCCTTGCATTAGAAATTATTCGATCGTTTCAATGGTTGGTACGCTTGGGGCTATGCCTAGCAGTAGTCAGGATCTCATTCATGCACATTGTCGTACTTTGTTACCTGAAGCTGTCCGAACAGTATTGCAGTTCCTTTGGTTTGTGCGTCCAGAATGTAGTTTGAAAGAAAATTAAAGTTTCGAGCTCCCTTATAATTCCCCGCTAAGTGTCATGCTTTTGAGTGCTTTAATATTCATCATGGATGAATTTCATTTAGTTTATTTCATCAAAAGGAATATCCTCAATTTGCTGCAGATTGCACAAGGTGTTCCTTTTTGGGGATTTGGCATGTTCAAGTGTCTTCTTTTCTAATTAACCTTCTATTTCAGCGAATAAGCTTGTTTGTTCCCTGTCTCATAAGATCCTAGGAAAGTAAACTATGTGAATGCATACTTCCTAGATGAGTTTCCCTCTTCCTATCATGTACTTATTGCAATATCTCAAATCAGATCATTGGATAATGGTGACAGATGGTTCTTCCCATCGCGGTTGAAGATGTCAAACGGGAGGTCAAGATTTTGAGAGCCTTAACAGGCCATGAGAATGTCGTTCAGTTCTACGACGCATTTGAGGACGACTCTTATGTTTACATAGCCATGGAGTAAGTTCTGTTCCCTGAACTTTCGCTACATCAAGCTTGGATAATTTTATCTAGAATATGCTTTCATTCATTTTTTCTAACTATAGCTGGCTTTTAGTTTCATCTTCATTTGTGAATAGTTTTTATTTTAATTCCTCATCAATTCATATGGCGTTTGTCTTCTTGAAATATCACTTTCAGATACTGTGAAGGCGGTGAGTTGCTGGACAGGATACTAGCCAAGTAAGGAACTTTAATGTTTGTCTCTACAGCTTATTTTCAAGTGTAACTAGTTTTCACTTTGACACGTCTTCACGGTTTCCCGTGATCAGGAAGGATAGCCGCTACACTGAGAAAGATGCAGCCGTTGTTGTGAGGCAGATGCTCAAGGTAGCAGCAGAGTGTCATTTGCATGGTTTGGTGCACCGTGACATGAAGCCAGAGGTATACTCAGTCCCTTTTTTTTTTTATAATGAGTGTCAAGTAATGGCATTCAAAATTTTCTGAAATATGTATTTTGTTGTAGAATTTTCTCTTTAAATCAACCAAAGAGGATTCTCCCCTGAAGGCTACAGATTTTGGCTTGTCAGACTTCATAAAACCTGGTGAGTGAAATCATCCAGCCCAAGTTTACCCCGAGATGTCTTTTTACCATTCCTAGAGTGCCAAAAGATTAATAGGAACCTGTGTAGTACTTAATATTTTTTTGTCTCGGAGTGATAATTGGAACATTTTAGGTCTCCAGGGACTTTT
The DNA here is from genome assembly GCA_031216185.1 of Syzygium aqueum. Lineage (NCBI taxonomy): Eukaryota > Viridiplantae > Streptophyta > Magnoliopsida > Myrtales > Myrtaceae > Syzygium > Syzygium aqueum. The sequence continues at coordinate 13,895,470 of CM062239.1, forward strand.
TTTTCTTTAATTAGTTAATTGCTTAAATAACTCATTAATTTTGATCCAAATGTATTTAGGGAAAAGGTTTCCAGATATCGTTGGCAGTGCCTACTATGTCGCTCCTGAAGTTTTGAAACGCAAGTCAGGCCCAGAGTCAGATGTATGGAGTATTGGTGTTATTACCTATATTCTACTTTGCGGGAGGCGTCCTTTCTGGGATAAAACTGAAGATGGCATTTTCAAGGAGGTGCCTTATCTGACACTCCTTTTTTCCTCCTTTTTTTCCTTGTTTGAGTTGCTGCCGTTTTATTGCCATGTCAATGTGGTAAAAATGGCTGTTTCTCATGCACTGTCTTTATCATAATCTGCCCCAATTCTAGACATGGTGTAGAAAAGTTATTGTATAAGATGGAATTTTCATTTCCAACTCTTGTCTTTTCCTTTGCTGGTATAGTTTCTATAATAGTTTTCTCAACCTTTGTTGAAGCTGATGATGGCTGTGCCCGCCATAAGATATCTGATCATTATTGGATTCCTTCTCTAAATATTGTCTTTCAGCAAATTTTTCCATTTTCCTGTGGCCACTTCTTAATGACATATTACTTGTGATGCAGGTTCTAAAGAAGAAACCTGATTTTCATCGCAAACCATGGCCAACAATAAGCAACAGTGCTAAAGATTTTGTGAAGAAGCTACTAGTGAAGGATCCCAGGGCAAGACTTACTGCTGCTCAAGCCCTCTGTAAGTTTTCAGTTGGTATCTGATATGAAAGCTGATAGATATGCCATGAGGGACTTCTAATGAAAAGTATAGGTCTTGAATTATTGTGACGTGGAAATACTGTTCTTGGCATTGCTCTAGCTATGCCAGATTCTAGCCAAGAGAATGAGGGAATTATTAGATTAATTGTTATTCATGGTTTTCATTTTCTTTGGAACTAAGTATTTTCTGTTTCCTCTTAGCATTGAATTTTATTCATTAATGCAACTTTCAGCACATCGATGGGTCAGAGAAGGAGGAAGTGCATCAGATATCCCTATTGATATATCTGTTTTGAACAATATGAGGCAATTTGTGAAGTACGGTCGACTGAAACAATTTGCTTTACGGGTAACGAAAATGCTCTGTAAGATTTCTTTATGGAGGAAAGGATATTACATCATGTTGTTGTCTAACACTTATTCCTTGCAGGCACTGGCAAGCACCCTTGATGAAGAGGAACTTGCTGACCTCAAGGATCAATTTGCTGCAATTGATGTAGATAAAAATGGTTCTATTAGTCTTGAAGAAATGAGAGAGGTATCTATTTCCTTCTCATTCCACATTCACTCTGATGAATATTTTAATTACATCATGATCATGAGTGTCGTATGCATGCAGGCCCTTGCTCAGGATCTTCCCTGGAAGATGAAGGATTCACGTGTCTTAGAGATTCTTCAAGCGGTAACTTTAATCTTTACCTTTGTTATGTCCTTGTTTTCTCCTTGTATATTAGCAATTCAAATTTGGTTTTCTGGTGGATTTGTGAAATAGCATTTTTGTCAGTTTCACTTTGTTCTTTCATTGTTTTGGTGAGTCTCTTTTGTTCATCTTTGATGCTTAAAGCTATCATTAGTTCTTGCTCCATGTTTCATCATTTTGAAAACTTGCTTTTGTGTTGTTAGCCGCGCAATGTTGAACTGATTTTTTCATTCATATGGATGAGCTGCTGCCAAGCTTGCAGATTTAGCATAAACATGTGAGTCCTGAATGGTGCATAAGAATCTCTTTTATTTTTCCTTCATGTAGATCGATAGCAACACGGATGGGCTAGTGGATTTTACTGAGTTTGTTGCAGCAACTCTTCGTGTGCATCAAATGGAGGAACATGATTCGGAGAAGTGGCAGCTGCGGTCACAGGCCGCTTTTGAGAAATTTGACATTGATCGAGATGGTTATATAACCCCAGAAGAACTTAGACTGGTAAGTTTGACTATCTTCATTTATTCATCCCTTCGCTGTTCATAAGCCCTCTAGTTCTCATTTGTGTTACTATGGGTATGGGTAGAATGAAAATTAAAGTACTTAGACAGTGCCAAATGTATTTGTTTTGATTTCTAACTGAATTTAAATCCTGTCTCCCGGAAGCTTGAGGTTTGCTTCTTGCAAAATTACCCAAAAGTTGGGATAAGTTGGTTACTGTGTTATCTGACAATAGCAGCCCAATAAGCCGCCTGTCTTTTTGCGTATGTGGCACAAAATAGTAGCATAGCTACTTCCTGTTGCAACTTGACATAAAGAAACTGTTCAGCTTGTCCGCATGTGACCTGGATAATTTGGTTATTGTCTCATCTGATAATACTAGCTGATATTATTGCCTCTTGTTGTATGTTTGGGACAAAGTAGTGGCACGGGTTTTTTTTTTATTTTACTTGGTACAAAGAAATGGTTCAGCACCTTTACCAAAAAAAAAAAAAAAGAAGAAATGGTTCACCATGTTAACGTGTAACCTTGATATGATTCTCCCATGCCGTTTTCAGCAGACAGGTTTGAAAGGCTCCCTCGATCCTCTACTAGAAGAAGCCGACATCGACAAAGATGGGAAAATAAGTTTGTCGGAGTTCAGAAGGCTGTTAAGAACTGCAAGCATGGGCTCTCGAAACTTGCCGAGCCCATCTGGTTATCGGACTTCGAGGAAGCTTTAGATCCATTCTGGAGCTTTCGGGTTTTAAAAAGAGAAAAAAGGGGAGCACGAGATGTGTTATGCATATTGGTTACTCTAGATATAACGAGCCAATCCTGATGATCTCCTCCGTGCTTCGCTCCATTGCCAGTGGAAAGCCCTGTACAGAAGTTAGATACTGAGTTGAGGGATTTCGCACAGCACCCCGAGTTAGCCAAAAAGTGTCTGGAGATGAAGGTTTGGAGAGATTGCTGGCTGTGGTCGATAACTCGGTAACAGGGAAGGGCTATCCGGGTGTAAGTCTTGTAACGAGTGTGGGATGTGTAGGCTGTGACTGTATATTAGACGCCCTCGAAGCAGAGGGCCTATTCATTTACAGAATGCGTTTCGACCAAAAAAAAAAATTACAGAATGTGCAATGCTTTTTACTCGTAATGCTCTCTCTTTTTACCCATTTCTTTCGCATCGCAAATAACGGCAGTGTGAACATTTTCAGTCTCTCAGAGATGGGCAAATGCACCTGCTTTTTCCGTTAAGGATTTAGAGATGCATGCTGAACAATCCGTTTAAGGAAAATATATCGATCATTATTTCTTAGTTTCAAGAGCCATATTCATCGTCGTGTATTGAATCATGGCCAAAAGACTAGCAAATGTACGAGGTGATGCGCGGAACGTGAAGGATTCGGCTTTTTCTCCTCCGGTCAATAATGATAGGAATCCCCAAAAGCGGGTGCTACCGCGCATCTTCATCGGCATTCAGATTTATTACCTCTTGGCAAAAGCACCAGGACTACATGATCTGAATAACTCATGCAGGCGTACAATCTGGCTTGCGCCTCATGGCAGGTCAAAAGGCGCAGGCCAAGGTCAATCACACTTGAGCTGACACCAAGAACGGTTTGGATGCAAAATCTGAGCTCAAAGCAACTATATTGTGGCTTGCCGGAGTTAAATCCTTAAAAAGAGTGCAATGAATGTGCCAGCCTTGTTTAAGTTTCAGGCATATGCTCCAAAATCTGAAGAAACTTAAGAATTCCCTGTTTCACCAGGCTAAGCAACCGCGACATAATTTACAACTTTCAGGCATATGCTCTGAAATATGAACAAACTTAAAGAATTCCTTGTTTCACCAAGCTAAGCGAGCACAGCAAAATTTACAACTGACTAGCCTCAGTTAACCAAAGTACAAACTACAAAAGGACCAGAAGATGAGTTAGGCTCCGTAACAGGAAAAGAAAATTGTGGCATTGTTAAACAGGTTAAACCAGCAATCTTCCCGATCCTTAAGAACCAGATGGACTTTTTTTCTTTTTTTAAAGAAAATGTAGTCAGCAAGCTCCGTGTCTCGTTATTTCTTAACGATCATGGTTTACCTGCACATCAAACTTTCTTGAGCCTGAAAAAACTACGACCATGACGCCACAGATAAGATACAAGCTACATAAGTCAGCGTTAGTGTGGGTTTAACAGAGAATAAAGAATTAACTCTTCATCTACTGGACTTTGGGTTGTCGCTAACGCTATTGGAGGAACTATCTGGGAAAGCTTGAGATGAAGAAAACTTGCTTGACAAACTCCTATCAGCAATACTTATCTCCTTTCTCTGCGTCTGCTTGCCCTTCTTTTCTCCGGATGTTAAGTCCTGCATAAACTATACTGTTATGCATATTGGCCCAATTGACAGAGTAGATTAGCTCTGGCTCAGAATAATGAAAGAACAACCTGTTGTGATGATGTTCCGGGCATCTTAAGTTCAAGGTCTGTCGCCACGTCATTTGAATCTTCATGTTGTTCTGCATCGCTGCCCCTCCGATGATCTGATGACATGCTTTTGGAGTCTTGTTTATTTGACACATGAGAACTGGAAGCATATTGGGTTGACTGCTGTTCAATTGTGGGATTGGCAGGCATTGAATATGGGATAAAGGTAGAACATGGAGCAGGAATAGCACTTGCATTCTGATTTCCAAAGAAAGGGAAAGGCTGAAGTTGTGGGTGCATGGGTATTGGACCTGGAGGGACGGGTATTGGAACTGGATATGAGTAGGCTGGACCCATGATGACGGATGGATCCATGGCAGCCCAAGGGTACATAACCCTCATCCTTTGCTGGTATTGGACATTGAGATTTTCAACTTCAGATTTTAAAGATGATTTCTCTTCTCTGAGCTCATTCTTCTCCTGCGTCAGCTGGTTGTAATGCCAAGTTTTTATTAGCATCAAGGCAAACAATGGACATTAAAACCTCGGGATACTGGATGAAGAGAAAATCACCTCTTGAGATTCTTCAGTAAGAGCTGCACATTCAGCTTTCAATCTGTTAACTTCCGTGGTTAAATCCTTCAGAACCTGGATTGTGTCCGTGAGAATGGTTGCCTTGTCATTCTTAGGTCTATCGGGATCTGTAGATCAAACAGGTAAGGCAAAGCAATTGTTCGTAAGTCTAGCATAAACAAATTGGAACTCTAATAACAGAGAAACAGGCCATGCTTGATGATATAATCCAGTGCAGGGCATCTACTATAATGAGAAAAAGCAAGAAAGTCGAACCGTGTCCAATATCCAAGAGATTCTAAATAAGTGGAATTAGGGATAAAAGTAGCATCAAATCATGCCTTTGTTTATGCTTAACAAAACAACAAAGTGAATTAGTCATCTTTGCGAATTGGTCGGTCTCAATACCCCACTGCTCACTTTTATCTCCAGTACCCTGTCTGTCAAATTCAGCTAAACACAAGAAACTTGCAACTTTCAGCGGTTCTCTTGCACAGCAAACAGAGAGATAAGCTTCTGGCTCGATGCTTGTGAGGATATTCCACCACATCTCTCTTTGTGAGGGGTGCTGGTTGGTTATAACAGCCCAAGCTGCAATAAATTTGCCTAAGTAAACTCCCTATTTCTGATGGATCAGTGACCAAGAAGGGTCAATCTCAGAGAGAGAGAGAGAGAGAGAGAGAGAGAGAGAGAGATTTTGACCTTATTCTCTACAACTGAGTTACAAGTTTGGAATTGCAATGCCGATGGAAATTCAGAAGCACACAAGGATCGAATTCTCAAATAGACATGCGATTTTGGGGGAAAATAACAGCATGGTTCCAATTGATCTATTGGGATCACGATGTCATCATCCTGACTTCCCCAAAGTCTTCGCTAATAGATGAATCGAAGTACTGAGAAATTAAAAGTTTTTAAGTACCCTCAAAGTGTTTCTCGAGGTACAATGAAAACAACTCTAAATGTCGATATCAGTTCATTCTATCCACTCCTAACTGTAAACCTGTTGCATACTCACACATATAACACATTCACGTGTATTTTGGGGCCAAACAAGCACTTCTCCGGAATATTGAAAATTTAGAATCGACCTTCACAAACGTTAGCAGAGCCATGCCTACCGGCAGTTGAAGCGTCAAAACAGTTACTTCCCCGTTTCCCTACTAACTACTTAAATGCCACACATTACCAAACTAATAACAAACACGAAATGCACTATCCTCATCTTCTTCTTTTTTCCTGGAAAACCATTTCATCATCTAAGAGGCAATAAAAAACACTAAGCCCGCAACTTATCATGGTTGACAACACAGGGACATGTCATGAGCTGCATATTGTGCATACCTAGTGTACTCCCCAGCTCAAGGAAATGCTCATTCAGACGATCCCTCCTCAGCTTTTCGCGGTCGGCTTTCTGGACTTTCCTCGCAACCACGGGATCCCTGACTTCCGCTTCCTCCCTTTGCCTGCGACGGAACCCACACCAAAAAGACCGTGAACAAGACATACTTCCAGGCATTACCTCAAGCATTCGGGAAAATCCACGGCCATCCCACATAACAAGTTCCCAACTTTTCGCAAAACGAAAAAAAAAAAAAAGGAAAGAAGAAGAAGAAGAAGCGCAAGCAACCATGAGCCGGGGGAATCCATTACTAACAGCAGCCCATACCCTCAAATCAAACACAGCATCGAAACGACCGATCACGAGATCAAAAATGCTATCTTTTCTTTCTTTCTTTCTTTCTTTTTAAAATTAACCGCATCGCACGGGAGAAGACACGTTTCGCGCACAATCTCACTAGCTGGACATTCATGCCGATCCGACGACACCGGAAAAGGTCCGAAAGCGCGGGCGCGCGCTCGAGGAGCACAGGGAGAGAACCTGGTGGATTCGTCGTGCGAGCTGCGCAGCCTGCTGGACGGGTGCTGGACGGAAGTCGACGCTCCCAAATCCGCCCTCCACTCATCCATCTCGCTCTCCTCCTCCTCCTCCTTCGTCTTCTTCTTCTTCTTCTTGTTGCTTCGCTGATCGAAACCTAGCTCTCGGGCTCGATTCGGCCGTGAAAATGGAGAGAGAGAGAGAGAGAGGGAGGCGGAAGCAGCCTGCAACAACTTGTGCTCTCCACGAGCCACGAGGATTGGAAGCCGAAAAAAAAAAAAATTCGGAATCTTTTCCCATAATATTTAAAAGAAGGAGGGGGGCAGTTATCGGGTGCGGTTGGGGCCGAGGTTGGTCGTGTCGGACGACGACATCGCGACCGTTGATTTTTTTGACGGCTTTGGCCCGTAAGAAATGAGGTTGGGCGTGGGCCAGGTAGACAGTTCTCGTCCTGAAATCAAGAACCTCTCATTAAGATAGGTTCAAAAATTGATATCGAGAACCTCCCGTTAATTTTATGGATCCACTTGAGAACTGAATTCTATCCGATTCTGGGGTGGGTATGGAACCGGCCCCTAATCCCTGCAAAATTGCATTAGTCAATCGGTACCACGGTAAAGCTACTTTCTACGTGGGTACTTTTTTGGTTTCATCACGCAATTAATAAAAAAAATACTAATTATATGCAAACACATTGAGATAAAGTTATTTTAAAAAAAACCAAACGAGAAGCCATTCTTCGAAAACATTCCATCGTTTCATTTAATAAGAGTTTTCCTTATCAACTTCCAGAATAATCGGATTCTATGCAAGCATGTTACTTCTAATATGAAATTTTACTCATTGGTTTTAATAAATCGGAGCCGGAAATAGGGCCGGTCCTCATGGAAGCTATCAGTTCCGGGGCGGTCCGGCCGATTCCCGATTCATTTGCACACCTTAAATAAGCAAAACAAGAGTACTCGGAATAAGAGGGCGGAAATCGGTTGGAGCGCACGGGTGACTCGGTGCGATCGGTTGCAGAGAGTAGTTTTCTCGAGGGAGCAAGGGGGGCCGGTGTGGATACTCGAACACGTACATACATTAGGACACGGGACATTGGCTGCCACGCTCGCTTTTGTCGCGTTTTCAGTTCGAGCAGTCGCGTCCGGAATCCGGGAAGCGGATGCCGCCGACATGCCCCCCGATTTCGCCGGAGGACGGCGAGGGGACGATGAGGATGGTGACGTACAACGTCAACGGCCTGAGGCAGCGGATCTCCCAGTTCGGTTCGCTCCTCCGGTTGCTCGATTCCTTCGACGCCGACGTCGTTTGCTTCCAGGTCCTCTCGCCGCGCCCGATTGACTGAGTTGCTTTCTTTCTTTCTTTCGTTTTTTGGCCTTCTGGGGCTGAACCCGCTTTGTTTGTGCTGGCTCTTTTGTGGGAATGGCGGTACTAGGAGACGAAACTGAGGAGACAGGAGCTTACGGCGGATGTGGTGATGGCCGAGGGGTACGAGTCCTTCTTCTCGTGTACGCGCACGTCGGATAAAGGCCGCACTGGGTATGCAGGTTGGGTGTTCGACAAAATGATTCTTTCGGGAAAATTTAGTATCTTGTTCCATTTTTGAGTTGGGGCTCACTTCCATGTTGATGAAAAACTGACGTTGAACGCTATAATCGCTTACCGGTGGAAAAGAGGTTCCAAGTGGAAATTGGTCTGTTATCTACGATATTTAGACATGGGGTTCGACTGCATTGTATTTTTCTTTTTTTTTACTTTCCCTTTCCTGAATTTTGGTTTTTTTTTTTGAACTTATTCGGAGCTTGCAATGACTATGGTGCTTGAATTTGGCCTTGTGGCTTAATGACAATTCAGGGGTGGCAACGTTTTGCCGGGTGAAGTCCGCATTTTCAAGCAGTGAAGTGGCTTTGCCAGTTGCTGCGGAGGAAGGCTTCACGGGTCTCCTTGGAAACGGTAGAAAGGATGAAAATCATGCTAGCGTAGCAGGGGGCGTTGAGGAGTTTGCGAAGGATGATCTTCTTCGAGTTGATAGTGAGGGACGTTGTGTCATCACGGATCATGGCCACTTTAGTGGGTTTCTTTTCTAACTTCTTAGTCTTAAAGAGGAGACGCAGTAGAATGCTCATGTTGATACTAAAGTACTGAACCTCAATGCTCTTTTACTGTTGATAGGATTTTGGAACTCTAAAATCTAACATCTAGTGGCAGTTTGCGTCATGTCTATTTGTCAACTCTATGAGATGTTAAAGTTAGTAATCATGCAGTTCTTTTCAATATATATGGGCCTCGGGCTGACTCCGATGATGCTGAAAGGACCGAGTTCAAGCTCAAGTTTTATAAGATATTACAGGTAAATTGATTACGTTTTCTGGAAACCGTAGAATTTGGTTTTCTACGCAATCTCAGAGGACCGATTATGAGAAAGACACACATATGGAAAAAATAAAATGTTCTGTTTTCTCCTTTTATGGTAGGCTTTCTTACTTTTCTTTATACACAGGTTTTCTTGGTACGGTGAGATGTCACATGTAAAAGTATTTGTTAGATCAACCTCTCTGTTTCTATAGTAGAGCAATTGTAAGGATATAATCAGATGAGATTCAAGAGTTTGAAACCTTAGAATTTATTGTTTAGGTGAGCTTCTTTTTGTAACGACACTTTAGGATCAAAAGCTCTATTTTTGTTATCTATCTTCTATTGTATCTCTCAGTGGGTGGCTTCTTGCTAGTCCTGGAATTACAGCTTAATCACGTGAAGAACACATAGGGATCACAGCTTCCTTAATATGTTATTGGTAATGGCATTCAAATGGTTGTGAATTTGACTTTAATTTATACTTTAGCAATTGTTCTTCTACTACAATGACTGCATCTGCAATGTGGTTTAAAGTTGTTTTCTGGAGAGTTAATGGTTTAACATCCGCTTTCCTTCTTTGAATCTACAATCTGAGGTGAAGGCACTTTTTCATATCTATTGTATATATTATTCTTTCTGCTAACATGCTTGACTACTGTTCTAGAGAAGATGGGAGCATCTTTTGCAGCAGGGGAAAAGATTATTTGTTGTAGGCGATTTGAACATAGCGCCTGCTGCTATAGATCGGTGTGAGGCAGGTCCAGACTTTGAGAAGAATGAGTAAGTTTCTAACCTTTCGTTGGTTTTAGTAAGTTTCTAACCTTTCGTTGGTTTTCTCCCTTATATGTCTAATGCTGGATGGATATGCTTTCAGAACTCTTGCTTGCTCCGTGCGGATAGCTTTTGTAGTTGAGGCTAATGTGAAAGTCATTGAGTTCATTCACCTCGCAGGTTTAGAAAATGGCTAAGGTCTATGTTGGTAGAAAATGGAGGCCCTTTCTTTGACATTTTCAGAGCCAGACATCCTGATAGGTGTGACATTTCTGTAAGAGCTGGTTACTGGTCGTCATATAGCATATTACAATTTTCTTATTCTCATCTTCAAATCTGTAACATTTTTTTCTTTATTTTCCTTGTTCACCCATAGTCATCAAATCATGAATATGGTGGTTATTTTTGGTCACTTGCACCTTATTTCCAACATTATTTTCAATTCTCAGGAAAGATGCATATACATGCTGGCCTTCAAACACCGGTGCTGAACAATTTAATTTTGGATCAAGAATTGACCATATCCTCTGTGCTGGATCCTGCTTACATGAAGACTGTGATCCACAAGGTCATAACCTCATAGCTTGCCATGTCAAGGATTGTGACATACTAACAAGATACAAACGGTGGAAACCTGGGAATACCCCAAGGTAAATGTTTCGTTTGACTTTATTTGCACTCTGTAAGTACAAAGCAAGACACAATAGTAGCAACACCTCAAACACTTAATTCTGTATGTTCTGAATGTATGGCTCTTCTTTTCCTTGGCTCTTTTTAGTTTTACTTCACGGAAGTCTGAGGAAATGGTGGCATGCGTGCATGTAAAGTTCCCAGCATCCACCTTCTCACTGTCTCTCTTTTTAATTTGTAGGTGGAAAGGAGGATGGAGTACAAAACTGGAAGGTTCTGATCACGCTCCTGTCTATGTGTGTTTAGAGGGAATCGTTGACGTACCCCAACATGACACTCCATCAATATCTGCTAGATATTTTCCTACAATTCGTGGCATCCAGCAAACAATTGGTAATGGAACTGTGCTTATCCAAAAGTCATATTTTGGAATGAAAGTACAAGGGTTTAATTCTCAGCTTGCACCTTTCTTCAGTCTAGAAATCTATGTCCATTAGAGTGAATGCAGTGTGTCTTCTGTCTTTTCCTTATCCTCAACCCCATTGCATGCAGTGCAAGAAAACAACATCATCAGCATCCCTGATGAAGAACTATTTAGAAAATGCTTGTTAGAACTGTGGATTATTTGTTTTAGAAAATCTGAGGACTTTCTTCCTATGAAGAGCATGTCTGGACATAGGTAATCATCATGATTTGTATCACATGCTACATTTTCTTGCTTATTAGAAAATACTGACAAGACGTTGCTATGTAATTGAGTATCCCAAATATATGACTATTTAGACAGAGCATCACGATGTTATCAGATAATTTAAGTTATATATAATTATTGTATGTGTATGTTCTTATTTTCTATGCCTTTGATTTCTCCCTGTTCCCCAGAAAGTAAACTACAGTCATCTTAGGCTTCATTCGCTAGCCTAAAAGGAGCCTGGATAGGATAACAAATTATCCTATCAGTGTTTGGTGACCTCCTTGGGATGGGATAACCCCAAATATGTCCAGATAAAAGGCCTGACGAGAAGTAAGGACTTGGGGTGGGACAGAGACACGGATTGGCCAAAGAAAATAGGAAAAGGGAAAAAAGGAACAAGACCTCTCGTTCCATATCCTACCAGTGGGCACCACAGAGCTCTCAACCACCCCCCCTCCAAAAAACTGTTTCTTGCTCGCAGTCTCAAATCTAGATCTGAGACCGCGTACGACTACCACTGGGGTCGCTGTCCTCAAGAGACCACCTCTGTGGGTGTCCACATCCTCCTGATGTTTCAATTGAGTCCATCTTTCTCTGATTTTCTCGTCACAATGGGCCACCGTGGCAGACAGTGGCAGTCGATGTTGTAATTGGTGGCCACGGTGGCCACTACAGCTTAGATTTAGGGTGTCTTTTTTTTTTCTGCCTTTTTCATAATTTTACTTGATTTATTATTATTTTTCAGTGCTGTCCTAAGTCGACCAAACACTTGATAGGATTATAATAGTCCATATCTGTAATCCGGGGTATTTCTTATTCCACCTTATTCTATCCTATCCCAATTCTTGTTCTGATGACCAAACACAACTTTATTGTAATTTTGTGGTGCAGTTTTGTCTTTCCCCTTCTGTTAGTTCCAAATTCCTGTTGCTAAGTTTAATGAGCCCTTAATCCATGCAGTGTCAGTGCTAATGAAGAGACAAGTTTCCGAGCAAGTGGAAGTATGCGAAATGTCAACTTCATGTTTAGAGGAAGATGTCACGATAAGGAGTTGTAGTAGGGGAACAAAAAGATCCTCTGGCAACTGTGGGCCATCTGGGTCACTCTCCGGTGAATCTTGTGCTTCCTCAAACCGAAATTATGGTTCTGTAAACTTGGAAGCACACGAACAGTCTCGGAATTCCACTGCTGTTGGTGCTTCTGACACTGCAGATGGTAACCAATATAGTGAAGTTAAGAAAAAAGCTAAGAAAGGCCGAGGGTCTCAACTATCATTGAGGTCTTTCTTCCAGAGAAACTTAGACAGTTGCAACAAAGATGAGAAGTCTAGTGGAAATTTTTCACTCAATGCGGTACATACACAAAAGTCTGACAATCAGACTAATTGTAACTTTGCAAAGGATGAGGATGGCAGAAGCCTCCAGCAGAATGATTTGGACACAAGTGCTTCTCCTCTTGATCAATCATCTCTGGGGAAAGGAAAAAATGATGTGGCTTTACTGGAGTGGCAAAGAATACAGCAGGTGATGCAGAATAGCATCCCTCTTTGCAAGGGCCATTGTGAACCCTGTGTCTCTCGTGTTGTAAAGAAGGCAGGTCCTAATTTTGGTCGCAGATTTTACACGTGCCCTCGTGCTGAGGTACCTCATCTTTTTTTGGGTGGAACTGTAGAGTTCTTTATTGTTAAATAAACCTACAGAATATGGAATAGGTAGTTATCTAATGTAGGAGGTTCATCAGTAAACAGAGGAAGCAGCAGAAAAAATGAATGACCAATTATTTTAAGCTCTTGACTAGTCTCAAGTAACTTCTAATGAGCGAGTGATGATGCACGCAATGTTACCTCAATTTGTTCCTGACTAAAAACTCTTTTCCAGTAAAAATCCTTCACCAATTTCTCCCCTTTCAATAGTAATGGTTTGTTTCACTATGCACATATTCCAGATAGATTGAACTTGAGAATGCTCCTAGTTATAGTGATGGCAGGGACGAATCTGCATAATTGTGATGTAAAGGCATCTCTCATTTTTCATTTACCTCTTCTAGGGGCCTGCCTCCAATCCTGAAGCAAATTGCGGTTTCTTCAAATGGGCTTCATCAAAAGCTAAGCAGTAAATAGCGAGGATGATGCTGACTGACCACCATTTGACTGACAAAGCTTTTGACTGCTTTGTATCTAGCTGTAGTTTGCCCGGCTGCTGTTGTAATTCTTTTCAATTATGCACCCGGTTCCACATTTAGAAATTTGAACCGAGGGTGCGGGATTGAATAGGCGGCATTATGCTATTTGGAAATTGTATGTGAAGTGCAAACCATGTGACATGCTTTTTAACGGCAATGTTCCTGCTGTGCATAGTGGAAAACTTGCTTTCTGTATGCCTGCCCCGTGTACGTTGACACCTATCCCATGTCAGCCTCGTCATGAGCCAACGAATTCCGAGCGAATCGCTATGTTTTAATGTTTCTTGATCTGTGACAGTGCCGATAAGGTACAGTGACACTTTGTTACTTGAGAATACTTCATCCTGGTATTGTGGCAGCTTGCTTTCACAAGCGTTTGTCTCTTTCTCTCTCTCGGTGCTGATTATCTTTCTATGGCCCAGTCTTTGGGCACACCAAACGGTAGAGTTCGTGGTTAGGCGTGGCTTTGTCAATTTGGAGGCTGGCCAAGCTGGAGGCCCATTGTAGTCCAATCTGGCTTGTGTGTATAGTTTGTTTACATTTGTTTTATGGGATAAGTTCCCGAATTTTGGCCTAATATTTAATATTATTCCTAAATTTTAACTTGTTCAATATGGTCTCTAAACTTTATCTCAATTTGCTTTCCTTAACTTTTAATTTATTCAATGTGATCCCTAAACTCTTTGTGTATGTTCAATCTAGTCTTTGGACTATATGAAAATGTTTAATATTGTTTCTGAAGTTGGATTAATGGAAAGATAATATTGAATATTTTTCATATAGTTTTGGGACTAAATTGAACGGGTACTGAAAGTTCGGGGACTGCATTTAACAAATTAAAAGTTCATAGATGGTATTGCATATCAAGCTAAAGTTCAAAAATCACGTTATACAAGTTAAAAGTTTATAAATGACATTGCACATCAATCACTAGGGCGAGCCACGTCTCGGGCAACAACTTGGTTCTAAACTTGAGTACTCTTTTGGATATGGCTTGTCTTCTTTGGGCTTTGTTAGGTTTAAGCACGGATTGGCTGTTTCTCCCGGGATTGCCTCTGTTTGCTTGTTCTTGTCTTGTGAAAAAAAGGAAAGGTGGAAGATAAGTGGAAGAAAAACTCTCATCCCTCGACATCCTCTCATGAAAACCGCCGTCAAAGGAGGTATTCGTTCCTCATGAGTCTTGAGTCAAGACCGATGGCGACGAAATTCATCTTTTAAGTAAGTGAAACTTGTGCCCATAAAGTACCACACAAATATTGCAGATTAGGTACGATATGAGCTTAAAGTCAATAGGCGTGGCCTCAATATGGATTTTTCCCATTAATCCATATTCTCTAGGGAAAGAATCTAAGGTCTAGCATGGTATTTTACGGGACTAGTCAAGTATAGATTCGGGGCTATTGGATTTGAAGCCAAGAAGTCTCGTCCGCCGGATAAAATTTGAGAAGGTGTCACTTGTTACCTGTTTAAACCTGGTAGCTTAAATTATACGACCGTAGGATTGTAAATTACACGACCGATTAAGGAAAATCACAGCTACGATTACTTCAAAAACAGGTGTTACTAATTCACGAACTTGAAAAGGATGTTAGTTAAAGTAACTTTATTGAGAATTGAGGTTGCTTACTATTTATTAACGGAAGTTACGATGGTGAGAACCTTCCAACTTACGTGAACCTGAGGTGTTTTATTATCAGTATAGCGAGATTACTGAGTATCATTTACGTAGATTTAGAGTTAATTTACGAATATTCAGTTTAGTTATTGTTTATGTGTTGTATGTCTTACAATCATATGAGGTAAGTTACTCTGGTTGATTACTAAGTGATAGCATTCTCGTATGACGAACTTCGTAGCTAACATTACTATGCCAAAAGAGATCTAGCATTCTCATATCGCGGGGCGAGCTCGCGATGTGACTGTCCCGGCCTCTGGCATTGGCCGTGACCGATGCCGAGGTTGAGGCCTAGTCTCAGGCAATCCCAGATCTAGGGTCCCCTGAGGCCAGTAACCTCGAATCAGAGGTTGCGCACCGGTTCTTGACAGTGGAAGCTCACGCGTCATTCTCTCTTCCGAATCCTTATCCTATTCGGGTATATTCCACCTATCATGTGGGAATTTTTTTATCCGGGTTATATTTAGACTTTGTGTTACCCGAGCACTAAATATGATATAAGTTGTTTTATTTGAAGTTATATCCGGTCCACCAAAGGTAGCCTAAATAAAAAGTTTGGAAACTGTTCAAACCGAAGAAAGTGGGCTGCACTTTATCAGCTCATGGTCACTCTTCGGAGCATTCGAAATGACAAATAGAAATGATGCTTTCGTCTTGGTCAAAGGTCACGCACCTTATCTTATACAAAAAACATAAAGAACAACAGCGTAAAAACGTCGACCCATTAATTAAATCGTATGGACTAAACCGATGCTATTTGCTGCAAAATCAAAGACATATTGGAAAAAAAATTACAAGTTATATGATCGTTGAGAAAAGGAAGGGTGGTCATTTGATTACCAAGGCACGACTTAGATGTTAAATTCTGGCGGGCGGATTAGCTACAGTTTAACGAAAGGTCGACGTCGGATCTGCTCATCTCAGTACAAAGGTCATTCTCATCGCGGACGAATGTAAACGCCAATTGGTTTTGTAATGTGCTTGCACAAGTTATGACCACTAGAAAAATTCCGAGCTAGTTAATTCGTCCGTGTCGTGTGACATCGGCCGATGACCGATACAGGGTCGGTTGCGACTCGTGAGCTCTCTCGTGCCGTGAGAAAATGGTGTCTGGTGACTTACCGGCGTGTAAGGACCGGTACTGACCGTAGGATAGTGAAATTTATAGTTGATTTCGAAAAAATGACGACAACAGAGGATAATTACTTGAAAATAGGCTTGATTAATGAATGGGTCGGCGATTTTACGCTGCTGTTCTTTTGAAACTAATTCACGGGTCATTTTAGTTTTCAATGAGACGTGTTATGTCAATTATCTATAGCTTCAAAAGTAAGTAATTAATAATCATGTCGCAAGATATTTATATTATAAATTGAAGAACGAAAACATGCGAAACTTTACTCTCTTTTTTTTATTGAAATAAAGATTTCATTCATCAGAATAATATCCGAGAGGTACATAGAAGGCATATAAGTCTAGAAAATCTCAAACAATTGTGGAACAAAGCAACCACTAGAACGCAAATAATAAAGCACAAAGCACGGTCTGCAGCTAAAAGCACATTCTCATCCCTCAAGAATAAGTTTGCCACTGTAAACGTTCAGTGGCCGATCATTAGATTTAGTGATGAGCACACACTGAGATTCCCCACTCCATTTGCAACGGCTTGCAGTGCGCAAGTAGGTTTAACGTACTCATCACCATCGTCGTACGGAAACACCAACATCAATATATTGAAAGAATGAAGATCAAATACCTGTAAGGAACTCCTAGATCTAAACATAAATCTAAATCGGGAGAGTAAAACCGCCATATCTAGGCCTAAATCTAAATCGAGAGAGAAGAGCAGCCTAATCTCAGAGAAGTTATGGAGTCATGTCACGAATATCTTTCTCGATGGCTGCCCACATTCATCCAAAATTAGTTGTAGAAATTTATTGACACACACAATCTCCCAAAATAGATCGGGAGAGAAAAGAAAAGATAGTCAAAGCATAGAAAAGGAAAAACAAAGGCGAAGTAGGCTCTCAACTTCAGAAATTGAAGTTGAGAGCCTGCAGGAGAGTTTCAAAAGGGAGAAGAGTTTTTGGGAGACGAAGAGATTTTCCTTGGGAGATATGTTTGCTAGGCCTTGCAAAATTTTATTTTAAAAGGGAATTTCATATTTAACTCAAACGTTATGGGTGTGCCGTAACAATTGAAAGTTCCAAATCTGATATGCAGATACATACAAACATGTATAAGTGTGTGTTGTTGTAAATCACATTTCTTAATGAATTGGAATTTTGTCTAACGAACATTGTGCATTTGAGAAAATTGTCCAAAAAATCTTAAGCCTATTGTACGGCGGTTAATTTAGTCAAATATTTTCATTTGTGCCAATTTAGCATTAAACCTTTTAACGAATTACCGATATAGGCATTCCAACTAATTTTGACAGAAAATTGTTGGTGTGACAGTCCAATCAGTGTTGTGCATCCTACGTGGCGTGGCTAGCATTGACGTGGATAATTTTTTTGATTTCTTGGAATTTTTTGTTGATTTATTTTATTTTATTTTGGTTCAAATTGCCGGTGGCTGCCAAGGGCCAGCAACCTCAGTCAGCACTGATTGTCATTGGCCCCTTGGGCAAGGGTGGCGAAGCCCTCGCAGGTCGCGAGCAAGGGTCGTAGCCCTCGCCGAATTTGAGAATGGCTCTTGAGCCCTCGCTATGCCCGGTAAGGGCATTACAAGCCTTGTTGGGCCACGACGAGGGCGTTGCGGCCCTTGCCCACCCTCGCTATGGCCAGCGAGGGCCTGGACGAGGGCCACGATGCCCTCACCTTGCTAGATTTGATGAAAGTGTCGCGAGCACCCTCGCTGTGGCTTCACAGCCCTCGGTCAGTGAATGGCGGAGGTTGCCAGCCCTCAGCGCAATCGGCCCTTTGAACCAAAATTACAAAAAAAAAAAGAGAAATTAATAAATGGTATATTTCGCCTGATAAAAAGAAACTGATTACGTGGCGCCTAAGTGAGAGCAATCACTGTGGAGAATGGAGTACGGCCATTTCATGCGATGAAAAGGCGGCATTTCAAGCTATTTAGAATTGTAGATGTCGAGCTCAGAGACAGCCATTAGGAGAGAGCCTTTTGTTGCATGTTTATACATATAGCATGAAAACTCTTGTCGTTACGAAATATGTGAGCCGAGTGCACTTTAATAATGAATGAAAATGATATAAGCTCTAGATATGGGTCAAGTGTGGCATGGGTTACTAGATTTGTTTACCAGGATTTGTTTGGTAATTTCCCCGAGCTCAGTGCATTGTACATTGTACATTTTAATATTAACAAATCCCGTATGAGATCCACATAATCTAACGGTTAAGATGCACCAAACTCCCACAAATCGTCCGGAAAACCACTGTCTCCTGAAAAATATGTAGAATTCGAGAAGCTTTCGGGTTGATAATAATTTGTTCAAATAAAGGAAGGTGGACTACCCTTTATTTGCTCATGGTGACGCTTAGGAGCATTCCAAATAAGTAATAACAAAATGAAAATGATGCTTTCATCTTGGTGACAGGTCGTGCACCTTACCTTATACATAAAAATAAGGAAAAGCGGCGTTAAAACTTAAAACGCCGACCCATTAATTAAATCATGTAGACTAAACCGATTCTATTCGTTGCAAAATCAAGGAGAGATTAGAAAAAAAAAGTACAAAATTAAATGATCATTGAACAAAGGACGGGTGGTGATTTGTTTACCAAGGCACGAGTTGGCCGGTGAAATTTGTCGGGCGGATTAATCATAGTTTAATGTTAGGTCCACGTCGGATCTGCTTATTTTAGTACATATGTCGTGCTCATCGTGGATGAATGTATATGCCAAAGGGTATTATAATGTGCTTGCACAAGTTATGGCCACTAGGATTATTTCTGAACTAGTTAATTCGCCTGTGTCATGCGACATCGGGCCGACCCGACACGGGATTGGTTGCGACTTGTGAGCTCTCTTGTGCCGTAAGAAAAGTATAAAAAAAAAATGTCGTATTCGACGGCAATCTAGAAGAGGGCCGATCTAATTTGATCTGTGCATATTTTTAACTCTAATTGAATCCTTTTGATTTCTTGGACAAGATTTGAATGAAGCGCTGGTCTTATGCCTCATTTCTTAGTTCATCAATGCCTGCGGTATCATTAGAAATTTATGGAGAATTGGAGTGAAATTTGCCGGCATCAATTGCCTTTGAAAAATAAGAATCGTTCTTGGTCAAAATCGAAAAACGTCCAGAGATTATATCATTGTCTTTGAATTGTTATAAGGGTTTGAAAAAAAGTGAAGAAAGTAGAAAAAATTTGGAGAAGGATTTCAGGGCAAGGCATATCTAGTACATTGCCTTAAAAGCAAAATCCCTACTGGATACTTAGTGGGATGCCGTGAAAATGAGAAAATTTTCCAAAAATCCTAAATATAATGTACAATAGCCAATTCAATTCTTTCGTGTTGCCAATTTAATCTTAAGTTTTTTGACAATTTATTAATTTAGTTCTTGCCAATTTTAGCTAAGAATCGCTGAAGTAGCGATCTAGTCAGGGCCAAAATCGCTTTAATAACACAGCTAGTGGTGACATAGACGATTTTCATAAGTTTTTTCTTAATTTCCTGGATTTTTTTCTTTTTAGTTCTTTTTCTTTTCTTTTTTTATTGTTTTTCCTACAAAAAATGGGGGATACATTTGCCCACTGCTAACTGGTCGCTGGTCTTTGCCGAGGCTCCAATGACCGTCGCCAACCCTTCCAATAAGATGAAATAGTGAAAAAAAATTGAAAAAAATTTAACAAATTCTGAGGAAAATTGCAAAAATTGTTCACATTAGGGCCGTTCATGCTACGTAGGAAAGTCGGCATCCACGTCATCAATTTCTGGCCAAAGTTGGTCGAAATGACTACATTGGCAAATTATTTAGGTTTGGGACTAAATTGACCAAATTAAAAAGTTTATGATTGAATTGGCTGCCGTACAATAGACTTAAGACTTTTTGAACAACTATCCTTTATGAGAACCTTTTTCCCAACCTACAATGTCGAGACTCTAATCTCTCGCTCTTAACCTACGTATCGAGAAAGAAAAACTGGATCGGACTTACATAATTGCCAATAAATTTCTTTATTTTTCTCTGAACCCTCTTAACAAATAAAACTAAATTCGAAATAAAAAAAAAGGTTCCAATATATTCTCTATTTCGGTTTAAAAACTCGCAAGGCAAAGACTACCCGCGATACCTACTTTTTTTTGGGGGGGGGGGGGGTCGAATACCCACAATGCCTACTAAAAATGCAAACTTTAGCCACTTGTCCTCGAATGCAAATGATTGGTTTCATAACATACAACTCTGTACCTTACCCTAATGTGGCTCATAATGATTTCTATCAATGAAATGGGCATCTGTCATCTCATATCATTGATATATATATACACACACACATGTACAAACACGATTCCGGGTCCGCATGGAAGTAGAAAAATACGAAGGATCATATACGGGTCAATACGAAGGTTCATAGCTGACTTTTGGCATGTCGTGCCTGCCGTCTTTTCTGGTTCGCAACAACAAAAGGGTTTCCCTAGAATGGATGAACTCTGTGTCCCATTGCTGCATATTCTATTTGTGTGGATAGAGACGGCCATGTGGCTTGTAACCACTGCGTACGTGGTGTTAGGGTTTTGTTTATGAGTTCATATTCCTTCTGTTTTTTGTATGATTGGAGTCGGATATCCTAGAAGCCCGAGTCCTTAACTTCGGGCGACCCGAATCCATGCCGAGGTCGGATTGGGTCGGGTCTTGTTCTTGATATTTGGAAGAGTTGTGAGCATCACCATCTTCCATGGTTGGTTGAAACGAGATTTATTTTGCGAGAATGATTTGCATGAAGTTAAGTTTTCATATTCAGTGTTTGGAGACTTGCGTCGAGCTAGATAAGAGTTTGAACGTGCTTGAAAATGCATTTCAAAGAGAGAATTCGAAATGCTAGAAACCTCGGAACGTATTAGGAAATGTAAAGAGGCATCGAAATTGAGTAAAGAGAATTCAAGTGATTGGCAATTAATGTGCCGGGAACGTAAATCATAAGGAAATAGACTTCATTGGAATTAAATATAGGGAAAAGGGAATTGAAAGGCAATTTTTAGAAATTGAAAAGTGCTTACAAACAATCTAACGAAATCTCTTAAAGATGCACGAAAATAATATTCGAAAAAAAAAAGCTTAAATGCCACAAGAGATGTAAAAGGACACACTTGTGTGATGTTCACGTCTTATTCAGCATTTTATCCAGGTATATCGGTATTTATACACTGAATAGGAACTATCAAACGCAACCTTATGGATTCCTACGAGGAAAACTTTCTCTGATCATATCTCTAATTGGCGAGCTACAAATATTGCACTTCCATCTCTATGCGAAATATATTAAGATTAAAAATGTTTGATGTTCAATGCCTGTAATATCTCAATCAGAAGCACGATTGGAAGAATTTCCTTTGCCCCTTTCTATTATGCCGTGATAAACCCCATAAACATTTTATTTTCATTTTTGTCTTATTATTATTATTATTATTTTTCGCCACCCTCCCCAAAAAGTCTCCCACCTACTCCTCTTTATTTGAACCCCAAAACCTCCCCCATCTGTGCCCGTCGTTCCCGCACTGTTCTACCCAGACCGCACCGCCCACCACCACCATGCTCTCTCTCTCCTCTCCGCTTCCCGTCCCTCCGTTTGTCGCCACCGCTCGCGTCAGAGCCCGGCGGCCGTCCGCCGTCTCTGCCGTGACCTTCACATCCTCCGCCACCAAGAAATCACAGCAGCACCACCAGCAGTACCAGCACCGAAACCCTCCGTGGCTCCACCGGTCGCTGCCGTGCGCAACGCCTTACGAGATCCTCGGTATCCCTGCCGGTGCCACGAGCAAGGAGATCAAGGCCGCGTACCGGCGCCTCGCCAGGGTCCTGCACCCTGATGCAGCGGCACCGGCGGCGGCCGAGTTGGGAGCGAAGGACTCCTCGGCCGACGACCGGTTCATCAGGCTCCACGACGCGTACTCGACGCTGCTGGACCCCGAGAAGCGAGCGGTCTATGACCGTAGGGTCATGCTGGCCTGGAAGAGGAAGAGGCCGGCCGCGACGGCCGTCGCCGCTGGCGTCTCCGGGTACGGCGGTCGGAACTGGGAGACGGATCAGTGTTGGTAGTAGCCAGCGAGTTTTCGCAACTCCACCGGATCGACCGATTCAGCTTCCCAAGTTAGAAGAGACCGAGGAGGATCGATAGTGTAAAGACGATAGGTTGGTTGAGAACTTGAGAGAGAGAGAGAGAGAGAGAGAGAGAGAGAGAGAAGCTTCCCCGTGAACTAGCACCGGCGCCGATGACCATAGATTTCAGGTTGATGATGAAGTGTTGCTGTAACCTGATCGTTGTTGACTGATTGACAAAAACGACACAGTTTGTGGGCACTGGTTTGGAGCTCAGGCCTTTCGTTTTGTAAATATTAACGTAAATTGAAGTCCTGATATTCTGGAAAGCTGTCTTGGATTTCTCATGTCCGAGAGTGGTGTACTTTTCTTGGTTAAAGTGAGAATTTCTGGCCTAGCTTTTGTACTTTGTAATAAGTCATGAAAGTGCTCGGAGATCTTTGTTTTTTTTTTTTTTTTATAACCTAGGGAACCCCCGCACGGCCGGCAGCCGGGAGGTAAACCCTGGAGGCGACTCGTGCTAGTCACCACACACGTGCACTGGTTAAGTCACCCTGCGGCACCCGAAATTCGAACACTTAACCTTTTGCGAGAGGAAGAGTGTCCTTTCCAGTAACGCCACCTAGGCGGGTGGTCTCGGAGATCTTTGTTAACTTCTAAGCATATGCAAAATCTTAATCTTCTTTCCTTTTTGGCTTCACTATCTTGAAATTCAACGATGAACTCTCATGCTCAATGCTCTGCATCACAAAATCACAATTGACTGTAAAGCTGATTTATTATTGGAAAAAAAACTCTACGATCTTTATTTGGCTTAAAACTACGCTAGGTATACTAGGACGGGCAAAAGGGGGACTTCTATGCCGATCGCGTCGCACTCGCTTATTAGATTGTCGGTCGCGCATTGTTCTGTCGACTTAACATCCATAGGAAATGAAGCTCTCGATGGCTCCCTAGCATCCTCCAAAGTCCCGCTCCTCTTTCTCTCTCGCTCTACCTAGCATGACTACCAATTGCTGTTACGTCGTGTCCCGGCCCGTGGCGAAGCTATGGTGATTATGCACACTACAACAACAACAACTACTGCTACTCTCTCTATCTTTGAATTCGGAAATAGAAAACCATAGGAGGGCAACAACATTAGAGGAGACGCAGCGGTAACCTCCATCGATGGCCTCGAACATGGCGGCTTTGGCCGGCAAGGCTAGTGTAACGATAGAGAAGTCGTTGAAGAAGGGAGGGAGGAGGCAGAGCGTTAGTGGCAATTTTAGAAAAAATAACAAGTTAACCGTTAGCACAAAAAGGTGTGCTGGGTCGGTGTAGGAGAGGATAAAACATTTTATGTGATGGATACACTACGTGTCAGTGATGATATAGTGTGACCGATCAATCATCGTTAGCCGCGTGCCATGAATGTCGTCCTAGCTGGCACAACAAGTGCATGCATCTCACTTTGACCAGTTTGCCACATCACTTGCTATTACCCTATCGTGAATCCGTACCCTTTTGTAAGAAACGGAACAATATTACAAATACTTACCAAACGTATTATGATCGATTCGATCCAATACAACTTATAATCTGTCAAATCACCTTAGACAAGTCTTTGGATGCCTAGCATTACTCAACCGATCAACTTTTTTTTTTTTTGCTAAATACTCAACCGATCAACTTGTTCACTTCTATCAAAGATCCATGCAGCAAGCCGACTCTCAGAGTGATCATCACAAAAATTGTCGATGGATTGTCATATCATAAGCGCGCTACAAGATCGTGATGGGTGTGGAGGAACGAGAACGAAAATGGACAGCGATTTCGACTCCCATTTCTTGTTCATTCCCTTCCTGGCATTAAATTTTGTTTGATTCGATTCAATATCTTCTAAAAAAAAGGATCAATTCTACAACAATAACTGCACTTCCTCAACTAAAGTATGATCATTTTCTTGGTGCTACCAAACTTTTTGCCAGCGCCCGCTGGATCGGGTTGGGTGGGGGCTGGTTTAGGGCGCAACCGTGGTCGCAATTCGATCCCCAAAGAAAGAGGGAGGGAAAAAATATGAGGTAAAATTAGGTTGAAAGAACTTCCAAAAAATATTTTCTTAAAACTCTACACCCCAAATTATAAAATTCCAAGATGTCAACCGAAGCCCCCCGGAGTTTTTGTTTTGTTTTTTTGGTTCGAAATGCATAATGGCGACGCCCTAATTCCGTAACACCGAGAATCTGGGGCATTATTTATGGACAACCGATCACATGGTACGTGGAATCTTGGTATGGTATGGCCTGCATCATTTTCTCATTGATCGATTTTACGGAATATTGGAACACATGTTCCCCCCAACCTCTCAACTGTTCAGACATTGACTTCTTAATCGCCAACGGAGGAACCGTTGAGGTGCCGTTTCATGATTGGTTCGAGGGACTATCGATTGGGCATGCGCTCATGGAAGACATTCTAGTCTCTCTGTTAAGGTCTAACGAGTTGTTTGCACTTGATTGCTCAATCACTTACCCCCAAATGATTTCTTTGTGGACTAAATCATTCACGATTTTCTATAGGGATAAGTGCATTAAAAATCCTCAAACTTATCATAAAAGTATAATCGAGTCCTAAAACTATCAAAAAGTATAATTAAACCCTAAATCTTGTCAAACTGGTTATATCAAGTTTTTCCGTTAATTGCACTTTTTAAAAGTTTTAGGACTTGATTGCACTTTTTGAAAGTGTTAAGCCTCAATTGCACTTTCGTGATAAATTTTAGGACTTCTGGTGCACTTATTCATTTTCTATATATAATAAAATGAGTATCCAAACCTTATGCCTCGACTAATCGCAATGTATACACACAAACCATCTCATCCACGTGAGACTCCATTCACAGAGTGGCGTCCATGGCCCTCTGAAGTTAATATAAGTGGGTGATGCAGTGATTTGAATATAGGATTTGCTAGATTCAAGTCAAGTGCTTAACCACTCAATCAGCTCTCTTAAGGGTAATCATTTATCTTTCCATTCTATCGTCCTGGTGTTAATTTGATTGCCGAATATCGGTCTAGGTTCAATCAAGTTGTAGAAGCTCTTTGTGAAAAATAGATCGTTGCAGGGAGCAACTGTGTCCACATCAATCTGGATTTTAATATCGTCTCAATTGCACCCTTGCACTACGGAAATGACATCACGCACCACCTACTCAGTAGTTTTTTTTGCAATTCTTTATCCGTGATGTGATCGACCTATTTGTTCATCTTCGTCGATCCCAAATGAAATGCGTATACGTTACTCTAATCAACTTGATGCTGATATTTATTCGTATGACTCTTTCCTGGTGTTGTCGCTCCCACGGGACATGCGATGCAACCCATAGAGAGAAGCTAAATTAAGACCAGAAAACGCTTAAAAAGATTGGTCGGGTAATAAAAGACGATGATCGGAACATTGTGCCTCAAGGAGTGCAACTGTGGAAAACCACAGTGCGACGCCACAATTGTATATGGTAATACGATAAAGTTTTTCAGCACATCATCACACCCTCCAAGAGAGTGCAAGTTCACGTGCACCATTTGCGCAACTGTTGTCCGCTATAAGACACCCGCGATATGCTCATTAAGAACATACTTAATTTGGAATACTGCGCATTTTCAAGTACACACAACTTGAGAATAAGTATTCACAACTGCAAAGTTCTCTAGATACGTTGATTGCACACGGTACGAATACAACTGACGCTACGAAAGTCGTATTGTTTTTTTTAGCTAATCGTTTGGTTAGTGCAAGCACGACGCTGTATCAATGAAACCCATAAAATAATGTAAGTTAGTACATAGAAACATATGTATAAGCTTAGAACTGCACCAGATAACAGCTACAAGATATGATCTATATATGGGCCTTGCATGTGCATCTGCCTAACCTAACCCCAAAATAAACATAAAATAAGATAAACATGGATGACAATGCTCGTACATATCACTGCAAAATGGATAAAATTGAAAAGAAGCCGCTCGATGGAACGAAGAGACGGGGAGCGAAATGCATAGAAATGAGCGAATTCCGGGACGTGATTGCAAGAAGTTTTGCACTTGCGTGCGATTATTTATAAAAGACAAAAAAGTCAAAACCAAGTCGGCAGCCGGATGCCTGGCCTTTCTCACGAGTCATGACAAGACTCTACACCCTCATCCTACTCTAATCTCTATAGCTAATGCAACATACTCTCTTGCCCTGTGGAACTCGTGAAGGGTTCGATCTCTTGCCCTGTGGAACTCGTGAAGGGTTCGAACCTGTCAAATGACTCGATAAATAAGGGTTGCTCGATGTTTATCTTAGTAAGAATTACTAAAACCCCTTTAAAGAATCATGGACCATTATAGCATGCACCGTGACCTATCAAACGAGTGAGTCGGGTCGAAAAAGTTCCGTTCCTAATTGACCCATTTAACATGTTCTGACTCATTTTCATGTAATACAAATATAATGATCCATATTAGACCCGACAGATATCCAATCCATACCTAACCCGACTCATATTACTAAAATACTTTTATTATTTAACCCAATTTAAAAAAAAAAACTCATATCAAACTATGGTGAAAGTACAGAGTGATCGAACATGAGATTAAGTGAGGTGAGAAAGAGCGAAGATAGAGCCCTAGAGGTGAGTTGGGACAAGTAAGTTGTGAATCCATTTAACACCTATATTGAACCCATTGACATAATATAACTAATCTATATAACAATATAGCCCATCAAATATGAGTTAAGAAATGGGTTTATGATCCATTTTAACATATCTAACCCGAGAGCAAAATGAAATAAAATTATATTACCTAATTTTAATTTAAGGAGCCGACTCGATTCTTCGTCGTAATTTTAAAGATAGAGGTCGTTTGCAAACTCTCAATTATGTACTGCGAAAAGGATTATCGTGAGAAGCATGACCATTAACTATGTCGTGGACGTACTATGTTAAGATTGAAATATTCGACTGTTGGGAAAAGAAGATATTACTAACTAGCTTCGAGTCTAAACCTTCGAAGGTGATTCCCTACCGATTGAAGATTGGAAGGTCACGAAAGCTCTCGAGAAGAGAGATGCTGAAATCACATTTACTGGCCGGATAAAACATTAAAAATCCAACATGAGCAAACTTTTCTTTTTCCGATCTGACCCACATCAAGCCGTGTCAGTTTTGAATGAATTGCAGCCGCATCATGTCAAGATGCTGGTATTTTTAAGTTTCGTATCGAAATTTCGTTCGTTCATATAAAAAATAATAACCGGTGCGGATGATACTATCCAATAATGTAGACGCATCTCCCACAAGACCTGTGATGACCACAACTTGTTACATATTTTAAATGATTAGGGCAAGCGAATGGGCAATCATTTAGAATATTCGAATAGGACAAGCAAATTATCCATATAATTTGGCGAAATTATGGCGAATTGTTCTAGAACATGCAACCAAGTTCATGACCGATTCTAACGTCTTGACTTACCAACAAACGCAAAGACCATCTATCTACATAGTATTATAGTATGATCGCCTTCTAGAACCTTTTACATGTGCAATAATCCACACCAACTACCAACTATTTCTTCCGGTAATATTCCTCCGAATCTCAACCGCTGGTGAGCTGTCGCTGCCTCACATTCGGCGGTTGAAAGCCGGCTAGGTGTCGGGAATGCCGCCGCCGCCACTTGGCTTGATGTGATTGGACGGAGATTTTAGTGCCACCGGGAGCAATTACAAGGAAATGTTTAAAGAATGCTTGTGCTTTGAAACTTTAAAGCTTACTAATTGAAGCAAATGACTTTTATTAAAGAGTGTAGTTCTTTCGCTTTCAAGGCATCTCGGAGATTTCAATTTCCACTTTAAGTTAACTGGTGTCTTTATGGGCATTTGTTGACAAGGCCCTTAAAAGAATAAGTATGTTGAACAACTTAGTTAGGTTAAGACACCGAAAAAGAATTCGAGTATACATCTTGGATAACATTTAGCAGGGATGGAGGATTAGAGCGGTTAAATTTTTGGGGAAAATTATCAAAAAAAAGTCATAAGCCTATTGTACAGATGCTAATTCAGTTATAAATATTTCAATTAAGCCAATTTAATCGTAAACCTTTTAATAATTTGTCAATGTAACCCTTCTGTCTAATTTTCGTTGGAAATCGTTGACGTAGACGTAGATGCCAGCGTTGAGGTAGATAGGTTTTGCAATTTTTAAATTTGTTTTATATATTTTTTAGTGTTTCATTTTATTTTTTATTTTCTTTTTTCGTAGAAAAAAGAATATTAGAAAATTAAAATTCAAAAAAAATTTAAGATTTTAAAAAAGGTATCCATGTCAGTGCCGGTGTGCCACGTAAGACAGTCAACATCCGCATTGACAATATCTGACTAAATTTGCCCGAAAAAATTACATTGGCAAATTGTCAAAAAGTTTATGATTAAATTGATCAAATTGAAAAGTTTATGATCGAATTGACATCCGTACAATAGATTTAAGACTTCTCGGTAATTATTCTAAATTTTAGTCAATTCTTATATCAGAAGGTGTCGGGACTCCTTAAGCACCCTACTTATTCCCATTGGATGTGACAGTTCTCTCGTCCCCCGCGAATTATTTGGAGACACATAGATCTATGCTATTGGGCATGGCCTCAAGATAATGTGCAAACATAGTGATTCGAGCCCAACTTTTGAACAAGAAGCGGGAAGACTTACCTCTTGAACAATATATTGTAATTAAGTACATCGACACTCATTACACTAATTCGCGCATCCTAAAACTTGGATTCTACTTGAAAAAGGAAACTTCATTCAGGGGATCGAAATTTCCAGTTTCGGTGAAATTACTGCACATATGCCTATTTTTGAATGCAATATAATTAAACCATTTCAAAGTTGACAAAACGATCATTGCAAGAAGGTTTGCTTAGAGATTTCTTGTAAAGACACCAGCTTGCTCCATCGATGATAATTCCATGTATTACCCTCGCTATGCACACGAGGGAGGAGTCCTATGAGGTGAAAATCTCTCCTCCTTGAATTTCACTCCCACGTAGTTGTAGAATAATACTTATAAATTCTATTTGTTTCGCGGAAAATAAACGATTTAAAAAATATTTTTTTAAAAATAATGGCTTATATTACTTATAAAAATGAATAGAAGAAAAACATTTTTACTGTCCACGGAAATATCCAAACCTAAATTGTTCTCAATTATGAAAAACATTTTTCATCAACTAATTATTTCGAGTATACAAGCTATCATTTTTAGGAAAGTATTTTTCAAATCATCCAATTTTCGCGAAATGAACAGGGCATTTACATAACAAAACCTTTTGCCTGAGTAGTCTACTAAATCAGGTTACTAAGTACAAACTCAAGACACAAATAAACAATAGTACCAACACATTACGGAAGATCAGCTCGCTCTATATCTTTGAGATTCGAGGGAACAAGCTTCGAAGACATCTTAACTTAAGATTCAAACTGATCAACCTATCTCATGTGCTTATATAGCTCCTAATCTCTGACTCTACTACTTTCGAAACCTCGTTCCAAGGTTTGAAAGAAAGGGTCACATAATAACGGCCCTAAACATTTTGTCCATTCATCTACGAGTCCTCAAATGTTTCCAATTCCAATCAATCGAGTCCCAAACCGGCCTCTGCCCATCAGATTTCAAGGGCCACGTGACAATAGGACTCGATCGACGAAAATCCACGATACGTAGGACTTCATTCACTAAAAATAAGAATATTAAGAACTCGACTGTCGACAATCATCCCTGTTAGAGAACTAAGAAACTGCTCAAGTAAAAGCGGGCCAGAGGAAAGTTAGGTCATTTGACGGCCCAAGCCCGGAACGTGGACCAGTAGTACGACGAGCCCATTGTACGAACTACGAAGCATGCAAACACGTACGGTTCAGGGTCAGCCTTTTCCTTGGTTCCCAATTAAGGTCATTGATGAAAAACTGTCGTGCTCGCCTTTCTTGTTCAATATTTTGTTTGCTCATCGCGGGCCAAAAACTTTAGTACCAGTCCCATGAGGAGATTTCACGAAGTATAATTATAAATCACGGGACCATCTACCGATGGTGGTCGGTCAGATCAAACGGTACGCCCCGACGGGAACATCGAAGAAGCCAACCTCAACTTGACTAGGACATCCCCGCTAACACGGGTATCACGTTGGATGCACCAACGGATGGTGATCGGTATTTCGTTTTCTTACCCGAAGGTCAGGCTTTGGTACTTTGGATAACTTGCTCGAGTTGGCTTGTGAGAAAATCGTGCTTCTCTTGCTCGATACAGGGGATGTCGATTGACAGTCCACTTTCAGTCACGACGCCACGGTTTACTCTATGCAGGAACGTCTCATTCTTTCGCATGTGGAGAACAGGAATAGGGCAGATAGGTTGGTCGGTCTAGTCGTGCTCGAGCACGAGGAAGAAACAATGCCTTGCCGAGAGCAACTTGGGTTTAGACTTGCGTGTGCTCAGCTCGTATCGAGTTAGATAGACCAATATAAACACGTCTCTAGAAAATAATGGATCTTTCGTACAAATAGTCTCTGCATAACTGAACGGATCTACTAAAAATGAAGAATATACATGTACAAACATCACAAGAATGATTTATCAATTTGTCTTATCACAATAAAAAAAAGAAACCATGAAACAGCGAATGAATAGGGAGAACGACTCAGGTGGGTTGGGTCTAAATAAACATTGAATCCATATGACACTCATCATTTATTTGTTTTTGTCATTCTAAACTTATTTGTAACTAATTCACTTAATACAACCAATTTATATAATGACACTGCCCATAAGTATGAAACGAAAGTGATGGAAAGACCCATTTTTTGATAAGCTATCTCTCTTGCCCAGTTGCAGCAGAGGGTGCGCAGCTGCTGTCTGAGTGATATGTCGTGGTGTGTGCGTCCTCACTACGAAAGCAAACATAAAACCCTTGAATGGAATTTTCCTGAAACATTTCCCTTTTCCGTTTTCTCTTTTTCATTGGTGTGGCAATAGTTGTCTGAGGTAATGCGTCCAAGACAGGCTTGTCCTGTTTTAGTGTTTCCCCTGAAGATGCCTCGTTTGACGTTTCTAGGAAGAAGAATCGGCGTTTAGCTCAGAGGACAAGGAAGTGACGACAATGGTAAGTTCTGAATTTGCGCACAGAGAGAGAGAGAGAGAGAGAGAGAGAGAGAGAGAGAAGTTTTGCATTGTTTCAGACTACTGACGTTCCGGAGTGTTTTCCACCTTCTGAAAACAGGGGTGCTATTCTCCCGAATCATTGTGTCATGCCCTAGCATCGGGCCAGAAGAGATAACGTCACTGCGAGTAACTTGACAGACTGAGAATGAACTTTCGTTGGTCCAGAGCGTCGCGAGAGAAGGAACGCTTGAGCGAGATTAGGACAAACGAGAAGTTAAATCTTTGCTGTGTTTTCGCGCTCAGTAACCTTCGTCTCCTACCTTTCATGAAAAAGCTTACGCAGTACAGTTTGCGTCCATGAAACTTTGCTGTGTTATTTCATGGAAGATGCAGTAGGATGTCGACAGTTAGTTCAAATGGCGAGCCGTTTTACACGTGGTCGAGCCCCGCTTCGATCATTACGTAAAGTTTGTTCAAACCCTTCTGAGAATATTTAATGAATTCTTCGCCTTCTCATCATTGTTGGGAAATTTCCCTGGCACCTTTCGCAACACGCCAATGCACGAACTATACACATATGTACTTGATCGTCCCCCCCCCCCCCCATAGGAACATTATCCACATGCGAAAGTGAATTCCTAATTGTTTGCAGGCAGAAATCATGTGATGACTAATGATTTGTCGCCATCCTATCGCCCTATTTTAGATAGGATGTATTCTTCTCCTCCACTTGTTGAAGAAAACTCCATCAGATTAGCCATCTGATCGATCCGGAACATATGTATGCACATCATTGGCATTTGTTGTTAATCAAGTTTAGGTGTGGGTGCATCCATATCTATAACCCGCCAATCAAGATTGGTTGGACGAAACTTCTTTCAACCAAGGATGGACGGAAACACGGTGATTCCATATTCGCAAAAATTGTCAAAAAATTCCTAAACCCATTATACAGTGGCCAGTTTAGTCCTGTACATTTTAACGGTTTATCAATTTAGTTATAAACCTTTCAATTATGCCAATTTAGTCCTAAATTTTTTAATGATTTGCCAATTCAGTCCTAACCTTTTGACAGTTTACCAATGTTGTCTTGAAAGGATTATGGAATGTTAATCTTAAGGGCATGAATTTTGTTGACAAGCGCTTGCTATTCATGGACTTGCTCCAACAAGGGTTTTGTATCAACAAAATCTAAGATCATAATATTTTGCAATCAAGTATTTATTGACACCTTACTCCTCTGCCTTCTACTTGAATTCAAGTGCATTCCCTATGTCTCTGGCAAATTTCATCTCAGTGAATAAATTATATAAACGATCAGACAGTGTGTTCATGATATGCCCACGACAAAGCAATTCATCATCTTCACATTTTTTCTTCTTCTTGTTGACCTTTTCAATGGCTTGTGCACTTGGTTGCCCTCCTTCAATGGTTAGCTTTGGATCCTCTATAGGCATCAAATTGGGATCCTGAATGTAAGAAATCTTTAAGGCATTTAGAAGAAACTTCATCTTGTCTCGCCAACGAGCAAAATTGTTGCCAGCAAAACGATCCAGTTTCACCATGTCTTGATTCATGACTTCGATTGACTCTGACTCCATTGTTGCAGATATAATTCCTTAAAATTATTGAGAAAAAATCAATCGAGAAAAATGGAATAGGATTTTGAGGTGTGAATACACTATCTTTAAGAAATCGTTTGCCCTCACAAAGTTACTAATAGTTACTAGCGAAGATCCTTTAAGATACAACAAAGTCTCAAAATAAGAATACCAAATAGCAATTGTAAATATTTCTCCAAGAATTCTCAAAAGGAAAAAATTGGAGAATAAACGCTATATTTTTTTTATTTTAAGAAACGTTGAATATATAATAGCGAAACCCTTTTGCGAACAAACGTACTTTTTCAAAAGTCACAACTATTCATGCTTTTTTTTACTGTAAATTTCAAGAAAAAAAAGCTGTAAATTCGAAATTAAAAATAAAAAAATAACCGCCATACATATCTTTTTGACGTGGGATAAGGCACTTCTTAGATTATTTTACAAACAAACTATCAGCGGTATGGTGTATATCCAACCATGAGAGAGCTAATGCTTGGCCATCCTCATCACCATAACTTTCCTTGGGTCCGGCATTTCATGATACGTGCGCGGAAGTCGTTTCGTGTCGGCTGTATATCGACAAAACCATGAGTTACCTAGCTAGCATGGTGAATAGTGAATTATGACGTGCATACGACAATCTATTGATGTAGAAAAGACGAACGTCCAATTGCATGCATGTATCACAACACGGGATTTGCTCCGACAGGGGAGGATGAAAATGATGTTAACAGGGTTTAAAATAGCAGATTGCATTACACATGTATTTCCTCTATCCAATGTCCATGAGTTGTTGAGTTGGAGTTTTCATTTGTTTAGACAATATCAATTATTGGAACTCTTGATTTGACAAACGAATTCTCGCCCTTGCACGCAAGCTGCCCTGTCCATGATGCGCCGGGTAAGACATCATGTCTAGGGTGTCCGGTGACATGACCCCTTAAGTTACTCTTAGTAAGATGCGTCGTGATTCGTACATATTATATGTTGTCTAATCAACACGTCTAGAGAATTTCTCGGGTTGGATGCGTTTTTTCAACACTTGCCTTTAGGGCTTCACCGATGGATGAATATGTGATTTAGTTTGATAGGAGTTTAATAAGTTTCAGGACATGGGAGACTTATCGTCACATGGGAGGCTCTATTTGTAACCCTCAAATGGCTACATGCACAGCCTATTTAAACAGTAAGGAATTATTGACTGGTGTAACCTTCGCTTAAAAGACAGGTTTAACTTCTGAATGGAGGAATATTTGCACATCTCTCTCTCCCCCACATCGCTCCTTCTGTTCTGAGACACACGTCCAGAAGCTAGAAAGAAGAAAAGTGGCTACACAGCATTATTCATTCATGGAAAAGTTTAGACAGATGGCGCTTGTTCTTCACCTACACGGGTCTTTTGGCCCCATAAGTTTCTTGTGAATAATGATATAGGTTAGTTCATACAAGACGATGAGTACAAACTTCTGCGGTTGAAGTGATGCTAACTAAAGCATCTTTTCTTTTCAAGTCGCTAGTGCGAATCGGCCAGACATTTGCATTGTACTCCTCTCTGTCTGCTCTTGGCTTTCTCATGTTGAGTGAAAAGGAGGAAAGGAAAAAGTATGATATAGCTACGAATGACGACATGCTCTAGGTTTTTACTTGTAACATCCAGAAAGAGAACTCAAGAACGAAGGAAACAAGATGTGCACAGAGAGAGAGAGAGAGAGAGAGAGAGAGAGAGAGAGAGAGAGAGAGAGAGAGAGAGAGAGATGATTGAAGAATAATGAGCACCATTAACTTCAGATAAGGCCATTTAGCTTAAGGTGAATTCATCATTGGTGCCATGGACTTAGGAACAGGAGAGAGTGACTGAAACATCCTGATCCTCCTCTCTTTTTTGTTGCCTTTGTCTTCTGGGAGCTAAGTGATTTCATATCAGCCTTTCGGGAAAATCTTAGTGGGGCCAAATATATCCCAAAGGGACTTTGGTATGTTCTTTATTGTTCTGGATACGTCAGGCTTTGGTTTACTTGACTATATGAGGTTTGGAAGCATGCATGAAACTTCAGAAGAACACACTGAAGCTCTCTCTAACATCCATGGCGAGCAGACAAAAGTGAGCTGATAATTTTACATCACTTTCCTGCAAAATTCAATATGTAGTACATATTTATATACCGATGAGAGCGTTGCTTTCAAACGTTTCCTCCTCGTGAAAAGAATCTCGAAACAGAGGCTCGGCCATGGAGATTCTGTAGAGACAAAGTCGCCGAACATCACAAACATGCCCCACCATATCTTCACGTGGGCTGGTTTGTGCATGTCTTCTTGTTGAGTGATATGCCGCAACGCACGGGGACAAAAATCAGGAACAAAGAGCTTGAAAAGGGTTGTGTAAATTGGATGGAGTTTGGACATCAAGAGTCTTCTTCTGTCCTCTTCTCCTTAAATGGCATTGATTAGGGTTTAATGTTTCGAAATGGCATTGAGAAAGGTTTAAGTTCCTCTTCCAATCATTGGGTTCTTCTTTTATATATTTACTGGTTTCACAACATAGTAGGAGAAGTATTTTGGACCACCACTATCAATATTACATGTGTCATGAGTGTGTATTTCATTGCACTACATTATAATAACAAGCGTTACAGATTAAGGGCAATTTCTCTATCGAAATGTGCAAATTTAGCTACATATCAAAATCGAGGACCATCATTATTTCTCTTTTGGTCGGCCTCGGCAATAGGGCATAGAAACTTAAATCAGAAAGTCTAGAGTTAGGGGTTAATAATAAGAGAATGCTCGCCCATAAAAACGCGAAATGAAGTTGAACATGATGTCAACCAAGATTTTTGTATACATAGCTTCTCCTTAATTCACTCTAATAATTATAGCTTGCCAATATATTTAGGATCATTACTCGATTAGGGTCAGTGTGAACTTGCGTTCTGGTCAAGAAAGGAGATATGGCACTAAAACCAAATTTGACCTATTGCCAGTGCAAATCGCCACTGCACATCAATTGAAGCAAAATCATCATCAAATCTCAATCAGCTTTTCCCCAAGAATCACTCGCGAATCGTAGCCATCAAAGGCACTTTTCTCTGCCCACGAGTTCCAACTTTGCCGTACTTGTTCCCTACACAATTTGATTACACGTTCATCAAGGGTTTGAGAATATCAGCTGAATTTGCGCCCCCGCTTTTTCATGTCACCCTCGAATGATGGAGCCAAAAGGCAACCAGACAGTCCCCTGATTCAATTGGTATCTTCCGATTGTCGCTCTGGCTTAGTTATTCGGGACTCAGAGAGAACATCGCGTGAAGTTAAGGAATCTTGGGTACTTAGGGTATGCACTTATGCGTTCTTATACTTACTCTAGTTGAGCGGGACATGGCAAAATATGATAAGCGAGATAATAATTTACAACGTCTCAAAAACACACGTGAAGTGTGCATTGGATGAACAATCAAGAAGCACGCCGTTTTGTCTGGTGAAATTCAATATCGGTTTTTTTTATTCAATGTTATATCATCGTCGCATAGTCAAAAAATAAAGTAAACTGATGCGATTGAAAATGGAATTGCTCGGAGCACGTGAAATCATCTATTTCGCTTGTATCATTTTCACTTGAAAGAATTAGGTTAATGATTGATTGAATTTTCCTTATGAACTGCTTCTTTAGAGATTCTTCAAGACCCGATAGTTGGAGAACTTTAGTCAAATCATCAAAAGTAAGCATGAATGTTTAATTAATCTGTGATAGATAGATACATACACTAATTATGAGCTTAGATGAGGATTTAGATTACTTAGACCAACCAAACTGCTTGTAGAAAGGGAGTTCTACATTGATTAGAAAGAACCGTTTTCCGTGTTATAATCACGTATAACTGTGCATATCTCGTCCTCGATTAAGCTAAATCGATTTCAAGATGCGAATTACGCGCTTATCTCAATAAGACTTGAGGGTATTCCCACGATAATCATTTCTAAAACTCTTGTGTGAAAAACAAGTCATGTCCCACCATTTGATTGTTTAGGTACGACGACATTCAAGGCCTTGCACAAATCCTTCATTAGAATAATGTAATCTTCATGACCACGTTGGCCACTTATGTAGAAAGGTGGACCCATGTTTCACGATGAGGATTCTGAGAATTCATTAACGTCTCATCTTTTCTGGTCGGCGCAAGAAGAACAGAAGCCCGGCACCAGAACTGCTTCTTCCCCCACCACTGCGGATCAGGTTTGATTTTCCGTGGATAATGAAATGAATCTTGAAGGAGGAAAACACTTTGTATAAGGAAAAGAAAGTGAGGGCCGAGCTGCCTAATTAGGGCGATATTCGAGCTAATTCGGTGTAAACCAACTTGCCTAGTCGAATTTGACGAGAAATAAAGGCAAAAGAGATCCTTGGATTATTATAAACTTGTTCGATTGAATTGTTTGATTTTTTTATGTGCAACTGGGTACGTAAATTATGGACTTTTTTGTTCATGTCCGTCTCTCTGTGGGATAAATAAAATGAAGAGTTGACGTGGAATATCACATCGGCGCCACATCGACGCTGATTAGACTGGCTAGGGTTTTCGGGTCGATTTTTCTTTTGCCATGATACTGGACGTGGATTGAAGAGGAAGAGAATTCAAAAAATTGAAAATAAAACAAAAAATCATAAGTGAGAGAGGGAGAGACATCTGGACATCTTCCCATCGACGGGACAAGAGGGCCGGGGTGGGCAGCCGCCACTGCGTCGCTGGCATCGTGCAAGTACGGCGAGGTTCCAACATCCCTCACTGGGCCTGGCAAAGGCGGCATGACCGCAGCCGCCGCCGCTAATCCCAGTGTCGAAGTTTCCAATCGCAGGATTAATGACGAGCTTAATGCAAAAAAACAAAAGGATGGGAAAGGAAACAACAGAGCGCCATCGCCGACGATGCCCCTGGAGAAAAGAATAGCGCCTTCTTGGATTCCAACAAAACAAGTTGAACCCATCAGCGAGTAGCTCCATATCTATTGACATGCATTTGAAGACGCTAAAAGGCATGCTGATATGCAAACAGTGAGATACAGAGAGACGATTTGGCCTGGGGCGACCTGGCACTAGATGCATCGATGGTGGCAATCGTCGCGCAGCCGTATCCCACGTGCCCCCGGCAGTCAATCCAATGCCAAACTTTTTGTAGATCACAGGGACGACATCAGCCTATGTGCAGTCCACCCAATTCCCAAATGTCCAACCCCGGGTGCCCAACCACACACTCCAGTAAACAGACAATGGGGAAGATGCAACTATACATGTCAGATTGAACTAAAATGTGTACTAAAGATCGATCTTATTGAGAAATTTCTAGGCAACCAGCGAAATGGAGTTGCATGAATGTTCACGGGCGAACCCAAACTCTTTTATTAAGGGTCTCTTTTTTTGTTTTTTCTCTTCATTTTGCTTGTCGGTTAAAAGTTACGCCTCATATATTGGCTATCGAGAGGTGGCAGCTGTGATTGGCTGAGAAGAAAATAGAGAGAAACGAAAAAGAGAGGCCGTCAAGGCCAAAGGAAGAAAAAACATGTGTGGGTAGTGATTGTTTATTCGTGAGTATTCTCAATTTCGTTGTGCTTTAATCTTGAGAGAAGATTATCATTGTATTTCTACTTTCTTCGAAATCTAGTGAATTCGCAAGGTACCTCTGCGCGAAGACATAGCCCGAGTTTGAGTGAATTTCGATAATAAATTTTATGGTGTGTTCTTTCAATTATGTTATTTTATTATTATATTCTACCCGAGTGGATTGTTTGCTTATGTTATTTTTTTTGGAATCAGTGTGTGATTCCTATCAATTGGTATCAGAGCCCAAGTTGGCTAATCAAGAACATCAAGGGTTTTGCAGTGACATTCAATTAAAAGAAAATGATATGATAGAAGATAAAATCAGGATTAATAAGTTTGATGGGCAGGATTTCGACTGGTGAAAACTCTAAATTTCTATGCACCATTTGAAGGTTGGAAACCCAAAATCATGAAAGTGGATCTGACAGCAAAATCGAAATGGAAAATTCTTGATCGAAAGGCATTAAGTGCAATTCTTCTAGGGCTGATGAAAAAGATAGGGTATCACATCCCAAAAAGCAAGGACCGTAAAAAAAGTCATGGATATTCTAACGACTATCTCTCGAGTTTGTTTTATATATATATATATAAAGTCATGGATATATATATAAGAAGCCGTCCATATCAGATATTTTTGCTGAAGAAGTTTGTTAATATGAAGTTATTTGATAGAGATTTGTAGTAGAGCATTTTAATAATTTTACGCAGATCACAAGTCAGTTGGAATCCGCAGGCATAAATCTGGGTATGAAGCTCTAAGCTTTACTATTTTCATGTTCCCTTCTGAAAAGCTACAACACCGCAGTGCAGGGAATTTCGAGCACCATGAAGGATGATTTGACTCTTGATAATGATGTGAGCAACATCATGGATGAAGAGATGCGAAGAAAAGTCTCAAGTGGAGATAATTTTTGGCATCTACGTCTTCGACGGCACTAGCATTGGAGAACCGTTGGAGAAGTAAAGGTAGAGGAAAATTCAGCGAGCATGGTAGGTGACGATCAAAGGGAAAGAGAGAGGCTACAAAAGATAAGTGCTAGTTTTGTTACTAGACCGGACACCAGAGGTTTCAATGTGAAGCCTACAAAAAGAAACAGCAGGATGAAAATAATGAGCTAATGTAATTAGCAATGAACTTTTGCTAGAGAATTTGTGTTTGTTTGCAAAATTTAACTTGACGAGAGACAAGTGGTTTATTGACTTCGGTATTCTTTCGATTGCACCTCGCCAAGAGACATATTTGCTATTTGTGAACATCTTAGGTGGAGAACATCTAGTTTTGCGTGAAATTAGGCATATTCCAGAGTTGAAAAAAAATTGATCTTAACTAGTAAACTTGACCAAGAACGTTTGGTAACGACCTTTGAATGTGAATAGTGGAAGATAACCTCAAGGATAAGAATAGTAGAGAAGGGAAGCGTATGGGTATGCTTTACCTTTTCTAGGGAGACAACATCAATGATACGGTTTCAACTATAGTGACTGCGGATAGTTTGTCTACTGTTTGGCATTATCGTTTGGGACATCTCGGTGAAAAGGGTATAAAGTAATTACACTCAACAAAGTTGGTTTCAAGTTAGTAGAAAGTTGAGTTGGATTTCTGCGAGAATTGCATTTATAGAAAACAAAAAGCGGTTAGTTTTCAAATGAATGGGTGACACAATAATGGTCAAAACTTAGAGTTGGTTCGTATTGATGTGTTGGGACTGGCTTAGAAACTCTCTTATGGTGGTAATACATATTTTATCACTTTCATTGATGATGCGACAAAGAAGACTTGACTCTATGTTCTCAGAGAAAATTCAAAAGTATTCGGAATGTTCAAGATGTGGAAGACCATGGTAGAAAAAGAGATAGGTTATCCAATTAAAAATCTGAAGTTTGATAATAGTGGTGAATACATGAGCAAAGATTTTGCAAAATACTTGAGCCGGGAAGGCATAAACGAGTTGAAAGCTATTCCTAGAATTTCTAAAGAGAACGGTGTAGCTAAGAGGATGAACATGATTATTTTGGAGCGCACGAGATGTGTGAGGGCACATGCGGATCTCCCACTACACTTGTGGGTTGCTATAGTTGATATAACTATTTATCTGATCAACATGAGTCCATTTAGTGCACTGGATGGAGGAATACCGCAAGGGCAGTGATTATGTAAAAAGGTTAATTATTCATTTTTTAAAGTTTTTAGTTATATTGCATATGTTTTAATTGACATAAAAGATAGGAAGAAGATTGATGCTAAGTCTCAGAAGTGCATCTTTATTAGATATGGTGGCAATGAGTATAGCTATAGGTTTTGGGATTGTGAGATATTAAAGTCATTTGCAGTCGGAATGTGGTATTCTACGAAGAAAAGATGTACAAGGGTCATCAAGTAGGAAATCAAAAAGCAGTAGAACTAAAATAAGTCGAGCTGAACACAATGTCCATGAAGATGGTTCCAGCAAATTAGAGTGGACCTGAAGGGGAGGTTTGAGGTTAACCCATTATTAATGAGTAGGCAGTTCAAGACGAACGTAGTGAACTGGGACAAACTAACGACCCTGAAGTACCTATCTTAAGGAAGTCTACACGTGTGAGAAAGCCAATGGTAATTTTGATCTATCAACAAATACTATTCTAAGCCATGTCTTATATACAGATTTGGGAGAGCTAGAGACTTGTGATGAGGCAAAGAAAGACACATGTCACATGCAATGGGATTGTGCTATGAAAGACAAGATGGGCTCATTATTTCAGAACAAAACTTGAGAGTTGACCGAGTTGCCCACTGGTAAAAAGGCTTCGTTAAACAAGTGAATGTACAAAATAAAAAATGAAGCAGATAGTAGTATCGGATACAAGGCGAGACTTGTGGTCAAGAATTTTTTTATTTCAAAAAGAAGGAATCGACTACTGTGAGATTTTTTCACCAGTAGTGAAAATGACATCAATCAGAGTTCTGTTAAGTATAGTTGTAGTGGAGGATCTTCATCTCATGCAATTGGATGAGAAAACGGTGTTTTTGCATGGCGAACTATATGAAGATTTATGCATGGCACAGCCTAAATGTTTTGAGATGAAAGGTAAGGAGCATATGGTATGTCACTTAAAAAAAAGCTTGTATGACTTGAAGCAAGCTCCTCGATAATGGTACTTAAAGTTTAATGGTTTTATGGAAAAAAATAAAAGAGGATTTGCACACTGTAAGGCTGATTATTGTTTTTTTTATTTTTGCAAGTATGATGATGGTGATATCATGTATCTCTCTTTATATGTGAATGACATGGTACTAGCTAGCTCTAATAT
The DNA here is from genome assembly GCA_031216185.1 of Syzygium aqueum. Lineage (NCBI taxonomy): Eukaryota > Viridiplantae > Streptophyta > Magnoliopsida > Myrtales > Myrtaceae > Syzygium > Syzygium aqueum. Next base: position 13,937,475 of record CM062239.1, read on the forward strand.
GAAAAGAATCGCAGGAATGAAGAAGATGTTGGCATCACAATTTACTATGAACGACTTGGGAGAGGCCAAGAAGATCTTAGGCATGAAAATCATTAGGGACAAGAAAAATAAGAATTATGGCAAATGTGTGAATAAGGCGTTAAAGAGATTCAACATGGATAAGGCAAAACTAGTGACTTTTCTAGCAAGTCACTTCAAGTACTCAAGCTTTAAAAGATGAGATGGCGGCAGTCCCATATGCATCAGCAGTGGGAAGTTTTATGTATACCATGGCGAGCGTAAGATCAAACATTGCACATGCAATAGGAGTTGTGGGTCAAAATTTGCATAATTCCAGTGAAGAACATTGGAATGCAGTAAAATGGATATCGAGATATCTAGCATGTACATCAAATTACTCTTTTTTCTTATGGAGGTACATCTTTAGAGTTGTAAGGTTATATTGATGCAAATCACTCGGGTGATTAAGATACTAGTAAGATTACCACTGGATATGTCTTTACAGTTGCAAATACAATAGTGAGTTGGCATCTCAACTACAAAAAGTAGTGGCTCTATCAACAATAGAAGCAAAGTATGTGACGAAATCGGAAAGTCTCTAAGAAAATCATATGGTTACAAGATTACATAGAGAAGCTACATCGAAAGCAGCCAGTGAGTATGCTATGGAGTGATGGTCAAAGTGCAATGCACTTAGCAAAGATTACAGCTTGTCACTCAAGAACTAGACATAACAACAGGCGTTATTATTTCATCAGGTTAACATTGAATTATATTGAGTTAAAGCTAAAGAAGATTAATGGCTCGAAGAATCCAGCTGGCATGCTTCCCAAGGTAGTAGACAGAGAGAAGCATATTTTCTGTACTATTACAATTGGTATTACTCTGTGTTAATTAATGAGGAGTATTGCAGAAGCACAAATTCTATTCGTTAGCTTTTGAAGTAGATGAATGCAAAGTTACTTGGTGTATTGAACGTATTTGTTGTGAAATGGGACATTGTCGTCGGGTGAAGCCAAAAATTTTTATTAAAGGCTTTTTTGTTTTTTCTCTTCATTTTGCTGTTAGGTTAAAAACTACACCTTATATATCATTTATTGAGAGACCGCAATTATGAACCACTAAGAAGAAAATAGAGAGAAAAGAAAAAGAGAGACCGTGACAGCTAAAAAGAAGAAAATGGCAAGTTTCTTTCACCAATAGGAACCAACAGAAATCTACAATTCCCTGCGATTTGGGTTAATCGAGTGGCTCCAAATCTAGGAGATATCTGGGAAGAAGAAGAAGAAGACGAACCGGGTCGTTACCTGGAAAAACAAGAATCCGAAACCTGTCCTTTTCACTCGATTTCTTCATTCTCTTGAATATATTTTCTTTTAATAATGGCAATTTATTCTTGGGGAATAAATAAGTCAAATAAAAAAAGGTTAATATTATGAAAAACCTCAAATCTGTACACTTGTGATAAATTTATCATAAACTATTTTTTTTACCACAAAAAAACCTCGAACTGATACACCTATGACAATTTTATCACGAACTATTTTTTTGACCATCAAAAACTCCACACTAGTACATCTGTGATAATTTTACCCCCAAACTAATTTTTTGACCACCAAAAACTCCAATCTGGTATAAATGTGATAAATTTATCCTCCGTTAATTTCTGTTAAATTTTACTATTAAATTGCTAAGTTTAATGACACTTGATGATTGACAGGTGTACCGATTTTGGATTTTACTCCTCTGTTTGTCACAAGTTTACCAATTTGTGATATTAATCCAATTTAACGAATACTAACGGACGGTAAATTTATCGCAAATGTATCAATTTGGGGTTTTTAGTGGTCAAAAGATTAATTCGGGTAAAATTGTCATAGATGTACCATTTTGCGGTTTTTATGATCACAAAATAGTTGGGGGTAAAATTATTACAAGTGTACCAATTTGAGGTTTTTGGTGATCAAAAAAATAATTTGGGATAAATTTGTCACAGGTGTACCAGTTTGACGTTTTTTGTGTTAACAAAATAGTTCGGAGTACCCACCCATGGGTTGCTCAGTTGGTTAGGGCGTACTTGGGATTGTGTGGTTAGGCGCACTGGTTCCAGGTTCGATTCCCCAGCTGAGCACTTGTGATTTAAGTGGGGGGTCATGGCGGTGGGTTGCTGTGCTAGTCTCCCCCGAGGAATAGTCGAGGTGCGCGCAAGCTGGCCCGGACACCTCGGTTACCAAAAAAAAAAATAGTTCGGAGTAAAATTGTCATAAGTATATCAGTTTGAGATTTTTCGTGATATTCTTGATTACCAAAAAAAACCCTATAAAAAAACTAGCAACGTAATCCTCTGATGTCATGTATGTATATATGTTATTGATTTTTTTCAACCCGTCATTGTATCTTCATTTAAAATAACACAATCCCAATTTAACTTTCACCTATTTGCCCACTGAAATAAATAAAAAATGAAAACCTTATTACGTACGATAATCATCATTTGATTAGGTTCGTTAAACCTGGTTCACTCTATAATCACAACTTGACTAGTGACCTATTTATTGTCATATCATCTACTAAAAAAGAGAGACATAATTAACACATCTCTCGCGACCTCTCACACCACCTGTCCTCATAATCAATAACTCGTTGCAGAACTAGCAAGCTAGGGATTCGCTCGCGACGGTCCTACTCGAGGTGATGTGCGATGGTCTCGAAGATCGAAACCGATACTATTATTTAACATGCCGGAAAGTCCACCCATGTACTCGGCCTAGAGCCTCCGGACCCTTCGGCCGGGGACATCACGCTATGTTTTTCGTAATCGGCCTTGGAAAATTAAAAAATAAAAAAACGAAAGTCTAACACCTGGAGTTTCGACTAATAATATACGTGGGCACAACTAAGCTCATCGGTTAAAATTTTAAAAATAATCATAAAAAAATTGAGTTTCGAGTGGATTGACCTCATCAAACTCGGGAATGCATCGTGGGTGGCGACGGGGATTCGCCAGCTCCTTCACATATTGTTTAATATAAATTTTGCGAAGTTCATTAAAAAAATATTAATATTGTGAATAATGTAATGAGGAGTAGCTGCCCATGTTGTAAGTTTAGATGGAGACCGTGTAGATTGGATGCGTGCGACCAAGCCCATTTTTTAATATATATATATATATATATATATATATATGAAATATATATTTATATTTTAATGTTCCGTACTGTCTCTTTTTTATATTTTAATTTTTTGTGCTAATGTTGCCAGCTTGCGTTTTCAATCCCCATCAACGCCAAAAGCAAGATGCATTTACACTTACTTCTACACACATAAAGAGATTAGCAATTTTTATTTTTGGTTACAGCTAGCCCTTATAACGGGGACTTCGTCGTCACGTCGCGAACAACGGCGGAATGTGTTGATTTAGTTTGATATTTCAAGCCCAAATTTTATAATCTCTTTCAATGGCTAGCTTGCGAAGAGATTAATCAAAAGTGACCACGAATGAGTTGGAAACAAGATACTAATAGTAATAGATTAGCTGCTTGGTCAAAAGTATTTCCATTCACCACCAAAATGCATGAAAGTATTCATAGGAAATCTTAAAATGATACATCGTGTGTACAATATCATTTAATAGTTGGAACTATACTCCGTGTATGTCATATATGGACCTTAGAAACGCTTAGATCAACACCTACAATCACGTTTCACCAAAAAATGTTGATGATGAAATGCCTTTTTGAATGTGGATGGATTGATATTATATCGACAAAGGTTGCGTAGGGTTATTAATTTTGGACAACAAAGTAAGTTAAGAGAATTAAAGAGTGCAATAATAGGAAAAATAGTTAATAATTATGCAAAATGTAGGAAAGTAAAGATAAAAGATAAATTTGTAGAAGAATGTTGAATTCTATGATTGATTGGGGATATTTTACAAAGAATACAATGTGAATCCACTATCAACGGTTATGAACAACATTTTTTGAATTTAAATAAATAACTTCCTAACAGCGGCTACAAGAAGTTACTTCACGACAAGAAATTATTTAGTAACATTTATCTACGAGAAGTTATAAAAATCTTAAATTAACAGCAATGGAGATAACTACCCAGCAATTTATTTTTATGTCGATTTCTCTCTATCAATAATTTTGTCGATCAACTTCTCAAGTCTTGATGAAGGCTCTTGTCGATAAATTTCACGTTGTATGTTGTTGATGACTTCACTAACGAGTTGCCAATTCTTCAAGTTATCGATTGTTCGGATCAAATTATCTTTATCGACTGAGCTTTTCACTTGTCGATAATAACAAAAAAAAAATTTGTCATTTTTGGATGTCAACAAGCCAGCATAAATTTTTGTGAGATTCAAACATCAGGAGTTTAGTTTGGTTCGGAGCACTTACAAAACTGCGAATGGTGGAGTTTAACTTGGGGGAAAAATTTCTATCACATTTGGTCAAACAATTTTTCCTTAAAGAGTGTTGAAAAAAACCTAAAAAGTCGACGAGTGTTGAAAAATTATTGGTTTTGAAAATTATTAGACTTGCTCAAAAGAGGATTGTTAGTCCAATACTATGTGCTAATTTAACCGGAGAAAAGTTAGTGCGTCAAGCTAATTTAGGATAGTAATCTCCTTAAAGAGTTAAGTAATACAAGGAGTCATTAATCAAGACAAATAAAAATTCACAACTTAAAGAAAAGTTGGTCGACTTGAAAAAAGAAATGTATTGATAACCATTATTAAGTAACTCAAACTGAGAGTTGGTAATTCGAATCTAGTTAATAATTCGATTCGATAGAAATTGGTAAGCCACTCTAATTTAACTTAGTAATCTCGCAGAAGAATCAGCAATTCGAAGGTCAGTTAACGTGCAAATAAAATTAGGTAATTTTAGATAAAAATCGATAAATCTGCAAGCTATATAAAAAATATAACTTCAAAAAAATGTTGGTGATTTACTGATAAATCTTTCGAAAAAATCATTGATCATGTTTTCTTTTTACCAACGGGATTTTTATACTTACCGATTGTTTTGCGCGAATTGGATTCGGTAATTAAATATTTTTCACTGAAGTCGTTCGTCGGTTTTTATTAGAGGAGACAGGTTTTATAAAGACTCTAAACAAGAATATCATAGGAAGACAATAAATTAAGCAACTTTACTTCAAGATAGAAGTATCTGTACACAAACTATACCAGAATTTAATTGATGACAAAGCTTGGGAATACAACCCAATGATGGCCAAGGGTCATGGCCCTCGCTCACAGTTAGGCGAGGGCTAGCCATGTGTGAGGGAAACGAGCTCTCACCTAGCTATGAACGACGGCCACGACCATCACCCTGCTCACCCACCATTGGGCAAGGGTTGCAATCCTTGGTCAACTTTGAATGAGGGTCGCAACCCTCGCCCGGCACTAGGCGAGGTTTGCGACCCTCGCTAGCCATGTGCCAAGGCAATGAGCCCTCGCCCAATGGCTGGTGAGGGTTGTCGAGCCTTGGCCAGTAGCCACTCCAAGCATTTAACAATAAAAAGAAAATTTTAAAAATATTAAAAAAATTATTAAAAATTATCTATGTTGGCGCTGGTCATGCCACATAGGACGAATGGTGTCCACATCAACAATGTCCAATTGACTGGATGAACTCAATTGGAAAAATATGAAAAGGTTTAGAACTCAATTGACACAATAAAAAGATTTATGATTGAATTGGCAAAAGTGCAACAAATTTAGGATTTTTTGGACAATTTCCCCAAATATTAGTATTTATAGTGTTTACAACATAACTGCCTATGGACAGTTCTTCATCAGTTTTAGCCATGCCTTCACATCTTTGGAGCTTTCGGTTTCATATATCTTCACGTCACCACGACTTCTCATATTCAAATGAATTACTTCCGCTTTTTACCAAACTCCTTTCTCATCGACCAAGTCCGTTACTCGTTCATACTGACCAAAATTGGTCATTTTTTGGTGCAAACACCATACTAATTGAAACTTACCAGCACAGAAAACAAAATCCAATTTATAGGCACGGGCCATTGGAGTTCAAAAGGAAGGCTCGAACCCGACCGACGAATGACCGAGGAACCCGTTGACTTCGCCGATTTGTTTGGCGGATCGCGAGGAGCCCCCCACGTCCACACCACGAACGCGCGTGCCGCGATCGGCTGACGTTCCATCGAATTGCGTGTGGAAAGAGGAGCGCAAAAGACGAGAAACCGGGACGGTTACGCTGACGTGCTTTGTCCGTCGCTGCTTTTATTCATCGGATTTTGTAATAACCGCGTCACGCGGTGCAGGTTCGAGGACATCTGAGTGGCCAATTGCATAGCGTTCGCACAACATGCGATGTCATAATCACATGATATTTTCAGTGCAAGGACGTGGCGCAGAGGTTGAGCAGATGTGCCACTGCTAAAACGACCCAAGAATTGTTAGAACCAAAAAAAAAACGACCAAAGAATTGAACTTTTTAAGGCCTAATTCTAAAAAAAAAAAAAGCACAAACTTTATCTTGATTAATAATTTTGACTTGAACTTTTTTTTTCTCATTAAAAATCACCAACGAATTTAAAAATTTTATATAACAGGGGTCAAATTTGGGATTAGAGTAAAATGTAGGCACTTTTTATTGAGACAAAAAATGTTCGAGTCAGAATTGTCATTCAAAGTAAAGTTGATAATTTTTTTTTTTTGGAGTTAGCCCATTTTTTTAAAGACCCAAGTGAAGAAATTCTTATGAAATATTTAGTGATTCTTTCTTCTCGGTGCATGTTGAACCAAACCCCATTTCACCAGTGGGCCCTTCTTCTCATTACTCTTGTGTGGCTACAAATGCTTTTCTACCTAAAGAAAAAGCAAATTAGGGTTTGTGTGACGAAAAAAGATGGGCGATGTAAATGCATCTTGATCGTTCATATTGCGTGTTTCGGGACTTGACATTAGCTTAAGAAGAGACGTTTGTGCCGGCCAAAGCCGTCGAGTCCTTTTTAATAGAGATACTAAAATTGAGTCGACTTTGAAGAGTTTAGGCACTTGATTAAAAGAAAAAAATGTTTAGATTATTGAAAAATGGGTGAAATCCACATCCTCATTTTCTTCTTTTTTATTGAGTTAATACCACGAAAAATCCTAAATTGATATACCCATGATAGATTTGCCCCACACTAATTTTTCGACCACAGAAAACTCCAAAATTAGTACACCTGTGACAATTTTACCCTCTGTTAGTTTCTGTTAAATTTTATCATGAATTTTTTTTTGAGTTAAATGACACATAACAGCTAACGGGTATATTAGTTTGGGGTTTTACCCTCCGCCTATCACTGGTGTACCATTTTGTGACTTTTCGTGATATTAATTTGATTTAACGGGAGGTAAGTTTGTCACAAAAGTATCAATTTGAGATTTTTTGTGGTAAAAAAAATTAGTTTTAGGGTAAATCTGTCACAGGTGTACCAGTTTTGAGTTTTTAATAGTCAAAAAATTAATTTTTGGTAAATTTGTCACAAGTATACCGTTTGGAATTTTCCGTGATATTAACCATATATTTATTTGGCCTGTACTTCCTCACCAATGATTGTTTTCTGTTGAAGAAAAAGAAGAAAAAAAGGTTTAAAAAATATATATTCAATTTTCTCAAACTATGTATATTATATACACGTATATGTATATATTTATGAACTAGTGGTATGAATAGGTCATATCGCATTGTCATATTTATTTCGAAATCGATTGATAGACAATGATATGCGATTTTTTTATGAAACGAAAGGCGAAAAGGTATCAAGAAGAAGCAGAATGCGACCCGTGCGGAAAAAATATCTATTTCCAATTATCGGCCCGAAATAAGAATAGATATTTTCAATCTAGAGAGAGATCGGCCGAGAAGATGAACCGGGTTATTACTGGGGAAATAAGGATCCGAAAACCCGGTCCTTTTCACTCGATTCCATCTTCTCTAGAATGTTCTTTCTTTTAATAATTGGCAATTTATTCTCAAGAAGCAAAATAAATCATAAAAAATAAGCAGCAACGCAATCCTATGATTTCAGCCCGAAGCAAAAGTATACTCATCTATTTTTATTTTCATTTTTAAATAATTTAAAGTGACACCATTCCTATTTGACTTTCATTCCACCAAACTCAGCAAAATAAATAAAATAAAATCCTATAACGTTAGACAGCCGTACAATGGTTCGTCCATATACTCTTCGATTTCGAATCTAAGCATGCCTCGCCATACGATGTCGTCAGCATCGCCTGGCTGAAATTAATTAAGCATAAGAAATTATCAAATTGATAAAGCGAGAGAAAAATATATGCTAAGGAAGGTCAACTTATCTGCAAAAACAATGTGCACCAATCACTAGATGTAATGTTAGGATATTCGAAGGCGATGGCCATATTATAGGCGATGCACCGGTAATTCCGTGTATTCAAACGAAACAATTACGATGTCTCTTGCGTGCGCAAGGAAGTTTGGAATTCGCTAGAATCGGTCTTGTTTCTTGTGACATGTCATGATTTCGAAGACTAAATGGGTACTACCTGGTCGATGCCTCCCCGACGTTTTGATCGTGGACATCACGCCACGTGTCTTCATGATCGGTCCGTCGAGAATTAAAACGAGAGTTGACGCCGGGAACATATATTAAGGTGTGATTAAATTAATGTATGTGAAATTAAACATTTGTGATTCGTACAAAATGTTTGTGATGACAGATAAGGTCATTGGTTAGCTGATTTTTTTTTTTAAAAAGAAAAGAAATTTGAAAAAAAACGAAGAAGAGAGTTTTGAGTCGAATTGACCCCATCAAAACTCGGAAATGAATCGTGGATGGCGACGAGGGTTTGCCAGCGGCTTCACGCATTATTATTTATTTTAAATTTTGTGAATTTCATAGAAAAAATTAATTTTATGAATAATGCAACGAGGAGTAGCTACCATTAGGAATGAGCATAGTTTCAAGTTCTACCTAGAACTTAAGAACTTGACCGGTAAAAACCTATAGATTCTAGGCTCCAAGGTATGAGGGGTAGGTTCTAAGTTCTAAAAATTGGAGAACATATTTCGATTGTAAGTTACAGGTTCCACCTAGATGAAACCTGGAACCTAAACAAGTTTTTTTTATGCTTTTTTGGTCTATGTTTTTTCGTGATTTTGCAATGTTTCATGGCGTTAGATGATGAATATATAACCACTAGTCTAATATTTCATTTAATAATTTGTTAATGTTTCATATTTTTCGTGTGTCTAAATATAAGTTGTGATCAGTGGATCATAGTAGCAAGTTGTGGTAAATAAAGGTGATGATTCACTGCAATTGTTCAATTAATAATACAGATGAAATCTGGGTAAACCCTGAAATCGACTTGGAACCTATGATATGGTAAATTTCAGATTCCAAAAAATGAAGAACCTATTCTTATGAGTAGATTCCAGGTAAAACATGTATGGAATATCGAACCGCTCGCCCCTAACCATCATGTTGCAACTTAAGAAGAAAACCGTATGTATTGTATGTATGCGACAAGCCCTTTTTTTTTTACATAAAATAAATAGGTAAATATATTTTTTATATTTTTATGGCTAAAATTGCCAGCTTTCGTTTGTAATAATCCCCATAAACTCCAAAAACAACACGGCATTCACAATTATTTGTCCACTAATTAAGAAATTAGCATTTTATTTTTTTGGTCAGAGCTGTCCATTACACATTGTATGGGGTCTTCGTCGCCACGCGGCAAAGGACTTTCTCCAAAAGGAAAACGGAGCCGAGATGCACCATGGGGGAATTGCATTAATTTAGGATCCGAATGTTTCGCAAAAAACATTTTTGGAAAAAATATTTTTCACATTTTTTTGCATTTGGGTCGCTTAGGAAATTGATTCAACAGAAAATATTTTCCTACCGAATCTAAAATTCAGAAAAATGATTTCATTTTTCAAAAATATGGCTAGGTGTTGGCATAGGAATCCCAACACTCGTTCTCGAGCCCGGGTCCACCTAGGTTGCGCTTGTGCCCAGGGAATGAAAATCTGGGCTTGAGACCCGATGCCCATGCAGGGTTTCCTGGGTACCCATGTGCAAACCGCTAATGCCCTAATAGTGTATGTCAATTTGGAAAAATAAAATGAAATTTCCCTTCAAACGACGGAAGAAGTTTTCTTGTTCATTTTGAAGTCTTAGCCAAACACCGCAAAATATTGTTATTTTCTTGGAAAATAACTTTTTGGAAAATGTTTTCGAGAAATGTCACATTATGCAAAACAAATGGAGCATTGGTTTCACAAAAAATGAATGATTCGAAAATCATTTTACTAAAAATAATTGCTTGTATTACTTGAAATTATTAGTCGATATAAAATATTTTCATTATCGATAATAATTCATATTTAAACTTTTTTGTAAATGATGAAAATATTTATCATTCTTTCATTTTTACAAACAATACAAGCGATTATTTTAAAGAAAATATTTTCCAAATTATTTTTTTCCACGAAACAAGAAAAGCCTTACTTTGATACGATGAACCCAATTTCACGCTGTCTTTCGAAATCGAGTTAATTAAGAGATTTAATAAAAAGTATAAGCAAATCAGTTACATGTCTCTTTTTAATTCTTATCAACACTGATTGAAATTTACAAGCAATGAATAAAATCCACCTTGTTTGAGCACATATAGGGGTCATCGGTTCCTGGGCAGTTCGGTTCCCGCCCTGAAACTGAGAATTGGACTAGAGGAATTGATTCTCTGTTTTGGAATCGGGAACCGGACCAGTGCCCCTTGGAACCGGATCGACTGGGTGGGCAATTCTACGTTTGGAATCGGACCGAAATTCAATGGTTTCAATTTTATGAAATCGAAAACTGGACTGGTGCCGGCCGTCCGGAACCGGCTGGTGCGATTTGGTCCGAATAGTTCCTTGTGCTCACTCCTAAGCACTGATCGATAGAGTTTCGCCACATGAAATAGAAAGCGCATGTCCTGATCCGTGTGTCGCGATCAAATACACGTCATAGAAAGATTTTGCTTCGCCACATAATCTTCTTAGATCGATTGTTGGTATCTCAAAAAAACTCGAACCAAACCAAGGTCGACCTGTTTTCCTTCTTGCAAATCGCACGTACAACTCGTGCGTCTTCTTTGTTCATTTCTCTTGGATCTTGCTCAATTTGGTACGTTCCCACGAAAGACGAATTGGAAACGAGAAGTAGGGCTCGAACTCGATCGAGAAGAACGACTGGGATAAACCAGTTGACTCTGCCAAACTTCCGTTGAAAGCGCAAACACACGCGTGGGAATTGGCTGTCATCGAATCGAATTGGATGCGAAAAGAGGGGGGAAAAAGACGAGAACGGCGACAGTTACATAGAAATGTTTTTGTTCATCACTAATTTCTCGTACATAAGAAATTTTGTGACGATTGCTGTCATGCGGTTCAATTCAGGACCACTTGATTGGTGCTTCGTTGGAAAGGGCATGACGAAATACCTTTCGAAATATGAACGGATCAATATGAATCGATAACAGTTGCGAATGGTCCTTCATGGAAATGAATGACAAGAAATCTAAAAGGTTCGGAAAATGACCATGTAAATTGCAAAAAAGGTAAAGATAAAAGATATATTTGCAAAAAAAAATTGTTGAATTCTGTGATTGATTAGATAGTTTACAAAGATTACACTTGAGGTATTTATAATCCTCTAGCAATGGATACATATGATGATGACAAACAACGGTCATTGAATTTGAAAAAAAGAGAGATTAGCTTCCTAATTTAATCGGTGATTACAAGAAATTACATGATCTCTTATTATCCAACAACATTTATTCACGAGAAATTATTAAAAAAAACCATAAATTAGTGGCAATAGACATAACCACCCAGCAACAATATTTTAATGTTGATTACTCGCTGTCGATGACTTTGCCGATCATCCTCAAATCTTGATTAAGGTTTTCGTCGATAATTTTCATGATGTTGTCGATGACTTACTTTGGCGAGTTATCGATTCCCTTCAAGTAGTCTATTGTTCTATTCATTGTAAACTAAACTCTGCTTTCATCGACTAAGTCTAATGCTTATCGATGATAAGAATAAATTGATCATTTTTGGATGTCAACATAGCCATTTGTAAACAAATTGAGTGATTCATTGATCATTTGATTATTTTAAATAAGATAATCATGAGCCATCATATGCTCCCTTGTTGTTAGCAAATTTAATTTTTCCCTATCGAATTGCTTCCTTAATGGAGTCACTTGCGATATTCTTATTTACTAAATCTTCTTTACTTGGGATTACATGGCCTTCAGTTAATTTATTAAGTCATTTTTTAAGAGTAAATCGAAGATTTTGCCCAACTAACGACCAAGTAAAGTGGAGTATCTTTAACACTAGCCATTGTTTTCTTTTATTCTGGTGTCAATAATGAGTCAATTGTATCGTGTTCATGTGCACCATATGATATCATAACGAAACAATATACTTTTTATTTTGGGATAATGACACAAATGATCCATGAACTTTCACTACAAAAAAACTGGATTTTTGCCACGAAAATTTGCGACAAAATTTCCAACGAAAAATAAAATTCGTCGGAAATTAGCGACGAAAAATTTTTCGTCGCAAAATTCGTTGGAAATTTCCAACGAAAAACTTTTCTTCGGAAAATTCGTTGGAAATTTCCAACGAAAAATTTTTCGTCGTAAAATTCGTTGGAAATTTCTAACGAATTTTGCGACGAATTCAAAAAAACCCGGTATTGTTCGGCATTTTTTTAATTCGTGGGAAAATTTGTTGGAAATTTCCAACGAATTTTTCCACGAATTTCAATTTTCCTGGCAATTATTTTAGCGTGTACAATTTTCGTTGCAAAATTCATTGGAAATTTCCAACGTAAAATTTTTTGTCGCAAAATTCGTTGGAAATTTCCAACGAAAAATGTTTCGTTGGAAATTTCCAACGAATTTTGCGAAGAAAAACTTTTCGTTGGAAATTTCCAACGAATTTTCCGAAGAAAAATTTTTCGTTGGAAATTTTCAATAAATTTTGCGAAGAAAAACTTTTTGTAGATAACTCGCATGCAAATTTCGCAAGAAACGCAACACGGCAAGAAGAAGAAGGCAATCGAAAGCACTCATCATGGGGAAAATGTTGCTGGTATAAGAAATCAGGAGGCACGCGATCAGATCTTCCCTCGAGCTGGAGATCTTCCCCACGGTGAGTGCTTTCGTCCTCCTCCTCCCACTTCACCGGAGATCTGAAGCATTCCCCCTCCTCCTCGTCCTCCTCCTCCCACTTCACGCCTTCAGATCTTCCCTCGAGCCGGAGACCCGATCACAACGCCAATGCCGAAGCCACTGCCGCCGCCCAGCCGAGCCGATTCAACCGCGCATCTGGCGCGTCGCGAGCACGGATCGAGAGGAACGCAAGAAGGAACTAGATCTCAAAGAAGAGCAAGAAGGAGAATGAAGGAGAGCGAAGGGAACCTAGAACGACGAAGACTCAAACCCTAGCGAGAAGGAATCGATTTGAGGGGGGGATCAAGGCGAGAAAGGAAAGGCGATCGAAATGCGAATCGAGATTTGGGGATTTGCAGAAGATCTGGGCGACCTCGAGGTCGCCGGCGACGAGGCTGGGCCTCGCCGGCCATTGTGAGGGCCGAGCTCGCCATGGCCGGCGAGCTCGAGGTCGCCCAGAACTCGGCCAAATCTGAGCGACCTCGAGCTCGCCCGAGCCGAGCTCGCCCGGGCCGAGCTCACCGGCGACAAGGCTGGCCCTCGCCGGTCATGGCGAGGGCCGAGCTCGCTATGGCCGGCGAGCTCAAGCTCGCCGGCGATGAGGCTAGCCCTCGCCAGCCATGGCGAGGGTGGAGCTCGCCGACGGCGAGGGTGGAGCTCGCCGGCTGGCCGATGATTTTTCGATCAAAAAAAAAATATTTTGCCACATTTTTGCAACGAATAATTAGCAAAAATTTGCAACGAATTTAATTACAAATTATTTCGTCGGAAATTACCAATGAAAATTTATATTTTTGTCGGAAAAATTTTTCCAGCGAATTTTTGTTCGTCGGAAATTTCGTTGGATTTTCAAATTTTTCGTTGGAAAAAAGTTATTTTTTGGTAGTAATTTCCAACGAATTTAGCCATAGTTTTCCAACGAAAAAAATTTCGTTGGAAATTTCCAACGAAAATTGAAATTTTTCGTTGGAAAAATTTGCGACGAAGAATTACCAACAAATTTTTTTTCGTTGGAAAAAAGATGTTTTTTTGTAGTGTTTGACTTAATATGTAATGTTATTCATAAACTTTTAATTTGTTCAACGTGGCCCTTGAACTTTATCCCAATGTGCAATGTGATCTCTGAACTTTTAATTCGTTCAATATGGTTTCTGGACTTTTAGTAAATGTTCCATTTAGTCTCCGAACTATATGAAAGTGTTCAATATTATCTTTCCATTAATTCAAGTTAAGGAAAAACATTGAATATTTTCATGTGGTCTACAAACTAAATTGAACATGTACCAAAAGTTCAATGACCACATTGAATAAATTAAAAGTTCAAGGATCATATTACACATTGGGATAAAGTTCAAAGATCACATTACATATTTAGCCAAAGTTCAGAGACTATTTATGTCACTTTTTCCTTTTTGTTCCTGCGAAGACGTAACCCAAAGATTAAGCAGAAATGTGAATGTTCAGCGACCAAAATATGAATTCTAAGAGACCCAAGTGAAGAAATTCTCATGTGAAGGATTCACTAACTTTATTCTGGGGTGCTTGTTGGGTACGACGCATAGGGGACACGACCACGATTTCACTGTTGGACCCCTCTCATTACTCTAGCGGGGGGCAACAAGCGTTCCTTTTCCTCGCTTAGAAAGACAAATTAGGGTTTGCGTCCCGAAGAAGATGGCCGATACAGATGCATCTTGACCGTTCGTTCGTTCGTTCGTTCACGTGTTCCGGGACTTGTCATTTGCTTAAGAAGATACGAAAAGTACAGAACGTTCACAATTACCGCAAGCTAACGGTAGGACTAAAATTGAGTCGAAGTTGAAGAGCTGAGGTACTTGATTAAGCAAGAAATAATAGACGCCCGAAGAACAGGCGAAACTCCCGTTACTTGCAGTTGCAGTGTTGGCACCCAATATATTATAAGTGGCTAGACACGTTTTAGAAGTTAACCTACTGGATGTGGGGTGACAATGATTATTTTGGCACTGTCTTCACATAATGAAATCAAGAAAATGACATAGTAATGCAATTTGTTTGTCATGCTTGGGGTTCGAATTTTATGGGACATCCTAAAGGTTATAAATTACGCGATAATGTCTTCTATACGAGAAGAAAGGATTTTATTAACGAGTGTCGTATGGAAACTTGTTAAGCAATTGAATATAGTATGTTTCGCAGTTTTCCGGTGTGGTGCTTTACCCGTCCCACGTGTAATTAGAACTTCAAAAATCAAAGCATTCGTCATTATTCTTAACCAATGATGAATGTGTGCCCAGATTATATCTTTTATTTGGGCAAAAGAACACTATAAGTGCCATAACTTATGTACAGCGCTCACTTTGGTACCATAATTTTTTTTTGGATCACTTTAGTGCTAAAATTTTTGAAAAACGATCACTTAAGTGTTAAAATTTTTGAAAAACGATCACTTAAGTGCCAACTCCGGTGCCGTATACAATTTTCCGCCAGAAATCCGATGTGGCATTTTTTTTTATTAATTTCTGAAGCTGACGTGGCTCGCCGGAGATTGGCACTTAAGTGATCGTTTTTAAAAAAAATTTAGCACTTAAATGATCGTTTTAAAAAATTTTTAGCACTTAAGTGATCGTTTTTCAAAAATTTTAGCACTGAAGTGATCTAAAAAAAACTTATGACACTTAAGTGATCGTTTTTCCTCCGACTTGACACCAAAGTGATCCGGAAAAAAGTTATGGCACCAAAGTGATCTCCGTACACAAGTTATGACACTTATAATGTCCTTTTGCCCTTTTATTCGACTGTCTAGTGGAATGTCTTGTTAGGGTTCACCGATAAGTAATTGCCAAGACAATGATTTTGCTAGTCTCGACTATGAATTGACGATTTTGCATCAACTTTTGCATGAATTGAGTAAGCTTTCTTTCCCGTCGAGTTGATGTCGCGCCATTCCTCCTCTATTAAGAATATGCTTTTACCACCATCATCGAGGAAAAAAAAATCTAATAATGCTATAATTTTCGTACGATGCTCGCTTCGATGTCATAACTTTTCAATCGATCATTCAAGTGCTATAATTTATTAAAAAAAAATGTTCAGTATAGCAATATCTCCTATGACGAATCCTTGGTGGATTTAGTTTTTACAATATCATATCCAACCTGGCTTTCTTTAAAAAGAATTGAGTCCCAAGTGGAAGAACGACCAAACGACGTTACAAACCAGCCTGAAAGGCGACTCATCGAAGATGAATTAATTGAGGTTCGGTAGGTAAATTGCTCTCTTTCTCTCTCTCCCTACAAACAAAGATTGACGACAAGAAAGAGACCACAACTTGGAGGGAAAAAATTAAGGCTTGGAGGACGAGCCAGGAATCTTGCTACCTGTTGAAAATAAATGCGGAAAAATAAATACAGAACATAAGGATTTACGTGATTCGATCACAAAGTGATCTGCGTCCACGGACGAGGCAAATCAAGATTTCACTATAATCAAAGAGAGTACAGTTTTCAGAAGTCGAAAACGACGACTTAACAAAACCTCACGGTTTACAAAACTCTCCAAAACCAAAATTCTCTCTCTACCATAATGAGAAAACCTATCCGCAGTATAAATAGGGCCTAACCTGGAGCAAGCGAATAAATCTCAATTTTTTCTCCACTTTCAGATCGCACAAAAAATATGTCGGGTCGGGTGATAAACCGGACCGAATACATAAAATTCTAGACATATTTAACACTACCTCTTAAGTGAGCGGCTTCTTCTGTTTCTGCTCTTCATTACAAATTTAGTTCGAAGCCATCGATTTGGGGCAAGGAAGGGTTCGATACGACTTTGAATGACATCATTTCGTCGGCAAGGCACACCGTGAACTAATTTTTTTTTATTGAATCGGTGCCACACAGAAGTTTCCGGCAAGGAAAAATCGCCGGCATAGCTCGAGCAGAGTTCATAAAAAAGTTCCGGCGCTTAGAAAAGTCACGGCGCTCCCCCAAAGCAGGCGCCGTACGAAAGACACGTCACCGACTCGCTCTCGCAGACGGCTCCAAGCCCCCACTCGTCGCGGCGCTTCCGGTACTCCGGTGCTCTCGTCGCGGGTTCGAGGTCCGACCCGCCTCCGAAGTCCAAAAAAAGAAAAAGCAAAAAAAAAACACGAAGCAAGATGGTCCGGTTACAACGGTCCGGTTACAACTTACAAAGGGACTCAACGAGCAATGTGATAGGAGATGACTCTAGGGGGGGGTGGGCCGGGGGTGGGGTAAAGACGTGGCGCTTGTCCTATCTATGTTTCATCCGAATCACCACGAAAAGCAATCGTTTCAAGAACCACCAGAAACGGAGGAGGAGGGACGGAGAGACTATAAGGAAAAGAAAGGCCAAAGCAGACGCAAAGGGGTCGAGAGAGAAGCGCGTTTTTTGACCTTGTAATTTCCGTCCGGTCCCGGTCCCGGTCCCAGTCCACCCGCGAACGGCGTCTCTTCTTCTTCTTCTTCTTCTTCTCCTCCTCCTCCTTCATCTTCTTCCGCCATTACCGTTCTCTGCGATCTGTGAAAAACGAGGGAGAGAAAGATTAAAGAAAACAACCCCTCACCCCCCCCCAGTTCATCTCCGCGCACGCTTCCTCACGTGCATCGCTCTCTCATTTAAACTCTTGTCACATTCAGCTCATCCCCCCTTTCCCCTGTCTCTCTCTCTCTCTCTCCTCCCGTCGTTCAAGCCCTGACTGGCTCTGCCCCTCTCTAGCTTTCTCTCTCTCTCTCTACTGCAATCTCGGTTCTTGATTCCGTTTCGGGGTTCGGTTCGGTCGAGAGCGAGGACCCTTTGGCCGGAGCAGCCGGGTTTTCAGCACCCGATACAGAGGGGGGGGGGTGAGGAGTCCGCCAGCCGATCGGGGATGGCGGACCTGGTGAAGCAGATCCTGGCGAAGCCGATCCAGCTGGCGGACCAGGTGGCGAAGGCGGCGGACGAGGCCAGCTCCTGCAAGCAGGACTGCGCGGAGCTCAAGTCCAAGACGGAGCGCCTCGCCGCCCTCCTCCGCCAGGCCGCGCGGTTCGGGTCCGACCTGTACGATCGTCCCACCCGGCGCATCGTGGAGGACACCGAGCAGGCCCTCGGCAAGGCACTCGCCCTCGTCCTCAAGTGCCGCGGCAACGGCCTCGTGAAGCGCGTGTTCACCCTCATCCCCGCCGCCGCCTTCCGCAAGGCCTCCTCCCTCCTCGAGAACTCCATCGGCGACGTGTCCTGGCTCCTCCGCGTCTCCGCCCCCGCCGACGACCGCGCCGACGACGCCTACCTCGGTCTGCCCCCCATCGCCGCCAACGAGCCCATCCTCTGCCTCATCTGGGAGCAGATCGCCACCCTCCACAACGGCGGCTCCCCCGACGAGCGCTCCGACGCCGCCGCCTCCCTCGTCTCCCTCGCCCGGGACAACGACCGCTACGGCAAGCTCATCATCGAAGAGGGCGGCGTCGGCCCCCTCCTGCGGCTCCTCAAGGAGGGCAAGCCCGAGGGCCAGGAGAACGCCGCCCGCGCCATCGGCCTCCTCGGCCGCGACCCCGAGAGCGTCGACCACATGATCCTCGCCGGCGTCTGTCAGGTGTTCGCCAAAATCCTCAAGGAGGGGCCAATGAAGGTCCAGGCTGTCACCGCCTGGGCCATCTCCGAGCTCGCCGCCCACTACCCCAAGTGCCAGGACCTCTTCGCCCAGCACAACATCATTCGCCTCCTCGTCAGCCACCTCGCCTTCGAGACCGTCCAGGAGCACAGCAAGTACGCCATCGCCACGCTCAAGGCCAATTCCCTCCACGCCGTCGTCCTCGCCAGCAGCAACACCAACCCACCGGCGGAGGCCGCGGCGGCGGCTGTGGGGCCGAACAGGGCGGCCGCATCGGCCATGGGCTTGGATGAGGACAACGAGGGCGCTAGCCTGATCGCCCATCCGCTTGGCAACAACCGAGAGAACAAGTTGCTCAATGTGGTCGCTCACACGATGGCCATGGATGCCGCCTCAAAGCAGGCAGAGAAGCCGGCCGAGGCCAATCACATCAAGCAGAGTTACCAGGCGCTCCCGCCACTGCAGCACCGGCACCACCAGCACAGCCACTCGGTGTCCGGGGCCAACTTGAAGGGCAGGGAATCCGAGGACCCGGAAACCAAGACCCAGATGAAGGCCTTGTCAGCACGGGCCCTCTGGCAGCTCGCCAGGGGGAACTCCCCGATCTGCCGCAGCATCACCGAGTCGAGGGCACTCCTCTGCTTCGCGGTGCTCCTCGAGAAAGGTCCCCAGGACGTCCAGTTCAACTCCGCTATGGCCCTGATGGAGATCGCTGCCATGGCCGAGCGGGACACGGACTTGCGGCGATCGGCGTTCAAGCCTAATTCGCCCGCCTGCAAGGCCGTGGTTGACCAGCTCCTCAAGGTCATCGAGAAAGCCGACTCAGAGCTCCTTATCCCCTGCATCAAGGCTATCGGGAACCTGGCCCGGACCTTCCGGGCCACGGAGACCCGGATGATCGCCCCACTCGTGCGCCTACTCGATGAGCGGGAGGCTGACGTGTCCCAAGAGGCCTGCATCGCCCTCGCCAAGTTCGCGGGCACGGAGAACTACCTCCACCTCGACCACTCCAAGGCCATCATAGGCTCGGGCGGGGCGAAGCACTTGATCCAGCTGGTCTACTTCGGCGAGCAGGCGGTGCAGCTCGATGCACTCGTCCTCCTCTGCTACATCGCGAAGCACGTCCCGGACAGCGAGGAGCTGGCGCAGGCCGAGGTGCTCACCGTGCTCGAGTGGGCGTCCAAGCAGTCCCAAATGAATCAGGATGAGAAAATTGAGGCATTGTTGCAGGACGCCAAGAGCAGGTTGGAGCTTTACCAGTCTAGAGGGTCAAGGTTAGTATACCATTGAATTGACCCTATAAATGTGTAGATGTTTGATCATTGTCCAATAGAACCCAGAAAATAAAAATAAAAAAATTTTGTGAACCTTATTTTCTTTTTCCTTATATCTGTTCTTTTCGGTTGTACATAAAGAGTGTTTTTTCTGTAATTGATTAGAAGAATCTCTTAAGCCATTCGCAGCATTTGCCTGCAACTGGTAATTAGGCAGGAGTCCTCTGTAGTGCTCTGTTCTTTTGTTGGCATTCTTCTCTGTTGCCAACGTTGTCGAGTCACTTGCGGAGAAATATAGGTTTTGGTCGGTTCTCCTCAATGGGTGCATGCTCATAATCAAGCCCAGGAACGATTTTCTCTTCGGACCATGCTGTTTTCTTCACGGTCTCTGTTGCCATTACCTGAAAAAAGCTGAAGAAAGTCCAGTCTCTATCGTTTGAGTTTGACCGCATTCAAAAGGGTCACAACAAAAAGAAAAAAAAAACAAGAGAGAAAAGGGAAAACGGCGAGCTTGTATGGTTCGATTTCACAGCATGGTTTTTAGCAAAATTTCTAAAGCAAGTACACTTGGGGAAAGGAATGGTCATCGGACGTTTCGGTGGAACAATCTCGCTAAGCGATGATGTCAGTGGATACAGGGCCGGGTCGAGCTCCCGTGGCCGTATCATAGTTAGAGGGATCTCGGAGATGCGGGATTGGAGCTTGACCCGAGATCGACTGCCGTGTTTCAACCACGTATCCCGCGCGATTCGATTCGAGATAGTTAAAATATAGCGATGTGAAATCAAACTCCAGACAAGTAAAAAAAACACGCCGACCACTTTTGTGGCATTCCAGCTAATCCCCTGATTGATGGTAGACAGCTGGTCATACAATAATGCGGACGATGCGCTGTCGGAGAAAGCATACATGTTCAGATCAGAACAATGCCGATAAAGAAGTCCATTCGCTGAGGATCCTTTTGACTCTGTTTCGTCTCGGAAAATGAGGCGAGGAGTCTCTTTGATTAATCCTTTTGATCCGAACATATTCCGAAAGGTCGACCGAGAGAGATGATGGGATTTGAATCTTCGGTCTGTCGTCGGACAGGAGTTCCAACGATTTCGAAAGGATCTTTCAAGCGGTCACGATTCCCTTTTGTTGTTTCGCGCTCCTAGGCTTGGAATTTTGGACTTCAACGATGTGTACTGTTGTCGGTCGACTACGCAAAAGATCACGCATCTCGTCAAAAAACGTGCTAAAAAACTATGGTACGAAGGAAGTCGGCATTTGGGTTTGTCCCGTTTCGGAGATAAATCGAACTCAAAAGGCTCAAACTCTTGCAAGAAATAGTTCAAACTCTGATGATGCTCGCGGACCGCCGACCGGGGATGTGTTGCACGAAATAATAACAAAAATCAACTCTTCAGAAGCACTGTGCTGCCTACTACTTGGCTTATGTTTCTTGATCAATCATATTGATCGTTAAGAAATCGGAGTACCCAATTGAGCAAACTTACTTTTAGTTCTAATTTCACGTTCTCTAAATTTCGCACGTTATATGATCACATTCAAATAAATTAAAATAGATAAGCCATCAATCAGTCGCTTGTCTAAATACATGCTAAAAAACTTTGGTACGAAGAAAATCGGAATTTAGGTTTGTGTCCCATTTCGGAGAAAATCGAACTCAAAATGCTCGAACTCTTGCATGAAGTAGTTTGAACTCCGACGATGCTCGCGGGTCATCGATGCGGGGATGTCTTGTACGAAATGATCGAAAATTAACTCTTCAGAAGCATCGCGCTACCTACTACTTGGCTTATGTTTCTTAATCAATCATATTGATTTTTACGAAATTCGAGTACCCGATCGAGCAAACTTACTTTTTGGTCTTGGTTTCGAGTTCTCTAAATTCCGCACGCTAACGTAATCACGTCAAAATCAATTGGAGTGGATAAAACCTTTCGATGCGACTTCACCAATTTATGCCGTCTTCAAAATAGGCGTTCGATGGACCATGCACCATTGACTTCGTCTAGGTCCTATTGGCTCGTCGTAATGTGTGATGCAAGCGAGTGAATTGACGGCGAGAATGCAATTCGACATGCGATTCCATCGTCATATCCGCACGTGGGAGAGGACCCATTCCACGATGTAGGAGCTTTTAAAGAACAAAGACTTACTTACAAAGTCAAAATTAATAAATAAATAAATAAATACCAACCGATATAAAAAATAAAAAATAGAAAAAAAAAACATATGTACAAAGACAGGTAGTTCGGCCGATGATTCCATTTCACACCGCAGAAAAATATTTATTGCGAATTGTTGACATCAAAAGGACACTTGCAATAGCACATGCGCAATCAAAAGTTGTCTCCCCAATTATGCTGTTCTTTTCTCGCTCTTTTTTTATTTTATTTTATTTATATCCAAGGGCCTAGAAATGTGGTTAGTTTCGCATGCGGGGCTTGCGATTGGAGCTATTTGCGGTCATGCCCTCGAACCGGGAAGGAAGAAGTTTCATCTTTGGAAGCCCGATCGAGTGGGCTGGACCTTGAGGTGATGGGGTTGGGTGGGCTAGGGAAGGGAACAAGTGCGGGGAACGGCACGGGGCCGTTTCTTCGTACTCGAACGGCACGATTTCGTGCATAACAACAGAAGTAAAAAATGTTCTTAAGACATATACAAAAATCTTAATAATACGTTAAGCTACGTTAAAAAAGTATAAACACGTCTCATCAGCTAAATTAGGAAGCTCAAAGATCAAGCTGTACATCTCCCCGTGGTCTATGAATTTTGGCCTAATGTATAATGTGGTCTATGAACTTTGTCAAAACGTACAATGTGATTCTTGAAATTTTAATTTGTGATCAAGGACAATATCAAATATTTTTATATAGTTCGGAAACTATATTGAACATGTACCAAAAGTTCATGGATCACATTAAATAAATTAAAAGTTTAGGGACTGCATTGCACATCGAGCCAAGATTCGTGGACCAATTGTGTCATTTTCCCGCAAACATATGTGCAACTATCTCAAAACTATACGAAAAATCAACTCTCGAAATGTGTCCCATCGATACTGCTCTCATCCTACTCATAAATTGAATGGTATGGTATGGTATGAGCAAACCACTACTCAGTGAGTTGTTCAAATCTATTCTAAGGAGAAGATCATCCAAATGCACACTCATAAATAGTATCGAAAACACATTCATCTAAATACAGTATATAATATGTGTACAAGATCAAAGATGAGTTACATCACTTCAAGATAACTTTATACATATCGAAGATACTGATTCAAGCAACAATATCAAAGCAAACATGAATGCTTCATCCATCGATCAATCCAATACTCAATGCCATATCATGGCTACGCTTAGTACACCAGGCTATGGCCTGCCGAGTTTTCTCTCTAAGTATAAGTCTACACTTATATTAGCCGTTGGCCCGATCAAAACATGGTGTCTCGAGAATGGCAGGCATGCTCAAAACTCCTCAGTGAATTTAGATCTCAGCAACCAGGGCCCAAATACGACAATACCTCCGTCCACAGCAACAACATTTTCAGAAACCATATTCACGTCTAAAACATATAATCTTCCTTAGAGATCCTTCCTCCAATAAAAAGTAACCCACGAAACGTTTCACAAACAGCTGAAGCAATTCAGAATTCTTTTAAAAAACATCAACATAACTCATTTCACAGGAAACCGCAAAATGTCATTTTAAGTAACTAAAATGGTAGTAGGTGCCTTGCCCAACTTCAA
The DNA here is from genome assembly GCA_031216185.1 of Syzygium aqueum. Taxonomy (NCBI): domain Eukaryota; kingdom Viridiplantae; phylum Streptophyta; class Magnoliopsida; order Myrtales; family Myrtaceae; genus Syzygium; species Syzygium aqueum. The sequence goes on from CM062239.1 coordinate 13,961,358, forward strand.
CAAATAATATACTTTAAAACGTCACTTTCGCTTTTCAATAAACATCACGTGGCTTCTTTCATGACTTGAAACATATCCTAAATCATATGATTTTCGAGACACGACTTTCCAAATCATAAAAAAGATAAGCACTGAGTTACACCAAAACAGATTAATGGGCCTAATTAAAAAAAACATCAATTTTAGGTCAAGGGTTAATTCTGGCTCGAACTTTTTTTGGTCCTGTAAAAAAGCACTAACTTTAGGTTGATGGACAATTCTGGCCTGAACTTTTTTTTATTCCATAAAAAAACACTAACTTTAGGTCGAGGGACAATTCTAGCCCGAACTTTTTTTTGTCCTGTAAAAAAACACCAACTTTAGATCGAGTGACAATTCTTGCCCCAATTTTTTTTGTCTTAAAAAAAATAACCAACTTTCACCCTGATCCCAAATTTGGCCCCTGTTGACTTTCTGTTTAAAGTCACCATTGTTTGAGAAAAAAAGTTATGGTGGTGAGCTTGGTGAATCTCATCCATGGCGTCTGTCGATAGGCGGTGGTCAGTTTCAGATTACGCTTGGCTAGAGAGATTCAATCTAGAGATATTTTTGACTTGCCGATAAAAGGAAGGAGGCAAACAGTTTCACCCTTATTCTTCAAATTGTGGGTCAAAAAATAAGACAATGAATATTGCTTTAAATCCAATCAGCAAGCCATGTGGATTTATTGCTAAGATGAAATAGTCAAGTTAGATAATCAATGGTTCTAAGTCAATGGAGGTCATATTTGGGATTTAAGTGAAAGTTGGTATTTTTTTATGAGATAAAAAAAAGTTGGGGCTAGAATTGTCACTTGACTTAAAGTTGGTGCTTTTTTACGGGACAAAAAAAAGTTCAGGCCAAAATTATCCATCGACCTAAAGTTAGTGCTTTTTTAAGGGACAAAAAAAAGTTCGGGCCAAAATTGTCTTTCGACCTAAAATTGGTGTTTTTTTATGGGATAAAAAAAAATTGGGGCCAGAATTGCCCTTCGGCCTAAAATTGGTGCTTTTTTTTTTGGACTTAACCCCAGATTAATGACAATTGTCTTGAACGATGAATTCGGGATCGTATTGGTTAAGTAAGAAATGAATATCCAAATCAGGTAGATAAATCCCTTAACCAAGACCCAACTAAACGAAGTTATTCTATAGCATAACAATGCTCGTGAGCCTGCGAAAACTCACTAGAATAGAGGAATGCTTGTTGTCCACCGAATAGTGACAGCTTGTATGCCAATTTTATTTTTTTACTCTGATGCGCACCAAATTTAAAACGGATCATTTAAACTCTATCGATGTCGTTTCAAGTGGGTCCACAATTATTGGAAAGCTATTTCAATGCGCTTAAAAGACGAAATTGCTTCTGACCCAAAAGAAGGTCAAAGATAGGTGAAAACCAGCGCTAGAAACTAGAAACAGAGGGTCGATTATGGTCCAATAGTGCGCAACAACTTCCTAATTCGCCATCAATCAAACCGGAACCAAAACGTCTATAACATACCTCGATTCCATGACATCCTAATGTTTCCTATTCAATTGATTTTGAGAGTCTTCCCGCTCTTCTTTTTCTTTTCCTCTTCTGTATATTTAGCAACAGCTGCAGAAACATTGATAAATGGGATAAGGCTGCAGTTTCCTCGGCTTAAGTGAAATAATGAGCATTTTTCAAGGGGCCCATTTATTACATATAGAACACCGGTGACATACAACACGAGAAAGAGAATGGATCTTCTTCTTCTTCTTTTTTTTTCTGTCGTAAGAAGATAATGAATTGAATATAACAAATTTTCTTTATTTGAGTAACAACAAGATCCATATATAAAAAGGCTAAGGGCGCATGTTACAATTATTTTATTTCTATCCAGAACTAGTTTTCTGTTTCCAAAAACAGGTTTGGAACATAAACTCGTTTGGTAACGCAATTTCATTTTTCTATTTCTAGAACAACTTTTTATTCCAGAACTGGTTCTGGACCAAAAATTAAAAAAAAAATAGGTTTTTTTTGTTTCTGGACAAGAAATGAAAATCATTTCTAATCTAAAAGAACCTGTCTTCTCTTTTCAAAACACATTTCTTCCTAAATTTGGCCTCTGTCTGACTTGATCAGACAGGTCTGAACCAGTTTGGTCCGGTTTATTCCCGGTGGGAAAATAAAAAAATTCTAAAAAAATTTTAAAAAATTAGAAAAATCAGAAAATTCATAAAAAAAGAGAAAATCTGGAAAATTTCTAAAAATATCAAAAAAAAATTTTCAGAAAATCCTTAAAAATTGAAAAATTCCAGAAAAATTCATAAAAGTTCCAGAAAATAAAAAAAGTCAGATTTCGGGAAAAATAGGAAATTTGGTGAATTTTTTCAAAAAAATCAAAAAATCAAAAATTGCAAAACGTCACATAATAGCTTAGAATACCCGTGGCCACCCACTTTGAGTGAAATTTAAATTTTTTGAGGTGCCCAAATGATATTTTTGAAGACTCCTTAGTTGAGGGATTTAAAAGGGGTTTTAACCCCTAAAAAACTCTAAAAGAGGTTCAACCCCCAAAAGGGGTCTTTACCCTAAAAAACCCTAAAACCCTAAAAAACAACAAAATTCTTTAAATGAATAAGCCTTTACGGATTTACTAGGGTTTGGATATTTTGTTTGATTTTCATTTTAGAGATCATTTCTAAAAAAAATGGATTTCTGTTCCGGGAAATAGAAATTTGTGTTGTTATCAAATAGGTTTATATTCCAGGAAATAAAAATTTTATGCTGTTATCAAATAGGTTTCTGTTCCAAAAATAGAAATTTTTTGTTATTATCAAGCGGGTTTCTTTTCTCAGAAACTCATCTTGGGAACTGTTTCATGAATTGTTTTTGGAACAGAATGGTTATCCTTAATGCTCTAAATTTACCCATCTCCAACATAATCTTGCCAAAATAAGTGGATATACTCAATGAAGCGTTTGCTCATGATATTTCTTGTAATGTACTCTAAGGTGAGTTTTCTTTCTTCATGATACGTGATATTGAAAACTTCGATCGGCTTATGCCTGTCTTGTCTATAGCATAGTTTTCTCGACCACTCTCTCCTTTTCTTTTTCTTCTTCTCCTTATGTACACAATACCATGGGCTTCACACCGATAACTAGGAACTAGGAACTAATTGTGGTGATTCCACAAATAATTGCAAACTTGTAAAGAAAAACTTCACTTAGGTCGTCTTTAACCCGGAGGAGAAGTGGACCGTAGGACTGGACTAAGGTTAAAGCTTCCCATTTTACAGCAAACATACAAAGAGACAAATGAATAAATAAATAAACAAATAAAAGACTAAAGCCTTTGCACATATGCACATGAAAAATGAATAGAAGTTGGTAAACACTCGTTTGAGGTTTCGTTCTATAAAGCAACTAAAAAAATATTAAACAGAGAAGGGATGAGCTCAGGGACAATCCGGAGACTTGCAACCTCAGCCGAGGTCGTGAGGCGACATTGAGGTCGCATGATTTCAGGCAAGGCTCAATTGAAGTCGCACGACCTTGGGCTGCCCAGGCGAGGCAACACCGAGACTGCATGATCTCGGGCGATGGCCATTGGTGTCAAATTCGATGCAATGCCAATTAGAACTGAGCTTGTGCCACTATCGTGCGACGTCGACTAGATTTGCACTGTATGGAGGGTGAGGGTAAAATTGAAATTCAGATAGCTTAGTGCAGGCAAAGTTGGAAGGAAAACAAATGTCATTAAGCCCTTAATAGTATTTCAAAAATGTTGTAATGTAAATGCTGGGTGGGAGTTCCATTGGGCTAAACAACTTTGAAAATTCTATCTTTGGCCTAAGGGTCTTACTAAATGCTAAATCAAATATCTCATTTTTGACACAATAACTCTTAGAAGCTAAAAGCCCTTTGAGAATACTGAACCAAACGCACTATTTAACGTCCCAACCCGGTAAAATTAGCCCAAACTTCTTGCCCTCTTTTTTATTTTTCTTTTCTAGGGGTAATCCTAAAAAGCATTGCGGGACGTTCACTCTCTTCATGAATCAAAAAATCAAAGCATGAGTGGGGGTGGAGGAAAAAGTAGCAGTGGCCACGAGATGTCGAGTACGGTAGAGGGGGAGAGCCATACACTTAATTCAACACCACCATAGACTTATCCACACCTCCGCCACAGCATTGGCCTCAAATTCTCGTTCACCCAATCCAGAATCCACTCTGCCCCTAAAAACTTTTCCTTTTGGGATCCTATTCTCTCACATTCTTCACCTCTCACTCCTTGACCAGCACCCCCATAAATTAATCTCTCATATCTGGGAAGATTTTTCTCCCCCACCTCTGTATCTTCTTCTTGCTGTTGTTCTTGATCAGCTCTGCAACAATGGCTGCTGCAGTAACTGCTTCAGTCTCTCTCCCTTCCTCCTCCAAGTCCACTTCTCTCCCCGCCAGCAGAACCTCCATCATCTCCACTGAAAGGATCAACTTCAAGAAGGTGATCTCCACATGAATTCTCTCATCTTGACAAGATCGACTACGTTTTTTCTTTTAACAAAGAATTGAAATCTCCACCTTTGTTTTGCTTCTTTGTAGGTCCCTGTGCATTACAGAGATGTGTGTGGTGGTGGGAGGATGGTCTCTGCCATTAGAGCACAGGTCACTACAGAGGCTCCAGCTAAGGTTGTGAAGGAGTCCAAGAAGATGGAGGAGGGTGTGGTTGTGAACAAATTCAAGCCCAAGAACCCTTACACTGGAAGGTGCCTCCTCAACACCAAGATCACTGGTGATGATGCTCCTGGAGAGACCTGGCACATGGTCTTCAGCACTGAGGGTATGTATATGCATTGACATGAGATAATCAGATCACGCATAAGTGGATTTGTCTCTTTTATTGGGCACATAGACACGCACCATGTTGAGTGATTTAGCGAAGACCCATTTGGTGCTTCTGGGTTGAGTGCTACTTTGATGGATTTGTTTTGGTGAGTTAGTTTAATTTTCTGAGATTGGTGAAATGGGTGTCACTTAGGTGAGGTGCCATACAGAGAAGGGCAATCAGTTGGGGTCATTGCTGATGGCATTGACAAGAATGGGAAGCCGCACAAGCTGAGACTCTACTCAATTGCCAGCAGTGCCCTCGGTGACTTTGGAGACTCCAAGACTGTATGTTTCTACCAGTGAATTATCATCTAGTAGTAGTTCGGATCATTTTAGCGTGTCATATTCGTAGTTATTGATCATCTAACTATTCCATCTGGAAACCGATATAAGGTTCAATAACTAAGAAGAAGTGGTTTTTGCTAATAGGTTTCTCTCTGCGTGAAACGACTTGTTTACACCAACGAAAATGGAGAACTCGTGAAAGGAGTCTGCTCAAATTTCTTGTGTAAGGACTGCACATATTAATGGTCCAAACTCACTCATTTTTCTTGCATTGACTGGATTCAAAGCCCTAGAATTGTTCCTGATTCAGGCGACTTGAAACCCGGGGCAGAAGTGAAGATTACAGGACCAGTTGGAAAAGAAATGCTCATGCCAAAGGATCCTAATGCCACCGTCATTATGGTTTATTCCTCTCCTTATACTGATCTTGTATGTTCATGTGACATAGGGACTTCATTAACTTGTTTGCCTGATTTCTTTGCCGCAGCTTGCCACCGGTACTGGAATCGCTCCATTTAGGGCTTTCTTGTGGAAAATGTTCTTCGAGAAGCACGACGACTACAAGGTTACATACAAACTAGAATGCTCTGTACATTCCCATCCAATCTGATTTGGACATTATTTTAGCTTTAGTACAATATTTGGCAAAGCTTTAAATGTTCTTTTGGTTAGCAGAGTAAATCTTTGCTCGTGAATTTTACTGATTTCACCTTTGGCGCCATACATGAGAGCTAAACAGAATACGTCTGGTAGAGAATTTTTGCTCGTTGTACTCCTCCAATCGGTGCAATGTCTAAAACATGATGCTTCTTTTACATTTCTATATAGATTATCCCGTGAACTGCATTGTCCTTCAGTATCTTTGTTTAGATTTTGAGGTTGCTGAAATGGCCTATGAGCATCTGGTTTCTATTTGTTTTACAACCATGAAGAGAACCTCAAGAAGATATTCAGTCCGTGTCCAATCCTTTGCCTCGATAATTGTTTGACAAACGGTTTGAACTTGATATTTAGTTCAACGGCTTGGCCTGGCTATTCTTGGGTGTACCCACAAGCAGCTCGCTGCTCTACAAGGAGGTGAGACCCGCTCATTCCAAGCACCATAGCTGTTCTAATTTCTCTAGGAACCCGTTTCAGACTTGCTAGAGTGCAACTTTTGTAACTGTGTTTTACGGCTCAGGAATTCGAGAAAATGAAGGAGAAGCGACCAGACAACTTCAGGGTCGATTTCGCTGTGAGCCGAGAGCAGACAAATGAGAAGGGCGAGAAAATGTACATCCAGACCCGGATGGCACAATATGCCGAAGAACTGTGGGAGATGCTCAAGAAGGACAACACATTCGTCTACATGTGCGGTCTCAAGGGAATGGAGAAGGGGATCGACGACATCATGGTCTCATTGGCTGCTAAAGATGGTGAACATACGCAACTCGTTTTAAGAACTCATGGATGTTAACAGTTCGACAAAATCCCTGAACTTTTTCCTCTCTTCATCGTTCTAACTGTCTTTTCCTCGTGTTTTCCAGGCATTGACTGGCTGGAGTACAGGAGGCAGTTGAAGAAGTCCGAGCAATGGAACGTGGAAGTCTATTAGATCCTCGTGGTCGAATATCGATCTCTCTCCTTTTTTTCTCACTTCAAAAGTCCTTGTGTAGATAGGCAAAGTTTACTGTAATATTCTATTTTTTTCGCATATTTATACTTCAATACAAGCAGAATATGTTTGCCTTGGCCTCTACAAAGGATTGTGCTTTTGAGATCCCATGCATCATAACTTCATTTATAATGATACCAATTTCGACAACCTTGTATGGCTTCTCTCTCTCTCGCAGATGGAAAAATACTCATTGAATGATGGAGTTCTCATCAATGAAATGCAAGCTCACTACTGAGTCTAGGCTCATTATTAGATTCTTCCAACATGCAACGAATCAAGCGCCGTCATCGGAGAATCCGGTCTGCCGACGTGCCAAGAAAGGTATCAACGAAGAATGGATAATGAGCCAGGGCCATCCGAACTTCAGATCGTTGAAGAGCCAGCCGGATTGCTCCTTGGTTCCATGCTCGAGCACAAAGTGATCGACTGGGGCTTTGATGGAGTGGAAATGCGAAACCAAACCAAGTGCGAGGAAATATAAATCGACTTGTGAGATTACATGGAACCGAAGTATATTGGGACGAAAATTCATGGCAGGAACTGAAAATTTACACGGTGCAACTTCTTCCTGATCGTGTAACTTGTCCTGCTTGTTGCCATGATGCGCTTGCTTCATGTCCCATGATCTCTCCATTTTCACTGGAGTGTGCATGCTTGACGTCAACCTCAACTTCTTTGCACTCGAAATTGAATGGCCTTCGATAACAAATTGAAATCACATGCTTTGGCTCGTCAACATCCTCTTTCTTCTTCAGATTGCATGCAACATTATTTTACTTTTGAGTAACATTTGCTCATAAACCTATGTACATTTAGGTCAAAATTGAGTTTTATCTCACTTTTAGGACCCTTACATATTTTCCCTTAACTACAATTTTTCTCTTACTCACACAATAAGTTTAAAAAAAAAGCAAATTTCCCGCTATTGTAGTGCACATATTCTCTAACCTAGTCGCCCTACACCTTCGACCATTACTTATAACCCTCTTCTTCAAACCCTCACGTCAACTTCACTTTTTCTCTCACCCTCTTATTATTTTTTAACAATAGAATTGAATAGATCATCAGAATTATCCAATTGCAAGTGAAACTTATGTTAAGCACACAACAAAATAGACACCAAAAGTTTACATGAAACTCTCAAGGAAAATATGAGGGTAAAAGTGAATATGAAAATTGCCTGTTGGAAATCTTCGATGTGGGTTTAAATTGAAGAGAAACGTAGAACAGTAGTTTTCGAAGTATTTTTCTCTGAGAAATTGAGTAGGTGAACTTTTCTCAAATTACATGTTAGTGAGCGCAAAACGTAAGATATGTTAATATTTTAGGAAAACTTTAGTGGGTTCAACTTTGGATATATCTCTGCACACGTCACTCATCTGGTACTGTTTATGCAAAATCGTCTCTTTCACCGAGAGGGATTGATTTGTGAGAAAAATATATGAATGAAGGAACCTAGAGGGGCAAAAGGCAAGCATCGTATACGTATGCATTTGGACTTGGTCGGCAGAATTATTGCACTCCAAAGGTCTAAAAGGGTGCTTATAAAAATTAATGTGCAATTGACTATCTTAGGGAACCAGACTCTTAGCTAGGTTGAAGTCTCATTTCATCGGAACAAAATCACCTGATAAATTAAGAAGTCACACGAGAAATCAATTGTTTTAACCCGTGAATGAAGGGCGTGACAGTTTCTACTCGCCGCAAGAATTCCTAATAAACATTTGTGCATATGTAGCTGCTGACATCGCACCAAAGTATTTGTCATTCGTACCTCATGTTTAAATGATGAGGGCCACAAAAGAACAAATCATTCTCTAATTAAATTATACACTCATTACTTGTACACGTCTCTAAGCAACCAAGCAAAAATATTAGTTTAAATATAAAAATGTGGGTCATCAAGAAGAATGGCTTTTGATCATGTCTGAAAATCGCCAAAACTAAAATGTCTCTTCAGCTGATCAAAGATTGGCTTCCCCAGCAGAGCATGCAATTTTCATTTTGCTCCTTAATATTTTTATATTATGTTTTGCCAATCAGTAGTTACCCAAGTTGCTTTCTTGTGTGTGTGAAAAATACTAGGGGTGTTAGAACCGAACCGAGATACGAACCGAACCGAAAATTTCATGCGTTTCGGTTTCGGTTCGGATCATCAAAATAAACCAATTTTTCTTTTCGGTTCGGTTTATTTCGGTTCGATTCGGTTCGAACCGAACTAAAATAAACACTTTGGTTTATGGCTATTTTTCTCCCTCTCTCTCCCCTTCTCTCTCCTCTCTCCTCTCTCTTTTTGCTTAATGAACTTGAAACCGAAAATCAATCCGAACCAAATCGAACCAAATTGAGTTTTCGGTTCGGTTCAAGGAGGCACCCTTAATGATTCGGTTCGGTTCGATTTTCTCGAAAAATCGAATCAAATCGAACCATTTACACCCCTAGAAAATACCTATGCAAAACAACTTGGTTGGTGAACAAACAAAAAAGTCCTGCAAGTTCAATGCACTTGATGATTGAAGAGAATAAGTTAAACATCGAAAAGACATCACGGCCGCCGCAAGAGAGGAGAGTCACTACCCTTTTTTTTCTTGATTATTTTACTTAGGAAGAGGGTAAATTTGCGAGCCGTCGTTGACTTTCTGACCATCCTCTGCACGCCTACCGGTAGGATGAGACGCATGATCTAACCGGACACCAGCAGGCGCAAGGTTCGGAGACATTTTCTCGCTTACGTGGATTTGGAGTAAACTAATTCCCTCAGAAATGACAAATAAGGCTGTCAAATGAGACCGGATGGATTCCGATATGTCTTGTGAAGAATCTTGAGGAGATTAGCGACCGCGGAACGATCGGAACCGCTTTTCCCACCTAAAATTTGATTAGAAGCGTTCGGTAGTGTTAGATGCTGTTAGAGAAATGCTTTCGGTTGACGGGATGCACGAAAGGGGGGGACAAGGAAAGAATCGGCGGATAGACAATATCCATCTGAGCCAATAATGATTTGGGGCTGTTGAGGTCGGCTTAACATTCCTACCTATTGTTGCTTGTCATGTCCCTGCGCGCCTGGCTCTGAAGTTGAGAATTTGCCGTGCGGAAGTGCAAAAGTCAACAGTGATGATGCCCTAAAGAGTTGGCCTGCTAAGAGGGCCCGAACTTTATTGTCTGGGGCAATAATTATTCGCATTTTCAAACGAGCCATGCGTCCTCTGTCCTCCTCATCTGTTTGTCTTCTCTGAAACGAGAGAATACCTTCTTTTTTTTTTTTTGATAATCCGGGAACTTCCCTTTCGCCCGACAGGCTATTCGGTACTAAACCCGGGGTGACGCTAGCGCAGGACCCACCACCACGGCGCCACACTTAAGACTCCCTAACGACTACGCTGGGGTTCGAACTCCGATCCCTTCGTGGGGGGATAAGAGCGCAAGTCAACGCAGCCGCTGCGGGCGGTGGTAGAGTTCATTAAGACGATGGTCAAGAAAATGTAAGAGCTCTTGAGTTTTGAGATAAATTTGACATATGTCCTTCTAACACCGTTATGAATTAAGAATATCCATTAGAACAAGACTGGAGCACCATAAAGAGGCTTTTGTCAATATTATAATATTAAATATTAAATCACGTTTTCATCTAACAACTTAACTTTTAAAATAATTGATAGTGATCCTATAAAATCTCACAATCGGACGAATAAAACCTTCCTCTGGCAATTTATCAAGTTGCTTCCTTAACTTGCTAAACTTGGAGGGGCTATCGAATAAGGCGCTCAAGTTGGTGGTCTCACTCCTAGGACAAGCTCCATCTCATGATCCACCAATTGACGAGGTGGGAATTCCTCAGAGGTTTTTCTTGCATCGTAGATTCATACTCGAGTAACACATTCCTATATATCTTTTGGAATTGTCTTAGCCATATCCTCATTCACAGAGGGAAATTATCCAAAAAGTCCTAAGCCTATTTTACGGCGGCTAATTCAATTCTAAATCTTTCAATTATGTCAATTTAGTCCTAAACCTTTTAATGATTTGCCAATTTAGTCATAAAATTTCAAATTGTGCCAATTTAGTTCTAAAAATTTAGTCCTAAACATTTTAAGGATTGCCAATTTAATCCTAAATTTTTCTATGATTTACATTCAATTTTGATTGAAAATCACTGACAATTTAATCAACTTTGACTGTTCTACATAGCATGACTAGCGTTGACGTGAATAATGTTTTACATTTTTTTTATTAATTTTTTGAATTTTTTTCTTTTCTTTTTTTTTTCATTCTTTTCTTCTTTCCTACTTCCTCTGGCTAACGAGGTCAACCCTCGCTTAGTGACAATGAGGTCTAGCCTCACCAGGGATGGGCAAGGCTAGCCCTCATTCGACTAGCTAGGTCTACCTCTCCAATGGTCAGCGAGGCTTGACCCTGGCTAGATTCATCGAGGGTGAGCCTCACTGGCCATCACCAATGCCCAGCAACTGGCTAGAGGAAGAAGACAGAAAATAAAAATAAAAAATTGTAATAAAATTTCCATATTAGTGTTGACCGTTCTATGGTCGTGCCACATAGGACGATTAGTACCACGTCAACGATTTCCATTCAAAATTGATTAGAACAATTAAATTGGTAAATCATCAAAAAGTTTTAGGCTAGATTAATAAATTATTAAAAAGTTTATGACTAAATTGACATAATTGAAAGGTTTATGACTAAATTGATAAATTGTCAAAATGTTCAAAATTAGATTGGCACAATAAAAAATTTTGGGACTGAATTCACCGTCTTACAATAAACTTAAGATTATTTGGACAATTTTTCCCATTGGGAAAACAAGGTGCATGGATTCTTGGCGCTTCATCAAAGCTCGAGTTGAAGTCCCGACATCATCGTGGGGTTGCTATTCTTGCTGGGGTCACCTGTCATCTCTTGGCCCCTGGCCCTTGGGTGAGCAAAATGCATGGTCGATCCCCCCATGAAAGCAAAGAGTCCACCAACAGTATCGCCAACACACGGCGCTTGTCTCGGGAACTGGACTCCATGAATGATCTTGAAGTCATGCAGAGGCATAGCCGTGAAAGTGGGCATCCCCTGTCCACCGTCTTGGCGTATACTATTTTGTTGCCTGGCTTCAAGTACACCTATAAAGTTATATATTGCATTTGAATTAACGACAGCTTGTGTGAATGCCATCGTCCAATATGGCATGGCTGACTCTGATGTAAATAATTTTTTGCGAATTGTTTTTAATTTAACCGATATTTTTGGAACGGCTAAGGTCGTACCAAACCTATCCTATTAACTTTCTATTACTTCCCAAACCCTTCCAAATTCGTTACATGTTTTGATATAATATTCCGAAGCAGCTGAGTTCCCATCGAGTACAGCAAGTATTGAATCAAAGCTCATGCATTGTGAATCTCCGATTAGAAGACTAGAAGGTCCAAAGTACAAGATGGAAAGAGTTTAAGATCAATCAAAATGTTAGAAGTATACGAGGCAAACCCTCTGTTCTGACGCACCTGCATGGCTTAACTCCATTCCCTATCTTCTTCCATCTTCCATCTGATCACAGAAGACAACAACAGTAACCCCGGAAGCTGAACGACGAAACAATTGACAAAATCAAGCAACAAAATCTCATGAACTCATCCCACAATGACTTGGCCATTCTTGATTGTTGCTCTGCCCACTTGAAGCTGTCGACATCCCCAGTTATCACGACCAACTTCCTGGCATTCCTCAAGCAAAACCCACCCATCAATGAAAAGGAAACTAGCGATTCAGTGGAAACTTTTGACCTTTTGGAAACATTGCCTAATTCTCTCGATTCTCCATCATTTCATTTTCCATTCGGGGCGCAACCACAGATGTGATGAGATTTTCTTTTCTTGTAGATTAGTTTACTGCATGAGTGAGTAGACGATCTACTCATACCACCAGTTGCTGCTACCCTAGTTTTGCCCTTGGCGGCAAGTTTTCTACGTGAGAACAAAAGAGCTGACCGGACTAATGTGGCTGAGCCCTGCGCGTGCGGTTGCCAACAAAAGGTTGCTTGGGCCCAATTGTGGCCCCCTTTGAGCCAGCATTGTACGTATCGCTCGACTGACCGCAACTCCACCTCCAATTCCATGCACGCAAACACGAAACTCCCCCCTCTATAAGTTCACCTGCTCTCCGATGAAGCCGCTTCTAAATCTCTCCTAATCCCAACAGATTTCACCTTTCACGGGAGAGAGAGAGAGAGAGAGAGAGAGAGAGAGAGAGAGAGAGAGAGAGAGAGAGAGAGAGAGAGAGAGAGAGAGAGAGAGAGAGAGACGAGACATTATCCTCCTACAAAAGAAATTTTGTGATTGGTCACTCTCTCCTTTGCTCTTAGGTTAAGCCAATGTCAATGTCTGAAATTGGAGGTATTGCTTCCCTCCTTGTGCTCTTCTTCCATGTCGTCGTGTTTTCAGGTGAGGCGTTATCTAACTTAAGATTGTTCTGTTCAATGTTCACCTTCCTTCACAGTGTTAACCGTGCTCCATTCTAAGGTTTCTTTCGATTGAATTTCTCCGAAATTTGCAGGTGTGGAGTCAGCAACATTTACGATCCTCAACAAATGCACCTACACCGTCTGGCCCGGCATCCTCTCCGGCGCTGGCACCCCGCAGCTCTCCACCACCGGATTCGCCCTCCAACCCAGCCAATCCAACGCCATCTCCGTGCCCGTGTCCTGGTCCGGCCGCCTGTGGGGCCGCACCCTCTGCACCCAGAACGCCACTGAAGGCCGATTCGTCTGCGTCACGGGGGACTGTGGCTCCCCAACAGTCGAGTGCTCAGGGTCGGGCGCGGTGCCCCCCGCCACGCTGGCCGAGTTCACCCTCAACGGAGCGGGCGGGCTCGACTTTTATGACGTCAGCCTAGTCGACGGCTACAACCTCCCCATGTCAGTGGTGCCGCAGGGTGGGAAGGGCGGGAACTGCACGTCCACGGGCTGCGCCGCCGACCTGAACACCGGGTGCCCCAAGGAGCTCCAGGTGGACTCCGACGGCGGCGGGAGCGTGGCTTGTAAGAGCGCGTGCAACGCGTTTGGGGACCCGAAGTACTGCTGCAGCGGGGCCTACTCGACGCCAGCCACATGTAAGCCGAGCGCGTACTCGGAGATCTTCAAGACGGCGTGCCCGAGAGCCTATAGCTATGCGTACGATGACGGGACGAGCACATTCACTTGTGCATCCGCCGATTACGCCATCACTTTCTGTCCTTCGCCATCGGCTAGGTGAATTCTTCATCACCATCCATTATACTGCCAATTCACATACTTGCCATTTGAAGTCATCTTACGATTAAAAATTTCAATCTTTACGTAACCGTCATGAATTTCAGTGGAACCTTTTTGAAAAAGTGTAATTTCTATACTGACTATCACTCATGGAACCATTGTTGGTGGTTGGCCCCAGCAGTGTGAAGACGGCAGGCGATCAGTACGCAGAGGCGGCGCCGGCATCCAACTCGTTGGCCCCCGCGGCGTGGAGCGCATTGCAGGCCTCTGCATCCGCCCGCACGCGATCGACGCCCTCACCCTTCGTCGCCCTGGTTGCTGTGGCGGCAGTTTGGCAGTTGTTGCAACTACTGTCTCCCTGATCACTGCTCGCGACGGCGACGTTCGGCCGGACGTTTACTCCCAACCCTTTTCTATTTCCCGGTGGGCCCTTGCGCTCGGAAGGCCCACAACAATTTTGGTAGACAACAATTTCAGAAGACAACATCCGCAACGTCGTCGAAATTGTCATTTTTCTTCTTGATTTTCGATCTTATTTGATTCCGGCAACGTAAATGGCCGGTGATATTTGGTTTTATGTGATTTCTTATTATTAGGAGTTGGTAAAATATTTGTAATTTTCTTGGTGGGGGGTGTGGATTTTGTATGGGGTTCTTTTTTTGGGTGGAAGATGTGCTGGGAATGGCTTCATATGCACGTAAATTGTACGTCATTGGTCACGCTTTCTCTTCATAAGAAAGAAGACGCCATGACTCATGCTGTGATCCATTCTAATTCTTGGCCTTTAATTTATTGGTGTTGGTTTGGAAGAGTAGACCTAGCAACAACAATCATTAGGTCAAATTATATTGTAATATTATATCGGTTGTTTATTTTCTGATGTTGTCAGAATTGAGTAGCGTTCTCATTACTATTATTATATATTTGCATTACTCCAGTGTGAGTGTTAGGATTAGGCACATGAATACAACGAAATAGAGAGGTAAATGCGAGAAAGAGAAATCGAGACTAATGTTTTATCCTGATTCACAAGGGCTACATCGATAGAGGATTCCATTATAATCAACACCTTTCACCTCTCTATTACAAGAGGAAGATATAATGTGTGTCTATGTACATACATATATATAGGCGGTACAGTAGCTATTTATCCACCAAAGCTCAAACTACCAATAAAATATGGGCCTAATCTATAAAAGCCCTCCAACAATAAGGGAGCGTTGCCTCTGTGATGGGAAGTGTGAACCACACCCCAATGATAAGTAGATTTTGTCATCAATTCAAAGTTCCCTTGGTGGCGGCGGCACTAACGGTGGGTAGAATTGCTGTCGCCGGTTGTGTTTAGTGGAAGAGAAGGGTGGAGAAGAACAAGAGATGAAAAATAGAAAAGAAAAGGGTAAGAAAAATAGAAAAGAAAAGGGTAAAAAAAATAAAAAGCAAAAATAAATAGATCTCAGCATTTCAAGAGCACTAACATAAATGTTGACAATCATGGGGTGCAAGTAAAATTATGATCCCCCAAATTATCGACTCTAATTTCATATGAGGAAGTCAAATGTAAAAGCTTAAGCCATTAGGTGGAGAAAGCTTAATGTAAGATAAGGCTATTATGAATCTCGCATGGCATTGGACTCTCAATTCATGTGGACTTTTTCTACAAAAATAACTTTTATATGTATCATATAACTTGAGCTATCCTATCATTATAATGTCATTATCGGGGTCCTTTTCTGTTGAAATTCATTTTCAGCCTGGTGGTTCATGCGAAGTTTCGCCTCCTCCTTCCTTGTGATCTGAAAAATGGATGAGGGAGGGTGGCATGTGGGTAACTGGACACGATACTGTCTTAACTACAGTTTTTATGTTAGACTCCGTCCTAAAATAAATAATTCAAATGAAAGAGGATCGAGACATACAGCTAGTTCTTACTATCGTGTTGAATTTGAACGACTCATTCTAAGTTGAATAGTGCTTAGCACTACAATAATTGCTCATTCCAATCAAACTTTGCTACAAATTGAAAAAATGAATGCGAGATCTACAATATTACATGTAATTCACTAATTGTATAATCGACTTGATTATCAAGAACATCTTCAATTTCATCTTGAACATTAACGAAAAATATGAAATAAAACAAAAAATTGAATATGCCACCGGTTTCGGGGCAGTAGTCTGGTTGAACTATCTAGGAACCGACCATCCCTAGGGAACGGTGATGGTGCTTGCTTGTGTTTAGTAGAAGAGCAGGGAGGAGAAGAACAAGAGATGAAAAATAGAAAAGAAAAAGGTAAAAGGAATAAAAAGAAAAAATAAATAAATAGATCTCAGAGTTTCAAAAGCACTAACGTAAAGGTTGACAATCATGGGGTGCGAGTAAAATTACGATGCAAAATTACCCTCGAAATTTATAGGTCTCCTATATTCGCAAATTATCTGCTAACTTATTATCTAGGCGCCAAAAAATACACATCGTAGGCCATTTTTTCCCCCAAATTATCGGCTCTAATTTCACACGAGGAAGTCAAACGTAAGAGCTTGAGTCGTTAGGTAGAGAGAGCTTAATGTAAGATAGGGCTATTAGGAATCTGGCATGGCATTGGACTCTCATTTTATGTGGATTTTTTTCCTAATAAAAATAGCTCTTGTACGTATCATATAACTTGAGCTATCCTATCATTGTTATTTCATCATCGGGGTCCTTTTCAGTTGAAATTTTCTGTTGAAACTCATTTTCAGCTTGGTAGTTCATGCGAAGCTTCACCTCCTCCTTCCTTGTGATCTAAAAAATGGATAAGAGAGGTTGGCGTGTGGATAACTGGACACGATATTGTCTTAACCGCAATTTATGCTTTAGAATCTGTCCTCAAATAAATAATTTAAATGAAAGAGGATCAAGACATCCGATTAGTTTTTACTATCGCGTTGAATTTGAACGACTCATATCCTAAGTCGAAAAGTGGAGACTTGATTTCAAAGAGGAAATTACCAAAAAAAAAAGTCCTAAACTCCTAGTGCACTTATACCAATTCAATCCTAAACTTTTCTATTTGGTCAATTTATTCCTAAACATTTTGACAATTTATCAATTGAGTCATTCCGATCAATTTTAACCGGAAATCGTTAGCTTGGATGTTAGTCATTCTATGTGACATGGCCAGCACTGACGTTGACAATTTTTATAACTTTTTTTTAAAAAAAAATTGAAAGGTCGTGGTCGAAAAGGTCGCGATGGCCCTTGCCAGACTAGGCAAGCGCCACCTCGCCCGAGGCTGGCGAGGCCGCGATGGCCTCGCCCAAGGCCTTCGCAGCCTCACCGGTGGTAGGTAAGGCCTTTGTGGCCTAGCACAATGAAAAAAAAATTGTAACAACTTGAGTCCACGTCAGCGATTTTTTGTCAATATTGATCGGAACAACTTAATTAACAAATTGTCAAAAAGTTTGTGATTAAATTGACCAAATTGAAAGGTTTAGGACGAAATTGGCATAAGTGTAATAAATTTAGGACATTTTTTTTTTTGTAATTTCTTCTATTTCAAATTACTTAGACCGCCACTAATCATGTAGTAACGAAGAGACTTCCTGTTTCAACACTCTTCACGACAAGAACCCGTTGACGCTGTTCGATACCTCAGACGTTGTCATCATGACGATGTCTCTCATTATTTGTCCCGTGGAGAAGAAAGACTCCATCTTCCAATCGCAATCCATGATGCTCCAAGTGGTTTCTTAGCTTCTTTCAAATTATGCAGCTTTATATCTCTGGGTCTTGGCCAAGAAACATCCTCATTCCTTCCTTTTCGTGTCGAAATGGGGATATACCCAGACTTCGAAATGGCGTACAACGGTTAAAAATGCGATCGTGATGTGCAAGGATCCCTGCTTATGGGAAACCAATTGCCAGGAAAGTACGTAAGTCTTTTCTGGAGGGATCCACAGTATATTATATGTTAAGGTATTAAAAATAGTAACTGTTGAAATCAGCACTGCATCATAGATTGCATAAATGACAAAGAAGAAAGAGATGTGTACACTTCAAGATGGAGTGGGACATGGGAGCCTCACCCTGAGATAGTATGCATAACCAAAGCGAGATAGCTAGCGAAAAGAAAGCTCAATGCAGACCCCATTAGTATCTAGTTACGTGGTTCATATCTTGTGTCCTATTTTATATTGCCTTGCCATTTTCTATCGTGACTTGGAATATCACAAGCTCATCAAGTTATTATTCAAGCTTAATTGGTTCTCGAACTTGCCTCTAACCATGTTCATTTCGCACAATGTGCAATGGGTAGTGGGCGATTGACAAGTTGGTTCTCCAGCAAGGAAGCATTCCTCACTAGGTGGTACGCATATCGAGAACGATGTAAGTTCTTCAAGTAATGTCGAGATCAATCTAGCACATAATTACAAACATGTTGATGTTCACATGGAAGTCCCGAGAAAAAGTGAGAGCGCATGTAGATGCCACACAAATTCGTGTTTTTAGCAACTCTTTAAAATTAAGTATTCAAAATAATTCGGTTAGAGATACCTTTACTTTCTTTGTCAAATCCATTTCCATCAATGGTGATGTTCGAGATACGAAAATCGATTTACGAAGCGATTTTGCAGATTCATATGGGATGTTTTGATATTTGCCTACATGCTACATAATCAACTTTTGTAAATTAGTCTATATATTCCGACATTGGTCCATGGAAGACGTTACATTGCATGACCTTATAAGGGAAATGAGATAATGCGAAGCAGAAAAGAATCGTTGTTCTTCACGTTGGCAGAAATTCAACGATGGTCGAACCCGGATTGAGAAGAATTTGAGATGGGCCGCTACGATATAAGCCCATTGGGCCATTTTGGGGGAGAGGTTGTTTTAGCAGTTGACCCAAACCCTATTACCATGTTTGATAACCTCAATTAAGTGCTGATATTTAAAAAAATTTAGCGCTGACTGAGATAGGTTTGCTTGATAACTCTTAGCATCGACTTAAAAGGATTCAAATAAGTTAAAAAGTGATTTAATATGGCAAGTTAGGAAATGTTAGGGAAAAGAAGTGCCATAACTTTTTGACGGCGCTCATTTTAACATCAAAATTTTTCATGCTATCACTTGAGCGCCACATTGGTGTAAAAACAATCGCTTAAGTGCCTCCGGCGATAAATTCTTGCAATTCGTACCACGTGGCCTTTTTACTAGAATTTTTATTAATACGTGGCTTTTCTTATAATAAAGAAGTCCAAAGTGAAAAATTCTTCATCTAACTTGGCAACGCGAGCAAATCTCTCTCTCTCTCTCTCTGAAATTCTCTTTCATAGAGCAATTTCTAGGGTTCTTCATGGTGGTTATCATCTTCAAGGCACAAACAAGCTTGCTGTGTATACAATCAACCGGAATTTCTCAGCTCAACCATGCCATCCATTGAAGTAAAACCAAAGCTAATCGAATCATAATCCTTGGCTTTAAATGTCTTCCGACACCCGCGAGTGGCTTGATTCCGGTCTCGGGCTCTCCATTTCAACGGTTCCGCCATTGTGCTCTCCGTTTCAACGGTTCCGCCATTGTGCCGGTCGTAATTCTTAGCTGGTTTTCCTCTTCGGTCGCTTTCGTGGCAGACGGATCCCTATAACCGATGTTGACAAGTTTCTCTTCCACCAGGACTACTCACCGGAAGCACCACCTCCTTGGCCACTGCGTCCACCGTTCATTTCATGCACCAATTCGTTAATTCAGGGCAAAAAGATCTCTAAACGACGTTATTTAGAGATTTAATTGCTAACTTCATCTTGTTGGCGAGCCACGTCGGATTTTCTAGGAACCCAAATCACCAATGGTACTGAGGTAGTCATTTCTTTCGAAAATATCACTTAACTAACCACTTGAAAAGTTTTGACATTAAAGTGAGCGCTGTACAAAAGTTTTGAAACTTTTAATGTCATTTTCCCAAAATGTTAGAATTTGTTACATATTGACCCATCCTCAAGATCCATTTTTAAGCAATCATTTACATAACATTGTGAATGACACAATTGGGATTTGTTCTGTGTCTTAACATTCGCACCACGAATGACTCGAAGGAAATCCACAAATGGGAGAGAGGGATATTAAAAATCGAACTCACCATCTCTTCCAAGGCTATCTCTCCAAAAAGCTTAACTTACGAGAAGATGGGGCGGGATTCATTTTGTATCTAGAGAGTGCATGAACTAAAGAATATACTCGGGTTCTTCTAATATTTGTTTGCATTGAAATTGCGATAACTATAATGGAGCTAACTAGACATCACGAAATTACAGGACTAGCTAGTCTTTCAAGAATCAAGAAAATTACGTTTGCAAAGGTGAACAAATCACCAGACAAAGGCGCTTCAGAGAAACGATCTTCGATTGGACTTTGCCAAAGAGGCATTTTGTACTTTTGTTCATTTCCACATCATCAAGTCGTTTTGGGCCATCAACTTTTGCAATTTTTTCGCCGTGTTGCCCAACATGCTTTGTCATCCTCCAACCTAACAAGTCACATTTCGTCTGGTCTAATATGTCAGCCGCAAAATTCAATTTTCAATGTGGATAACCATACTTATCCAAGCTCTCTGCCTAAAATTCGGTTGAGGAAGCAAGAACTGCTTGTGCAAACAAAAGGGGATTAGGCAAAATGATTTCTCATGACTATCAACATCAACCAATAGTGGTTGACGTTAATGCTTTATTGGATGAAGAGAGAATGCTGGGGATTTATAATAAGAAAAGGAAACAAGAAAGAAAGGTTTGATTCTCATTGAAAAGGAAAAAAGCAAGGGCAAAAAAGGAAAAAAATTATCCATTGATACTTTACACCTCAAATAGAATCGATGGAGGGTCCCATGATATGCCCATGGTGGAAAGGAAGTGTTATTTTTCTTCAAATTCCGAAATTAAGGAGAAATTTGATTGGGGAAAATGAAATCTTATCTCTCTCTATCTGGTCTTCTTATCTTATCTACGTCTAGGTATTATTTTAATTTTGGCTTATTAGCAATAGTGGATTTTTTCGAGAAAATATAAGCACATATCACCATGTAATAAATCTGTTCCATTATGAGCATCACTAGCAAAATTCAAGTAGAAAATTAAGATATTTTTACCTGCAGTTAATATATGTAAGGAAAATCTCCCATGTGGTGATTGTTGGAAGACCCTCAATGTTGTTTTGACGATGACAAAAACAATCAGATGCTACTAATATGTATATTGATTGAGTAGTGCCAAGCCGAAATGCACATATTGTCATAAACAGCACTAGAAGATTCTGATATGATGAATGCTTTATCACTGTCAAGAGTGCTCTGCCGATATCGAAGGATCGTTGCCAATGTCTAAGGTGAACAAGATATTAGGTGTTGCCGATATCTAATGTGAACAAGATATTAAGCGTTGAAGATATCTATAAACTGGAATGATCTTCAAATAAAATGAACATCCGGAAGGACCTTGATCAAGGATAAACAAGCCGAGAAGAATGGAGATAATTGCGATGGCTTGGAGATACAAAGATTGGAGTGAACAATTGGATGGACTTGGTGATGGTGAACAAACCTAGAATGAGGATGTCCAATAAAGCTTGGAAGGACCATAAAGGTGAACAACCTTGTAGAATCAAAATTGCCAATATACTTGGAAGGTTTAGAAGAAAGATTAGCATTGCTATCAGGAGCAACAGATTGTTGGTGCGGGAGAAGCTACCAATATCAGGAACATGGAACTATGACAATACCGGTGGTCCTTATGAGCTCAGTGAAGATGAGGAACCAACATGTGTGTTCAGAGTCAACATGGTGTCATTGGAGATCTATGGAAGCTGACTCAGTCAAATCAGTGAAGATGAGAAATTAGCATGGATGTTAACGTCCTTGGAAATCTTTGGAAATTGATATGGTTAATCGGCGAAGATGAGAAATCAACGAGGGTGCTAATGTCCTTGGAAGTTTTTGTATGATGAAGAAACTAAAAGGATCATTGTATAATTGATCACTAGTCATGTCACATGGTTTGTCAATGGACAATATCAACAGACTAGTAATAATCTGCACATCATAATTATGGATAATAAATCGTGTTGATATTTAGTCATGGATGGTGTTAGTCACTTGACCAACTGATTAGAACATTGACAATAAGAAAATAACCGTTACAAAGACTTGGAATACACAAAAAGATCACTAGAGTTGATCAAAAGCAGTTTTGGCAATAATGAGCAAGGATAGACTTTGACACTAACACTATTTTGGAAAATTGCCACTGTCATAGAGACGTTGCCGATGTCAGAGAGCCATTCCAACGATTTCTAGCAATGACCTGCTACTGGCAATGGTAGAACCAACGGCTACTCGAGGATTTCAATGGAAAACAGTCATATGAGAATGAATGGCTATATATTGAGTCCAAGAGAAGAAATTAGGTTTGGTGGAAATAAACAAACTAGTCGTGTGCTTTTACATCTTCTTCTTTGCTCTGTTTTTGTTTATATTTGTTTTGTATTCCTCATGTGTCTGGGTTGTGCTAATGTTTGTAATCAACGACAAGAGCAAGTGTACAAAAGCCACGGCAGTACGCGAGTCCTGATAGTGTGATCTATTTGAAAATCGGTACTAGCTAATTGTCACTTGTCTCGAAGATTGTTAGTATATTTTAGCCTTGTTGTGATTGTTAGTGTTGATAGTGAATGTAGGCTTGGGGATAAAGTCAAACCACTGTATATTTTTTTGCAATATCTTCTGTCTCTTCACTATTAGCTTCAACTATAACAGCAATACGCACATCTAATTTCTACAATCTGTTTTCGCTAATGTTTAGGATTAAACATGTTATATTCTGCAAATGTTTTTCATAGTTCTCAAATAATCTATTAACCCCTCCCCCTCCCCAACAACGTAATGAAACCCTAACTCCAAATGGAAAAAAAATGAATAATATGGTCAATTTATGGTTATTGAAAAGCAAGAGAAAAGTATGTTAGACATAAATTTATGTGTAAAGGTGATGAGGCATAATTATTCGGTCGGTTAGTTAAGGATTGGACCTATGCTTAAAAATGTTATCATGGCTATGATTCCTTGGCCATTTAGAATGTTCTTGATGACAAAGCATCATAGCACTATTATGTTAAATTTAAGCCCTACCAAACCAATTTTTGGCACCTAGCACACATTATCCTCTTTCATTACAAACTTTTTTTTTTTTTCATAAGTCTCTCAATAGAAGCTTAGACAGCCATTATTCATTAGTTCTCATGTTGTCATTAACATTTTCCAAATATGCGTGAAGCTTCTTTGGACAAACAAGCACGTAAATTTTGAAACTTTATTCTGTCTACCATGGGTCGAAAGTAGCACTCATACCAAAAAGAAAAAAAGTGCTAGGATTTCGATGAATATTTGTGTAGTTAAGAGGAGCGCATGCTTGTTGATATCTCAAAATGATTATGTTCTTTTCTCAAGGATTGATAAAATGAAAACTTGTGAAGTCGACATAACATGTGAGATAGGTTATTAATGATGATGCAGTATTACTAAGCCTAACTTTGTTAACATGATATCATCCAATCAATGAAGTGTCCCTTTTTTTTTTATATGTGTACATTTATTGCATTTCAATGTGCAATGAAAAATGAAAGTGATTGGAGAGAGTAATGTCTAATCTGCAATGAGAGAGAGAGAGAGAGAGAGAGAGAGAGAGAGAGAGAGATGCCCCCACTAAGAAGCAAGATAATGAGAAAAATAGAAGCAGAAGTAGAGAGAGAGAGATGCCCCCACTAAGAAGCAAGATAATGAGAAAAATAGAAGCAGAAGTAGAGAGTCAAAAAGGCTACCAATGAACAACCTCGAATGGCGGTTTTGTGGACTTCATGTGACATATCCTTTGCCTGAAAGCTTTTGCTTTGTCAACACGTATAGAGACATTTCCCTGCTGTCCTAATGTAATTCGGACATCACCCATGTGGGAATCTTGGAACCTTTCCATAATTTTCCACAGAAAAGAAAAAGAAAAGTTTAACATAAGTTTTCGTACATCCTATATTTATTTTTTTCCCGTAAAAGGGTAAAAGAAAAAAAGGTACACGTAGTTTTGACAGGCTTGGATCATGCACCATAAACCAGAAAGATGTACTGAACTAGATAATCGAGTTGCTTCGCAAGAAGTCTGGCTATCTATATTCTTCTTCTTTTTTTTCACTATCTTTATTCATTGCTATAGTTTATTGACATTTTAAACTTAGGACAGCAAAGAGAAAATCACTTTGTTTTGTATACAACGTGGTTCTTGCATCTAAAAATGCATGGAGAATGTACAAAAAGATCATATCATTCATGTATCTTCGAGGTAATGAATTGTATTGGAAAATCAAACCCAATGAAAGCTACCAGTACGTAATAGATTGGAAGGTGTTTTATTTATTTATTTTTTCCATTTTGGGCCAAGAAAATTAGTTGAAGGTACTTGCAAGAGGGGCATTGACAACTTCTTTCTCTATAATTGCATACCATCATTACGTATAACAAAAATACCTTCTTTTGGAAGCCTATGTAGATTACATGTCGGGTGATAATTTTTCACCTATGTGTTTTATTTTTCAAAAAGAAGAAGAAGGAAAAGACTATGGGGAGCATTCTTTACCCAAAAAAAAAAAAAAAGACTATGGGGAACATTGCTTCATACTTTATATGATTTAATGTTGACCTCGGTCAACCATGGTCCCTAATGAAACTTTTCAAAGAAGCACAACGGTCCCTGTTCTAAAGATAGCCAACCATCCTGTGCCGCGTCACCGGCACACCTGGACTTCCTCGCCGTCCAAAAAGCATGGAAAGTTGTGTTATGCAAGGTCACCCTACTATACCGCCAAAATGACATTGCCATGAGCAACTCGAACCTGCACCTATAGGATCAAAAGAAAGACCCATGCGAACTTCCTTCTATTTGAATCACGACTGTTAGAAAGGCCTCGCATAAGGGCTGAGAGAAGACGGGAAGGAACATCACTAATACCGATTAGCACTGTGGATAGATCCCCAGCCCTAAAAGGGATGCTTGCCGATTACAATAGCATATAAGTATCTTGCCGGCTAACTTAAGACTCAAGCTAAGTAGGAAAGAAAGCTCTTAAACTATTGTTCTCCAGATAAGATAGAAGGTACGATTGATATATATATTTGACGATATCATTCATTTACTTTTTCCACAAATACAAATCGCGTAGAATGGTGTTCTAGTGCTCACTGATGGCATTACATTCCCTTTGTTCTGCTTTCCTCGTTAAATAGGGGGAAATTGCGTAACTAAAGATAGAGAAAGAGAAAGTGGCAGACAGTTTGTTGGTTCCAAATTATATTTTATCTTTATGTGTTCACACTCAAACACTAACATGTAAGCTTACAATTATTGACCATATTTTTCATACATATGAATAGAGCGTACAGAATGAATAGTGGGGTTCACGTGGATTTCTTTTTTAACAATTTCTTTTTGATTAACAAGAAGCTAGCACTAGGTGCGGGGTAGCTGATCAATTGAGAATCTTGGCATTGATTGGTATATTTTCACCCTTTATTAACTTTGTGAACTACTCTTTCCCTATAAAGAGGGTCGAAATGCGGACGGTTTGGATTCCCTCCGCAACTTCTCACTTAGCCCACCTTCCAAATTTGCATGCACTCTTCTTCTCCCTCCTCCTCCCAACACTTTGCCTCCTGTTCAACCTGGCCAGCCTCTCCTGCAATAAAATCCCTCTAAGTTGCTCCCATTATATAGAGAAATTGCTGATTTTTCTCATCATCATCATCGACATCTACACTTTGGTCCATTCTAGGAATATTCGAATTTGCAGTGGAACTGTATTTTTCAGTGAACACTCTCATTGCTTTAAGTATGGCTGTCGTCCCTTCCTGCTGCTTCCACTTGCTTGCTCTGTTCTTGGGACTCTCTCTTGTCTCCACTTTTAGAGGTAAATACAAGCATCCCATATTTTCGTGGTATGGAAAATGTATAAGTTAGGCATGTTTATTACTTGCACAAATTCATTGTGAAAAACATGAGATTCTAGAATATTTTGAAGAACCATCTCCAATGTGTACATTCTCATGTAAATGTGATCTAATTGATCTTCTGGCAATGCCGCTATGTTTCTCAGTTGCATCATGTGCTACCTTCACCTTTGTGAACAAATGCAACTTCCCAGTGTGGCCCGGGATCTTATCCAGCGCGGGCAGCCCCCCGCTGGAAACCACGGGCTTCGAGCTTGCCAAGGGCGGGTCCCGCTCCCTACAGTCGCCAAGCGGATGGTCGGGGCGGTTCTGGGGCAGGAGCGGGTGCTCCTTCGACAGCTCGGGCCGGGGCTCGTGTGCCACGGCTGACTGTGGCTCAGGCGAAGTCGAGTGCAATGGAGGCAATGCGGCCCCTCCGGCCACCCTGGCGGAGTTCACTCTAGGAGGGTCAGGGTCTCAAGATTTCTATGATGTTAGTCTTGTGGATGGTTACAATTTGCCCATGGTCATTGATGGCACTGATGGTTCTGGTAATGCAAAAAATCAAATGCCCCTAAATCTCTATTTTTCTTAGAGTTAAGGGCGAACTATTCTTATCTCGCTATGCACAGCTCAGTTTTTATGTCCACTTTACAGATTACAAGTTCTAATTCAGCCAAGTTTATTATTTTTGCCAGGTAAATGCGCGTCCACAGGGTGCACGGCGGACCTCAACCGCCAGTGCCCGGCAGAGCTCAGGGCCGCCGCCGGCGCGGCATGCAAGAGCGCCTGTGAGGCCTTCGGGAGCCCTGAGTACTGTTGCAGCGGCACGTACGGCTCGCCTTCCGCTTGCAAGCCAACTCTCTACTCGCAAATCTTCAAGACGGCTTGTCCCAAATCATATAGCTATGCCTATGACGATGCCACCAGTACTTTCACCTGTTCTGGCGCGGACTATACCATCACATTTTGCCCTAATTCACCAAGGTATATCATTATCTCTCATCAATTCTTTGATTCTTTAGATGACTTTATTGCTTGATCAATATAGTTATTCACCAAGTGTAATCTTCTCAGTTCTGATTATAATACAGGGGCATGATATAGATACTTTCAAAACAAAAATTACAGATTTGGATAGGCGGTTGTATCTTTTCTGACATCATGACTGAACTTTAGATGTTCTTTTTCAGTGTCATATGACATGTACAAAAACAAAAGACAGCAAATTCGCTTTGTCACCAGCTCAGCAATTGGAGAACGATTTGCTTCCATAATAATCAATATCTTTGAAAAAAAATACACCTTAGCACCAACACGGAATTGATAATTACTTAACGGAATATTTCGTGGGCTCGAGATTATTCCCACGAGATGGCATCAGTGGTCATGAATAAACTTGTGAGGTCATCATGTATGCTGAATAGGAAATATGTGATTGTAACACACTCCAAGGTTCTCTTGATATCAGCTGAAAAGTTACTGTAGGCTTGTGAATGCTATATTCTGGAGAAGTCATTGCAATGGACAGTTGATTCAAAAACTGTGTTTCTTCTGCAGCATCAAATCTGCAACAGACTTCTCTCCCAAAAGCGTACAAGCTACAGATAACTCAGCAACAGCCGGGTCTGGATCAGGGTCGGATTCAACGCAAGACACAGCATTTGCCAATTCATGGCTAGCCAATTTGGCCACAGGCAATTCGCCACGTGGTCCTCCTTCCTCAATTATTGGGTTCACACTGACTGTAGCAGCCATCTCTCTCTCCCTCTTGCAATTTTTGTAGTCAGACAGGAGTACATAGAAGAGACCAAAATGAGCTGGCTAATCACCTTTTGATGAAGAGAAAGTAGCTGAATCCAGATTCTAAACTACCCACTTCCTAGTTATGCACAACGGATGATTATAGCTTTACATTTCATCATGTCTTAAATTATGTAAAGCATTTTGTTTGGATGTAAGAAAGAAAAGGAATATGCTCTTGTAAGAGTTTTATATACAGTCTGTTGTACCATCTGCCGAACAATTGATCTTCACTGAACTGTGATCCATGTGTGAATATATTCTCGTGAAGGCTACACGTCAAATCGAAATCTACTCTTCAAATTAAAGGTGTATATTTGTCATGCACCCGTCTTGCCTATGAGAATCGATCTCTTTCCCGAACCGTGTATTCCATAACAGTCCATACGATGAGTTACATGGTAAGGGCCAAAGCCAAGCCGATAGGCAACTCAAAAGATGCATTTGATATTTTTAGAATTTCTCACTCCCACCATAAAGTTTACCAGACATGCTTTCTAGTTTCTGTTGACATTAAACACTTACAGTACGTCCAATAGACGAGCAAATAGTATAGTCCCACCACAACTACAGAATCACATTCGCTCATCCATTTCCTGAAAGTGATCTACATTGATATCTTTTTGGTAAAAGAACGTGGTTAGCCTAGAAGAGGAGAAGCTCTTTAGAATGCTCATAATAAAAATAAAAGATCTTTCTTCAAATCTCATGAAAGGTTTGGGATACTTAGGAAATAGTATGTAAAAGATAACTAGTGATGCTGTAATTTAATCAGCCAAGCACATTTAAGGAACTGCGGAGAAGCGGTAGAAACTAAGCAATAGATTATTCACAAGACCAATACTGAGGAATCTCTCCACAAATCACTCAATGAACACTAGTTTCTCTGACTTGGTAAAGACAGGAGGATCAGAGGACTAGAACAAAGGCTCCAGAGGTTCACGGCAAAATTCTGACAAGTAACGGATAGCAATGATCTTTCTCGTAGCCAGGCCAGGAGTCATCACCATTGACGAAGCCTTGATGACGTTTCCAAATTTCCGAGTCGTAGTTCTCTGTAACGTTGAAGTGTAGGCCTTCTTTAGCTATTACGTCCAGAAACTTGTCCAGCGAGTCTCCTCTTTTTGGACTGATAAGTATAGACTCTGATGGCCCAGGTCGCTTCAATAGGGATTTGATCATCCGAGCAAGGTCAGAGTGGAATTCCTTGAAAAAAGTGCTGCGCCACGTCAACAATTTTAAAAGAGATAACCTTGGCACAAAAATGAAAAGAGCAAGCTTCTAAGCATTATGCGCAACAACCAATGTGAGTAGTTCATTTAGGAAATTGCTCACAAATCCAGACATTGCCAGGTCATCAAGCATTGCACAATACTGAAAACATGAGCAAGTATATCAACTCTGACATAAGAGAAGGTCGCACAAAATGTCAGGATGTGGAGTAACTCAAGCAGGATTCAGACAAGCAACCATCTTTAGCCAATATGAGGAAATACACTCACATTTATACGAAGAACTATACTTTTTATAACATTGGAGTAATGGACGCATATAACAAATACAAAGTTAGTTTGTGCCATTGATAAGAATTAGAAACTATCATTATATTCATAACCAACCCAATATACCATGGAAAGATGATAGAAAATACCAGTCGCTAGCGACAATGATGTCGTAACTGTTGGCGATTTCAGAAACTCCCGTCTGATTCCAGTGCAACATCATAGGCATTACTTTTGTTCCACCAAACATTTTCAAGTTGGCATCAATGTTGCATTTGATATCTAGATGATAAGGGCCAGCACCAACAGTGAAAAAACAGAATGTAGAGACAATAAGGGTGCGCATGAGAACGTTTCTGTGCCCGGGAACCATTTCTGAACAAAAATGATTTTTTTTTATTCTGTGCCCGGAAATAATTTCTGAGCATTTTAAGGCGTTTGGTAACTGTCCAAAATTTTTATTCCTGGAATAGAAAAGAATAGAAATGCGTTTGGTAACTACACAAAATTTCTTTTTATTAATAATATTTTGAATTGTTTAAGGTTTTTTTTTTTTTTCAACCCATTTTCTTCCTTGGCCATGGCCGGTCGCCGGCGACTGGCGACAAGCCACAGCCCAGGGCCGGCGAGGGCGTCACGGCCCTCGCCGGCCGTCGGCAGAGGCGAGAGTCCCCCTCGCCGGCGAGGGCGAGGGCTGGACCCTCACCGCCTGGGCGAGGCGGCTCGCCGTCAGGAGCCTGGCAAGGTCGGCCTCGCCCAGATCGGGTGAGGCCGAGGCTCGCCGTGGGTCGCGACGGCGAGGCCGAGGCTCGTCGTGGGTCGCGACGGCGAGGCCAAGCCTTGCCATGACCGACGGCGAGGGTCCAGCCCTCGCCCTGGCCAGCAGGGGGGAGCCTCGCCTCCGCCGGCGGTCGGCGAGGGTCGTGACGCCCTCGCCGGCCCTAGGCTGTGGCCGGTCGCCGGCGACTGGCCACAACCAAGAAGAGCAACACAAAAAGAAGAAACGAAAAAAAAGAAAAAAAACTTATTCTCAAAATTGTGCCGAGAAACAAGAAGCAACTTTTTTTTACTTCTTGTTTCTCTTCCAAAACTGTTTCTCGGCACAAATATTTGCAAAAATGTGCCCCGGAACAAAAAATTTACCAAACGCGTTTCTGTTCCCAAGCTATTTCTGGGAACAAAAGAACAGAAATTTTTACTGTTTGGCACGTTACCAAACGGGCCCTAAAAGTCACTATTGAATTCTGGGAACAAAAAGATGACAATGATGAATCATAGTAGAGGAGTGAGACTTTCGGTCTCATTTGAATCAACCGTAATAGTGTCAACCACACTTTTAACCAAACAAGTAGTTGGCATTACTACAACTTCTCTCATGCAATATAGAGCATCATAAGATTGAATGCATGTCCTTTTTCCTTCTACCCTCAGTTAGAAGTTCATCAATCCTTGCTATTAATGGTAATGATAAAATGAACAAACTTAGGTTAATGCATATTTCTGTACTACTTCCTTTCTAAATTCACTTTCATTAGATGATAGGACCTGTTACTATTGTAAGCACTACAGAGATAAAAATGGAGCAAGCAGGTATAGGTGCCCGTCAAGTGCTCCAATTAGTTCTTGTACAGTGAAGTACAAGATTCATTGTTCTGTTCTCAATAGACTGAAAATATTCAGAACACTAACACATTACTGTTTCATCTTAGGGCATCATCAGCCAAGAAGGATACAATCAACTACTTGAGGGTTTCCATCAGATATTACCACTTCTGATGCTTCAGTGGCTGCTGCAATGACTAACCCAGCTAAGCCATAGCCTGAACCGAGCTCAATAACTTTTTTACACCTAGAGAATTTCATAGGAAGACAATTCAAAATCAGTTTTCAGATAAATTCACTAGAAGCAAGCAGTTTGAGCAAAGTGGTTTGCTAGCACGGAGGATTACCAACCTGAATATGTCTGCATGTGATAGACAAAAATAAGCGAGTACTTCTTCTGATGGCCAAGGACCTAACATCGATGAGGAAATGGAGGATATCATCAGTATAGCTATAAAATTAGACTCAAAATGCTCGAATATCGTGATTTTGAGAGAGTCTATCACTCCCCAACGCAACTCCAGAGTTGCAGAGCATACATATATGTCAGAGGAACGGAGGAAGTATTCAATAAAAAAATAGAAACGAAATAACGGGTTTGTGAAGTTTTGAAAATCCATTACTCTTCTCGATTTTATTCAGTTGCTTTATTGAAACTCAACACTCTTACAACTTCGAGCAAAAAGGAAGAGGGGGGGGGGGGGGGGGGTGGAATGGTTGCATAAATGAAATCTGACTTGTAAAACCTTCTATCGGAAGATTTGTCATCTTCTTTTTCCTCCTCATTAACAACAAAAAACCTTACTTTGGGGTGCAAACCTCAGGCATAATAAATATCCGATTGATCTCATAGAAAATGAACTCAAACTTAGGTGGGTAGTTTATTGCACTTGATGTTACGGGGAATTGTATCTATGCCATGCACCTAAAACATATGAACAAGTCCATTCCTTAAACCACTACAGGAAATCCTATGGGCTGGAAATCACAATATCAAGTGACTGACTTTATGCCTAACAGATTCATACTCTGTATTGAGCCAGCTATTTGCACCATGTTCCTCAGACTATGGACCCAGATCTAGGTGGTTCCTAGGCCACCAACCTTGAATGGACTGATCACTCAAATTGCCACACAAAGCTTTTGATGAAGTCAACACAACATTAATACAGTACAATCCAAAACATTTTGCCTCAGGGCAGCATTCAAATATAATGGATTTAAAGCCATTAATTTTTTACCCAGTCTATGATAAGTCGTCAATGCATCAGAGTTCTTGGGAACAAAACTAGGCTGTAGAAAAAAAAGCCGCTCAAGAACTTAAACAAACATTCTAAAGCTTATGGAGTAGAAAGAACTCACAAACAAGTCCAGTGTTGTCAACATTATACGTATTGCAGATCTCAAAATCATGAAGATCCGCTTGATTCTCCAGTCTCTGACTGCATGAAAAACAGAACCCGGAAATATCAGTTTGCAAAATACTCCTGATCCTCACCGACAAAGAGATAGCTCCACGGAACATAATCTTGAGAAGGCTTCACTCTCTAACTAAACCCCAGAAGCACCGTATTTCGATTAATGAATCGAACTTGTCACTTCCCAATCACCTCATTCTGGAGAAGAACCAATATAGTTACACATAGTTCGATGAATCATTACATGACTTGAAGCCAATTCAGGCAATGAAAAGGTCTTTCTGAAATTTTAGTACCGGGCATGGTCGTTTACATTCATCTGCTGACTACTACAGTTAATGACGCTACTATGAGATCGCTTCAAAATCAAGAGAACTATTCAGTATAGACTAGTTAAGTGTATTGAAGTTGCTAGGCAAATTTCATCAGACAGACAAGTGGCCTTGTGTTGTAATTGGCGCCTTATTGAAGTGTAATTCTTGAAGTTTGTATGAGGATTGCTCCTATGCTTTTGCGCTGCTAAAATATCTTTACTTGATCGGAAAAAAAGAATCTTCAAGAAACCCAGATGAATATGAAGGGCTCCCAGCTCTCTGTCACGGGCGAAACAAATTGAAATTGAGAAGGGAAGAATCCAATTCTAAACGTCAACCACATAGAGACAGCCTAAAGCAACCAGACTTTTAATACTCTCATAAATCATAAAGAAACAACGGAAGTTTAGGGACCAAAAAAAAAGCAAAATACGAGGAATTCAGAGAACTCACGTGAGCAACAGTCTGGGAGAACCGTCGACGGGCAATGTGTAGCGAACAACGGCACGCCTCGCTTTCGCTGTCGAGGAAGAAGAAGCCGAATCGCCCTGCTGGGTCGCCGCTTCAAAGGGTATCAAGTCGAAGCCGCGACTGTTCTTCCTCCTCGAAACGTGATCTACGTCGGCTCGTGACTGCTCATCTGAAAGAAAGAAAGAAACAGCAAAAGGGAATCGGTCAGTCGTTTAGCGCTGATCGTTCGCGAAATGTTCGCGGCGATGAACGGACGATACCATCTTGGGAGAGACGGTGGGGGAGGAGAGCTCGTCGCAGGATGCTCCATCTCAGGGAAGAAGGGGAAGCTTTTGTAGTCTTCTCCATGGGGGACAGCAGAACCAACCCTCCTTCCTTCACCTTGTCTCTTGCTTTCTGCCCGGCTGATCTTAAGGAATTATTATTATCTTTTACCTCATAAAATGGGATTTATGGACTTCTTTTTCTTTTTTTTTTATCTGTCCTACTTTTAACTCTTAACTCACTCTCACATATTTACCTTACTTCTTATATATCGTGAAAATCAAAACCCACATTTAAAATTACGCACCTCCATCCCTAGCTCCACGAGAAAATAGAGATTCGAACTCTTCACGTCCCTTTCTTAAATAGAAAGAGTGGCCACTGGATAGGGATTTATGAACTTAATTATCATCAAGTTTCTAAATTCTACTTTACGTTATATCCTATTGATTTCACAATTTTAGGTGGAAAACTGAGAATTTTCAAAATTTTAATGACAACCAGAGAAAGAAGATTTGTAATTTTCTTCCCTAGTTACCATTCTTTTGGTCCTAAGCTGGACCTTAAAAGGGCTCGAGAAGACGGGAGAAGAAACTCTCCCAACATGGTGAAGGGTCATCTTGTAAACTGTGGCCTCCGAGTCGTAAAACAAGACATTGTAACTTGGATAAGTGGCAACACCCTGCTTTGATGAGGTAAACTTTGCCAACAATCAAGGATTCAAGGCAGACCCCAATAAGGTAAAGTACCATTTCTTTATCTACCTATAAAATAATATAACTCTAGATATAAAACATGAATACGCAATATCGATTCGAAGGTCCGAGATTGGCACGTCAATCACAGAATCAGGAAGTCTCTCCACACGGAGGGATATGCCGCAGTTGCGCAACGCGATACAAACTGTTTAGAAATTCACTTACAACGTGAATCGAACTCGTAATCATATGAAACAAAGGTAATCCCTTTATCACTAAGCCAACCATCTTAATAATATCTCAGATATTAAGTGAGTTCAAGTATATTCTTGCATCGAATTCTGAATATGGACTCAAAAGGAGAAAATGCCCCAAGCCAATCACCTAATGTTTGGCCCTACCCCAACTTCAGCTCTTCCACCCCACAAAAGTACATGGGAAGTCATGCAACTGACTATTTTAGTTCAAACTTCAAAGATTGTTTTATCAAGCATCGAGCATAGGAAAAGTTACACCAATATGCATCATCCCTTGACGAGAAAGACAAAATTTCTGTGCTCTCAGCTCATGGAAATTTAAAATTACTGAGTATAATAATCTGTTTATCCATCACCACTGCAGTGTTGAGCACTAAGGTATAGGAATCATAAATAAACTGAGCTTAATTCCCTCCTAGTCACAAGCCAATTTTTGTAAACTTCGCCACGAAAAGTCCACTAGTTTGAGAAGTTGAAGGATCGAAGCGCAAGGTCTTGGGTATCCTCCCGCTCTTGCAGGGCCAACTTGCTGCAGCATCAATCTCCTGCAGCACTGCCAATGGAAGAAGAGCTAAACTGCTGAACAAATAAAGGTTTTCCTTCCAGTATAATGTCATTACACTTATCACAAAAAGACCACATGTCATCAATAGTCATCAATTTTTCCCGCCATATACTTTTGACTTCGGTGCAGAAGGGACTTACCAGCAGACGCGTTTTCCTTAAGGAATCGTTCTACCACATCTTCATTTTGAGCAACTGTCAAACTGAGAGCAATAACAAAAACAATTAAGCGATAGGACCAAGGCTGTGTTTTCACCATAGGTAAAAGAATTGAATATGTGAAAAACCTGCAAGTGCTGTAAACAAGTATCCCACCAACTTTCAGCAACCTGAAGCCATTGATTAAGAGCTTTAACTGCAAAAGAAGGATTGTGTGCCGATGACAGATCACAACACTTTATAATTTCTTGCAAAATACCAACAAAGCCCAGCTGGCCCAGAATTCCGCAATTAGAACTTATAAATGTCCATAAAGATGCATAAAGACACACAAAACAACAGCAAGCACAAAGCACCAGCTAGATTTTTCAAGAAGTTACTCCTTCACTCTAATGTATCCTCAGACATACCATCAGAAGAAAATTCCAAAGATATTAGTGCCGTTTTGTATCCTATAACCGATATATGTAATCCTTCTAATCTTTCCAAAGAGAAAAATAATTTTAAGGAGTGAAAAGAAAGAAAAGGAGGAGGCACCCAGCCTTGTACCAAGCCTAGCAAGAGATCTTTATCAAATCACCTGAAGCAATGTCAGGTTATCTGTTCTCTCTGCATTTAGTACACGTTGTTGAAGAGTTTCCCATCCCCACTGCTCAAACTTCTGAATATGCCTTATCGAACCATCATGAGTGCATTCTGCATCAACAAGAACCTAAAACCAAGTTGAACCAATTGGTTGCATTAACTAACATTTCACTATAGAGCTCACGCAAAGATAAGGAAAGGAAGATGGAATTAGCTGGTTCGAAGTGGAAAAAAAAGATGTAGATATGCATTTAACCTTGTCATAGCTGCAGTGCAGAAGCTCATTGTCGGACACAGTCCGATACAAGTCATCTTTGGTGAGGCCAACAACTCCAGAATGCTTCCCGTAGAATATAATCTCAGGATATTGAAATTCTTGGCAAGACTTGGAAGTAGCACTTTGTCGGGCTCTTGCTGCTCTCTTCCTCTCTTTCCATGGCCTCCTAGAAGTCCATTCTTGGAACGTTTGGGCCTTTTCATTTGTTGTGGATTCACCTGCATAACACTAGACAGGATAGAACATCAAATACCTACTATGACACAGTATGTACAACATGTTCAGGATGTCTTTCGGTTGGATTACATGATTTGTAGGAATGAACCCTAGCAGGAATCACAGAAAAAGCCGTTCCATCGGCAACAAATAATCGACATCGGTCGCCTAGCGCATACTTCTGCACCATCGTTCTGCAAGCCGCCAAACGGCGTTCAGAAACATCAACACCAGTGACGGACCCCGAATCACCAAGAGCATCCAGCATCATGCAAAGTTTAGCACCTGAAAATACAAGCCGAGTCATCGATCAAAATCAAACGAGATGATGCCACCCAACTCAAATCAGCTTATTCGACGGAACCATAGTCAAAACCCAAAGCACGAGGACGAGCCAGGGGAAGTTTCATGAGCAAGCAAGCGGCTCATACGCGGCCACTCAAAATTAATAATTTTAAAACCACAAGAAGACATTTTCACTAGCTTCTCGTTCGAATAAGTCGAGCGACCATATTCATCGAGCATACAAATCGATCGAGAAGAACGGAAGAGAGAAATGCTCACCGGGAGCAGCGCAAAGATCGAGCACGTGATCTCCCTCGGCGATGCCCATAGCCGAAACAGCAGCTCCGGAGGCAGCATCAATCCCATAAAGCTACATTACCAGATTACACCCAAACCCATCAATCTCTAGAGCCCAGTCGTCCCATAAGATCATCACCAAGACCATAGATTGAACCTGCCAGTTTCTCACCTTGCCTTCACGGTACGCTTTCGTGCCAGCGATCTGAACCCGCGGCGGCAGCGAATAAAAACCGGGCAACCAATCGACCCCCTCCGCCTCGCACGCGAGCTCGCCTTCGAGTTCCCGCAGGCACGATTCGCCGCCGGGTTTCACCCTAAACTCCCGAAAATTCGAACAACGCTCTTAGCAACGCGAATCGCCCCCAGAATGGGAACAGCTGCTTCGAAGCAACAACAACAAGCGACGGATTCCCTCACCTTACGTAACGAGGGACGGAGTCGCCGGCGGCGTAGATCGAAGGGTCGAGGCCGTTCTCGCCGAGGAAGTCGAGGAACTCCGGCGGCAAGGGCGGAGCTTCGTCCATCGGAATCGCGGAGGCGGCTGGAACCAGCTGCTGCGAGCGGGACGACAGCCGCCATCGAAGAGCGATTGAAAGCTTTGTATCGTAAATGGATCGGGTCGGTCCGGACCTAGCCCGGCCCGCAGGCTGGGATGGGCTAGGATGCATCATACTAAGTTTTAACGGCATAATTCCCTAAAAAACCCCCAATTTTACGTCTAGTTTCAATTTACCCCGAACTTTTCTTTTGTCTAAAAAAATCCCAAAATTTAGTCTACTCCCAAATTTGCTCCAAAATTTTTTTCTTAAGAAAAACCCTCAAACTTTAAGTCTAGTCTCAAATCTGGCTCGAATTTTGTTTTGTCTAAAAAAATTCACCAAGTTTCAATCCATTCTCAAATCTACTATCGTGGTCCAGTCACAACTTGACATGATATTTCCACATCGATAACAAATCAATATCAGCAAGATAACATGTAAAATTATCTCCAAAATGAAATGGCTTTAGGATATGAAAATTAGGGAAGACTAAGTGCAATTTTTTGGACATGGGGCTAATGATGGTGTATTTTGGACAAAGCTAAAAATTGGTGATTTTTCTCTTAGATAAAAAAAATTCGAAAAAGATTTGGGACTGAATCTAAAATTTAGGCTTTTTTTAGATAAGAAAAAGTTCGGGACAAATTTGAATTAAACCTAAAGTTTGTGGTTTAAAAAGTTCGGGACAGAATTAGCAAAAAAAAAAAAGGGGGGGGAGGCCTTGTACTAACACAACTTATTCAACAAACTCTCCTATTCTCTTGCACTCCAAGTTAGATCTCATCAACCTTAACACTGAGCCGTTCCCTGCATTCCATACTTACGGAAACACCCCATGAATGCAAAACTTGTTTGATCATCTCATGTTTGAGATCTCATTCTGTAATATTCAAACATAACCCACCAAAGTAATGCCACCATTCTTGATCTGCCATGCTGCAATGATGATCTGCCTTCGCACAAAGATTCAGTTTCGACTTGTTACCATCGGTTCATGTTCTTGAACTTCTAGTCTTTTCTGAGGCAAATCTGTGTATTTGGATAGAGCTTGAATATCATTATGGAGATAGAGGGAGGCGCACCACTCGCCGAAACACCGACCTATGCGCTCGCAATTGTGATAATTGTCTTGGTCGCGCTCGGCGCCTTCTTCCAAAGTACCTTGGAATGGTCTGCAAAGGTTAGCAATCATCACCATCTACTTCTTCTGTCTTCTTTGCTTTTTGTTCTTACTTCTGATCATTTTTCTTGTACATCCAAGGAAAGAAGTGTCTGTGTCCCGATTTTTCCCTTAATTTGATGTCAATATCTATTTGCTTGTACTCAGTGGTTGGAAAAGAACAAGAGGAAAGGTCTTGTTGCTGCAGTAGGGAAGATCAAGGATGGTAGAGCCCACCAAAACACTCACAAATTCCCTCATTTCTTTGCTTTTCCTTTTTATTTTTGGTGGAATGTGTGTTCCTAAAGTGGTTCTTGCGATTTCCCCTCCCCACCCCCCGGGGAAGACAGAGCTTATGCTTTTCGGGCTTCTCTCTCTGCTGATGGGTCATTGGATCGCATACTTTGCAAGGATTTGCATCAAATCTTCGACCTCGAGCAGCCGGTTCTATCCTTGTATGAGAGAAGATGTAATCAAGGCGGTGGAGAATGTCATCTTCCTAAGTTCGAAGAAGTTAAGTGAATTAGGTTACAGCATCGAAGTGATCATAGGGAGGCAGAAGCATTGTCCTAAGGTCACTCACGTTGCCACATCCATTGGGTTATATTATTTATAATCTGTGTATAAGTAGGCTGTTTTTTTCAACATGTTTTTTGCTCTCTGTATTTCTGATTCTGGAAAGCCATGGTACAGCTGCCAATGCACTGCTCAAATCGAAATTGCATTTTGAATGTTAGTCCTAAATACCATCTTATTTTGCCTTCTCGAGCCATTGCGAGCTGCATGCATCTGAGTCTAAATATCATGGAAGTCTTTATAACTTAAGAGGTGGTGATAGAGTTTCCCTTGTGTGATGACTTATTATCTACTTGCTCTTCCTGTCTATGTCTGGGAGACCTTTTCAGAAAAAAATATAAATTCTTCTTCAGGGGCACGAGCCTTTCGTTTCATATGAAAGTCTCGAGCAGCTTCACCGCCTACTGTTCGCCCTTGTCATTATTCATGTATCTTACAGCTTCGCAGCCATTTCCCTGGCCATTACTAAGGTAATCAATGTTGTCAAGAGGATAGCTTCTTGTCGAATCCCCTAGTTTTTCTTTGTTCTTTATCTGAGAGTTCTTCATTTCTACCTCTTTTTTATTTTTGACCAAATCAATCTTTGCTGAAAAGATATATAGTTGGCGAACATGGGAAAACCACGCTCAGAGAGTGACCATTAAGGAAGGTAATGGTGCGCTGATTTTCCCTCAGAAGCAGTTAATCTTCTGATATAATGCTTCAGGTAATGGTTACATGCTGAGGCGTTTTCTTCATGTATCGTCCAGGTTCTCCAAGCATGTTCCACCACACCTTGCATCCATGGAGCAAGGACAGAGTTCTCGTTTGGCTGGTATCGAGACAAATAGCCAATCTTTCACACATACAGCAGCACATACGGCATGTGAATGTGCATAGCACAAGTTTTATTTTTGTTTGGGGTTTGAAATTTCTTCTTTAGTTATTAAAGGCATGTCTTGTTCTTATGCTATTGTAACAAAACTCCAAACAACTTTCATCTGCGATGACTTTACTCCAAGTAGTTTACTTTGACTCGTTGACATTTACCTCTAGATATTTCAATTGGCAGTCATACTTTGTTCGCAGCTTTGCTTCGGCCGCCAATTCTGGAGTTCTATCAACCGAGTGGACTACATGGCTATGCGGTTGGGCTTCATTACTGTAAGTGCTTCTATCAGTGGAGGTGAAATTCTCCCGCTAATTTGACTAAATAGAGTGGTTGAGTGCTATCTTGTAGCTCTTTTATGGATTGACTCTTAAACCAAAGCTCATCTCTTGCTCTTCCTGGCCTCCGTTATTTCTGATGGTTTGTCTGAATTTGTTTTGCACAAGTTTGGCTATCGTTTGGGTAAAGCAAAAGAATGCATTAATTTTACCGTAGATCATGATAACCTTGAGGATATGCAATTGGACATCTGCTTTTTTTTTTGAAGAAGAAGAAGAAGAAGACGAAGAAACTTTCTTTTAATTGGAGTTGTCTGGTCAAACACGTTCTCGTTACAGAAAATACGAAAGCTAAAGGAATTGTATAGAATTCATTTGCCATACTGAAGACTTAAGAGAGGCTTTAAAGTGTCAATTAGATACTTGCATTTTGACACTAACTTTTCTTGAATTGTAGACTCATAAGCTTCCTCTATCTTACGATTTCCATAACTATATGGTCCGGAGCATGGAAGAGGAATTCCGCGATATTGTTGGCATTAGGTAACCTATTTCTCTCTGCTTGAGGTTTGTACTGACTTACTGCTATAACTTCAGTCAGTGTGAAACTCTTATTTGATTTATCAATTTGACCATATGGATACACTGCTAGATTCTACTTAGTCTGCGGAAGGCTACAAAATCTTAAAATCTTAAACATACTCTTCATATGCTCACAATGCTCAATTTTGTTCTCTGATCATCAAGCTTAAGCTTAAGAATGTGGTGTGTAAACAAAAATTAGTTTCTATTTGCCTTGATTGCATTGAACTTTAAACTATTTGGACAAGCAAATTGCAGTTCTTCAGATGCTATTCGAACATCAGACCAAAAGATACCCAGGATAAAATATTCAAGTCGTCGAATTTTACTCAGCAAAGTTGCTACCTACATCAGATCTCTATAGCTGCAGCACTTTGCTATACTCGAAAATAACTCTAGACAAAATCTACAAGTCTCAAATGAAACTAGATAGAAGTCAATCGATTGTATATAAGGAGTTTAACCAAATAGCAGAAAA
The DNA here is from genome assembly GCA_031216185.1 of Syzygium aqueum. Classification (NCBI taxonomy): domain Eukaryota; kingdom Viridiplantae; phylum Streptophyta; class Magnoliopsida; order Myrtales; family Myrtaceae; genus Syzygium; species Syzygium aqueum. The sequence continues at coordinate 14,002,620 of CM062239.1, forward strand.
CACTGTAGAACTGGAGAGGGAAAAAAACACGGTAAATTGGAACTAGTTCTCAGACATGTAATAATACACTTCTAGAGATGCTCATGCGAAAGAGTGCATCGAAACACAGATACGTGGCAGTTATGGAGGGTACTTGTGCTTAACTCTTTGAAGATGAATGTCATGGCCTAGTTTATATAGGGGTCAATGCACTCCACACTTGTTTCTCTCTTCAGTGCTGCTTTACATTTTGCAGATTTCTTCATCTCTCAGGAGTCACTGCAGCGAGTCTAATTGCCTGAACTAATTGGAGCCATCTTTTGGATTTTTAATGCAGTGTGCCCTTTTGGATATACGCAATATGCTGCATACTCTTAAATTTTCATGGTAATTCTCTCCTTATCAGCTCACATATCTGTTGGAGTTGGCGAATACTTCGGGGACCCTTGTTTCTCATATCGGATACGCCCACGTGAGCTTAGGGAAACTGAAGTATTATCCGACGATATGTGATCCTTGCGTGTGGAATGCGGGGGTTCGGGGGCAGCGCCCCCGACACGGGTGCCTCGCTGCCCAGTCAATGGGATTGGGTTTTTATTTAAGCTGGCTCGTATAGTGCGAAATTAAGAGATTTCATATAGATTTAGGTTTTGGGCCCATTTTGGTCATATGTATATTTTGCTCGTTTTTCTGATCATTGTAACGAGTTGAGTAATTGTAAACCAAATTATAGTAAAATCTCTTTACAGGATGTAGCCCTATTCGAGAGTGAACCTCGGTAAAATTCGTGCATCGTCTATTTTCTCTGTTTTCTGCGTGATCATTCTATTTTCGATTCCTGATACATCCCTTCAATATCTTTGGAGGCTTTAAAATGTTCAGAGCAACACAACGAATTCGGTCACACTTTTCAGACTTCAAATTTGCTTTTTCTTTTATTCACCAAAAGCTTTCTGTACCAACAAGTATGAAGTATCTATATAAGGGAGACATTTGTTTCTCTGTAAATAAGTTTTTGCTGAAGAGAATTTGGTAGCCTTTTCAATTTTTTCCTTTTTCGATGTTTCGCAGGAATAACCTAATTTTATGCAGTCCATTACTCTCGATAAAAGGATATCTATGATCTATAGCAGACCCAATTAATGAGATAAGGCTCAGTCCAGTGTTGTTCTTGCTTGTTGAGCTTGAATCAGACGTGTTATTTTTGTCTTGATATACTTTTTCAGGAACCAACATCTACTTCTGGTTTTCCTTCCTTCCAGCGGCTGTAATGTCCCAAACCTATCGCGGTCTCCACTTTAAATATACTGATCGATTGCACGGAACTTGTTCAGTTCGCTAACTCCAGTTCTTTCGTTTCTGGGACACGACAGCTGATCCTTCTAGTTGGCACCAAGCTACACCGTGTGGTGGCGAAGTTGGCGGTTGAGATCAGGGACTATTGCCCAGCCACAGGACATCATTACCTTAATCTGAGGGACGAGCTCTTTTGGTTCGGCAAACCAAAGCTTCTCCTGTGGTTGGTGCAGTTCATAACCTTTCAGGTGAATATTATCCAGAGAACTTATCTGTTACCCCGAAGCTAAAGACTGCTCTTAAATGGAAGCTCAAATCCCACTTTTCTCTTTAACTGACAGAATGCGTTCGAGATGGCAACTTTCATTTGGTCCCTGGTAAGAACTCGGCAAACTTTCAGACTCCTATTTGTGAAAGAATCGCTACTTGTACTATTATCGATCAGACGGGGCACACCTTTTCCACATCGCTAGAAGTCAGTTTCTTGTTCATTAGTGGTACAGAAATATACTCGGTGCTGTACTAGCATTTGGACTGAGCTGTCCCGCCCTCAATTTCGAGTTGGCATCAGAGCATTATAGAGTTTGGTATAGTCAGAGCGCTGCGTCGTGTGAAGAGATACCGCCGCCTTGGTAGATGCACTCCCAGATACAGCTCTTGCAAAATTAGTAGTTAGTGAAAAGCACATACGAGGAGCTACAATCACTATGGGGATCCCGGTAGTCCATCTTTCGAACTAGCAAAAAAACCAAGAGCAATTCATCTTTCTAGAGAACATATTGGCTTTAAGTGTTCCTTTACTATGTTTCAGTGGGAAATTCAGGGTGCTTCTTGTTTCATGGACAACCCCAGATTCCTGGTGATCCGGTTAATATTTGGGTATTATTCATCACTTCTACTTCAATTTTTCTCGCTGCTCATCTTCAGAAATTACACATGATAGCATGATCTCATCACATACTTTCGTTCTTTGAAACTTATTACAGGTTTGTTTCCCAATTCTGGTGCAGCTCCATTACTTTCCCTCTTTACGTTTTGGTCACACAGGTTTGCTCTCTCTCTCTCTCTCTTTCAATAGCCATTGTCATCATTGGTATCAAGGAAAACACAAGAAACTACTTCCACGACGATTGCATAGACTAAGCCAGACATGGTTCCCACGAAAATCACAAGATGAACAAAGGCATACAGACAAACCTCGCATGATCACTGCATAATCATCAGATTGACCCGCGTCATGACCCCATTAAGATCACTGCAATTCCAAAATGAAATTAGCAGTTTTCGCAACATGCTTTACAACTTGCCAAATCTAGACTATCCAGCTTGAATCGAAGGCAGAACTGAGCTCCATTTTAGGAAGTGCAATGCAAAAAGCTTAAGCTACTAGGTGGAGGAAGATAGTGTCTATATAAAAAGCATATAAACCCATTGTCAAATAACAGTGGGATATTCCAACACCTAAGGATTCTGCAATTCTATGTTGCTGCAGATGGGCTCGAGTTACAAGCATGCCCTGATCTCGGAGAACACGAGGAGGTCGCTCAGCATGTGGAAGCAGCGGGCCGGCTCCAGGACGAGCTGCACATCGTCCAGCCAGTCGCTCCTCGGCGAGACCTCGGCCACGTCAACGGACTGCTTGCTGGGCGAGCGTGCCAGGACCTCCAGCTTCTCGAGGAGAAGGTCGGAAGGAGGCCGCTCTTTGGGGACCAAACTCCCGCGCCATGAGGCCGCTCTATCTGCCCGGGGCAGTCACAAGACCCTGGAAGAGCTCATCGTCTCGGAAGATCCGTACCATTGCATTCCAAGTTCCGGCGACTGCAGCGGCGACGAGCGGGACGGCGAACGACGACCCTGAAAGCTTCATTCCGGTCGTAGTCGATCTCAAAAGTTCTTGCTCATCTACCCCTATGTCGCCATCAGAGAGAATCAAACAAGTTTTACGGCCCTTTGATGATTGACGGGTGCCAGCGGGTCAAAGTCCAAACCTTTTGTCAGCATGCAAAGTCGTAGATACTCATCATAAATTACTCTCCACACATGGACTGCAGTTTTGTCTTGATGAAAGTACAATCCATACCAAATCCCGAAAGTCAACCCATTTTTGTCTGGATAGACTGCGGTCATTTTCAAAAACTGCCGCGAAATTGAAAAGTCGTCACTCGGTCAATCCGAAAAGAAATTAAAAAAAAAAAAAGATGCGCCCCCACCCACGCACAGCCGAAGGAAAAAAAAAAAGAGAAAAGCAAAGGGTCTATTGAGAAAACAAACTGGCTGTTGCGCCACGTTGGCGGTACCGTACCCACTAATTGGCCGCCACGTCTCCGGGGGGCCCACTCGGCCAGATTCTCGAAAATCCCCCTCTCTTTCCTATTAATTAAATAATTAATTAATCGCATTGATTAGCCAATAAAGAATTCACGGGGTAACAGCGCGGGAAGCTCCCGAGACGGGAGTTGATTTTTGACCGCGGCCCCTCTCTCTCTCTCTCTCTCTCTCCTCGTACGCGGTCTGTCCACGTTCTTCGGCGCTGTCTCACCACCTTCATCTTCATCTTCATCTTCTTAACCGTCTCTCTCTCTCTCTCTCTCTCTACTTTTCCGTCACCGCGAAGTCTCTCTCTCTCTCTCATCCCGTCTCCGTCCAACCCGTCACGACGCCGCCGCCGCCGCCGCCGACGAGCAAGGCAGCCGCCACGCGCCGCCATGAACTCGCACCCCTGCAAGCCCCCCTCCTCGCTCTACCCGGAAGTCCCCCGATCCAACCCCGAGTCCTCTTCCCCGTTCCTCTCCGACCCTAACCCCGACCCCCATCATCATCCTCCCTCCTCCTCCTCCTCCTCCAACCTCTACCCTTCCCTCGACATGAAGGACCTCGTCGAGAACCTCTTCCCCGACCCCTACGCCCACGACCCCTCCTCCCGCCGCCCCCCCGGCGGAGGCGACGCCGCCGCCGCCGCCGGGGACGGCGGCCCGCGGTCCCCGGCCGCGCCTCCCGACTCCGCCGAGGAGGTCCTCATCCGGGTCCCCGGCGCGATCCTCCACCTCATCGACAGGGAGTACAGCGTGGAGCTCGGGTGCGGGGACTTCTCCGTGATCGCCCTCCGCCAGGGCGAGAACGCGGTCGCGGTGCTCGCCCGCGTCGCCGACGAGGCGCAGTGGCCCCTGACCAAGGACGAGGCCACTGTGAAGGTCGACGACTCGCATTATTTCTTCTCGCTCGGCGTGGTGGACAAGGCGAAATCCGGGTCCGACTCGAGCGATGAGGAGGGTAAGAAGGGAAGCGGGGCGTCGGACGATCCGTTGAATTACGGCTTGACCTTCGCGTCGAAGGGGCAGGAGGGGCTGTTGAGGGAGTTGGACGCGATCCTGGAGAAGTACAGTGCGTTCTCCATACAGAAAGTATCTCAAAAAGTGCATAAAGGAGAGGCTTTGGATGTTACTGTGGCGAAGGAGACCTCGCCGGCGGAATTGGAATCGGGCGGGAAGAAGAAGGAGATCATGGAGGATAGTTGTAGGGCATATTGGACGACATTGGCACCGAATGTTGAGGATTACAGTGGGACCGCGGCAAAGTTAATTGCAGCAGGGTCAGGACAGCTAATCAAGGGTATTTTGTGGTGCGGAGATGTGACTGTGGATAGATTGCATTGGGGGAATGAGGTTATGAAGAAGAGGATGACTCCTGGAGAGAAGGCCAAGATCGATAAGAAAACACTGAAGAGATTAAAAAGGTGGGAAATTGCACTAGCGTTGGAGCATTCATACTTGTGTTTTTGGCTGCATTCTAGATTTGTACGTGAAAATCTCATAGTCTATTGCTTTGCTTGGTAGATTGTAAGTTGGGACCGCTTCAATACATACTTACATGTTAGTTACTAATGCAGCCATTTTGATTTTCATATGAAACAAGTTCATGGAATAGTTCTTGCCTCGATGAATCCCAAATGATTATTTGTAGTAACGGGGCCTCATTTTCCTATCAGGGCAAAGAAGATGACGAGGATGACCGAGAAAGTAGCAACAGGTGTTCTATCTGGGGTTGTTAGAGTCTCCGGATTCTTCACAAGTTCAGTTGCAAATTCTACAGTGGGCAAGAAATTTTTTGGTCTACTGCCAGGAGAAATGGTCCTGGCTTCACTTGACGGATTTAGTAAGTGAATGTGTTCATACTGCTAATTTATTTAAGCAGATGCTCTGCTAGCATCTATTCCTGTCTGTTAGTTCTTTCAGTTTTCATTACTTTGTTTAGCCCTTCTTTTCTATCTTTCACTATTAACTCTGACTACTAATCGCCTAATCAGTCTCATCGAGGATCCTCCTATAAGGGTTGAATGCATTTGCTCACGCTACAAAATGTTTCAAGCCTTCAACAGCATTATATTCTTACATAAATACTGCTAACTTTCTTTGTTATTAATCTTGAATATTAACATTGTCGATTTTGCTTCGATGCAGACAAGGTGTGCGATGCGGTTGAAGTGGCTGGAAGGAATGTCATGGCTACATCCTCTACTGTGACAACTGGACTTGTATCCCATAGGTAAACTGTTGTTAAATAATTTCTTGTGAAGAATGGTTAGTTTGAATATCAAGGGATAGGATCCATACGCATATAGTTCAGCTATAGTAAGCCACTAGTCAAGAGACAGGTCGTGGAATGCAATGTAGGTTGTGATGACTTTGCAGTTTACCATTGTTTTTTAACCTCTTTATGGACGGTATACGTCATGGTCCATATATCGGAAATTTGAAACCCACTATTTTCAACCTCCATTTACCCATCATCGAAATTTCAATGATGTAAAATCCCGTGACGGTGGCATATATTGTAAAGTAGGGGGGATAAGTAGTTTCTTGTTACCATGTTTCTTTCGTGGGTTAAAAATAATGTCTGGTACCATGTTTTTTTGGGGTTAAGTGCATCTCATCAATATAAACAACAACACTAGGAAGATTAACATTGCTACAAGCCCAATCATTCTGTAATCACGTTGCTTTGTTTTAGCAAACTTTGTATGTTAATTTTGCAAGCTGTCTACATTGCAGGTATGGAGAAGAAGCTGGCAAGGCAACACATGAAGGGCTTCATGCGGCAGGGCATGCCATGGGGACAGCATGGGCTGTTTTTAAGATCAGAAAGGCATTTAACCCTAAGAGTGTTCTTAAACCTTCTACTATCGCCAAGTCTGCTGCTAAAGCTGCTGCTGCTGAGGCGAAAGCTAAAATCAAGAAATCTAAGTAAATCCTTTATGGAGAGTTTGAAGTGTTGATAGCTTAGATGCACCTTCGTAGGGTTTCCGTCGCCTCCTTCTTTGCTGAAATCAAAATTAAGATTGAAGTAAACTGTCATGTACCCTGTTTTTGTTAGTAGGTGACACGTGATTGGTTTTGTGGCTACCTTTTTGTTTCCCCTTACCAATTCTATCGGTTGTAAGTTGACATAAGAACCGTGGAGAAATTCCTAGATGTGATGGATTTTGGGGATAATATCAGAAATTTCTTGATGTTGGTTGAATTCTGTTGTATCTGGGATCTTGGCATTAATTTATCTTCATGAAATGACTTTCAGGCATTTGATGGTTTTGACGTGTCTTGAACACAGACACGGTCTAGAGAATGGATTTAGATAAAGTGCTTTCGTAGTGCCCTATCGTCTAACTATAACGTTGAAAAAGAAATAGAGCGCTATAAGTTACAGCATATTCCTCCAGCTGAGTGTTAAGCAAGGAAACTTGTTTTGAACTCTTTGATGGGTGAAATGCTTCTGAAGCTTTATGACTTTGCAGGGTTTTGAATCTGTGTACCTGTTGGTTGGTCGAGTAAGAGGCTTTTCCAATTTTTGTGCTCAATTTTGTTTTCTCAGTCCACGTGCCCCAGTTCACAGGCATCTTAACTTTCACGGTCTGAAGATGAGGAAACATCTGCTGGGAATTGTCTCTATTTTGTAGATGCCGCATCTGCTTTTATCATGAACAACACATTAGCTGGAGAGATACACCGCATATATCAGGGAATCAAGGTCACTTGTGCAAAAGCAGGTTGCTAATGTTGTCATCTCTGTACATTATTTATCAATGCATGGGACGATGTGGACTATGGACAATTGACTGGTTGATTTTGCTTGTGTTGTATTGGAGATGCTTTAGAAACTGGTGACTGATTAGAGCGCCGGTTATCAATGTGAGCAGAGATTGCAGAGCTGGTTTTATCTAAAACCAGATTAGAGAGTCGAGAGTTTCATTCTTGATTAGTTCCATAGTAATTTGTGTAGCGCTTGTGGTTTTGTTGCAGTATATAGAAGTCTTTGGTTTGCTCTGCCGTGACTGAACTGACACGGGGAGAAACAAAAATGACAGTGGGGAACATGATCCACCCACGTTGCATCGAACATGATCATCGTTTTCTGCAAGTGTTCCTAGCCATAGGCATAGAGGAGGAAGATTCAAGAACTGATGTTTCCATGGTGCATCCCGTCGCTGGTCAATAGACGTCACTCTCTCAGCCACCAATCTTCACTTCTAAGGATGGTTTTGCCCCTTCTTGAGCTTGACTTCCATCGCCATCATGGCCACCCACTTGGTTGACAATGGCTAATGTGTCTTCTACTCATAGAGTTCCTTTTAAAAGTGGATTTAATTTCTGGCTCCACTTGACTCTCTCGCCATGAATGGAGCTTCCACTCTCACTCACAAACACACGCCATCTGCCGCACCAATGTGAAGCCGTGTCCAATCGCGGGAAGGATTTGCATATGGAAGCGGGACTTAAGTGGGAGTGGAGCGTCATGTAAATGCCTCTATTCTGAAAAATGGCCAACGCGTTGCTCCACTTTGAGGTGGTGGTGTGTCTGTGTGCACAAAGTCAAGGCGTGCTGGGTGGAATCTCGTGGCTCGCCTTATTCTCTCTAAAAAATGTAAGAAACATAGGATTCGACTCTATCCAGTACGTTTCAATTCTGTAATCACTGCATGAATCGAACCAAAAGGAGAGCCAACTCGAATGGATAACGATATGAGCTTGAATCGATTCCGTGCATTTACGGAAAATTTAAGAACAAGGCGATAGTTACAGAGTCCCCGGAGAGTTGCAGTCTGTTATTCCACATGCCCGTAAATTGATCTCCAACAACCAACATCGTACGGTGCGGAGAATTCTGTGATGTGGGTCTGTTTTGTTCCTTTAATTTGCTCCACTAGCTCTCGTTCTCCATGGCCCAAAAATTCTCTTTTTCTTTTGTTTTTGGGAGTCTTTGCCATAGCGAATCAAATCTTGCTTTCGAGTTGATTTTGTTCAACACAGTATCTCCAGTCTATTTGATTTGTTCTGATCCCGACAAGGAAGATTTGATCTTGGAAGATATGTTGGAGGGAGTCTTGATCTTGAATTTGGTAGATTTGACTCGGAGTGAACTGTTTGGAGGTTCTTGTGGTCTTTATCATACCAAGACAAAGTCTAGTTGCGAGCACGAAACGGAAAGCACCATGTGGAGGAATATCTCTCTTTTACATAATCTCGGGATAAGTCACTACAAAGAGATCCAGAAGCTCTGATTCTGAGTCCAATATACAATGAATGTATGTACCCCTTGATAAGATAGCTGCTGTTCTTGTACCCTTCAAAATTCCCCAAGCTTTTGCCATCAGATTAACGCAAGAGTCGTGCCAGCCGCTCTACATGATGCATGTGGAGATTCATCGACTCAAAAAATCGAATACCTAGCTTTATAATATCAAATTTCCTATCGCTAGCAACATGTTCTTTTTCTCATTACGTACTAGGTTGAAATGCTTATCGTTATGGAGACATGCAATCTCTCCATCTTGCTTACGATCATTAGTAGCCACTGTCCTAAGAAGTGTTGGACTCATGTTTCATGTAGTCTCGGTATTCATCCATAAGGAAGTTATTCTTCGGGAAAATCTTATTTACCCACCCACCGGCTGGATACTAATTACAGTTCGCCACATCACTTTTTGTAAACAAATCATACGGCAAATTCCTCTTTATATACCAAACCAGAAGTATACATTACACGAAAATGGATGCTCTTCCTTAATGGTTTTCCTCCTTTCACATGAGCCAATGAAAGAGAGCACTATGGTCGCTACAGCTCATGTAGCTTCAAAGGCAAACTGAGACAAACTAAAGTTCCAAGTGTCTTTCCGACAGTACAGTGATGATTGTTGATTCAATCGATGAGCTAGATCACAAATTAGGTCTTGGTTCTGTGGTTTGTGATGTGGAGTCACAAAACTTGCATCCTAGAGGGTAAAATGTGCCAAGTCGAGGCATATTAAAGAATACACAAGGCCATAGTCTTTCTGTGAGACCTTTAATCAATATTATCAAGCCGCCCTGTGCATTAGTCTTCAGACATTTGGATTGCCATGAGCCTAACCACCCACTCATCCAATCTTTATAAGCCTTCTTTTCATTACTTTTACTATCATTTCTGGGTTTTTGTCCTGAACTTAGATGCTTCTTTACAGTGATTACATGTAATTTATTCAAAAGATTTTTCTTGATATTAACGTTCAATCATTTTCGCCTTTTACTTTCTGGTACAACGACCAACCCAAGTTGCATCATGCGCACATGATAAATTAATCCTTTATGAATTCACCATCTTTATGCGTGCAATTGATCTTAAAGTTGGTGTTTTTCTCAATTAATATGAGTGATTAGCAAGTTGGCAAGATTTCATGTGGCTGAGGACAATTGAAGCTGTTTATTAACACTCCATATGGGCCATATCTATGGATAAAAGTAACAGTTGTGTCCTTGTAGTAAAGTCTTTCCAGTGACATTGAATTGTGGCAAAATTAAAAAAGAAGCATTGATTTTTTTGACTTGTCAATTCCCATCTATTGCCAAAGTATGATACCTGAGACACGTAATAATCAAGCATGCACTTGAATTCTTCATCTGATGGAGAATGCCTTTGACTGCTTCTTTTTGGACCGCAATGAGTCTTGAGTTTGCAGTGGAAAAAGGTTTTCATTAATGTGAAAAAACTGGTTGAACTTCTGCAAAAGAATGGTCCAGTTAGATCTCTAACATTTCTCTCTATCATTGCTTGATGGGATTACGTTGACATCCCACATTCCATGCACAAGGTCCGGCTTACACATAATGAGGCATGATGATACGTATTTTCGATATCTAGTGTATGTACGTCTCTTGCTAGTTTAAACTTTTTGGGAAAACAGCCGTTCAACGGTCAAGTCAACCACGTAAAAATGCAGTTTTGGTTTCTTTAACAGAAAAAGAAAAGGTTGCTCAAAATTGGATTTGAAGGTGACTTCTACTAGTTCAGGTTGCTTGAAGGGGCCTGCAAGTGCAAGTTCAAGTCAAACCAGGTACAATTGGGTCCATTGGTTCTCATTTAGATTCTAAATCATGATAAGTTCCCACTTTCCGTTAGTTTTTTTTTTATTGTTGCAGTCTTTGATTTTCTTTATTTATCATTTCTTTCCCTCTTTAACCACAAGAAGATATAAATTTCAGACCAAGATTCTCCCTCAGTCTTGTCCATTGATTTTCAAAAGGAGAAGGACTTTTGACTTTTGACTCCATGAATTGATTCCGGTTCTCAGGAAACAAAAATTCTGATTGACACCCTCTGTTTTTGGGTGTAATTTTGATACTCTCTGATAACTAGACAAAGTGAAAACTGTTGGGGCAAAGCAAGATGGTTCTGCCCAAGACGTGGTAGATAACAAACATTCTTTGCTATCCATTTGTTTTTGAAGTTCATTGACATTTTTTATTAATTTCGGCAGCTTTTAAGAAGCAGCATAGCGATAAATTCGACATGCCCAGAAAGCGTTCTCATCCGAACATTCTGATGCCAAATTTCAAACCCAGAATGAAGAGAAATCTAGACACAACCACTTTCTCTCAGTTGAGTTTGAGTATTCCCAAGAACAACATGGCATAATCTTTTTAAGCTGTTGGAGCTAAAAGAAACTTGGTACAAGGAAGCTTGGCACTATTGTGGTCACCAAGAGGAAGCTCGTTACCGTGCCTTTTTTGTGTCATGGTCATAAGCAATGTTACTGATGAAACTTCTGCTACACTGAACCTCCAATTCAACTCCAGCGGTCGAATTTGCAGTATGAGAAAAGACGCGCACCGAAAGAAATTTGCACTAAAGGGGGTTTGTGGGTGGAAGAGGAATATAATATCACACCCCTCCTTCCACGTTTCGAAAAAATTGCGCCATCTAGATGTTCCCTGCCTTCAAAAAGTGGGAAATGACACAAGAAGCAGTATTCTCACAACACTATACAACTCTCTCTCTCTCTCACAAGAAGCAGTATTCTCACAACACTATACAACTCTCTCTCCCTCTCTCTCTCTCTCTCTCTCTCTCTCTCTCTCTCTCTCTCTCTCTCTCTCTCTCTCTCTCTCTCTCACACACACACACACACACACACACTCACGCACGCATGCACGTGTACACAGAGAGCAAAAGGCTTTCTCTTTCTCTGGATATGCATACTTAATAAGACTCAGGAGTGAGTGAGTCGTCATGGCCGAGAGTTTTGGTCTTGCAACAACAACGACAATATGTTCTGATAGCTCAACCCCGCCTGTCACGCCGATGGGGATGCCTTTAAGGAAGGTGTTCGAGAGGATTTCAGGCCTCGCCTATCCTTGGAAGAGGGGGACAGCACTGCAGGGCCGCCATCGGGTTTTTCATAGAGATGTTCAGCAAGATGAGTTTCAGTATGCGAACGCTCGTTGCCTGTCATCGTACTACAGCGTCTTCGTGGCTCGCTTGGCCATCATGGTCAGTCAAATTTTTAACTACATGGTCTGTTCAATGGTGTGATGAATTAGTGATCATGTGCTTTTGACAAAAAAGTGATTGATGTTCGATGAAATGAGCAACTGTGTAGTATGATATTAGTCATTGTCCGAGTGATATGTGTTGCCATCATAGTGAGTCATAGTAAGTAAAAGTAGAATTTATAATGAGCATGGTCATTCAGTTGGTAAAATCAACGAGGACTGCAATTTGCTGATGTCAAATTGCATGCTCCTTGTATTGTATCAACTAGTCGATCATGTGAATTAATTTCAGCCATACACATTGGAAAATGATGACTGCATTAAGATCTTTGACCATTTGATGTGAATGAAGAGAAAATACAATCGACGTAGTTTTATTATTTACTGAGATCTCCAAGTGCTACACTTTTCGCGAGCTTGATGTTAAGGATTCAAAGGTGAAATTTTAGTTGACAATAGTAATTCCTCTGTTCTCAATACATATCCTAGATTCTAGAGGTGCTACTGATAGCGATAGGTATTGTTTCTTTTGTCTTGATCAGCAGCGACTTTTAGTCCTATCAGACAGTCTCGCGTTTCGCTTTAAATGCGAACAGAAAGCAAATACATGTGCTCAGCTATCAATTATGGTGGATTGTCACGTTTTCGCAGGTTATGCTGGCCATTTTAATTGGGTTGCTCACAATTCTAACATGGCACATCACCAGAACTTATACGACAAAGTCTCTGAACAGCTTAGCATATGGACTCCGTCATGAGCTCTTGCAGCGTCCCCTGTTACGGATGTGGAACATCCTTAATTCCACCGTTGAAATAACAACCGCTCAGGTTAAGCTCTCGGAATATGTGATCCGGCGGTACAACAAACCTGCCACTCAGGCCGAACAAATCCAGGTTTGTCTTTGATGACCTTTGGTTGTTATTAACAACCATCCAACAAACTTGAGGTTTTCTTAGTGGTATGATACCTTTGTCAATAACTAGTCCATTCTTTGGCAGCTGTATGAGGCAATGAGAGATGTCACGTGGGCACTGTTTGTGAGCCGTAGAGCGCTCAATGCGATAACAATCAATTACCGAAACGGCTTTGTCCAGGCTTTCCATAGAGATCACAGGAGCAACAACACATTCTACATATACTCCGACCTGATGAACTATTCAATCAGCACCAGTGGGTCTTCCAGCCTCAATACGCTTTCGTCACTACAGGGATGGAACGACCAAACGATCCACGGTAACATGTCGGCGACTTGGTACCGTGTACCTCTCGACCCCGTCACAGGCGATAAGATAGGCAAAACAAGGACAATACTGCCCGATGATCTCATCAACATTGCTGGGCTTTCTCAAGTCCCTGATGGGGTAGCATCTTGGCATGTGGCTGTGAGCAAATACTCGGACTCCCCACTACTTTCGGCGGCATTGCCCGTGTGGGATCCTTCCCATGAGAGCATAGTGGCGGTCGTGGGCGTGACCACAGCGCTTTATAGCGTTGGCCAGCTAATGAAGGAGCTTGTTGAGTTTCATAGTGGGCACATTTATTTGACATCTCAAGAAGGTTACTTGCTTGCAACTTCTAGTAACACTCCTCTATTGATCAATTCGACGAAAGGGCCGAATCTTATGATGGCCATCCATTCTCAAGATCGAGTCATACAGTTGGGAGCCGAGTGGCTGGAGAGGACCTACGGAAACAATTTTCCTGCAGGTCATGAAGTTCATGTAGAGAATGCCAAACTTGACCGCCAGCACTATTACATTGATTCCTTCTTTCTGAATTTGAAAAGGCTCCCTATGGTAAGCTTAAAGATAAATGTACGTGCACAATACACTGTACACTTGACAAGTATAAGATCAGTGGAGACCAAATTGCAGGGAATTTCTGAAAATTGTGCTTTCCTTTCCACACAAAATTTTTCCAAATGCACACCCCTCGCTTTGAACATTTCACTAGAGAATGAACTGAGCAACAATTCTTGCAGGTGGGAGTGATCATCATACCAAGAAAATATATACTGGGGAAGGTGGATGAGAGAGCCTTCAAAACATTGGTCATACTCATATCTGCTTCGCTATGTACCTTGGTGATCGGATGCCTCTGCATTTTTATACTGACAAATGGAGTATCAAAGGAAATGAAACTGAGAGCAGAACTGATAAGCCACCTTGATGCAAGGAGGCGAGCTGAGGCATCAAGCAACTACAAAAGTCAATTTCTGGCAAATATGAGGTGAACCTCCATCTTAATCTTCAGAAAGTTGTTATCATCGTCAATTTGGGCATCAATGGTGATGGGAAAAGGGAGTACATACAAAAATTAAGTCGACACAGACTAGGCTGTTCTATTATTTGGATAAAAGCGGGTGCTGTGGAAATGGATTTCTTAAGTTCTATCAACTGCTAGCAATAATAGGATTAATATACAGGATTACTAAGGTCATGATGACATACTTAAACTACCTTCTGATACATATATCTTGTGTTACAGTCATGAATTGCGGACGCCTATGGCTGCAGTAATCGGATTGCTGGACATTCTTGTTTGTGATGATTGCCTGACAAATGAACAATACTCAACGGTCACCCAAATTCGAAAATGCTCAACCGCTCTGCTTAGGCTGCTGAACAATATTTTGGATCTTAGCAAGGTCAGATATGATAGAAGAGCTAAATCTTGCCTTTAGTATCTGCAGCAGTACAGAAAAATTGTGCACTTACGAAGAAATTTAGCAAACGTTTGTGCAGGAACGAGCAACCACGCACATATGTAGATAATAGTATAAGTTGCAGGTGATGCACATACATTGCACTTTTTTACTCTAGTTGTCTTCTCTATGTGATCAGGTGGAGTCCGGAAAACTAGTGCTGGAGGAGGCGGAGTTCAATTTAGCACGAGAACTTGAAGGACTTGTTGATATGTTTTCGGTGCAGTGCATTAATCACAACGTGGAGACTATCTTAGATCTTGCTGGTATGACCTTTAAGCATGAACTCCACTATCAGCAACTTATATGCTGAAAAAGCCTCATTTAGCAGGCCTCATCAATTTTCTTTTCCTCGCAGATGATATGCCAAAGTTAATTCAAGGGGACTCTGCTAGGGTTGTTCAAATATTCGCGAATCTTATAAGCAATTCAATCAAATTTACTACATGTGAGTATTACTAATCTTAGAAGGCCTGATTGCATGCCGGTGTTTACAACGACATAAAGCAAACAGCGAGTGGTACTCTATGATCAGGATTTCAGGGGACAAGAATTTGAGAATAGTTCGGAATAATATACATGAGTTTGCAAAACAACATAAAGAACACCTAAACTTTCTGTATCAAGAGTAACTTACCGTCTGCGGTGATTTCCAGCCGGTCATATTGTCATACGAGGATGGTGCGGAAACTCAAGGACCTTGAGTGACTATGTAAAGCTTCCTCTTGAGCATAAAATATCCATTTCTTCACTTAAGACAAAGTTGAAGCAACATGGCAGTCACGCAAGAAGGGCATCCAAGAAAGACAACAAAGTGACTCTCTGGTTCGAAGTTGACGACACTGGCTGTGGTAAGGTCTTTAAGTTTCTTCTACCATACTGCCCAGGATTAGTTTCCTTTTTTTTTTTTGGTTTGGGAAATACATTGAGCATTTTCTCTTGTTGTAGGAATCGATCCAAGCAAATGGGAATCTGTTTTTGAAAGCTTTGAGCAGGCCGATCCATCAACAACTCGATTGTGAGCACTTCAAATGTCAAAAATAGTAAATTTGATGAGAGTTCTCATGATAAATGCTCTAGTTATCTGTTCAAAAAAAAATGCTCGAGTTAGTTTATGTAGGGCAGATTAGTCAAAGAAAATGCTTATGTTGGAGAGATATCATCTAAAATATAGATCTTTTGCAAAATCTTACTCTTCTTCTTTGCATATGTTCAGACATGGCGGCACTGGTCTTGGCCTATGCATCGTGCGAACCTTGGTGAGTTGATTTCTCATCAAATCTCTATCATGTGCAGCAAAAAGATGGCGAGGCGTAAAAGAGAATGCTTAAATTTACAATAAAGACCACAAGAAGAAAAACCAAAGTCAAAAATGAGAATAAAGGACACCTAATCAACGAACTACACCATAACAGATTCAGCTTTCTAAGTGAGCTTTTTTTAGAATCTCACCTTGCAAGCATGTGATTATAGGTCAACAAGATGGGTGGAGAAATCAAAGTCATCAAGAAGAATGGCCCAGGAACTCTCATGAGACTGCACTTACTTCTCAATGCGCCTATTGATGGCACGGAGCACAACTGTCCGGTAGATTATGCCAAGCATAGCATAACAGTACGTACTTTTCTTTCCAAGATTCTGTACTGGAGCTACAGCACTTGATTTTTCAGTTCTTCCACGTACAATATAACTAATACTAAGGCTCAGGTGCTTCAAACTAATAATTAAGGCATCAATGACCAATAGTATCGCTACTTCAGTCTTTCTATTTTAAGGTTTGATTTTGACTTAGATCGAAGGCAAGAAAACAAATCGACAGCAGACAATTTTCTTTTTCTTTTTTTGGTAAAGACCGCAGACAATATTCATAAATGGCATTGGTCCATAATTTGGATGCAGGTGCTACTTGCACTACATGGAAGCACAGGTAGATTGGTAATGTCCAGGTGGTTGCGCAGAAAGGGAGTTTTCACTCTGGAAGCATCTGGATGGAATGAATTGACTCAGATTCTTCAAGAATTTTTCCAAGGCAGAAATTCAGGTGGCCCATATAGGACCATCGATATGGAACACGCACGTGAACTGCCGAGATCAGAAGTGACAAAGCTCGAAGCTATTCGAAGTGAAGTCCTTATCATAGTCGTGGACATAGGACTACTTGACCTGAACACAGATATATGGAAGGAACAGCTCAATTTCCTAGATAAGTACTACGGGAAGTTGAAGTTCGCATGGATGCTAAACCATGACACCTCCAACGCCATAAAAGTGGAGCTCCGAAGGAAAGGACACATTCAGATGGTCAACAAGCCACTATACAAGGCCAAGATGGTTCAAATTTTGGATGCTGCCATAAAGGAGAGGAACTCTGAGCTCCTGAAGAGGAGCTCCAATTCTTCGAAAAGCGTTAATAGAGAAGGGGACTTGCACGAGTGTCTAGAAATCGACTCTGAGCACTATGAGGGAGCGAGCTCTGATGAATTGGACACAGTTGAAACATCACGTTCTAGTTGTATCACTACATTCCCTAGTGAACAAAAGCAACAAGAAGGGATGAAAACCCCTCCTCCTCTGCAACACGGGACATCAAACTATCATTCATTCGATCCTACTCAGCGGTCTTCCAGCTATAACAATTTGGGGAACGAAGAAGAAGCATGCCAAACTGGTCCCCCTTTGGACCACCCAAACAATGCTGAAGGCGGATTCAAGTGCACGGGGAGCATGTTTTCTTCAAAAGAAAAGGAACACGGAATTTCCGAAGTACAGGAACAACTGCTGATCAGCAAGCGTCCTCAAGCTGAAGGCGATTCGTGTTCCGTTAAAGAATCAGACCAGAAAAGGTCCCTGGAAGGCCTGCGCATACTACTTGCCGAAGACACGCCAGTGCTCCAGAGAGTCGCTACAATCATGCTGGAAAAGTTGGGTGCAAAAGTGATTGCTGTTGGAGATGGCTTGCAGGCGGTGAATGCCCTGAACTGCAGAATAGAGATAGACAAAGAAGACTTCAGGACTGCGTCCCATTTGCAAGACGAAAACAGAATATCTCAAGCAGGAACACGGAGTTGGCAACCTTACGACCTGATCCTCATGGACTGTCAAGTAAGAGATGAATGCTCTCTGACTCTTTTCTTTTGGTCATGAACCATACTGCTTAGTGCGTTATCTCAAAACTTGCAAGCTATCACTGAAGGATCCAACTCAAGCATCACAAAAATGATTAATGATCCGTCTCCAAAACGATAGCAAACTAGGTCTCCAGAGATTATTCCTAGAGAAGGGTACTTTTGTTTGTTCATTGTGTCATCCTGAGACAATACTCTTGAAACTGTCTCATCTCCTTTGCTTGTACGTTCTCTCTTTCTTGCCATGCACTGCCCGTTGACCGTCTCTTGATCCTAGATCTATTTCCTGCAAAAAAAAAAAAACAGATGCCAAAGATGGACGGGTACGAAGCGACGAAAGCAATCAGAAGATCCGAGGCCGGAAGTGACCTGCACATTCCGATCGTTGCGCTGACCGCGCACGCCATGTCATCGGATGAAGCCAAGTGCTTGGAGGTGGGAATGGACGCTTACTTGACGAAGCCGATCGACTATAAGCATATGGTGTCCACGATTCTGTCACTCACCAAGGGAGCGAACTAAAAGAGCTTGATAAAACAACTTAGAGAGAACCCAAAAGGAAAACCAGTTGTTAGAGCTTTACACAATTTCGCTCGTGTAATGTGAAAAAATCAGCATGATTAACAAACCGGGCAAGTATATCAGTGACCCCATCTACAGTCTGTAAAGATATCTGAGTTTCTCTAGCTTATTCCTGAGCATCTTTGGGACATAAATCTCCGGGAACAGTGATCATCTGATTCTGTCAAACTTCAACATATCACAGCAACAGAGCAAAGCACTAGAAACACAGCATCAAGGTCCACAAGACTGCCAAACTGTCCTGCAAACTTTCCTGAAGTAGAAGTCGAGTAGCTATCAGCGAAGCAATTAAAAGACTGAATCTTCATCGCGGGCTTCGCTCTAAGGAGCTGTCGATCGAGTTTCGACATTCAGCATTCACGAGGACATCCATAAAAACTTTCGAGATCTTGCAGAAACGAGAGACATTTGATGCAGCTTACCAAACTACATCAAATGCGTGAAGGGAATCGCCAAACACTTTCAGAAGCACATGGACAGCTGCGATACATTGAAAATTTAACCGCTTTACGAATCATACACACGAGTGCCACAACGATGCAACACATCACGATACAGCACAGGAACTGGAACATCATAAGTTATGTTACAGTTATAAGAGGAGGAATAGGAATTTATACTTACGGGCGAAAATAAGGCAAATTGCAATTTTGGTCCTTGTAGCTAGAGGGAATTTCACTTTTAGTTTCCATACTTTGTTTGTTTAGAATTATAGTCCTCCTACTATTTTCCGGCAACAACTTGTCGAATTCTCCGCTCAAAATATTTAAAAAAACATTGTTGAGTCAGCACCGAAAACCGACACGTGTATAATCCTATGAAATGAATTACAATGTTGATCGTCATAGTTTTTAAGTGTTCGAATTTAGTCACTATACTTTGTTTTGGCAACAATAACCAGTCCTCGTATCATTGATTAACGAGATTTTAAGTGAGATTTTTCACATTGCCGTTTCAAATAAGATTTAAACGGCGCGATTTGCATGTTACGTGTCTTATATAATTTTAACGTTGATTGCTTTCGTTAGTAATGATCGAAAGAAACTTCTTTTTGAAACCGTTAATATTCGAGAATTGAGATCGAATCATTAATCCCGATAAGCTCGGTAAAACTCATACGAGGGTTAGAACTGCAATCAAATAAAATAAAGTACGAGGGCTAAAAGTGGAATTTCCAAAACCTCAGGGGCCGGAAAGTGAAGCTTTTCAAAACTCCGGGGACCGAAAATGCAACCAAACGGAAAAGGAGGCCTGCTGCATATTTCTTGATGCCGAAGCCTGGTCTCGCTCGCTCTGTACAAGAAGGAGAGAGCCCGACTGCAGAAGGCGAGTCGCGGACATCACCGTCGGGAGAGAGAGAGAGATCGAAGCTAGCGAACGCTCGGAAGCGAAGAAGCGAGGGCTATGGCGAGATACGACAGGGCCATCACCGTGTTCTCGCCGGACGGCCACCTCTTCCAGGTGGAGTACGCGCTGGAGGCCGTGCGCAAGGGCAACGCCGCCGTCGGGGTCCGCGGCGCCGACACCATCGTCCTCGGCGTCGAGAAGAAGTCCACCGCCAAGCTCCAGGATTCGAGGTGCTTGCTCCCTCCCCCTCCCTCCTTCCACCGTGCGGGGTCGCGCGTGCCTGCGGCGTGCGATTGGCTATTTTGGTTGCGGATTGATCTGGTTTTGTGGAGAGTGCTGTTAGCTAGGGTTCGTTTGTTCTGTATCGATCCCCAAATGTTGGTCGATGTGAACCGAGGATTGGTTAAGTTGGGGAGTCGATTGGGGGCTTTTAGGTCTGGGGACCGCGGGAATTGTCGGGTTCATTCTTTAGCTGGGATCGGATCATTTGGAAATTAGGCCCTGTGGATTCTCCGGTTACGAGGTGATTGTCGTGCATTGAGCACAGTACGTGGTGGGTTCGGTCGGATAGCATAAGATATTATCTTAGAGAGAGAGAGAGAGAGAGAGAGAGAGAGAGTGGCTTCTCTTCGGTTTCGGAGTGGGAAGGTTTAGCAGAAGAGTAAGGGAGTAAAGAAGAAAATGGTATATTCAGGTTTCAACAAGACAGTTTTCAATTTTTACCTATTGTATAGGTTGTAGGATTACTTTGTTTACGGGGTATAGTGAGTTTAGCAATGATTTCATGTATCTGTTAAGATCATTACCTGAAAGACGATCCAATGGTTGGCACTCTCTTTTAGTTGCCTGCAACTTTGTAACTGATTTTTTTTTGTTTGAACACATGTCAAGACCTTAAGGTTAAAATGTCCAGTTGAAATTGAGAGGATTCGCATGCTTAGTAACTGTTGCTTGAATATCGGAGGATGTTTATTGATCAAGCCTGTAGGTATGGTTGTTAGTTAGGTGACACATCATCATCATTGGCAAACCCTTTCAAATGTTGACACACTAGTATGATTCGATTTACTAAGGAAGCTTATGCCGGGTTGATTCATGTTGTTCACTTTGACTTGTTGGTATCTCATTGACCTAATGATAGTATGTAACCATGTGGACTGGGGGTGCACATTTAGATAAGGCGACTGGAGCCTTTTGCCCACAAGTGGTGAAAATTGTATTGAGACGAAGAATTTTATGTCAGTAAATGGATGTTTCCACCAAAATATAAGCAGTATTATGAATCTTGAATCTTGGTGGCACATAAGCATATAAATCTTCTTTACAACTGAAAATTGTTATCAGCACTTTCATATTGCTCTTGCTCTTTCTTGTTTTGGTCAAACTATACTCTTTGACTTGTGTGCTTCCTCTGTATGCAGATCGGTGAGGAAGATTGTTAACTTGGATCAGCACATTGCATTGGCCTGTGCTGGCCTTAAAGCAGATGCTCGTGTTTTAATAAACAGGGCAAGAATTGAATGCCAGAGTCACAGGCTTACAGTTGAAGATCCAGTGACTGTCGAGTATATTACGCGTTACATTGCTGGTCTTCAGCAAAAGTATACACAAAGCGGAGGTGTGAGACCATTTGGTCTTTCAACTTTGATTATCGGTTTTGATCCCTACACTGGTGCACCATCACTGTATCAGACAGATCCATCTGGAACATTTTCAGCGTGGAAAGCTAATGCCACTGGCAGAAATTCGAATTCCATAAGGGAATTCCTGGAGAAAAACTACAAAGAAACTTCAGGGCAGGAGACTGTGAAACTTGCTATTCGTGCATTACTCGAGGTAAGTTTCTTTGCCCTTATTTCAGAGATGTGTTTACCTATATACTGTCTTGCAGCTTCATTTGTACACTTGGTTGAACTCTAGAGCAGTTTATATAATATATTAGTATTTGGCTGGTGACAGTTGCTTTTTCTCTTTTCAGCTTTTTGGCTCTTGGGTATTAGTTTTACGTCCCCTAACTTGAACCCACCTGTTTCCCAACTCACATACATCTGAACAGACTTTCCCCTCATCTATGTCGCCCTTTATCTCTCTCACAGCCTCAGGCACCTATACTTGGAGAGTGCTTGCTCAGCTTGTACTTCTGTGGCAGTTTTTCCATTTGCCTTCTGCTTTTCAGCTAGTTTGTATCCTGGCAATAGTTTTGAAGATGCTATCCTTAGCAATCCAGCTGACGGTTCAGCACTGTGGCTGATCAAGTTTTGGATGATAATGCCTTATATAATGTTTGTTTTTTCTCACAATGCTTCTTAGAGTTATCCAAGTTAATATATGAGCGCATGGCCCTGACTTGTAATTGGCCAAGCAAATTCTAATGATTCTTGGCTCTGTGGGCATTGTTTTAAGCTGTTATTGAGTTTCACCCCCCCCCCCCCCACACTGTGCTTTACGTTTTCTACGGTTGCATGATCAAATAGTTACTCAGCTGAAGTCCCAAATTTATTTTTCAGGTTGTTGAGAGTGGGGGGAAGAACATAGAGATTGCTGTGATGACAAGAGAGCATGGCCTGCGACAGCTCGAAGAAGCTGAAATTGATGCCATTGTTGCTGAAATCGAGGCTGAGAAAGCAGATGCGGAGGCTGCAAAGAAGGCCCCTCCTAAGGAAACTTGATTGCCTGCCATTTCTTTCCGGCCCAGGACATTCCAATAGCCTTTTTTCCCTCTCTTTTACTCATCTTCTGTCGCTAGATGCAAACTGAGTATATGCTTTCGTAGCTTTCAATGTCCCGAACATACCCAGCTTCTGATTTATAGTTGTGTTAAGGACTTGTGTTCATGTGTGGGGGGGAATACGGTTTTCACTGGTCCCTGAAAATGTTAGTTGTTATCCGCATGATGCCATGAAATTCTATTGGAGAAACAGCGTTACCTTCCGGGTGAAGGTTTGATTGGGCTATAAGCCTCGTCGATTTTGGCTTCTTTTAGGAACGCTTTGCAACGAGGATGCCCCCAAGTTCACCGGGAGTTCTGCAACAGCAAAAGCTAATATTCTCCAGAAGAAAAACCATTGTTGAATTAAATTTTAATTGAAATCAGTTGCGAAAGCAATGAACATGTAATATCTCTAGAACCTGAGAATTGTGGTGTCTTCTAAAATGCTCATGGCGACACATTATTGGTAGATTTTGCCCCCTCATGATTCATGCGCATAGGTGTCGTGCCACGCAGTTACATATTTTCATGCACACTTCACTATGATATTCATTAGATAAATAATTAAGGTCCATGAAAGAGGGAGGGGAATATGTAATGTGGACCAAAAGAAGAGACTCGTGCGGAGGTAAAAACTGAAAACCACATTAAAAAGGGAAGGGACAGTGGAAGATTCAAAAAACAAAGGTTTTGGCCCATGCAGGTCTCGAACCTGCGACCTTCGCGTTATTAGCACGACGCTCTAACCAACTGAGCTAATAGGCCTTGTTGATGCTCTAAGCTAGTAACTTATATAATATTCATTAACTCACTTGGGTGTTGCCCAGCTCACCTTTGCTTCTTTTCCAGGTATGCAATTTTCTCGGTGGAAGGTGAATTCGCCCGATGAATTGTTTTTTTTTTTTTATGGATTGTTGCTTAGTACGTGCCTGCCTACGACTATGGCGGTATGAAGCTCAAAAAGGAGTGGCAGACAATATATGCTGATTGCAGGCTATGTCGCAGAAGGCTGCAGAGTGAATTTTTGCAAGGCATTGCCAATGCATGAACACGAAAGCACGTCGAGAGAGGGGAGGGGCCAGGGGTTCGTTTCTTATCGTCGCTCCTTTCACCGATCGATGGTGAATTGGCAATCATTCGTCTCGGCTCGAGACACGGTGAATAAGACAGCTCCAAGATCCATTCATTCACAGCTAATCCTGTCCTTCCCACGCGTTGATTTTCCACATTAAGTATCGACACAAATAGCCTGAACAGAAACATGGGCAACGCCCCAGCACCTTCTGTACCGAACAGGGAATAGGAGATAGTAAATCTAATTTATCAGTTGCAAACAGAATGATGCGCATTTCACATCTTGCTAAGGTAACGGCAGTGAGCAGATTTCGCCGGCATCATGCAGCTGTATTACGCTTAACAGATGGCTCAAGAAAGGATTTTTAATTCATTCACTCATAACTGGTCAAGATCGAAAAAGACCCTACGATTTGATTTCCCCTTTTCGTTTTGCTCCACATACAATTTAATTTTCCATCAAGAGGTAAAGGACGAAATTCAAAGAAAAACTCCAAATTTTTAACTCAACCTAAAGCTATACAAGGAACTCCGTAAATTGCTCCACTTGCCAAGGCAATATAGCTCAGTTGGTAAAGCTCCACTTCCAATCGGGTTGTTGTGATTACGAGTTGGATGTCTAATGCAGGCACTAACACACGTACAGACCCACAATGAGGACACTGTACATATTGGCGAAGCAAACTTGCATATTATAGCGACCTAACCAGGCTCCAACTCACCACTCCTCAATCTCATCATCAGATGTCTCCACCTCTCGGTCATCTAAACTCATCCCATTTTCAATCTCAGTGCTCAGCATCGTCACTTCATGAGCTTGGAGTCCCCTAGGAACCCTATGCTGAAGCCATTTACACACAGGCATGTACTCAGTAGCTATTACTGACGTATCACTCGAGCTAACTCCGTTATAAACCATGAATCTCTGTCTTAACATCTCATCCTGCAGCCAAACCGTGAAAAGATTTCCAAGCATAAATTTTGCATGGCCAGAAAAATAATGGATAAAATTCATCCAACATGCTTTCTATGCCAACCAGGGGGGGGACGGTGACATCAGTGGATATTGTAGAGCGAGATAAGTGTCTCCGATCCTTATGAGTATAGTAGTTCTGGCTGATTTAGAAAACAACAAATAAAGCATTTCAAGGTCCAGAGTTTGTTTATAAAACAGCAATAGGAAATTCAGTTATTAAACCACGCGAAAAGTGGGGAATTACTTGCAACTTATTCAAGGAAGTTCGAACGACAAAAGCAGAAGATCATGCTTGCAAAGTCTAACAACTAGAGGAAAAATTCTGCTATTGCAGATGGATGCAGGCAGCATGAGTAGACCCAGCAAACTTGGGATTGTTTTCTTGATGATACATAAACTGAATGCTACAGTTCAATAAGCTTTAGAAGGGGCACAAGACAAGCCGCGAGCATGCCAAAGGAGTTATAATCTGTGAAGATAACGAGCTTAGTGAATGAGCATTCACTTGACGGACACACATTTGCTTGAAGGTCATGCTTCTACTGACTTTGAGATTTTCAATTTCAGATATCCTCAAAAAAAAAAGTAGATTAACAACTATTGTGATGACTAGAGAGTTCCATGATAAAACAAACAGAAGATGCAAAGGACTAACGCCAATCATACCTTATTGTGCAAAGACAATTTCTCACTCTGCCAGAGTTTTGGCTTACGAATGGCATGCCACCTGCACCTCATAATGAATCGGCAGGTAGCTCATGTAAACATTTGAAATTACTCGGATAGAAAACAGAAAGAAAAAAAAAAGCCAGACATAAATAGCATGCTTAGTATGTATAAAGGGATACCTGGGGGGCAATGGATGAGAGTTTCCAAAAAGCGCCCCTCGAACAGAAATTGAAGCAGCAGCTGACTGTACAACACCCTCTGCCTCGTAATTTCTAGCTACTGCTCCACGAAAACTGTGCAAGAGCACATCAGCATCACCCAAATAAGAAAGTACAGCTGAGGCATCATCCACGGCCTCCTCATTAAGAAAGTCTAAAACTGCAACAGGAGTTATAGAAAGAGTCCATCAGCGGTAGTATGGTGGTTGCTAGCAACCTTGCATCTTTGCTTTTCAAGAGAGTACAGCTATGTTGGAAAGGGAGTACCATTTTCATGCAGAAAATCAGCAATTGGTCTTGCTTGCCCATGTGCCTGAGAAAGGACCTTCTCTGGAGCATCCATCTTTAAGGGTAATCTCATAAATTTCTCTTGTATGGGTTGTGCATCTTTCCCTACAAAACGAAAAAAAGCTGGCACTCAGGTAATCACACAGAAACATGCCATGCAGTAACATTCAACTTACCTACAATCTACTAAGTCACATGCAGACAGCACAATCACACGCAAACATGTCTCCCATCAATATATCATGAAAAGAAGATTGTGAGTGCAGTGACTGGATAAGACAGTGCCATCATGGGGCTAAAGCTAGATATATCCAAAAAAAATCACAATAAATCTTAAGCCTTGATCAAAACTTACACGATGGAGAAGCACTCTCTCTTTTGTTATGCAGAAACTTTCCCAATGCATGGAAGAGAGAGATTGTCTCATCTCTGCCAAAATGAAGATCATGTACCGTCGTTGGACTTGACAAAGATAAGGATGGCCAGTCCGCCTTAAGACAGAAAAATTGTAAGGATGTGATTGCGTGTCGGATGTCACCTCCACTTGCCCTCGCTATTAAATCAATCTGTTCAGAAGTCACATTGCACTGCTCCTGGCTGCATATTTTGGAAAGTATCCTCTTAATGGCATTACTGGTGATAGGATTAAATGCAATCTGAGAATTTCAAGGAGATAGGCTGCACGTCAGGCACGCATGAGCAAAAAAAGTATATTATTCAAGGATAATTGTAGAACTAGTTCAAGAAGCTGACTTTACGAGCTCCAGCACTTTCAAGGGACAATTGGAGTTCCTCTAAGAATCGTGCTTCCCTGTCAGCTGAATCCACTTGACCATAATCAGTCATTAGAATAGCTGTTGGTATATGAGTAGATTGCACAAGAAGATGTAGACAGTTCTGCAGTCTTCTACGTGCAACATTCCCATGCGTCACCGGTAGATCATCAATGAGGAGTATTGCTGATGATTTTGACTCTCCGGCAGATGATTGAGAAATCACTCCATACTTTCTTGTTCTCTCAACAAAAGCCTCAAACTCATCTAACTTAGATATATACTGCCCTGACAGTAGATCAAAATAACTCATCAATAAAGAAGACAATTTTACAAATCTTAATTGTCAGTTTGACAGCAGTGTCCACATACTTTTACCCTCATGCAGGAGCAAAATTGCAGCCTGTTCAGATATGTTTCTGAGCAGGAGAGAGTCCAGGCAAAAAAGAGGGAGTGACATGTGTTCACAGACAGAACCTAACCATAAGAGATTCAGTAAACCAACTGATGTTGATATACCTGTGTTACTGTTATGGACATATTCCTTCCAGACTGTTGGAGTAGGTGTGTTCCATTCGCACAATGTGGCTCCGAGGTGAGATGCAACAACATAAATAGTAGCCTGCACAACAGATCTCTAATTTCAACATTGCAATGCTTGAACTTATAGGTGCCAACACTAAGTGCAGAAGTCGTGAGACAATAGTCCACTCAGGTGACAAATAAAAGAGTATATTTTCCTTTATCAGATACCAGAAGGTTAGGAGAATCAAATGAGAAATAAAATGCGGGCAGGGGCAGACAAAAAGCATCATTATCCACTATGCCAAATGATTGGTTGAATGCCCCAAAATACACTTTTCCTCGGATTCAGGGGAATATAGGAAATTCCAAGAACGTGCATTTATTCAGCAGACAGCAGCAGACCAGTTTAAAAACTCAAAAATTAATATGCTGCACTATGAACAACAAACCCGGATTTAGAAAAAGTTAGTGACAAGTCCATGTCAATCATATAGAAAACTAGCAATTGTAATTTTCTACACTTTTTGTCCACACTACCAGGTAGAGATCCAATCATAGGGAGATAATAAGGGCTTGTTCGTTTAGAATTAAGTTCAAGTGGAGAGTATATTTTGGCTTTCTCGCCAAATTTAAAAAAAAATCCCAATTTTAAAAGATTGTGAAAAAAATACACGTGCATCTATGTGTCAATATTTGTAAATCATGGAAGCCTCAAGGGCTTAGTGCTATAAAAAAAAGGTCAAAGTGCCTCCGCTGCCAGATCTAAATTAAGTAAAAGTAAAAGTCTATCCAAACAGACCTTAAAGCTAGGCATGATAAAATAGTAGAAGCGGTTTCTGCATAACCTGCTTGAGAGATTATAGAGAGAATAATTTTTATGGGCACATCCAGTTATGGCCAGCAAAATATTTCCGAGGCTTAGACCAACTTCACATTGGATTAGAAATAAACCGCAAAGAAACCAGTCAAATCCAACAATGTTTGTGGTCTGAAACTAGTGTCTCCAAGTCCAACTTCGTAACTATACCACTTCAGACACAAGAATGCTGAACTGAAAACGCATCAATATATTCACCCGACATAATTCCAATAAGCATGCTTGAACTGGAGATATGACTAAAGCTCACATCTTCATTAAGATACTCAATTAAAATAAGAGAAAGGAAGACATACAGATTTTCCTACACCAGCTGGCCCAGTAATAATAAGAGCATGATCACCGAGATTATCCTGCAAATTAAGAATGTGGAGCATTAATTTCCACAAGGAAGGGAAAGGAGAAATAATTTTCCACGGGTTGTCCTTGTAGTGGTTATTCTATTTTGCAAAAGGGAACAAAACTTTGTTGCTAAAACATCCCTATTTCTAGGAGATCTAGATCTGTCTTTGGAATGGCTACCGTTATGCAACATTGCATGGAAGACACCAGAGCCACATGGAACATAACAATTATTACAATGACCACCACCGTCGTCGTCGTCATTTAGGGAAGCTTCAGTTTATGTGCACATGAAATTTGTACCCGCATTGAGAATCAGACATTTGCTTAGAATAAGCAAAAGGTGAAAATTCGAAACAGCTTACATTGTATTATACACACTCTTATGACCATCCATCGCTTAGTTCAACAGCAGCAGAATCACCCATCAATCTCAAACACACCCACATGCAAAGATAGCACCAGATCACAACAGTTCATAAACCTTTGTCAAAAAGTATTGCTAAGAAGATTTGTCCTGAACAAGTTTACAACTAAGTGAGTCTTTTTAGAGGGTGGACATTTCATATTGGTAGCTCTCATGAATAACAGAAGTACCTTTGAAGTAATCAATCTTTCCTCAAACCATGATTTGACTTCTTCAATCTACAATCAAAGAACAATCAATATCATGACCTTCAGTCTCATACGCAAAAATTGAGCAAGCTGGATCAACCTTTTTCTTGTGTACTGCAAGCTCTTCAAAAGTACATGGTTTATACTTATCAACCCATGACTCCTTGGCAATGCTCCTACCAAAACCTGCTCCACATACCATTTCAAAACAACTAAGGGCTACCGGATAAAGGAAACAATAGAAAACACAGCACAACAAACAAAAGAGATTTGTTAAACAAAATATAGTCTGAAGCTCAAACTAAAAGAATAAAAGGTACCAATATCATTTAGACACCTGAATGATAACATAAAGCACAATCAAAGACTGTAAAGCTTTTGTTTAGTGAATACCCCTAGATAACAGTACTAAATCATCTCTATTTGCGAGGTCATAATCCTTTCTCGGTGTTTTAAAAACTTCCTTCTAAGATTGCACTTTCGCCCCTCAAGGCTCACCCTGTATCAAGTCTTGTTCAAAAGAACAGCTAAGGATGTAACAACTGGTTGTTACCTTACCAAAAAAAAAAAGATGTAACAACTGGCATGCAAAATTGCGTCGCTTTATGTCACATTTCACTGGGCAGTTAACAATGCATTTCAGTTGCTGAACACTGAGAGCCTTCCACAATTACTAGATGTCACCGAAATAAAATATGCAAGCGACAATTAATGCTTCCCAAGCAACAACACGGTGCATACTAAAACTAGGGAACGATAAATATTACAAAAAAAAAAAAAAACAAGGGCATACCCGTTGTTACCTTGGCACCAGTGAATACTTCATTGAAGTCTTCCTTTAAAAACTGAAACTGCAATAGGTTAAACCCAAAATTTCAGAAAGTCCAGTAGCAGGATCAATTTCAATTTTTTCTTTTATTTCACCTCATGAACTACTTCTATTGCGGCCATTCCTTATTCAGACTAAACGCGACATTATCACTCCATTTTGTCGGCAAAGCAAGTGCGTTAAAAAAGCGGTGCTAAAACCAGGCAATTCCTCAAGCAGCTTAAGTCTCACTATCCACCACCACTGACCAGTGACCACAAATCTCCAGAACCAGAAACCAAGAGACAGACGCACGCTAAGACGAAGCACTCGCACTAACTTCCAATGCAATAACAACAAAAAACAAAGGAGGTAGAGCCCTTCTCCTAGCGGGAAGAAACGGACGATCACGAAGAAACAGAATGACGTCGGAGCAACCATACCTCGTCAACGACAGAGGACCGTCTACACGACGATCGGGATCGAGAGCCCGACACCCGAGGCTTCTTCTGCGCTCTTCTCGGCTCCGACCGAGTAACGAGCGACTTCGCCGTCGGCCTCGAGCAGCTCCGACTCGAGCTCAACACACCTTCACCTTCATCGCCCCCGTCGTCCGACGACAGGACAACAACCGCGCCTCTCTTCCCCATCACCGAACGCCGAGATCTCGACGATCGCCGAACGCCCTGGCTCACCGCATCGCCGGCGCTCGGCGAGGGCGGGCAGCGAAGCGCCCTCTCCCGCCGGGGCCGCCTCGCCGGAGAAGCGAACAAACCCCCCCCCCCAATCGAATCGCACGGCGGAACGAGGGGGGAAGAGGAGGGAGGGAGGAGGAGGCGCAGAGGAGGATGGAAAGTGGCTGGGATCGATCGGTGCCGTCCCGTGCAGCGAGCGAGAGAAGCGAACGGCGACTGCAGTGCAGAGGAATGAAAATGGCGGGATTGGAGAGAGAGAGAGAGAGGAGGAGAGAGGCGCGGGGGTTCCGAAAGGCGTACGTGACAAGCCGATGCGGGAGGGTTCTGTTCGGGTGTGCAGCGAGAGTACCGCTGAACGCATGGACTCGAACTAAAAAAAAAATATCACCAAAAATCTGAAAATATGATGCAATAAAAAAACATATCACCGTGGGCCCGTTTGTTTCACGAAAAATATATTTTCGCATTTTGCTCATTTTTCCAGGAATAAAAGCCATCGGAAAACCTATATTTAAATTCAGGGAAATGAATTTTTTTCGAAAAATTAGAAAAAAAATTTCCAAAAATATGATTAGGTAACGGCGCTTGGACTTCGAAACTATATGCTTAGAAACGTATTCCCGAGTCCTCGATGTTTAGGATCCACACACTGGTTTTGTAAGAACGAACGCTTCATTAACCAATAACCCGAGTCCAAGCGTCGAGGATCTGCGCACATAAAGGATCCGGACCCAAGTGCCGGGACCAGAGCTCAATCGTTGGAGACCTGAGCACTTCCTTTATAGACCCGGGCTTGGGTGCCAGGCATTGGGCAAGGGCACCAAAGCTTCGGCCCGGCCTTGGTGGACACAAGCGAGGGCATAGGGGGCCCAAACCCAACCTCCGGAGACCCCGGTCCTGAACGCCAGGACCCGGAAATCAACTTTGGGATTCTCGTGTCCAAAAAACCAGTACCTAGTCATATTTTTGGTAAAAGTTTTCTGATTTTTTAAAAAAAAGGAATCCTTATCCTAAATTTAAGTATAGGTAACATGTTGATTAGGAAAACATTTTTCGTTAACTGGTTTTGAAAATGTTTTGTATCGACTCAATCTGTCCATAGAAGCCCTCCTCATCGCAAGAATTTGAGCTCGGAAATCTCCGGAAGCCTCCAAAATCGTCTATCTCACGACAAAGTTTGCGCCTTCAGTGCTCCTTCTCTTCGAATGTCCGAATTTCATGAGTTAGTTCTGCCCCAATTCCTCGATTTGGCGATTAGGGTTTAAAGGACAGTGTTATTTTTGCCACACTTCGCTAATTTGGGGCAAATATGTGAAAAACAGTATCGTTTTACACACACTTGCCGACTTTGTTTTGTTAACGAGCCACGTCAGACATTGTATAATACATTGATGCCACGTCGGATTTTTCAGCCACGTAGATCATCAATGGTACTGAAGCGATCGATTTTTCATTAAAGCAGCACTCAAGTGATTAAGAAAAAAGTTGTGACGGTAAAGAGAGCGCCGGAGAAATGTTATGGTACTTGTGGTATTCCAATATTATTGATATATAATTCACACTAATTAAAAGATATTGTATTTTACCGTTAATACAAACTGACGAAAAAATAAATACGATTATGGCAAGCCAATAAAGATCGCTCCTCTCAATTTGATTTTAGATTCAATCGGAAGTTGAGAGGGATGACATATTCTTAATTGGGAAAGGATGTATTATTTTCATCACTATATAAAATATGCAGCAATTTGATCTATTGTGGACCTCATATGATCTCAGCACGCGAGCATACACATTAGAGGTAATCGGTTCCTCGTCCAAAAATAATTAGCGACGCTTTGACTCCTGATTTGGAACCAAGAACCAAACCCATCGGTATAAAAACTGTCGATTCCAGGACCGGCCCACTGTTGATTTTGTGTAAAAAGTTATATTTTTAAGATAAAACATAAAATTTGCATCATTTAGCAATAAGAAACTTTCTTCGACGGACACTTGTTATGTAACTGCATAAAGAAAGCTTACGCACCATTTTTTTTTATGGTTGATGTATAGTTAGCGCGTTGCAAATCACATTGCAAGATTTGAGACGTCTGATCCATTAATGGACGGAAGCTGCTCTGTCTTCTACCGAGAAAAACAAACAATCTGAACATTTCAAGGCATACTTTAGTCCAAGTAGATCCTACAAAATTTTCCTTCCCCCAAGATCTCAACTTGGGGAAGGTTGGAGCAGAAATTCAGACGGTCTTCGGACAGTTTCGTGAGCCCCGTGTTCACCGTATTGCTCCAAACTTTCCCAAAGTCCATAAACTACAATGGACTCGTTCCTGGAGGTCCCGTGTCCTGTCCTGTTCTTACGAATCTCTACCTCCACCGGCTTTGCTCGGTGAACTCTTTCCATCGCCGCATCGCACCTGAATGGCCAGTGTCTTCGCCACGTCGGGGCACAGACTGCCCGCCTCGTCGAAATTCTTTTGCTCCACCGTCACGGAACACTTGCTTCTTCCCAGGCAGCGCTGCTCGGACACACAATGTGTGGACAAGAGCTTAGTGCACAAGCTGTTGGTCAGCTCTAAAAAAAGACGTTTTCTGCTGAGCGTGTTTGTGCAGCATTTTGTTCACTGTGACATAACTGTGCAAGATAAACGTCGTAGCGCCCGCGTGCGTACGTGAGAGAGAGTGAGAGAGACCTGCTCAATGACTTTCTGGCTCTTAGCTGCCGAACAATTCCCAACGCTGTAACTTCCACAAGAGCCAAACGGATTGCCATAGCTCGCGAACTCAACCTCGACGATCTTCTTGTCCTCCGCACACTGCAAATGAGCCCTCGGCTTCACGTCATCTGCAACGGTTCGAATCAGACCACCACTCGTTTTCCACGATTTCACGGTCGCAGGATTGCTCTCACTGATGAAGCCACAGATGACATCTCGGTTCGCTGTCAAGATCTGAACACCTTCAGGATTTCCTCCGATTTCCTCCAACAGAACGAGAAGGTTATCTGTCGGCTTCAGGAACGCTCTCGGAACATGGTATCTGCAAAAGAAGTCATCTATTTTCTGTTTTTTTCTTTTTTTCTGCAAATTATGATTGAATCAGAGAAATACTTACACATCCTGGGAAGGCTTTCCTAGAGGAGACAGGTAAGACGACCAGTATCGGCCAATGCTCTTGCCATTGATCCAAGCCATGCCTTTCGACATCGTTCCAAGTTGCATCGCAACAGGATCATTTCCTTCAGGAGCATCGAAATAAGCCTAGGAATCAGCTAAATTCTATCAGAACATTTTCACATGAATCTTCTTCTTCTTCTTCTTCTTCATTTAGCAATAAAATGGGAAATTTTGTCTCCGATGTACCTTGTACCAGGTCAGAGATTGCCCGAGTCCTTTAGCTTTCGCCCACTGTACCCTGTGAGAGCCCCCTTGTGTGTAGACACGGAGTTTTTCGCCGTCCAAGCCGACCTGCAGCATCAGAACTGAGCTCGGCATCGTGTTCGTGTCCAGAGATTTTCGTGTGAAAAAGCAGCAATGATTTGATTACCTTATGCGCCCATCCATTGAGCGACAAATCGAGGGTCCCAGTGTTGAGGCCTTTGAGTGTCACTTGGTGGACTCCGGCAAACCGGTGCTCCAAGTAGGCTCCGCTATCCTGAAGCATAGTGAAAATTGGGAAGGACAACACATCTCTCGCGTCAAGTATGCAATTTAAAGGAGAAAAGAGCCCCAAGATAGTAGAAGGATTTGACTGCATTATTACCGGAAAACCAACTGTTGCGCCCAGCAGAGATATGCTATTGAGTCCGGGCTTCAGTTCGATTGGTTTCTGTAAGACGAAGCTCTTCTCTATGTTGCTTCCATGACCAGACCCTATGAAGCAGTTGAAATGCACTCGTGAGAAGTTAAAGATTACTGAGTATTTCTCACATCCTCCTACTCGAGTACCGTACCAGATGTCCAGAGAATGTCTGGACAAGAATAACTTTTGCCGAAAATCCGTCGAAACAGCAAGACTAAGTATAAAATGCAGTACCTATATACTCTCCGTTGACAAAGGCATGCATCAAGTGGCCGAGATTCGCCACCTGAAGGACTGGAATGATGTCCTTTCTAAAGGGTAAGTCGGTGTGATGCAATTCAATGCTGTCAAACGATAAGCAAGGACATATTGAAGTTCTACTAATTAGTAAGGTAACTTAGGATGCATTTTAGCTTCACAATTTTTACTTCTTGGAGTAATGCTTATTTGCTTACCTGGTGGCATACCACAGATAATCTGTCGTGTCTTTTGTCGTGCTCATCAACTCTAGAGGACTCTTTGACTTAATAGGAGCATCACCAGTTGTTGGAATATTGTCCCGCCACATTTCCCACTGTAGATTCTTGTTAGCTTTCTCTGATTGATGATATTTTCTCGAACTGTGCTGCGAGACAACCTGATAATACATAGACATATTACAACTTACATAGATCTCACTAAAATTCGCTCAAGTGAAAGAAACAAGATCGCGTTTCCAGTGTTACCATTCCCGTGTTATAGACCACGGTTTTGCAATCGGGAAGGATGCTAATAGATCGCTGAGGTAGGTAGTACTCGATGCCCTTGAACATCATCAGTCTGGGAAGCCGAGTATTATTGTTGCATAGAAAGGCGGTGCAGATGCCAGTTCCTGGTTTTTCGTAGACTTGGGCCTGCAATGTAAAATTTGCTCAGTTTTGTCGCAACTCCGTGGGAGAGTAAGCTGAATTTACTGACTATATCTGGTTTCAGGTTTGGCTCGCACTTTTGTTTCCTATTTCTATACCTCGAGTCCTTCTCCCAAATTTTGGATCGAGGGAGTCCCCCAAAGCAGGGCTTTCTTGCACAGTCTCAAAGCCGAATGCAAGTCTCTTAAGTGACCCCATTTCGGTTCCCTCAACAGACCTACATATAGTAAATCACTGGTTCAGTAGCTTATTCGATAATTCAACCTAGTCATATACGAAAGAAAATAATCGCCTTAGCTGGTAAGCTTTGTGAATTTTCTCGATGACTATCCATTGGAAAGACCAATTTTTCTGAGGCAGAACCATTAGGTCCAGAGAATAGGAATGGCGTAATGGTATGACCTTTTCTTATGAACAAACAGAGATTCAATCGAACAAAGAATCAGGAAGACTAACCATATTCATCCAGAGGAGCTTCGTCGTAATATCGAGTTGTTACGAAAGAGGAAGCCGTTCTGCCAAAATTTGTTCCACCATGGTACTGCCAGACACAACGATACACGAACTCCGTTGTACCAAAAGGATCATAAACCATATTGACTTACTACAGTTCATGTTAATTCTGTGGACACGGGCTTAACATACCATGTAATAGTTCGCCAGAGTGCCTTTTTTGGAGAAGAAACGAGCAACAGAATATGCGAGATCTTCAGCGGACCTTTGAGATGGGGGGTCACCAAACACTCTGTATCTGTTATTTGGCCATTGCCTCGGTTAATGCATATCTTGAGCAAGTGTAAACAGATCTTAGTTAGTCAGTACGGAACTTATGCATAGTTAACGAGTGACATCTACGTTACAACGATTTTTATCTGCCAAGACGGTGGAACATATATGGAGGAGAAAATCTGATGTTTTGGAAATACTCACTGAGTGGTCCAGTTCTCGGTCCACAACGTAGGTTTATCGGGACTGTTCGGGCCAGTGAAGGTGTCCCCACAGTTTCTGCCGTTGCATGTGTTGATCTGCACTTTATGTTTGTTTCTTGGCATGTTACAAAATGCTTAGGCATTCGCCGTCAATGGATGACACATCAGGAACGAACAAAATATCGTACCACAGGATCAGGAGCGTCTTTCTGCATGCACATAACCCACGGAACTCCTGTTTTGAGCCCCACAGCCATCGTTCCCGCCCACTGGATGTATCGAGTTCCTAGCGTTTTGTAAGCCAGCTGAATGTTGGTGTACTCGTTCTCAATCTGCACTCGTCATTGACGAAAATTGAATTTTCTTGCTCTAGCTTAAGATCTTCTGGATTTCTTTTAAGTGCAACACCCCGATTTTTTTGGGGGTTTGATTCAAAGTAAAGCTCGACCTGAGATAAGATAATGGGGCCGCCTTGAGAAGCAAACAACTTCTCATCCTTCATCTTCTTTATAATTACTTTGGCGAACTTTTTCATGTGGTACTGCAAATCAGAAGAACCTTAAAACCTCGTTAGGCATGCTCACTCCCTCTGAAAGAACTGTCATGAGCATAATTTACCTTGAATGGTGAATTGTCGGTCCGAAACGTGATGTTCGTCACCTCTCTCAACCAGTACGGGAAGCCTCTGCATAGAACACCATTGTAATACATGATAGCTAAAAGACTTAAGAGGAAAATGCGTAGCGAAATGAGATCATACCCGAAATTCCATTCAGCTTCTACGAACGGACCGACCCTTAGCGTTGCATACATTCCTAGCTCGCCGATCATTTTGATGAATTTGACCAAATTATAGTTCCCATTGAAATTGTACTGCAGGATCAGCTCAAACCGCGTAACCTCTTAAATCCTAAAAACAGCTCATGAAATAAGGAAAACCAGCGAATGCTAAAGTGCTACCTGACCCTGCACTGGTTCATGAATGTTCCAAAAGACGTAAGTCTGAATCACATTGAGACCGCCCTTTTTCGCCTTCTGTAGGATGTCTCCCCACATCTGGTAGGAGAAAAGGAACGGCATCTGTCAGTTTCCAAACCCGAGCGGGAAACAACCTCGAGTAAACAAAAAACAAGCACGCGAACTTTTTACTTCAGGGGTACTACGCGGGTAATGGATGGAACCAGAGAAGAGAAGCTCTCTGCTTCCATTGATGATCAAAGACCTCCCATCATAAGTCACTCCTTGAGCTTCGCTGGTCACCACAGGGAGCGCCGCGACGG
Organism: Syzygium aqueum; assembly: GCA_031216185.1. Taxonomy (NCBI): domain Eukaryota; kingdom Viridiplantae; phylum Streptophyta; class Magnoliopsida; order Myrtales; family Myrtaceae; genus Syzygium; species Syzygium aqueum. The sequence continues at coordinate 14,039,941 of CM062239.1, forward strand.
AAGCCAGGAGCGCCACAAGAAACGCTCGTCCCAGTTTCCACATCTTCTGTTCTTGCATCCTGGGAAATAAAAGCTACTAAATCTTGCTCAAAACAGACACTGTTGCTGACGGAAAGATCGAGACTTTCTTGCGGAATCAGATGAAGATGCGCCGGCATGAATCGACCCGGAAAACTGCCGCGCGAAAGATCATTTCCTGAAGCTGTGGGGATGCTGAAAACTGTGAAAAGGAGGCAATGCAGATGATGCAGAAGAAGAAGAGAGTAGTTCAAAGAGGTGTGTGTGAGGCCATTGGTCACTTCAGAGAGTAAGATGGGGGAGGGCGTTGATCTGGTCCTGTTTTGAAGTGAATGGTGTTGTGAATTCCGTTAATGTCGTCAACTTCTTCGATCCTCTTCCCTCTTCCAAGCAACTAAATTTGGGAGATGACCAGGTCGAGAAGCGATCCGAATTTGCGGAGGCTTGGGTGCGCATGGAATGCATTCCGGAATAAAAATTCTGTTCCGGAATGTATTCTGGAATAGAATGGCGTTTGTTAAAAAATTTCCGGAATGCATTCTGGAGCGATTTTTGCATTCTGGAATAAAAATGCGTTTGTTAAGGGTGCGAATGGTAACCATTCTGCTCCAGAAATCAAATTCTTGCCAGAAATTGATTTCTGGAATTCTTGCCAGAAATTGATTTTTGGAGGAGAAATCTGTTTGGTAAAACATGACTAATTCTGCTCCAGAAATTGATTTCTAGAATAGAAATCTGTTTTGATTTTTTTTGCACCTAAAAAATTTTAAATTTTACTCAAAGTGAGTGGCCACAGGCATTATAAGCCATTCTGTAAAGTTTTGAAATTTTTTATTTTTTAAATTTTTTTGGGCACCTAAAAAATTTAAATTTCACTCAAAGTGGGTGGCCACAGGTAAGTGAAGTTTTTTTTTATTTTTTTTTATTTTTTTATTTTTTTGTGCACATCAAAAAATTTAAATTTTACTCAAAGTGGGTGGCTACAAGTATTCTAAGCCATTCTATGAAGTTTTGAAATTTTTTATTATTTTTAGGCATCTCAAAAAATTTAAATTTCACTCAAAGTGGGTGGCCACAGGTATTTTAAGCCATTTTGTGAAGTTTTGAAAATTTTTATTTTTTTATTTTTTTATTTTTTTTGCCATCTCAAAAAATTTAAATTTCGCTCAAAGTAGGTGGCCACGGGTATTTTAAGCCATTTTGTGAAATTTTGAAATTTTTGATTTTTTTGGACACCTCAAAAAATTTAAATTTCACTCAAAGTGGGTGGCCACATGTGTTTTAAGCTATTCTGTGAAGTTTTGAAATTTTTGATTTTTTTATTATTTTTTTAAAAAAAATCACCAAATTTCATATTTTTCGGAAATCTGACTTTTTTTTATTTTCTGGAAATTTTTATATATTTTTCTAGAATTTTTCAATTTTTATGTATTTTCTGAAAAAAAAATTGTGAGAAAATAGGGAGAATGCGTTCCGGAATCAAGAAGCTACAAAAAGTAGCTTCTCTTTTTCTTGCCAAAAACTCATTCTGGAATCAAAATCGCATTCTGGAATCAAGAATGCATTCTGGAATCAAGTATTTTTAACAAACGCATTTTTATTCCAGAATGCAAAAATCGCTCCAGAATGCATTCCGGAAATTTTTTAACAAACGCCATTCTATTCCAGAATACATTCCGGAACAGAATTTTTATTCCGGAATGCATTTCATGCGCACCCTAAAAATACTTGATTCCAGAATGCATTCTTGATTCCAGAATGCGATTTTGATTCCAGAATGAGTTTTTGGCAAAAAAAAGAGAAGCTACTTTTTGTAGCTTCTTGATTCCGGAATGCATTCTCCCTATTTTCTCACAATTTTTTTTTCAGAAAATACATAAAAATTGAAAAATTCTAGAAAAATATATAAAAATTTCCAGAAAATAAAAAAAAGTCAGATTTTCGAAAAATATGAAATTTGGTGATTTTTTTAAAAAAATAATAAAAAAATCAAAAATTTCAAAACTTCACAGAATAGCTTAAAACACATGTGGCCACCCACTTTGAGTGAAATTTAAATTTTTTGAGGTGTCCAAAAAAATCAAAAATTTCAAAATTTCACAAAATGGCTTAAAATACCCGTGGCCACCTACTTTGAGCGAAATTTAAATTTTTTGAGATGGCAAAAAAAAATAAAAAAATAAAAAAATAAAAATTTTCAAAACTTCACAAAATGGCTTAAAATACCTGTGGCCACCCACTTTGAGTGAAATTTAAATTTTTTGAGATGCCCAAAAATAATAAAAAATTTCAAAACTTCATAGAATGGCTTAGAATACTTGTAGCCACCCACTTTGAGTAAAATTTAAATTTTTTGATGTGCACAAAAAAATAAAAAAATAAAAAAAAACTTCACTTACCTGTGGCCACCCACTTTGAGTGAAATTTAAATTTTTTTAGGTGCCCAAAAAAAATTTAAAAAATAAAAAATTTCAAAACTTTACAGAATGGCTTATAATGCCTGTGGCCACTCACTTTGAGTAAAATTTAAATTTTTTTAGGTGCAAAAAAAATCAAAACAGATTTCTATTCTAGAAATCAATTTCTGGAGCAGAATTAGTCATGTTTTACCAAACAGATTTCTCCTCCAAAAATCAATTTCTGGCAAGAATTCCAGAAATCAATTTCTGGCAAGAATTTGATTTCTGGAGCAGAATGGTTACCATTCGCACCCTTACGAGCTCCTGTGAATTAGTAGTGGAGGGAAATACCAAAAGTTGGAGAACACGCCTATTAAATTGAAAAAAAAAATCTATATTATTTCCGCATCCAAAAATACGGATTTTTTTTTATAACCTAGGAACCCCGCACAGCCGACAGCCGGGGAGTAAACCCTGGGGACGACACATGCTAGCCACCACACATGTGCCACCGGTTAAGTCACCCTACGGCGCCCGGGATTCGAACACTCAACCTTTTGCGAGAGAAAGAGTGCGCATTCCATTTTTTTTATTTATTGTGTGTCGATAAATTGCATTAAGTGATGATAAGTGTTGATAAAAAATATAAGGGTTAATATCACGAAAAATCTCAAAACGATACACCCTGTCACACAAATTTACCCACAACGAATTTTTTGACCACTAGAAACCCTAAATCGATACACCCCGTGACAAATATACGTCAAATTAATTTTTTTACCACCAAAAATCCAAAACTGATACATTTGTGTCAAATTTACCTTCCGTTAAATTGGATTAATATAACGAAAAATCACAAACTGCTACACCTATAAAACCTCAAATCGGTATATTTGTGTCAAATTTATCCTCCGTTAAATTGGATTTAATATCGCGAAAAATCACAAACCGCTTCACCCACGATAAATAAAGGGGTAAAATCTTAAACTGGTACATCCGTCAATTATCAGGTAGTATCCGATTCAGAAATTCGGCAATAAAATTTTATGAAAACTAGCAAAGCGTAAAATCACCGGTTTGGCATATTTTTTCGTTTTCGCGGTGTTCTTAGAGGAGAACCAATGGTGCTCCAAAAAGTCAAATGGTCGAGAATATAAAAACAAAAGGAAAAAAAAAAACCAAAGAGGATTTTCAGAAGAAAAAGTAAAAAAAAAAAAGAAGGAAAATAGATTGGGAGAGAGAGAGAGGGAGGAAGGAAACAGAAAAGGACAGAGGGGAAAGACAGGGGAGAAGGAGGAGGGGGAGGTGGATTTGGTTGGCGTCGATCGGTTCGCTCAACGAACGCTTCAACTGCATCTTTTCCCGCACAACAACAACGAACTCCCTCTCTCTCTCTCTTCACTTCCCAGAAATCCTCTGCAACTCCCTCTCTCTCTTCCTGCGCTACATCGCAAATTCGGTCTCGCCGCCCTCGATCGCATTCCGCGTTCCGGAGCTTTAGGGTTTCCCACCCCCCACCCCCTTCCCCTTCCCTTCCCCGTTGCTTGTGGATGCGGAGGAGGAGGAGGAGAGGCGGCGGCGGCGGCGGCGGCGGAGGAGGAGGAGGAGGAGGAGGAGGCGGCGTTGTTCTTCTTGTTCTTCTTTGTTGAGAGGGAGCCGGGTGGGGGCTCTCCTTGTCGCGCGATTTGATTGTCGTCCCCGGGGAAGGACGGAGGAGGAGATCTGAGGGAGCTGCTTGTTCGGTCTCTCTCTCTCTCTCCGGCAGGGTTGGGAAGGATGAGCGCGTCGAGGTTCATAAAGTGCGTGACGGTCGGCGACGGGGCGGTGGGCAAGACTTGCTTGCTCATCTCTTACACCAGCAACACCTTCCCCACGGTGAGCCCGGCCGTCTCGATTGAATCTTGCTAATGCTCCTCCTTTTGTTGAATTATCGGTGCTTCTTCTTTTTAGGATTCTTGGGAATGCAGGTGAGATTCGTTGTTATTTTTTTTAGCTATGTCGGTAATAACGAAAGACGGAACATTTCTTTCTTTCTTTCTTTCTTTCTGTATGCTTTCTTTCTTCTTCTTTTTTCGCTTTTCTTTTCTTTTTTTTGCTTGAAAGATTTTGGCTTTTGTTTTATGCCCTTTTATCTTTTCTGTCTTCCTTTGTGTATTTGAGCTGCGGGTTAGATTTTGTTTGGATGTTGTCGATTGAAGTCCGAAAGTTATATTTGAATTCGGCAAATATGGTTTGCGGCATATCTTTTTTCCTAGCTGCTTCTTTTGTCTTGGTTGATGGCAGCATTATCTGGATAGTACTATTCTGGTGGGCTGCATCTTGGCCTGATTTAAATGCACCTGTTTCCTGTGACAGTTATAGAAACGAGTAGTGGTTGAAGGTAAAGAGATATGGTGAGTTTTGGAACTGGGTCCTAGGTTCATTGGTTGGTTACGCATTATCATTATTATATTCTTGTGGGCTTTTGGATACACCCGCAGCTGCACATGCCTTCTCTGTGTGTGCGTGCGTGCGTGCGCGCGCACCAACTGATCAAGTCGTGGACTCGTGGTTCTATATATGGCTTAATTTGTATCGCGTCGTTGGATGAGTTTGCCGTGGAACACAATCTTTTTTTTTCTGTCAACATGTGAGCTTTGGAATCTTCTCACTGGACTCTTTTGTTGAAAATAGGATTATGTGCCCACCGTCTTCGACAACTTTAGTGCTAATGTGGTTGTCAATGGAAGCACTGTCAACCTGGGACTGTGGGATACTGCTGGTCATTTTCTTTGATTGACTCCGTGTCTTCTTTGTTAGCGTAGATATTTTGCTTTTGCCTCCTGGATTAATTCTTCTTTGTGTGGAACAGGACAGGAGGATTACAACAGACTAAGACCTTTGAGTTATCGCGGGGCAGATGTTTTCATTCTAGCATTCTCTCTCATTAGCAAGGCCAGCTATGAAAATGTCTCTAAGAAGGTCAGACAAATGAAGTTCTCTCTCTCTCTCTCTGTCTCTCTCTCTCTCTCTCTCTCCATTGCTCATAAATCTGTCTGTATCTTTGCTTTCATTACCAGTGGATTCCGGAGTTGAAGCATTATGCACCTGGTGTCCCAATTGTTCTTGTTGGGACAAAGCTTGGTAAGACCACTTCTCATTACCATACAGGGGCAACTCTTCTACTCTTATGCTACTTATTTCATGTCTCCATCTGTATCTATATATTGCGGTAATGCTATGTTGCGCTTACTTTACCTCTCTTCCATTTTCTTTCATGAAATGTTTCTGGGGTTAATTGATGTAATAGCAATGAAGTTGCCACAGGCTTACAAGCTTTATTCTGGATTGTTGGTTTGAACTGTATGATGAGATGTTTGGGTTTCCAATTCTGCATCGTTGACCCTTCCTTTGTCATATATATTATCACTGCTTTAAGTTCATGCATTTTATTCATCTTTCACATTTTCTAGAATTTAGGTTGTGAACTTAGGATCTCCAACTCATTGTGTTGACAATTGCCCAAGAATCGACAGCGCATCAATAGGCTTTATTCGGTCAGAACATGGCCGAAAGCATTTCTTCTGTGGCATCATTTTGATTTTTTTTTCATACTTTGAAGCAGTTAATAGGTTATGGTGTTACCTATATTCCAATTGTGTCATATCTAGAGGCCATAAATTTGATTTTATGGTTTTGAATATGATTTGTCCTCATAAGACTGTCTACAAGTGTAGAAGACACCTTATGCCTCAGGCACCAGCAAAATTTTTAGTAACTCTCATCTAAACAGTTGGACTGATGGTTCCGGGATCCTGGTGGTATCTGTCATAAAGTCACTGCTCTCCATCTATGCACATAACTTGGTAGAAAGTGTCAAAAGTTGCATAAATTACTTTCCTAATCATCATAATGACAAAGGCAAGATAGTTTGAGGACTTTCAGAGTCTTGAATAAGTTGGTGGCATGGAATGCTGATGAAGATGAATTACTTGTCTGTCATGCTACCTCATGTTTTTCCACAGTGATGGCTTTGCTCTCGCACGTTTGTCTCCTGAATACTGCAACTAGTTTTTGGTTGCGGGAAGATGAAACCTGTTTTATTTAATGGCAAATGTGTACCTCTCTACCTGTGATAGCATTTTTCACTTTGGTGATTGAAGATAAACTTTGAGCTTAGATTCAGTCTACAAATTACAGCAATTGTTGAAACTCTAATCTGCCTTTTTATGGTGGCTCTGTTCATTGTAAATGACTTGGTTGTTTTGGGTGTTGAATGAAATCTTACCAGATCTTCGAGATGATAAGCAGTTTTTCATAGATCATCCTGGTGCAGTGCCAATTACTACAGCTCAGGTACTTGTTAATGCTGGGATTTTTTCTCACAAGTGACTTCTCTTTCCAACTTTTGTGCCCTATCTGAGTTCTGATAATTGATTTATCCTTTCTTCTAGGGAGAGGAGTTGAGAAAGCTGATAGGCTCACCTGCATATATCGAGTGCAGCTCAAAGACACAGCAGGTACTTGTGCATGTAAAGTAAATGTCTTTTTTTTTGCAATGCCTCCATCGGTCTTGTTTTGACATGGCGACGCTTTGTGACTGCAGAATGTGAAGGCAGTGTTTGATCAAGCCATAAGAGTTGTACTTCAACCACCCAAACAAAAGAAAAAGAAGAGCAAAGCCCAAAAAGCCTGCTCCATATTGTGATTGATAATAGCTCGAAGATACAGCAGCAGGTTACTCTGCATGTGTCTCCTCCGTTCTTGCTTTGCTCTTAGAAGAAGATGCCGTTACTGATTTGCTGTGCCAAAGTGACAAGACTTTCTTTGTGAAGCATCAGACCGTCCAGTACCGCTCGATTGGCGTCATGGTGATCTAATTCTTGTGTTTGTCCACGTATCGTCTGCAATTCTTGACTTTGATAATTCTATGTATTAATGAACCGCATTTAATGAGAGAAAAAACCTTTCTTGCATGGATCGCGTCTATACTTTTCTGTCAGTCCAGCTCATGATCACTATATGATGACAAATTGGTGGATCTTTATAGCAGCATCCGTTGACCATCCCCATTTCTTTTAGATCAGAAAGTGATTCTCTCTCTCTCTCTCTCTCTCTCTCTCTCTCTCTCTCTCTCTCTCTCTCTCTCTCTCGGTATGCTTTTATTCCATGAGATATGAAATGGTTGAAATGAGGCCTTAGGATAAATGTACGCCGGTCGACAGACTTCCAAGGTATCTGAAAGGAGCAAAGCTGAGGAGATCAGATGCCTAAAACGAACCTCGCTTTCAAAATCGTTCCCGTCCCACTCTTTTTTTCCTCTTTTGGAGTTTTAAATGGAGGTGCTCTTGTATCAATTATTCGATTCTTTTTCCTGTCGCAATCTCGCTCCGATTTCTTTGTTCAGTTGCAAAACTTGTGTTTTGTATGTGCAGTACTTGCTGTGTGAATTTCTGGGATGTCGAATGACTTCTATCCACAGATTTTTTGTTGGTTGATGAGTCTACGGTAATAATCAGCGCAAGTCATCCGTTGTTTCTTCACTTGTTGGTATTCTCACGGCTTAGTGCCATTCGCCTTCTTTTTGGCCTGATTGGTAAATGAACTGGAATCGTTGATGGTTATGGAATGAGAGAAAAAAAATGGAATCTGCATGTTGATGGGAGGCCTCTGTGCAAGGATACTCCACTTTAATGTCGACTTCGCATGTGAAAGGCTCATTGAAACCCATTTGCGGATTAGGAATTCTTGATAAAAATCCAAAAGGAATATTTAAAGCGATTTGCCTTTGGCCATTTGCACCATGTCCTGAGCCAAAGCTTCTGACAAGTAATGGAGTTTTGCTGTGGTAAAAGACAGTAGAGTTAGAACCTTTATACCAAGTTTTAACATGAGAGGGGATTTCTACCTTTCTTTCGCCAATACTGACCCTAGAGAGTTTGATAATCGACGAATATGAACCGATGAGGCCACAAGCTAATGATTCTTCGACCCGATGAACATTACTATAACTAAGTGCAGTATCAATCAAACACCTCTTTTAGAACCAATCTTTCTCAACCGATGGTCTTCCTGATGAAAATCCTATTAATCATTGCCGTTGAGAAAAGGCAAAAAGTGGTCATTGAGAACGGTCGAGAATTTGCTAAAATTTTCTATTTTTTCCTTGAAGAGATATGACCATGGAAAGAGAGAAGGAAAAAGCGTCTTTGAATCCTGTGCTGCTGCTCCCTTTGGAATTTATACCCTCTCTAGAAATGCCTGCAATTTCTGGGCTCCTTCATTCTTTATAATGCCACTGGACCACACAACCACTCACTCTTCATCTACAAAGCTATAAATCCAGGTTCATTGTGAGCCGCAGGTCTGTCTCCAAGGCAAAAAACATTTGCCGTCCATCCCATTGAATTAGAGAATTGCGTTCCCGGCATCCAACGAAAAAGTTCCTTTCACAATGGCATCGAAGAGAATCCTGAAAGAGCTCCGGGACTTGCAAAGGGATCCTCCAACTTCATGCAGCGCAGGTGCTCCTAGTTCCTGTCAACATTACCAGATACTCCTCCACAATGTTTTTTTTTTAAATTTCCTCATCCTTTAACATGTACAATCTCTTCATCCTACTTGCATGCGATCCTAATACTCAATGATACTGATGCGTGACCACGCAAGAGCCTCTTGTCATTCTTTTTTCCATGGAAGGCTTAGCTTGTTGAATTAGTGGAGTGAAAGGAATAATGGCAAAATGTAATATCAAGATGTATACTGTATAGTACCTAAGTTTTATGGAGGGTTTGTTTCTATTTTCCGGGACTCAATTTGATGGTGTTGGACTTAGGCCCTGTGGCTGAGGACATGTTCCATTGGCAAGCAACCATCATCAGTCCGAACGACAGTCCATATTCGGGCGGAGTTTTTCTGGTGACTATTCATTTTCCGCCGGACTACCCTTTCAAGCCTCCAAAGGTGAATACTTTTTTCTTTTGGGCTAACCCGAATTGTGAAATTCAAATGAGTCATTTTCCGAAGCAATATGAATGTAGAGTTTGAATGTTTTCCTTTTTGGAAAGCAGGTAGCTTTCAGGACCAAAGTATTCCATCCAAACATCAACAGCAACGGAAACATATGCTTGGACATCCTCAAGGAGCAATGGAGTCCTGCCCTCACTATATCCAAGGTGATTCCTTCTTCATAAAGATCCGATATAGATTACTTAATGATTGTAATGCTCCGGGAAAAAGTTCGGAGAACAGACTACTTCTGACCCTGTTTCACTAAATTAGACTAATAACATCGGAAATGTCGCGAGTGTCCTAGATTCAGTAGACAAAAACCCGTGGATTCGATGACAACGATGAGCTGTGGCAGTATTTCCTTAGAGCCAGAGTTACGATTTTATGATCATAATATAAAGGAGAAGTTTTAAATGCGCTTAATACTATCAACCCAACCATGTACAGCGGGGGGTTCGATCGGTCGGGTCTACATGAGTCCGGCACAGATGTCCGTTGCCCTTAATCTCTAGTCTGTGCGCGCGTACCTCTAAGTTCTTATATTGCTGCGAAGATAAAAAACACATGTTTATTGAGCTGCACATCCCTTTGCTAATGTGAAACTGGATCCCATTTTAACATGCAGGTATTGCTTTCCATATGCTCTCTGCTCACGGATCCGAACCCAGACGACCCGCTCGTGCCGGAGATCGCTCACATGTACAAGAGCGACAGACCCAAATACGAAGCCATGGCCCGGAGCTGGACTCAGAAGTATGCCATGGGCTGAAAGTTCATGATCAGGAAAGATTAAGGAGGGTCGTATAGATAAGAAAAGTCTCTTTACTAGAATAAGTTTTACTTTGGAATTATACGGCCTCTTCAGATTCGATTCCTAAGCGTCGTTTCTGGGGTGTTGATTCTGACTTTTGAGCTCCCAATAAGATGATGAAATTTCATTCTCTCTCGCTCTTTTCCGCTTGAATGACTCGGAGGATACTTAGGGTGTTGTTGATACCTAAATTTTAGCAATCTAGTTAATCATTCGTTGTATAAAAATTAGGATCAATCCCCATCCCTAGAAAAAAAAAATTAGTTAAATTGCATATAGATTAGGAGCATTGAATCAGTATTTAGGCTCATATAGCTGCATTTGCATTGGACCGGCGGATGAACTTGAGTGAATGATTTTGAGCTTAACTGAACTAAGCCCGCGGTAATGAAAATTTGACCTAAGCCCATCAATTATCATTACCAAAATTCATTGGGGGTATTTGTCTAGTTTGGAGACTAATTTGTCTTGGGGAGTCATTAAAGAAACGAAATTGCAGCCATGCAAGATTTGTCTGAGGATGTGCTAAGCAAGATTGTGGCCGAGTATATTTTATCTCAATGTTCAAAAGGAACGTGTGGTCAATAATTCTGGGCATATCAAAAGCATGCATTAGATAAAAAAATAGCTTCCAAATTGAAAGAAGAAGAATTCGGCCAACAAGAGAACAGAATATTTGATTGAAAGAAAAAAGGAAGGAAAATATACACTCGTCCCGCAAGGACTCGGTGAGTGAAGAAGTATATATTCTCTGGACGTTTACATGCAAAGGGGGGGAGGCCACACGTAATAGAATACACGGCCATGAAAAGAGAGAGAGCAATATTGAGAGAGGAGGGAAAACAAGATCTTAGGGCGAAGCTGCCGCTTCTCACGGCGGCACCGCCACACGCAACCGCACATCTTGAAGCTTCCACTCTCTCTGTATCGCTCTCTGCATTTGATCTCTTCACGTCCATAAGCAGCAACACCTGCGGTCTCGCTCTCCGCAAGAGGAGATCAAGGCTGAAGCCGGTCAAAATTTCTCCGCCGCTTAGACCTTGAGGAGGCTCGACAAAACAATTCCACCGATCGCTCTCATGCGTGCCAAGAGTAACAATTGATGCAAGAAGACAACACAGAAGATCACTCGGTGAAGATTTGCTCTATTGCAGAAGGAGACAAACCGAGGTGGAATTGGAAACCTAAAAGAAAAGACAAAAGGAGAAATCTTGGTGACTGGAGAGGATTATTCATGGAGAAAGCATACGGGAGAGATTCTTCTCTATGAGCAAATCAAGACTTACACTTATTTTTTCTCACTTTTGTTTATTTCTCACGATCTCTCACGAATGGTCTTATGAATTATCCATAATCACCAACTTTGACTTCTTCTACATTTAGACACGCTCAACACGTATGTATACATGTGGGATACACGATACAAAGGGCAGCGAAAGTTTTACTCTTGAAGTCCTCGAAGCCGAGTTCCCTCTCTCCCATCCCAACGAGCTGCACGTGATCCACAGTAAGCTCGACGCCGAGAGAAGCTGCTTGTGATCCACCGCTAGCCACCACTGCCGCTCATCCCGATCCGTAATCCCGATCCGCGAGTCCAAATTTAGAAATATCTCGAAATTAGGTAAAGATGTTATCCAATATTTACAGAATATTTGGTTTCGTAATTTTCGGATGTTTGAATATTTTATGAATATTTGGTTTCGATTCTCTTTCTCAATTCAAATTTGATAAGAAGAATCTTGCGGATTGCGTGGATTGTTTAAATGCGGTTGTTATCTTTGTTTGATTGCTTTTGTTTAATAAAAATCCAAAAATATGTTAAGATTTAGATTAGAAGTTTTGCATGTTTAGGAAATCGTAAATGTATCTAGAAGATAGGATACTTATTTAATTTAAATCGGGACTTAAGATAATTTATTTCCTAGTTTAAATTAGGTGTTATTCTAATACTAATAGATTGTTTATGTTATTTTTTTAATTTTGAATTTCATTGGAAAAATGCCAAAAATAAATCATTTATCCGTCATTAAAATTAGATCACGTCGTCGCATGACATATAGTTCGCATGCTAGGTTGCATCAATCGCATGTCATTTTTTACACGTCATTACATATAGGTTAGTTTGCATTTTAATAAAGCGCAAATCCTAAAGAACACCTTGACTGCATTTGCTTTGTTAATTAGAAATCATATTAGGATTGTCTGTGTGATTTTCTACTAACAATACAGATGTTTACATTACTTTAAGATACGTCATTCTCCTAACCTTGCAATCTATTTACTGTTTTCTTGGGTGTTAAATTGGTAGTTTGCGAACCCGCATGGATACATTGCATGTTAGTGATTAGGTAATAAAATGGATTTAGATTGCATGCATATACATCTTTTGAAAAGAAAAGGTATCGAAAGGGCGTTAAATTAGATCTAGCGTAATCAAGTCCCCGAGCTTAGAATCTCTGGTTCGTAGGAATAAAACATATCTCCCTATGTTTTATTTAGGCTTTATGTTTTATTTAGGCTTCTAATCAACCTACCACAAAAAAATTAGTGGCGACTCCAAGCATGAAAACTTACATGTTAAAAACTTAAACCCTAAGTTGCGGATTGGTAGGGCTTGGGAGGGCCCGAGTTAGGCTTAATCTTAATAATCCATTAGCATGAAAAATTTAGATCGCGACAGGTGCGCATGGCAACGATTCTGTGCCTGAGAACTAATTCTGCTCAGAAATTATTCTTTTTTATTCTATGCCCGGGAACAATTTCCAAACATTTGAAGGTATTTGGTATCTGCCCAAAATTTCTATTCTTAGAATAAAAAAAGAATAAAAATGTGTTTGGTTACTATACAAAATTTTTTTTTATTAATAATATTTTGAATATTTTTAACATTTCTTTCTTTTTTTTTCTTTTTTTTCCTTTCTTTCCTTGGCCATGGTTGGTCACTAGCGTTAGTGACTAGCCACAGGCCAAGGCCGACGAGGGTGTCACGGCCCTCGCCAGTCGCGATGGTGAGGTCGACTTCGCCTTGGCTAAACGAAACTCGACCTCACCCAAATCTGGCGAGGCCGACCTCGCCATCGTCAGGGGCGGCGAGGGCTACCTTCGCCAGCCCTAGTCTGTGGCCGGTCGGCAACGGCTGGCTGGCAGCAGGCCGATGGCAAACCGGGAAGAAGACGAAGAACAAACCAAAAAGGAAGAAGAAAACTAAGCAGAATCAAAAATAGAACAATTATTCCAGAATCAAGAAGTTACTTTTTTTAACTTCTTAATTCTATTCCAAAACTAATTCTAGGAATAATTTTTTGCAAATTTGTGCCCGGGCACAAAAAAATTAATAAACGGATTTTTGTTTCCAAACTGATTTTGAAAATAAAATAATAGAAATTTTTACTATTTGGCAACTCGCCAAACGCCCCCTTGAAGTTTGCTCCTTCGTTTTTTTTTCGGTGAAGAAAATAAAGATAAACACATTCACCTGGCAAGATCAGGGCTTCAAAATCAAAACTCCCTGATATCAAAACCTTGGCAAAGTCATAACCAGAAATATAGAAAACACAAAAGAAAGACGAGAAGGAACACAGCAGCAAGATTTGCTACTGCAACAACCGTCATCTCTCTCAAGTCGAAAGCTCGTTCGCCTTCTTTGATCGCAGCATTTGCACGTTCTATTCGAGTACCATACCCTGCGAGGAATTATAGTCAATTGTGAACGAACACCCGACGATCCTCTGCCCTGCGAGGAATTATAGTCAATTGTGAACTAACACCCGACGACCCTTTCATAGGAAAAAGAACAAGAATGTCTTTTCCAGGCTTTGTTAATTCCATGGTTTGCAGCCATAAACGATCGTGCAAGATGGAACCTGAAAGATTGGGTTTATGGTATGTTTCTACACAACACGTAGCTCCTTGTTATTGATGGAAAAAAGTAACCAACCTGGGAAAAGATATTCGGATGCTAAACAACCGTCGCGTGAAATGTACACAAGGCTTCAGCAATCAAAAAAGAGCTAAGAATGTGGAATTCTCTCAGAATTTCAACTATCAATTAAAAGAAAACTAACATGAGAACAACAAACAGTATTCACAGTGGCGCAAAATACTTGCGACGACCCCTCTTATCTGCTTCGTAGAAATGGGGTGACTCTGGCTCACAAACAACGGTAGGATTACTCTCTTTTAAGTCCCTGGCTGCACTAAAGGGTCAGGCATTGGATTTTCCTATCACAAAATCTGTTTACGCGTGGTTAACCGGCGACCCATGCTGTAGCAGACAAACTCGAGCAGTGTGTCTCTGAAGCAAAATGTTGACTGTAGCCCGTCGGCAAGCGGATCGGCTTATCAAGAATCTGACACCTTGATGGTCCCATACTTCTCGCTAATGGCACCTCCTTTCTGTTTCTGGAACTGTATATAACGCAACGTACTGGCAAAGAAAGCATCGGCAGCTGGATCTTGGGTGGTAGTGTCGCTTTGCATCTCAGTGGTAATCAATTCCATCAGGCTTTGAATTGAAGCAACGGTTATCTGCGGGTTCCCCTTCTCAAAGAAATATATATACCTGCCAAGAATGACATATGGCCCAACTCATAAAATTAATATAGATATAAACAAGAAAAGAAAGTACGATGAAATGTGTAATGACCATAAATTATTACTTGTTTAGAATCTCAACAAAGAGCATCACTGAACCAGTGCTCCCTCTTGTTGCATTGGACATCTGTTGGGCAGCATTCGCAATTCTCAATGCACGTTTCAGGCAAAGCATGACCCTGAAAGAAACAAAGCGAATGAAGATAGAACAGGAACATAAAGCCTATAATGATCTAAATGAGGCCCCTGCATCCCATCTTCTTCCATGATTTTTACAAACCGAAGAGTTGGTCAACTAGGTCTTCTATTTCAGTATTAATCAAAAGAAAACAAGTACATTCAAAAACAAAAAGGATGATGACTAGAACAATCTGTGTTATCCTCTTCCTTGTCTTCATCCTTCCCCTTTTGGTAAAAGAGTTCGTTGGAAATGCAGAACTTTTAATTTGTGTTGTAATGCAACATTATACAACATAGCAGATACCACTCCATGTGTGCATATTTCGTCCTTTGGAAAAAGGTCCAACAACTTTGAATGGGCCTCTTTTGTTCTCCCTTTGCAACGGGAGAGGAACTTTTGGTCAAATTGATAGGACACTCAAGAACGCTTTTAGAACACACAGATTAGCATCATAACAATAAATAAGAGAAAAGGGCAAACTTGGCAAGAGAGAACCTACAAACAGTTGACTCTTCAACATCAGGATAAGCACATGGCTCCACTTCTTAGTACAAGTTTCCAGGAAAAAGCATAATAAAAATCAGAGAGCAAACAATGGCAAACCTTTCTCCATCTTTCAAGTTGTCTTGATCATCCACCCAAAACAGATGAGAGCACGCATATACAGCTCTGCATTGATCAGGCTTCTTCAATAGCTTAGCAGAGTACTGCCCACAAAAAAGGATTATGTTATGATACACCAGACATAAGGTAGAGAGCTTTATAACTATAAAAAAAAATTGCTAACTACCCCTGTAGTTTTGTGCGTCAAAGTATCTCTGTTCTCAACACCGAAAACATGCATCCTCTGAAGAGTTCCTATTATTAGATGCATTGCAGTCACCTGAGCTCTGGAATCCTATCAACAAAGCAGAAGTAAAAGAAGTCACGCGTCTTCTCGAGTCACAAGCTTAGTTAGAAAATCATATCTCCCCAAGGGAAAGGAGATCATAATCATTCCAAGGGTTGCTGTAAACTCACAGAAATTTCCTCCTCATATATAATATATGCCTGAGTAAAAAATTCATACGCAACTGGCTCCAAGTCACAATCATTTGCAGCCTGAGAGGATGCCAATATAGTGAGAGACAGATCTCGACAAAACCCTCATTATTAGTACACTATGATTGGATACCTCGGCACATTGCAAGTATAACCGCAATGCCAGATCAGGTGCCGGAATGCTGGACAATGCCTCAACAATCTGAGCGAAATTAAAGGAAGCTTGGTGAGTATATATAGCTAAAAGATGCACGACATCAAAAGCCTTCACCATACCATCTGTCAAGACTGAGCATGATGAAAAATAGTAACGTGGGCTAAGAAGGACCCCTGAGGAGGACTGCTTATCCCAACAAGTGTGCATACTGGATTCTTGAATAGTGTGAAACGTCTTTCCAATTCTCATGCATGAACAAGTTGGTAGGGATTTTAAGAAAAACACAAACATCGTAATTATAACTGATCCTTACCTGATTCAAGAGCTGGAAAATTTTTTTGGTTGAAGTTGACTCCTCATCTCCAAAAGGGTTTTCATCTTGGCCTTGCAATTGTCTGACCAACTGGACACCTCAGACAATGTAGCATCAATAAGGGTCCTTGTTTGTAACAGCTCTTGTAGTTTTCTTCTTTTTTCATATTCTAAACAATGCTAATAATGCTTTGAGAAGATGATAATTGCCCAGAAAGATACACCCCCGTACATAGAAACATAAATGGCCCGACAACACACGTGGGACTGGGAGTGAATGGTAGATATACCAACAATGCAACGATGCATATCCAACCATAAGTAAAAAAGTTTAAAATTTTCATCGCTTTTAATAGAAAGGTATCAGCAGAAAACAATTTAGACACGGAAGAAACAAACCTTAAGAGAGGAAAAAACAAGCGGAGGAACAGTGAAGGATAGGCGTTTTGGCCCTCCAGTCAAGATATGCTTCTTCACAACACATATAATCTGCAATGGAGAGAAGAATATGAATTTGAAAGGAGCATAGTTTTGTCACTGATGAATTATAGTACTTGTAGAAAGTGAAAAGTACTAGCAGTACTGCAACGATCTCATGTGTACAGATTAACATACCAAGATTAAGTACATTAAATGATAGTACTGCATTGGATGTGGTAAGCAAAATAACCCACTTTGAGATCCTCCAAGTCATTCAAAGATATGCCGAAAATTATGCTGTTAGACAATCTTACACAAGTCGTAAGTGTGACCAACAGATACAGTTTTCTATCTTTTGGTGAAAGTGGAAGTGAGCTATGAATTTGTAGCAGTTTGTCAGCTGTTGCCAAAGAACCATTGCAGAAAGTACACTTTAAGTTGTAGAAATTTGAACCAGATTATCGTCTGAATGAGTAGCCTACTGATTTACACAAAATTTAATTTTTCTTTGTATTCGCATGGATGTGCAGTGTCAATTACTCTTCATTAATCTCTTTATATATCTTTAGATTTGGTTAATTATGCAAGTGTTTTTGTAATGCTGATCAATATTACTTAGTCAAGCGCAGAATTATTTTTTTTCGCAAATATCGAGTTTTAGATCTCGATCCAATAAATTTACATAGGCAGTGTTTCTCACATTATGCAAAGTCTTCTTTAATTTCTTTTTTGGGGGAACTAATCATACCTATCCAAAAATGGATGAAATTGGATCACTGAATTGTTTCAGTCAAAGCAACTATTAGGAACTGACCAGACAGCAATAAAGATACCATCGAAGAAACTATTCACACGCTTCAAATAAAAGATTAGAAACAGGTCCTCAAATTGCCTTTTTCTCTCGATAAACAACCAGAAATAGTCTCATTTACCTCAATGACTTCTTAAAAGTAGCTTGTCAAATTATCATTGACAGGCAGAAGGCAAAAAGAGCAGCCGAGAGGCCACAGGTATGTACATTTACATAGCACAGAAAATTTCAGGTTGAAGACCGCTAGAGCTATTAAAGATTAAAACTTCCATATTTAGAGTAGCTTCAAACTGGCAATGATGAGGGCAAGAAAGGCAAACAGTGCTTAAATGACTTAAGAGGGTACACTAAGCACATAAAAATTCGATGGTCGAAAAGAAAAGAAAAGAGTACCTTAAACATCTCTTCTGGATCTTCATTATACAGCATCTGAATAAGACGTGCAACGGAATTTTGTTCCTCCTTGAAATCATCTTCGTCGACCTAAGAGGTAATATTGCTTTAGCAAGGGTGCATACTGCCTTACTTTCAGTAAGTTTTGTAAGTCAAAGCAAGTATATGATAAGAGAACAGTACCAAACTACAACAAATATGCAGACAGTGAAAATTTACACTATGAGCTGAAAAGAAGAATATGGGTGCATAACATTCAATCACCTCATCATGAAGAGTTTCATCCAAATCCTTGATAAGTCCCTTTATTAGTTCAAACAATGCCTCAACCTACACAACAAGAAATCCACATTACATCCCATTAAGTCCACGTAGCCAACTATACCAAGTACAAAGACATACCTTGTCAGCAGTCAAAATACGTGTATTGTTCTTCATAATGCTTTGAATTATAACAGTTGCCATCACTTTATTTGTTTCATTGTCAAGGTATTCCATAACACGGGGATAGTTCAAAAGCTTCAAGGCGGTAACCACATTATTATACTTCTCAAGCGGAGCACTTAAAAGAGCAACAATCTGTTTTGTTGCTTTACTGTCTTCAATCTTCCCCTTTCCAGAGAGCTGCTTGACACATGATCCCTATAGGAGAAAGTGGCAATGAACCATATCGTTAGTCCCAAATTAGGCCTCTAGCAACTGCTAGAAAACTGACTGCACAATCTGATACAACTTGAAGCCAGTCCGATTTCGAAGATATACATCTGCTTTAACAAAGGTACAGTATTGAAATATTGCCAATGCCGAAAACATTAATACATACAATGCAAGCTCATGCTCGAGTTTAAGAAGATCAACACCAGAAAGAACAAGAAAGAAGAAACAAGTAATTATGGAATCATCCTAATGGGGTGCAAGTACAAAATAAGAGCCTCTGTACTACAACATAGTTTAACCAAATAAATATACTTATTCAGTGGAAAGAGAACTTGGATGAAAGTATTTTGCTAGCATCAGCTGATTGTATGCTGAAATCTACCCAAACCTGCCCCATCTTCCTACTATTATTTACACAATGGGGGGTTGCTTGTCCTGCCCCCAACACTTGTGCTTCTTCCTCAAACAACATTAGATAGCATTTCAGTAAAAGAAATATAAACAGTAGAATAGGTACAAGAAGGATGCACACAAGCTTACTTAATGAGAAAAAAACACAAAGGGAAGGAGGACAAAGCAAACTGATGCATAAAGTTTATTTCACGGTAGATAATACCAAGACTTGATCTGCATAATCCAGTCGATCGGGATGAACATGGAGAGAAAACTTAAGAAGAGATGAATATAAGGTTACAGCTCCAACAACCGGCATATCAGGCTGTGCCTCTATCACCTGAACAAAAAACAGAAGCACACTTTGAGTTGCTTGAAAAACATAGGCGAGTGACCAAAATAATCAACAAATGAGATATAAGCAGGTGCAAAACTAATTCTAGTATATAAAAAGCAAATTGTTCAGATAAATAAACCTGATCTACAAAACAGAACACAGACAACCGGCTAAATATATCAGGAGAAATGCAACATGTGCGAAACAGCTTTTGCTACAGCTGCAGTTGGTTCCCTTAACTAAGCCACTCCTACGAGTTGCCAGCTCATTCTTCAATAGGCACCCGATCAGAGCCCCAATCTCCTCCTACTGCTTGGGAGCTGCTAAGTAATACATTGAGTTTCTTATGGTGATTTAAAAAGATCTGACTAGTTTGCCTTGAGCCCCATGTTTTAGAGCTCTAATCAAACTTCTAAACTTCGATCCCATACTAATACATATCATTATTGATGTATGACCAAATGACATCTTAGGGCCCGTTTGGTAACGTGTCAAACAGTGAAAATTTTTGTTTTTTCGTTCCCATAAATAATTTGAGAACAGAAATGCGTTTGGTAAATTTTTTGTTCCCGGGCACATTGTTGCAAAAATTTGTGCTCAAAAACAGTTTTGGAAGAGAAACAAGAAGTAAAAAAAAGTTGCTTCCTGTTTCTCGGCACAATTTTGAGAATAAGTTCTTTTTCTTCTTTTTCTTTTTTCTTCTTTTTCTTTTTTCTTCTTTGTGTTGTTCTTCTCTAGGCTGTGGCCGGTCGCCGGCAGCCGACCATAGCCTAGGGCTGACGAGGGTGTCACAGCCCTGGCCGGCCGCCGGCAAAGGCGAGGGTCCCCCTCGCCGGCGAGGGTGAGGGCTAGACCCTCGCCGCCTAGGAGAGGCGACTCGCCGTCGATCATGGCGAGGTCGGCTTCGCCGTGGGTCGCGACGGCGAGGTCAGCCTCACCCAGATCGGGCAAGGCCAAGCCTCGCCGTCGCGACTGATGGCGAGGTCGGCTTCACCATGGGTCGCGACAGAGAGGCTAAGCTTCACCCGATCTGGGTGAGGCCGACCTCGCCATCGCAACCCACGGTGAGGTTGGCCTCCCCCAAATTGGGTGAGGTCGGTCTCGCCCAGATCGGGCGAGGCCGAGCCTCGCCGTCGCGACCCATGGCGAGGCTCGGCCTCGCCTAATCTGGGCGAGGCCGGTGGTGAGGCAGACTACCAGGGCGCCGGTGAGGGCCACAACGCCTTGGCCTGTGGCCTGTCGCTAGCTCCGGCGACCGGCCATGGCCAAAGAAGAGAAGGTAGAAAGAAAAAAATATACTAAACAATTTAAAATATTATTAATAAAAAAATTTTGTGTAGTTACCAAACGTATTTCTGTTCTTTTCTATCTCAGTAATAAAAATTTTGGATAGTTACCAAACGCCTTTAAATGCTTAGAAATTGTTTCCGGACATAGAATCAAAAAGAATTATTTCTGAGTAGAAATAGTTCTCGGGCACAGAATGATTGTCATACGCACCCTTAGAGGAATTTTTTATTTTTTCACCAAAAACTGTGTGGAGGGGGTGATCCAATTTGATAACTCTCCCTCGCCATGGCTATGCAATGCCCTTCCAATACTACTAAAAATCAAATAGGCTTTAAACACTTCATTTGTGGTTTGCACTGCCAAAGCTTCACGGAAAGATACATGAACCTGATTAAGCCATAACAAAGCACAATCTAAGTGCCTAAAAGTATCCAGCCTCATGGTGAGACAAATAGGAGTTTGCCCTGCTATTAATTAAATTTCATTGCCCCTACCTTTTAGCTCCCCTTCAAACTATCATATCCAGCCCACAGCCATTAGAAGGTAAATCACTTCAAAACTCACAAAACCCTAATTTATTTTTAACCAGTGACTAATAAAACCTTAGATTAATCACAATAAGGTGCAACTTGATCCTCCATGGGATAACTGAAGTCCTACTCTAACAATAGCATCCAAGTTCATAATCCTTATTGGATGAGCTAAAAGCCTAAAACAACATGGAGGCGATTATGTCCATAATATCATCAACTATATTTTATCTATCCATGTTATCACTATAGGGACAAGCTCACTGATAAGTGGCAGCATCTGCTGAAATCTGAGCACAGGAAGACAATCCTTCCTAATTTCTGAAACGTTCTGTCATCTTATGCTACAAAAAATTAGATAGCTTCGATCCTACAAGCCCAATAGACGAGATTTACCTTCCCAATTGCACTATTCAACTTTGAGAAAGCTTCAACCTGTAAGAATTCAGGTAACACTTCAGAACTTAAAGCAGCATAACTCGCGAGCCTTTCCATTAACTGGGATAACACCGTCTTGATGTCAACGGATGCCTTAAAAAGAAGACCAAATAAAAGAGAAAATGTGAGATAGAAAGTTCAGAAGAGAGCTCGGAAGGGTATATATGCATGTGACTACTTTAGTGCAATTACCAATATTGTTTATAGTAACCACAATGCGAAAAAAAAAAATAGATGTCTAAAAAAATGCAAATGAAGACAAGGAGAGAGAAAGGCGGGGAGAGAGAGAAGGACCGGTTGGGAGAGAAGGTACTACCAAAGATTTGTTACCTGAAGCTGGGGAAATGCACCCAACAAGACCTCAAGTGTCTGCAAGTGATACTCATCAGGAAATACTTGAATAATGCAATCCATCAAGTAATACTGAGCAATCTCGTCTTTACAGTTGACAACCTGTATTTGGCATAAAAATTAGCACATTGTTAAACAAGTACAATTCACATGTTAGGCATCATAAGAGACGCGAATTTTATAATCAGAGATATACCTGCTCCAGCACTCTAGGAAGCACAGTATCTTTGTACATGTCAAGGTCAATACCCTCTATCTGACTAAGGACGTGCAGGTTTTTCCCAACCTGAAAAGAGCAGGGGCCAGAAAAGCATGTTCAATGAGCACATACTCAATTTCAGCTGTCAAAATCACCAATCACAGGTCACTGATTTTACAAGATCACGCAGCTCGCTTCTTTCCTTCTCCCGTTTCTCCTTTTCCCGAGCAGGTCCCTGCAGACGAGAAAGCCCGACACCAAGCCTCAACTCAGGATCACCAAGAGTATGAATCATACATAAGCACTACAACACCTGCATGACCAGAAATCATGCCCTCGTGATACCGTATTACCTTCGTGTCATGCAAACACATTGACTCTAAGCATGTCCAAACATGCAACAATCAGCAAGTAGCTCTACCAACCTGATGCTGCATCCGCACCCAAAGTTTGTTCATCTCGGTAAAGTTTTGGAGTACAAATTCCACTGCATCCGTAATTGTATCAGCATCTCTGCAGGATTCCAGAAAGCCGGTACAGAAAGGCTTAAGTCTTTTAGCATATATTGGCAGATACATCAGAAAGCCAGAAACAGAATAGCATCAAGATGAAATGAAATTGGAAGGTTATAAAATTGGATGCCTAGTTGTGTCTGAGTTCTACATATACATGTACATACAGATATATAGATAAATGTACAGGATATTTTGACCAAATGGATACATGGCTCTAAGCAATACGCAAAATTCGTTTTTCGTGAGAATTTTTAGCACAATTTATATCCAATGGAAGAAGCTGCATAATTATCCGATTACAAAGTCAGATTGGCATTGCAACTGGATTTCGCAGAATAAGGACAGGAAAAGGTGGATTATCTCTAGACAACCCAGGAACATGCCGGTGAATTCAATGAACTTAGTAAATCAACTTCAAATCTAACAGTACTCCCGTTTGATTCCCTTACCCTTCATACTCGGACCCAATATCAGGTAGTTTATCCCTACTAAGTTGAGAGAGGTAGCTCCTCAAGAAGAGTCCACGTAAAGGATGCTGGATACCTCGGCACATTTCCACAAGATCTTTTAGAATGTCCTTGGCAGGAGCCTCTTTAGATTTAATGTAAACGGATCCTACAGTGCAGAGAAGATACCTGACAAGGCCAGAAATGGGAGATTCATAGCTAAACTAGAAAACAATTACAGGTGAGAGTTAACTAAAGATTTACATTGATCAATGCTTCTTAACAAACCCAAATGGAAACCAAACATTCTCACATGGAAATCACGAGGACATATCAGACTAGGGATATGCCAACACGTGCTACCTTCTGTATATTATCGGTGCGTACAAATGCATAGCCACCTCTCTTAACTTGTCACACTGTTCAAGACAAAAACTCGAAACCTAACTCGACATATCACTAAATCTGCCATCAACTTACAGGAAATAAGCCTCCTACACCCAGCATCCTAAAATGACAAAACATGCATTTTGAAAAGACGAACTAAGAAATCTTTATAATCACAGAAAAAAGCAACAGGATAAAATATCACTATGATAAAATAATAAACCAGGAAAACATAATGATTTCTGCTTAGCGCATATATTTAGAGTTTTGGATAGCACATACTAAGTCATCCAAAGTTCCTCTTCAGGAAATCGTTCAAATCTTTGAGTGCTTGACTTTCTGATCTTTATTCAGCTAAATCTCATTTTTCTGTGCAATAAGCACTCAGTTGAAATGTTTAAATTATTTTGCTTCTTTTCCTCCTCATTTTTTTCTTAAAGCTCCCAAGGACTTCTAATTACCTTTCAACATGCGAAGTCCACATCCAATATAAACAATGAGAAGATAAATTTGAATATCCAAGCAATGCATCGCCATCAACTTGTACAATCCACTAAAAATTTATCAAAAATTTCCAGCAGTTGATACCGAATGCAATTTAATTAATCCGCTAACTCTCACGTCCTGGCTTACTATCCCCACCATCTCTACATTCTACCCTTTTACCACCAAAATGCCCTTCCTATTAAGTTGGGGTTCCAAGTCTTCCTGTATCTATGTTTATATATCAAACTAAGAGTCACTCGCTCCCTCAAGCAGGGGAAAGAGGTGATCCTCCCAATGTTCAGCATCAACTTAAATTCTTCCTTCCCAAGGGTCTGCCCGTGGCTGCTACACTCCTTACACCATCATTTCTCTAATAGCGCACATTTGCTGAAGCCATTAGCATCACACGGCATAAGCAACCTAAGCCTTAACATGCTTCCCGATTAAACTTTCAAATTACAAAAATATATCCATGTGTACAGACCAAAATGCACACGGCAATTTGTAAAACCCCAATTAGCTACAGCCAAGAAAACAAATCCACCATATTATGCAGCGAAACTCTCACTCACAATCTGGGCAAAATATTGCCCGCGTGCTGCACGAGCTCGTAGAGATCCACAATGGAGCAACCCCGCCTCGTCTCCTCCTTGAAGAACATCTCCAGCTTCCTCATCTCGTCGAAAGCCCTCATATCTGGCGCGATCGATCAATTAATCAATCAAAAAAAGAAAAAGAAAGAGAAAAACCAAGAGCAACACAAAAATCCCATCAACAACGTGCATTTCGCCCTCGAAGATCAAGAAACTCGCGAGATTAGGAGCGATCGCCCGAACCGACGGGAACCGCAGTCATCAGATCGGGAGGAACCGGGGGCGCTTACAGAGCTCGTAGTACTTGTGCGGGGACAGCTTGGAGGTGCGGAGCTCGGAGAGCATCTGCGCCGAGTACTTGAGGGCGTCCCTGAGGTTGTTCGTGTCCTGATGGCAACACAGCGAATCGAGAGGGGTTAGGGTTAAGTCACGCCTCTCGACCGCCGAATTGAAGAGGAATTGGCGGCCGGCGGGCGGGGCGGGGCGGGGCGGAGGGGGAGCGGAGCTCCGGCGTCGTGCTTACCATGGCGCGGTGCATGTAGAAGGCGTTCTGCTGGAGGCCGGCGATGCCCGCCGCGAGCCATTTGTCCTCGTCGTCGGCCACTCCGGTCATCATCGTCGCTCCTCCGTCCTCTCTCTCTCTCTCTCTCTCTCTCTCTCTCTCTCTCCTCCGTGTAAACAGATGTCCAAGGTCGCGTTTTGACTTGCTTCTTTCTTTCTGGTTATTTT
Source organism: Syzygium aqueum (assembly GCA_031216185.1). Classification (NCBI taxonomy): domain Eukaryota; kingdom Viridiplantae; phylum Streptophyta; class Magnoliopsida; order Myrtales; family Myrtaceae; genus Syzygium; species Syzygium aqueum. Next base: position 14,065,418 of record CM062239.1, read on the forward strand.
TGGTTTTGGTGCTTTTTTCTTTTCTTTTTTTTTCCGGTTCGGGTCTGTTTCGCCTTCAACGATGCGTCGATTGGGCCAGCGGTGCGGTTGACGGGTCGATTTGACGCTCGTCGGGTGGTTCATTGGATGGTCCGCCTCCTCCTTTGTTTTCATTTGAAAATTTCCGCATTCGATCCGGAGCTAAATTTTTTTTCCCAATGCTCGACCGAAAAAAATTATTATAGAAAACTCGTCAATGATCGAATTAAGTTTTTAAATTTTTGCGAGATATTTTAACAAATTCCTGACTCTAATTCTGGTTAATTGAATTCGAATCCAGCTGTCAGTCAAAAGTTAAAATCAACTAGAAATTCGATACGGAGAAAATTGATTCATCGATGAACAAACCTTCCTATAAACAGATGTTTTGAGGAGCATGGATTTTTTGGATTAAGCATTTATGAATCAATTGGCCAATGTGTTAAGGAAAATTTCTAGAAGGTGTAGAAATGAGTTGATCGACATAGTAATTTTTGGACGAATTTCGTGTGATTCTTTGCAAGACAAGAAGCCAAGTACGCACCGTCATAGTAAAGAATTTTTAAGAAATAATTGAGTTACTATTACTTGCTTATTAAACAGTCATATATTCGTTTGCTTCTCATTATTATGTTGGACGGTTCGATTTAATTTAAAAGCATATTACATTCTGTGCACATCGGTTTTAGAAGCATAATCATAAAAATAAGCCATCTAGATAAAATCTATTACACAATTTAGGTCACAAATTATGATATGATTTTGAATATAAACCTAGAAAAGAAATTGAAGTCCATCCAAAGTCGTCCCGACCCTTTGAAACCGCAATTCAAAAAATAAAATCAAACATCAATAATCAGAAAAACTAAAAAATAAAAAGAATGGATGATTGGATCTCTTTAAACTACTTATAAACTAGCTATACACTAGTTCAGTAATTGTAGGATCACGCAGCGCATAGAGTAATTGCAGACTTGCA